>JAWWTY010000077.1:53786929-53872183 GCA_035222235.1 Margarornis squamiger
GGATCCAGGGGCAGCCACAGCTTCTCTGCCCAACCTGTGCCAGGGCCTGCCCACCCTCCCAGGGAGGGATTCCTTCCTGATATCCAATCTAAATCTGTCCTCTTTTTTTTTTTTGTGTGTTGAAGCCATTCCCCCTTGTCCTGTCTCCACATTCCCTTGTAAAAAAGTCCCTCTCCAGCTCTCTTGTAGCCTCCTTTAGGCACTGGAAGGTGCTCTGAGGTCTCCCCAGAGCCATCTCTTCTCCAGGATGAACATCTCCAGCTCTCTCAGCCTGTCTTCATAGGAGGGGTGCCCCGACCCTCTGAGCATCTTCATGGCCCTCCCCTGGATTAAATCCAAGAGTTCCACATACTTCATAAGTTGAAGGCCCCAGGGCTGGCCGCAGTACTTCAGGTGGGGTGTCACAAGAGTGGCATAGAGGAGAAGAGTCACGTCACTTGGTGTGACCACACTTCTTTTGATGCAACCCATCATGGGCCCACCTCTCACGCCCCTCTGCATGGCATCCTTTCCCTCCTGCTCGGCAGCTGCACCACACAGCTTGGTATTGCTGACAAATGTGCTGAGGCTGCACTCAATCCCATTGTTCGTGTCGCCAACAAAGATATTAAACAGTGCAAAACAAAAAAAAATTAATCCAAAGGGAAAAAAATTAACAAGAAATAAATCTCTTTGTGACACGGAGCTGCAGCATTTCTATTCTTGTCAAGAGACTTCAAGCACTCCAAATGAAGTATATTGTGGATTTTATCTGGACAGTCAGGGAGTAGTTGTACTTCCCGGGTTGTGGTTCCCCATTGCTTCTGGTTTTGGACAATATTTTAGCTTTTTCCTCATCAGCAATGTGACCTTTTTTCTCTTTCTTTTTTTTTTTTCTTTCTTTCCTTTTTTTTTTTTTTTTTGTGAAATATTCATAGGAGCAGCTTCTTGTACTTGCACAAAACCCTGCATTGCTGTAAGACAGTGATCATCTTGCTGGTTTTGAGTCAGTGTTGCTCTTCCCTTACACTTCTGAGGCACTGTATCAGTGCTATTCTGCAGCAGTTCACAGACTGAGCAGCATTTGAGATAAAAATAGAGACTTTTTCCACAGTTTTATGTCCCCAACACACTCATCTAGTGTTTTTACTTCCCTGCTTACCTGCTGTACAACTGGGGCACAACCCATGCAACAGTCTAATCCAAGCCTCCCTGACTACAGCTTTGTTTTGCACATGCAAAGGCTTTTAATCAGGCTGTTTAAGGGGGCTTTTAGAGGCTTCTTGAAATATCCAGGTGATCAGCCAGTGTCTGTCCTGATAAACTTGTTACAGAGTCAGCACGTGTTCAATAGGAAGGACACAGTGCTGGAGACTCTACTGGCAGCTGTGCAGGGCATTCGTGATGTCAGCTGGAATGGTGTGGTGGAAAATAAACCAGTCTGATAGTTTGGGATTTGAGATCCAGGGTTTTGAAACCGTTCAAAATAGCCCAGTGCCATCTGTGGCTGCACAAACCTGCAGCAGTAACAAGACAATGGCAGCAGAAGCCTTCTGACTCACCAAAGAAACACACAGCCCATTTGGTGCGAACTGTGGAGGCACCACAGGAGCTCTGTAAGCATCCTTCCATCCCGAGGGTGTCCACTGTCAGTCTTGGGGACAGATTTCACCCAAACAGGGTATCAAATAGTTCTTTTTAATGAGATCTTCAATGCAATAAAACTTCAGATATTTTAAACTTCTGATCAGGAGGAAGATTTTGTTCCTGCAATTTTCAACATACTGCATAGACAGAGATCCCTGGAGTTCAGTTTTTCTGACTCAAGACAGGAAATTTTGCAGCAAACTCCTGTCTTGCTGCTGTGTCTTTTTAGGAGTTATGCATACATATTACAGATACATTTTTGTTACCTCTTTTATTTTCTATTTATAGAGACAACCTGGTTTATAGTTTTAAATACTAAAATCCTATTTAAGCAGAGCAGCACAGCTTCTGTGTAAGTTGCTTGAGCAATGTTGACCTTTGCAAGCAGGCTCCATTCCTTGGATAGGTAATTAGGCATATCTTCCCATCAGGAGTGGCAAACCTTACTACTCAGCATTCTGCCACAGTGCTCAAAACACCAGGAAGCAAGAGATTTACCTCTGATGCACTGCTACAGAACGGAGGTAAAGAACAGCAAAAGGAATTCAGTGTCCTGATTTACTTTAGCTCATGAAAATTATTGTCAGTCAAATAAAACTAGGCAGAGTGTGTGTACATAATGAGTACCACATTAGTCTGTTTCCTGTAACAGATAAAGGCTGCTGCTTCCCTTTTATGTCTTGAGAAATCTGCTCTCTGACATACTAATACCCCATATAAGGGAAACACATAGTGTTGTGGATTTAAAATTGCCCTGATTGATTGTCCTAAATCCACTGATTTGCAGAACAGCAAACTGAACAGGTGCTGCAGTGAGAGAACAAGTGGCTTCCTAGCAGGCAATGACAAGCTGACTTTTCATTTTTGGAGCAGACTTCTGGAAGTTCATTTTGGGGAGTAATTATTGCCATTGGAATCACCATAGCCCAGTAATTAAGATGCGAATTTTCATTCTCACTTGGATCTGTCTTTGGTATTTGCATTGTGGAATCAGTGACTACTGACATTATTGTTGTCTGGTTAACATATATCCTAAACCTCATGGAATATTTGTTTTGATTGCTTCAGTTAATAATTGTTATTTTCAATTATTTCTCATTGGATCACAAATAACACATCAGTTTTCAGCCATGACAGTAATTCAGTTTTAGAGTTCTGGTAAGTGCTTGAAAATCTCAAATTAAGGTCTCTTATTTGTATATACTGAAAGTAGCATGGATCTGTATTGTAGAGCCTTCTGGTCTAGCAAAGATCTAGAAAATCTAAAAGCCATACAATAAAATCATGGCAATCTGCAATTTTTAAACTTTTTTTTTATAAAGGACCAAGTTATTGTTGACATTTAGGTGGTGCCAGGAAGTTCTGCTAGCCAGGGAAATCATATTTATTTCCCAAAGTCTGAAACAAGTGCCTAAGTACACAGCTCACTCCGAACAGCCACTGACCACGTATTCGAAAGGGTATTGGCTGAAGGTGTCATTTAAGCAAAAATGTCTAAAACCTGGGTTTAGTGTTTCTACTCATAATCTTTTCTGTCAAGAATTAAGTACAGTGACAGTCTACCTTTTGGGGAGACTGGGAACAATCTTGCTCCTAAACAACACAAAAGCTCAAGCAACTGCCCTAGGGCTGCAGTGCAGTCAGAGAAGGACCTTCCCCAAAGGCTGTGTGCAACAAAGGCAGCACCAACAAAGTGACTGCCAGACTGGCAGTGCCCCTAAACGGAGTGGAAGAATTGACATTTTGGCAGGAATAACTATGTGGAATGAATATCCTGAGATCTGCAAAGTGAAATACATACAAAAGACCCTTGTGGTCCTTTTGCAGGCACTAAGAGCCTCCTTTCTGGAGGGCAAAGAGTCACCTTCTTCATTTATGGCCTTGTCCTTCAACAACACAATAGCTTTTATGCTTGTAGTGTTCATTTCCTAACACACAGAGGAAGAGCAGGTGTGTCAACAGGAATGACACAAATTCTTTCTACAATTGTTCCATAGCTATTTGCATTTATTTGAGAGGGAATAGAGCAATCTTACATTGCCAATTGACATGAAGAATGGGAAGCAGAGCCCCACTCTTGCAATCAAAGCAATGAACTGATTCATCACAGCCTCTGAGCCTTCTGTACCTTAGTCATAACGCCAACCTTATTGTCCAGGTGTTCACTCTTGAAACACAAAAAGGAGGCTGCTACTTTTTCCCTCCTTGCTGAACAGTTCCTTCAGTGACTAATACACACAATCAATGAGTGTATGAGGTGTATCTTTCATGCTGATGACTAGCTTAATCCCTAAAGTTTAGAGCCGGGTTTGAGAGCAGGCTTGGAGGAATGGTAACATGCACGTCTTCCTAATCTGGCTCCCTATTTCAGTGATTAAGTTCTTTGAAGGTCTGAAACAACATACTGGAAGCCCTCCTGTCAAAATGTTTTAGCTAAACCACAATCCCATTATATTTTATTTAGAATGCCTACATGTTGTAGGTCAGAAAGTTTTTTTCATAGTTTTTTCCTGCTATCAAGTATCAAGTCTAATTTTCTACAAAAACTGCTCTCAGTATGCCGAGAGCAATATCACTTGGCCACATCAGTATCAGTATGCTCACACTCACCCCCTCACATCCACAAAATTAGCCTTCAACCTACAGTTCTTGTATTTTGGAGCAAGCATGTGCAGAAGGAGAGGAAAAAAACAGTGGCAGTTTGCTCAAGATTTCCATGAGAGCACAGCCATTTCCCTCATGGCTTCCAAAAAGAACCTCAGAATCTGAGTTTATTATTTAGGATCGGCTCTCTTAACACCAATTCAATTGCTAGACTAAGATTATATTACTAAGATGATTTACTGCTGATCCAATACCAGTGTTTAAAATGATTGATGAGTTTTCTTTTTTAATTTATGAAACAATTACTGGAGGCATATGCCACATGTGATGCAGGAAGATGTTTTCCTTAAAAGTGTTTTCCAATGTCTTTTGTGTCTTTTTTCCTCAGCCCCAGACTAACCCCCCACACAGTAAAAAGAAATACTGTGTTACTCAATCACCACATGATCCTCGAGTAAAAATGATTAATTGTCCATGGGGCTGCAAACCTCAGAAAAGGGAAGCCTAAAGCACAGGAACACAAGGGCACCCCAGCTGCTCCATTGCCCATTGTGAGAGCTTCACCCGGGTTGCAATAAACGTTGAATAAGCCCTGTTGCACTACTGAAAATGACTTTTTGCAATCAGATAGCATGGTAGTAAACATTGTAAAGGTGTTCATCTCTATTAAATATGCTGTGAGTGTTCCTAATTTATGGGTCAAGGACAGGTTGAGACTTTCAACCCAGAATCCTAATCTATAACTTGGTGTTGTAACTTAATAAGACGAGGCAAAGCATCACCGTCTGTTTTTATTCAGTGGAGTGAAAACAGATAATGTTTCTGGTTTTATTTTGTCACAACAGAGAGTGGCTTAGGCTTAGGCTTAAGCCTCAACTATATTGCTATGTTAACCCAAATTAATCGGGCATGCTTTGTAGCTTTTCCATTGTCAATTTTAACAGATCTCCTTATTCTTTCTAGCTTTCTGTACCTGTAATAGCAAAAAACAATGGCAATACTCTTACGATTTCATTGTTTTTCTTGTATTAAATAATAGTAAATTTGCTAAGTGAACATTCTTATCCCCATTTAGAGGTGACTAGTTCAAGTGACTTGTCTAGTCACTTGAGCTGGCTAGAGACAGGCATTGATGTTCCAGTAACGTGAAAGGTGCCAAAAATAATACTGAAACCAAGGTTGTATTGCTCACAATCAAACACTTGATGGAAAAGCTGAACATGCTTCTGGAACTGAAACACAACATCAGGTGATTACAGGGCACTCATCATTTAATAATGACAGGAGCATTTAGTGAAATGACTAAGCACTTGCAGTGAGCCCAAAAATAATTCCACTCCCTTCAATTAGAGCAGCCATGAGTTTAAATATAGATTTCTGAGGGAGTGAGAGGGAACATAGCTAGATAGCATCACAAAACTCTAATGCTTATACTGAAGCATGACTTAAAAAGCTGGGCAAATTGGAACAGGAACTGTAACATAACATATTACAGTGTACCTCCATGGGTCACTTCTTCCAACAATAAGTCTGCTGTACCTTTAAAAACTTCTGACAGACACTTCTTGCTATGCCTTTTTTGGCTCAGTTAAAGAGCTCTGTAGCTCTTTGTACCTTCTTAGGTAGCTTCTCATTTTCTAATCTTCTAAGCTTATGGTCCATGACTTGCTTCCATTAAGCACATGCTTTATTGATATTGTGGATTCTAATATCACTGATTTAACATGTCATGAAGACACACGTACCTTTCTGAAATACAGTTATATAGTTTGACCAAACTTGTACTCAAAGTCTGAAATTTGAAATTTATTTAAGGAAACATTTTTATCTATTAATTTATTTGAAGATTGAAGATTTCATGGTTTTACTTATTCTTTCATTTATTTGTTACTTACAGACTTCTACAATGTTTCTTCCACTGTTTTTATGAAAAAATGACATCTGGCTATTTATCCAGTAGTTAACCATATAATTTTTTAACTAATTTTCAATTTCTTTGAAAGGACCTAAGGAATTTTCCAATCTTCTCTAACTCTTCCAGTGCTTAATGGTCTATGGAATGCTGTAGGTGCAGTAATCTCTTCAATTAACACCCAGGATTTCTTAGAGAACACTAACATGCTGATTCATATAAGTAGAATATGAATCACAGAATGGCCTGGGATCTCAAAGATCATCTAGTTACAGCCCCCCCTGCCATGAACAGGGGCTCCTGCCACTAGACCAAGTTGCTCCAAGCCCCTTCCCACACTTCCAGGGATGGGGCATCCAGAACTTCTCTGGGCAACCTGTTCCAGTGCCTCACCACCCTCACAGTAAAGAATTTCTTTCTGATTTCTGATCTAAACCTACCTTTTTTCAGTTTGAATCCATTCCCCCTTGTCCTGTCACTACATGCTCTTGTAAAAAGTCCCTCTCTGTCATTCCTGTAGGCTCCTTTCAGGTACACAGGCCACAATTAGGTCACCTCAAAGCCTTCTCTTTTCCAGGCTGAACAAACCAAATTCTCTCAGCCTTTCCTCACAGGACAGTTGCTCCATCCCTCTGATCATCTTGGTGCCTCCTCTGCACTGGGCCAACAGGTCCCTGTCCTTGCTGCGCTGGGTACCCAGGGCTGATGCAGCACTGCAGGTGGGATCTCATGAGAGCAGAGAAGAGAGGGAGAATCCCCTCCCTCGCCCTGCTGGCCACGCTGCTTTTGATGTACCCCAGAAGAGATTTGGCTTTCTGGGCTGCAATCACACATTGCTAGGTCATGTCCAGCCTCTCATCCACCAGCACCCCCAAGTCCTTCTCAACAGGGCTGCTCTCGACTGTTCATCCCCCAGCCTGTACTGATACAGGGGTGCCCTGACCCAGGTGCAGCACCTTGCACTTGGTCTGGTTAAACCACCTGATATTCCCATGGGCCCACTTCTTGAGCTTGTCCAGGTCTCTCTGGATGGAATCCCACCCTTCGGGTGTGTAAACTGCACCACTCGGCTTGGTTTCATTGGCAAATTGGCTGAGGATGTACTTGAGCCCTTCATCTATATCATTAATGAAGATATTAATTAACACTGGTCCCAGTACTGACCCCTGATGTATGGTTTTGATCTTATGTGGGGTTTTTTTCTGATTAAAAGGAACTATCACATCCTCATATGATAAAAGCACAGAGTGTGGAACCTTGTTCTTTGAGATACAAACTATTTTTAAACATCCTCTTCTATCCATGGATTTCTTCCTGTCTCTCCTCCCTCTTGCTGCTGTTCATTATTTCCCTCAGCTTTGGCCAGATCGGCTTTTTATAGCTCATACATCACATATTGAACATAATCAGGTTATGATTGTTGGTCCCTAGGCAACCACCATCTTCCTGACCAATGATTAAGTCCTCTTTACTCTTCCTAATGAAGTCCAAACTAATTACCTTATGTCATAGTCAGTAAAATTTTTAGGGAAAAAAAAATTCAATAATCTAATGATGCTTTACTGCTGGCTGCATGAGATCCCAGCAGAAGCATCCCAAATTGAAGGTTCTAGGAAACAAGAATGAGGGCATTTTTTCCACATGCAGCAGACATGTCTATCATCCCCTTTTGATTAACTTTATTAGCATATATGTTGGGACACCTACATTTAAGATCATGCTGGTTTAACTTACTCACCAGCAGGAATCTACCTGTGATAAGTTCCTTCCCTACCAAGCTGTCCTCAGCATTCTGTAATTAACATTCCTGTCAAGAAAATTGTCTCTCAAGAATGTAATTATAAGTGAGAATTTTCCATTCCCTTTGTTTATATCTCAGATTCAGAGCTTATGAATACAGGCAATTAAAAATTGATTCTGGCACAGTCTTTTTCTACTAAATTATTATTTTATACTTCCAAGAGGTGGGATAAATAGCCTGCACTGAGTTCTGTTCCTCTGCAGCTTAACTGCTTCCAGTATTGGGCCAGCTCATTTAAATGTAATCTGAATATCTCTAAATTGCAGATTGCCCTGCTGAGAGACCTTTCAGCATTCTGCTGAGCTCTGAATGCCTTCACTACCTAAGGTTGAACAACTGCTTGCTCAAATTGCATATTGTCTCTCCTAGAATTATTACAACCATTCACCAGTTAGAGATTCCGCATTTACTGATTTTTTTTTCCCATTATAAAAATGGCCAGATTCATGCATTACTTTGGGGACTGGGGAAGCTCTTTGTGAGTTTTCTATGTCAAATACTGAAACAGACCAGGACATTGTGTGCCTGTGCAGAACAGGATACAACTTTGTTACATCAAACCTGACTTAGTTCAGCAAAACCATAGTAATGGACCTCAGTAAAATTACGATGGCTGCTGGTTTACAGGTCTCACATTGCCTTCTCCAAAGAAATACATGGATCGTATGTGCAGTCAATTGCAGTTTTGTTCAATAAAAATGTTCCACTAATCCAAATAGCAAAAAGCCCTTCAGTCAAGCATTTACTGCTGCTTCTATTTTCTGTCACAAAAGATCAGCCATGGTGAGTTTCTAGTCAAGAGGTGAGCATCACAGAATTTTAAATACACGGCCATGTAAGGGTCATTCAGTGAGAAAAGTATCTGCTGGTGCATGTGATGGTGTCAATGAAATGCTATGGCAAATACACTTCAGGATACATCCTTACTGATACAGGACAAATAGAGGGAAATAGAGGGAATGGGAACAGATTCTGGAATATATCTAAAAATACTCCATCTAAACTATTGCAGAGATGGTAACTCTGGCTGTTTCTCCACAAGTAAGAGTTGAATAATTCAGCAGTGATTTTGTGAAAGTTTTGCTGTTCTGGACAATATGGAAATATCCGGGACAGTGTTAGGGTTACTGAAATTGTGGCTTAAATTGATGTGGCTGAATGTGATACCACGCTAACCAAATGAAGGTCTTAGATGAGGTCCTACTGATGAGTATTTTTATCTCTTTTTTTGACTTCTGGAGGGACAACCTGCAGGTCTTGTGATCTGAGACCCTGGTCCTACATGTCCTCCATCCTGCTTCCTCCAAGGTCAATTATTCCCATTGCGGCACACTTCTGGTAAAATGCTAATCTTTAATTTTTGCTTTGCTCACTCACTTCTGGCTCCTCATTGGAGAAAAAGCTGAGCAGCTGTATGATGATCTGCCTGCTGGCCAGTGCATTATGTTGTCTGCCGTGATGCTTTTGGCCTGAGTCAGTGCTGGCACCCTCCTGCCCCCCAAGCCATGCAGCATCTGCATCCCGCCAGGCTCTCAGCAGCAGTGAGAGGAGCCCCAGCCAGCAATGACCTACCAACCCAGGGAGTTGCAGCCTGCTCTGCTGTGGACTCTTCAGGGTTTGTGTCCACCCCCTACTCCTCCTGCCTCCCTGCCCTCCCTGCAGCACAAGGGACCCTCACTCCGGCTGGGAGCGTGGGTGATGGAGCAGGGACAGGGGCAGGAAGGTGGTGGTGCAGCTGGGAGAGGAGGAGAGGGCAGGGAGGCAACTGGTCTGAGCAGCAGAGAGAAGAAAGAGGTGGTCTCATAATCTCCGTGTTAATAAATGAATAATAGGTGGATAATAGATCGATAATAGTGGTCTCACCATCTATGTTAGATGGATAATAGGTATAGATGGATAACAAGTGGTCTCATAATCTCTCTGCCAATAGATGGATTTTAACCCCTTCTTTGTCCAATGCTTTGTAGGCAGGCTGCAGTCCCCTTTCTGTCATCATAAAAGAGAACAACTGAACTAAGTCGTCTCAGTAATTTTGACTTTTTAAAACCATTCTATGCAGCTCTTTATTTGGCTTGCCTCACACTTCTACACGAGTAAAGCAAAAGCAGAAATCTCTTTCAAGTGCAATTTTCAACACCTGTCAAATATCACAGTAACCTCCAGCTACATTTGCCCTGTTTGGCATCCCGGCCCCTGATGCTGAGTGGCATCTTCTGGCGAGAGGGGCCCCGGGACCCCCGCGGATCCAGTCCGTGTATTGCCGCCCGCATCGGCCCGGCCGGGGCGGCTCCGCTCCGGTCCGCGGCGCTCCGCTCCGCGTTTTCCCCGCGCCCCGCCCGCAGCTGAGCCGTGCGGGCTCCGCCGGCAGCGCCGGGGGGGACAGGGAGGGACAGGGGGGGACAGGGACAGGGACAGGGACAGGGACAGGGACAGCCGGGACAGCCGGGACAGCACGGGAGGCACGGCCGGGACAGCCGGGACAGGTATCGGGGCTGCGGGGGCTGCGGGGGCTGCGGGGGCTGCGGGGGCTGCGGGGCGGGGCATCCCGCGGGGCTGGCACTGTCGGGGCACTGTCGCTGTCACTGACACACCGACACTGGCATTGACACTGACACTGACACTGACAGACACTGGCACACCGACACTGGCACTGGCACTGACACTGACACACCGACACTGGCACTGGCACTGACACTGACACACCGACACTGGCACCGTCGGGACACTGACACTGACACACCGACACTGGCACTGGCACTGGCACTGACACTGACACACCGACACTGGCACTGGCACTGACACTGACACTGACACACCAACACTGGCACCCGTCGGGGCACTGACACTGACACTGACACACCGACACTGGCACTGGCACTGACACTGACACACTGACACTCACGGGACACTGACACCCACGGGACACTGACACCGACACCCATCGGGACACTGACACTAGCACTGATACTGACACACTGACACTGACACACTGACACTGACACACTGACACTCAGACACTCACGGGGCACCGACACCCCCGGGGCACTGACACTGGCACTGACACCCCCGGGGCACTGACACCGCCGGGGCACTGACCCTGACACTGGCACTGACACCCCCGGGGCACTGACACTGACCCTGGCACCGACACCCCCGGGGCACTGACACTGACCCTGGCACCGACACCGCCGGGGCACTGACGCTGTGCCGGGTCGGTGCCCGCCCCGCGGTGCCCGGGATGCCCGTGCGGTGCTGGCGGCTCCCCCGCCCCGTCTGACCCGGGTTATCCTGCCTGGGGCGCCGCTCCGTCGGGGCTGCGGGGAAGGAGAGGGGGCAGCTGGAAGGGACGGAGAAGGGCAGTCTGATTCACATCGTCTGCCGAGCTGGTGCTGCGACCCACCTGTGAGTTTTTGTTTATTTTCATGCGAACTGGCTGTGAAGGGAGCGAGCTGACAGGCAGTGCTGTGTTAGGCATGTCTGCTGTCTGATCCAGCCGATGTGACACGGAGTGTTTGATCATGTACAGGATTTAAGAAAATGAAGCAAATTATGGTATTACTTATCAGTATAGCATCTTCAACTTAATGTCCTATTTTAATAGGGCAATCATAACGAGAAACTGAAATTCTAGCAATTTTTTTAGCTATTTTTATTACAGCTAGATCAAACATTTCCTTGTTCTTCCAAAGGAATCCGTTAGGTTTGGGATAAGAAACACCCAAAGCTCTGCTTCGGTATTTGGGTGGGAGCATTTGCTACAGCTGTTAACAAAGCCATTATGCTGCAAACAGCATTGTGCCTTCAGACATTACTCCAGCATGTTATTCCATGCTCGGATGTAATAATAATAATTATTATTATTATTATAAAGCGTGTTGGTAGTGCACAGTTTGATTCAGGCCAGCTAGAAATGTTCAATTTGCACCATCTGATGAGATGCAGAGGCAGTCACTGAGTCCTTGCATGTTTTCTGGTTTTGTTCTTCTGTCATCACTCCACACACTCAGCTCTGTGTCTTTCTGTCAAAATGTCTATTAGCATTACCTACTGAATAAGGCTGTGGATGAGCAGATCACAGAAACTGAAAAAAAATATGCATACTGAGGATGCTTGGCATGTAATATTCTGCATCTGATCTGAACAGTAATAAAGGTCCAGTTAAGCTATACGTATTCCTTACTGTTTCTTATGGAGTAAAATTTGTTGGCTGGCATCAAACCACATCCTTTTCTATCATCTCCGGTGTATTATTGAATGAAGGAGCATTTTTGGTTTCCAGATCATAGTGTAATGCTTTTACATTGCATTCTTTATGAAATCATAATTTCCACTGCCTAAAGGTGGAGAGCACCTTCTGCTGAGCTTTGACATTGTAACTAAAGTGCATTAAGTTTCTTTTAAACCAGAGATTGAGACCTCTCAGGTGATGTAGTTGGTCCACCCAAATTTCGGTGCAGTACAGTCCGGTGATGGTGGGGGTGTCCAGTGGTTTCCTCAACACAAGAAGTTGAGACACTTGATTACCTTTGCCAGGCTGCAACATTAAAATGAGCTGCAGGAGGTTATTTGTCCCACAGTGAGTGGTTCAGCACTGGAACTCCCCGGTGTGGGATGCTGTGAAGGGCAGCAGCGTTAGTGATTTCCAAAAGGATTGGGCACATTCCCAGGACACGGTTCTGCTGGTAGCCAAATATAAAAGGTAAGATGTAACCTTTGTCTGAGAAAGACTTAAAGCCCGTGTTATGGGAAGCTGAAAAAGTGTTCTGGGAGAGGATCCTTTTCCATACTCCATGCTGTTAACACTGCTTGTGACTCAGCTACTGTCAGTCACTTTTGTTTTCCAAGAGAGAACAATGAACCAGATAAGTCATTGATCTAGCTAATGTGGCTGTTAAATTTTTATGGTAATTTGTCATTGTGCATCGAATAGCAAATACCTTGCAGAAGTGAATTTATTATAGGTAAACATGTTCCAGTAGAGGAAATACAAAACTGTATGTATATATCATATATGTAACAAAGAAAGGAATCAAAAGCCATTAGCATTTTTTGGATCAACCCCTTCATTGACTTTGAGGCTTAATAGAGACTGTTCAAATATAAATTGCTCAGCTTCAAATTGGGAAACATACAACACTGAAAAAAAAAAACAAAAACAAACCAGCCATAAAAGAAATTGCTTCTAAGAAATGAAATTGATTCTTTTTCCCTGCACTGTCCTACAGTATTTTTTCTGATTGTAAAAATAAATTATGGTTTTCAGTACTACAGCTAGGTTGGTGTTGTGTAAACAAAAAGTGAATGTTTTGATCTGAGAAAAATCAAATACCAAATAAAGAAGTGAAGCAAACAGAAGGAAAATGTTGGAAGAAAAAATGACCAGCTAAGTTATAGCATTATCATCCTTGCTGGCATTCTGCTTTTCATTTGCTTGCTGTTTTAAGGCTTTTGATAACAGAATTAAAACTGCCAGTACTTGGAAAGATCATTGTGTATTCAAAATGTGGCAATGTGTATATATTCTGAAAAAGTCAGTTCAAGAAAAACCTTCTATTTATATATTACACTGCATTGAAATCCAACATTGTAGGTGCAAAACAAATGGATTCCTTTTAAATTAAATAAATAAGAAAAATTATGTGCTGCAGAAGTTTCATCCCTGCGATACTAACATCCCTAAAAGTGGTTTCTTAACAGATCCTTACCTTTTTAATGATAAAAAAAGAACAAAATCTCACAACTTTTACAAATACATAAGGTTACTGTAAGGCATGTACAGATAAAAATAGTATTTTACTGAAAAAAATTGTTTTCTGGCTTTAATTGCATACAATGAACCTTCTTCAAATGCTTCTCTAGCTTTTTTGCCATCTCCAAGTGAGACAGTAAGATAGACAAGGGAGGAGTGAGGCAAGAGAGAGAATTTCTGCCTACCCACTTTTGATGAGACTGCAGTTTTACTAAGATTTTTGAGGCTGCTGATAGAGAATGCAAAGTGTATTATGAGGTCATCTGCATGTAGTCATGGAAGAATACCCATTAGAATGCAAAGTAATGATCTGACTGAAATGATGTTATTTTAATAGAGTTCTAACAAAAGCACAGTATAACAAAATGCACTGGACTTTGGCCAAGACACATTACATTTGACTACAGGCTGCAAAGGGCTTATTTGGTTGTTTATTCACTTTCTGGCCTGGAAAGCATTTACTGTGTTATGTTGCAGCCAGCTTCTGTAAGACATAGAAGCACATTTAGGCAAACAGTATGAATAAAACTGCCTATTTCTTTTGCGTAGTAATGCAGAATGTGTATGTTTTATATCCTTCTCTAAGGGTTATGAAGGATGATGTCAAGGTTATTCATCATGAGCGTAAATTAGAATGGACTTATAAATCCTGCTGTAATACAATGTACCAGCTAATTCTGAGGATGTTTTGTCTGTGATAACAGCTTTTTTCCATACTGGTATCTGTGATGATAAAATTATTTAGTTACTTTGTCAGTCATTTAAATGTGGGGTTTGAGGGTTTTTTTTAAAGAAATTTTGTTTATATAATTTCTTCTCCTCCCCCATCATCCACTTCTCACTCTCTTTAGAGCTTGCCTGCAGACAAAATAGTGGATGAAACATTTAATTCTTTGTTGTGGATGAAACACCTGGTGATGGCTCTCCTTCTGCTGCCCTCAGTCCATGATCCCATTGCTCTTCCATCACGTCAAAAGGGTAGAGGGTGGGGTAGAGAAAGAAAACTGTTCTTGAATCGACTATCAGGTACTTCTTATGCAGTTTTGCCTTGAGAATTGCTGATTTCTGCAGCTTGGTGGGTTACATCAGTGTGTGCTGAGCACTTTATTTCTCAATCAGATTCCCATTAGCTCTCAGGAGGGTTTTCAGTCAAGGTATGTGGTACAGCCTGAATGAACAATATTAGTGTCCTGTTCTGTCAGCTTGGGCTGTAGTCTGGGTGAATGCTTTCTTTTTACCTCTCCCTGCATTTGGGTTTCCTCCTTTAAACAACAGGCTGAGCTTTTTGCCTCAGGTGCCCGAGGAGAATGATTAGTCATCTAGAGGAAAAATAAAACACTACACAAATTCCTGAAATGACTCTATGAGCACACTCACAGTTGGTTATAAAGGGTAGTGTACAGGGAGGTCTCTCCTTTCACAAAAGCAGTGGGAGTTTTGGTCCCACTGGCACTGAGCTGACTGTTTGCTGCCATTGAGGTTCTGCTCCCAGCTGAACACTTCTCAGCAGCCACTCCTGCCTGGGAACATTTGAAGACTTCTGCCAAAATCAAGGCCTTCAATTGATTTGTGAATGCTGGGTATCATCCTTTGAGAACAAAGGGTCACTAGAAAGTTGGTATTTCTTCTCTGTTTCCCTGATTTTGCCTTGTTCTATTACCCTTGATAGAGCTTTCTTATTTATCAAAGCAAATGTGCCATACAATCTGTGTCTCCATTAGCGACCTTTCCAAAATCATGAGAAGTTTGTGAGGTGTTTAAAAGAACCCATTTCATTTTATTTTCATATCTAAAAGCAATGCCCATACCTTCTGTAACTTAGATCTCAAAACACCTTGAGACAGATCTCACCTGGAGGGTCAGGAGAATTCTCTGTGTCTGACAAAGGGAGGGACAGTTTGAAGTGACTCTCTCACGGTTATGCAGCAAGTCAGTAGCAAAACGTGAAAAAGTTACTTGTCTCCTTAGAAGAATGGTGGTCGCTTTTACTCCTGGCCTTACTTTTGTGGGGTTTGTAATGCAATTACTAAGAACCTTGCAGCACCAGTTAGTTCACTTTTCGTTAAAAGGCAGTGTGAATTTCTTAATAACTGTTGTTGGCTACACCTGACATTTTGAAATGAAAGATTCCAGGAAAACATACGTCTGGTATGAAATCTTGAACCATTCAGTAATTAGATCATCAGTACAGAAGAGCAGCAAAAGAATCCGGCTTGTTCTTAAACCCTCTTCATTTGTGGCAATATGAAACCAGGCTGCCATCAAATAACATCTCCATTTCGTATCATTCTTCACAGGGCCTTGTTTGACTGAGGAACTGCAGTCCTGCACTAGTCTTTATTATGCCTTCAATAATGGGACTCTGATAGGAGTGTATTTCATGCCAGTGATTTACTGTCTCCATTACAGCGTGACCTGACAGCCGTAACTCCTGCCAGGGACTGGGTTTGGAAGTGCTCCAGGGCTGCACAGCAGCTTCCAGGCCAACTCAGATTCTCTAAATCCTGGGTGTTTTTCACCTGGTTCAATCATTTTCAGCTTGTGCAGAAAGTAATAGAAACATCTCATTGAGAAATGGCCTTTGTTTGGGCAATTCTGATAAAGCTGCTGCAACTAAAATGTACACTGAGCTGTTACAGTCGTCATAAGTAGTTTTTCTCTCGCTGGCACCATAGGTAGAAGGGCCATTTCTTAAGTGTCAGACAGCAAATGAAAGCACCATGTGTTTGCTGTGCAGCACTATTGCTTGGCTCTGCTGGGTTAATGTTAATTCCTCTGGTTTCTGGCACAGTGCTTCACAGACCATAAATAGCATCTTCTCTGTATTTCAGTGGATAATCAGGGAGGTTGTCAGCCTAGATATAAACTGTCTAAACAAAATTATTTCATACAGGCTATGACTTCTTATGAAAGGAAACCAGAGAAGTTACAAAAAGTAACACGAAGTCAAATGTCCGGAGGCATTTGACTTCGGGATCTGGTCGTGGGTCTGAAGGGGATCAGCAAGTCTATCATGATGTGCCAGACAAGGGAGTGACAGGGTGGCTGTCTCAACCCAGTGGGGGCTGGAGGCCACCCCACAGCTTCTCACGGCATTCCCTCCATCCTTGCACGCTCCTGGCCAGCTTAAATGTATTAACCTGCTGGGAAGGGAATATGTGGGGAGGCATCTGGATACCACCTGGCCCTTGCAGACCTGTGGACTTAAAAAATGCGTCTGCTGCACAGGATTTTAATTTTTGCTTGAGGAGCACTGGGTAGTCATTTGCACTTGGGTCTTGTGAAGTTCAGGTGCCCATTTTCAGGGGCCACTCATGCCTTTGCTGCCCCCAGCACCCCTGTCACATGTTCTCCATAAGTGACCATCTTGTTCCACTGGTAAGAGTGTTCAGAAAGGCGGTATGCACTAGCTCAGTTTTGAGCAATGGACCAAATAAAGTCCCTGTTGGTTTACACTCAGTTTGTACCACATACTAAATTTTACTTCAGGAACAAATTAAAAGCCAGGGAAGTTTGAGGGCCTTGAAAAGTCTCTAAAGTAGCTTAGTTCAGCCCCCATACATGTCTGTGCAGCTCATTAAATGTAGCTCTGAGAGTTTATCCTGTGTGCTTTGTACCGTGAGTGTTTGGGATGTCTGATGTCACACGTTATCTACACAGTCAAGTGGTATTAGGTTTTTTGATACAGACTTTTTTTTATACAGAAACTGTTGATCTTGGGACAGAGCACTAAGCAAACCAAAAAGTAAACAGCCAGTAAGCAAACAGATGGTTGACCTTCATACTGGAGGATGTTCATCAAAACACCCAGGCAATGCATCAGAATGTCATTTTCCCTTTGCCTGGTATTATCCCTCTTTTGGATGTATGGTAACTGCTCCTGACATGAACTTTATAGCCCTGTGGCCTTGGTCAAGCAGGTGTATGCTACTCTGTATAGGTTGTCCCTATGACTGTGACTCAAATGAATTCATTTACTCTCGTTTACACCATGCCAGTTCTCCAGTATTGGCATGTGCTACAGCTGGATGTTACACTGAACGCCTCATCTAGGCATCAAATAAGTGAAGTAATCTCTGTAGACTGTGAACTCTTGAAATCAATAGCTTCCTTTCAGTGAAGTTTAAACTGCTTTCTATTATGTGGAGCCTGATGCCATAACAGAGATGCTTAAGAAGCTGATGGAGCTGATTTTTCAGCAGCAGGTGACATAACAAGGTATCTTTCTGAGTACAGGGGACAAGGGAGCACATGGTACTTTATTTCTAAGAGAAAATCTATTGCTAAGGTTGACCCAAAAGCAATTAGTGGTTCATTTCATTGAATTGGTGAATTCACCTGTGTAGTCTATTAAAATATTATACAGTTTAGGCTCAGTTTAGTACCTCTAGCAGAAGGGTTGTAGAGGTTTATAATGGATTACCTTCAGTCTACCCACTGAATGGATGCTTGATCGTAAATGAAATAGGGCGTCCCAGTAGTTCTGCCAGGAATACTGTCCTGCAGCAAAGCTGAACTTCTCCCACTGCTGATGTGGCTACTCGCTTTCCAAAATCATTGAGCTGTTGTATTTCTGAGCATAAATGGGCACATATAAGCAGGTCATTGTCCTCGTTCCAAACAGCTAGATTTTTCACCATTTTCATAGCAAAACTCAATCGGTGCCTTGTGTGAATTGTGTAAAAAGTAGTCTTTTTAGTAAATTGAACTGAAAGGGCTTTGGTTGTGCTTCTGAGACTTTACTTTGTTTAAAAGGTATCTTCTGTCATGACCAAAATCACACCAATACATGGTGCTTTTCCTCTCCCTGCTGCACTGTGTACTACTTTGAGCAGAGCTTTCCCACTATCAGGAAAGAAAGAAGAGCTGGATTTCTATAACATTTCCTGAGAGCCTTGCTGAGCTAGAATAAGTCCCCTTAGCTATGCCTTATTTCTAATTTGAAGGGCACCACTGGAAAACTACAAGGGAATTCACGAGAGGCTATTTATTACATACACTGTAGTGCATACCCACAAACTGTACTTCAAGGTCTGATACATTTCCTTCCTAATGGAACACAATTCACCATAAATAGATGTCTTGATCCTCTCTGTGTATAAGGAACGCTGTGCAAGGTTCAGAATTTATTGTAACTTTCTGTATTGATAAGCATTTCAGAGCCCATCAACACAAAAAAATGCACAGAGAAGACATTCAGCAAAGATACTCAACACACACGTTTAATGAAAACACGTTTTGTAGGTTTGTAATGGTCTGCAGTGGGAATATTTCCCTTCTCCCTTGTGACTGACTCCCTCTCCTCTCCCACTTTCCCAGGTCCATGTGTAACACAGTACAGGGCCATCTTTCCACGTGTGGCATGATGATACTGCTGTGGCACAGAACTGTGCTGGATTGCACGGCTTTGTGCTCCAGAGCCTTGTGTACATCCGAAATGTTCTAGGATGCTCATGTGGGGAACTTTGCATAACTGGAAAGCAGCTCTTCATCTCTCCAAAATTTGCACAGGGCTGTTAAGAAATGCTGCGGTGCTTTGAGCTACTCTCTAAAATCTTTTCCTGGTAGATATGGAAAGTGGGAGAGGGAGAGAAAGAATAGATTAAAACCATATTTGGCAATGTGTCTGCTTCTACACATAGCTCATCAGATGTATGCTAGCTAGGTCAACACGGGTAACAATCTGAAACTGTTTATCTGTTTGTCTTGAAATACTGCCCAGGGAGGAGCCACAACTCTGCACCTACAGGTAATGTAGTAAGGGCAAAAAGGCTTAAAAAGCAGGTAACCAAATTACAGTCATTAGTGTAACTATATGCTACTTTTACATTTGTTACTTATGCACAGGTATTCCCTCTATGCATTTGTTACTTTTTCACAATTTTTCTTTATATACAATTTATTTTTGCTTGTTTTGTTCTAGATTCATAGAATAATCAATTTCAACTCGTTGGGTACTCATTAATGGTGCCATGTGTCATAAAGATGCTTGAAAATAATGTTCTTTACATCTTTTCACCTGGGTGATAGTTTCTTCAGTAGTAGCACGTAATTTTCAATAGAGAAATGGTATTATTGTCATCACTATGTGGCATGTTTCTGCAAGAACCATGGGAAATAAGCCCTGAAATCAAAATGAATAACTGAGGATTAAATTCCTGTGTCTTTTTACTGTTAAAGAAATGTCAAAACATAAATAGCAAGTATTTGATGTTAAGTATACCTTCAGTGAATGATAACACACAAGATATGGGGCAAGATCTGCGAGGTTTTTGGTATACTGTGTGCTAGTTATATACATTTTTTAAATGTTTAAGTAATCTGGGTAGGCAGTTGCATAGTTACTGTGTGTATGTTCCGTGTTCAAGTTTTGTGTACTGCAAGGCATCTCTGCTAGAATCCATTTACCTGAATGGTCTCGTGTGATCATGCTCTTCATCTCAGGGCAGCAGGTTGTGTGGTCCAGGCAGCAAATGGTTAAAACCAGTAGAAGTAAAAAAGGGCCTATAAGTTGTCTTTTTTGAAGTCTTTCATTACAGAAGTGCTTGAGGGTAAGTTGCCAGCAGGAGATTGCTGCATCAGATCTGAAAGCAGTAATATAAATGTTGCTATTAGGTAATGATGATACTATATACTGTAATATTTATATGGCTGTGCACTAGCTTATGTGCTGAAAATTAGAACAATGGAAAGTAGTTGCATTCTACATTTCAATTTATTTTTTTTTAAATAATGTGACTGTAATGACCTTTTCTTTTCCTTCCCTCTGTGTTACAGGGAGAAAAATTGAATTTTAGTCATGGGAACAAAGGCATATTTCATTATACAATCATTACACTCCCCAAGAATGGGTTTATAGCAGGCTCAAATACACAGGGAGACAAAGTGTAATGGCCTAACATCAGAGAGTATCGGTGTGCAGAGCCCCCTGGGACGTGCAGAGAAGGAGCACGTTCACAGTCACAGAAGTCGATCCCTATTGTTTTAGCACAGATGTGATGTCAGCTGGTGGTAAATTTGCATGAGGTGACTTGTCCAGCCATCACTGGTGGAATGTTTTAAATAGAAATGCAGGTCTTCAGCAAGGTGTCTTGTTGGGGGTGGGCCATTTTTTATTTTTTTTTTTCAATTCTTTCAGGATCTAGTGTCTGTCACTCTTTTGTGGAGTTAGAGAAGCATGGCACTGAAGCTGCTAAAGTAGCACAGTCACATTCATGGTTCTTTGTTCCTGTCATTCAGAACTGTGAGTGGTAGGCTATTAGCTTCTGCATGAAGTTCCACAGATTATATAAAAATGTGAGTGAAATCACTAAACTGTTAGTGACAGTGGTTACAGTGTGTAAAGAGAAACGTGGTCCTGTTGTAATGGTTTCTTAGATGATAAGGATTGTTCAGAATTGCAGCTATTCACTGAATATTCCATGAATATTTGATTGAAGTAAGAGGGAGTGAATATTGTGGTCAAATAGGAGTCTTGTCTGAGTGATGTGATCTACAGGTAGCATTCAAATGCATGAACTCTGGGTTTTGTACAGCTTTTCTGCCAACTATGGAAAGCGTGCGTGCATCAGATTTTTGAAGGAGATGTTGCAAATGGTTTGGTCAAAACATTGGTGAAAACCATCTTTTTTAAAGGAGAGCTGGGTGAAAAATGTATGTGTGAAATGCAATTATTTTAAGCATTTAAGCTGGTCTCTGGCTGAGTCCTGAGGATGTTTCCACTTTGGCACAGGTGACAGTCACTGTTCACTGCCAGCTTGTGAAATGTGGCTATAACATTGACACAGGCTGGATAAGGACTAGCAGAGAAAGGATATTCTCAAATGAGAAGGGAAATGGGGGGACTAGGTCCGCTTGTATAGTGGATCATATAAGGATCTAACGCAAGTAATTTTCAGATTGTGTATGTTTTGTGCCCTTATGCTGGGTGTGGGGGGCACTTAGATGTTGTATGTTTAACATTCTGGTATGATTGCAAAGACAGAAAGGGTATACCTTAGTTCTGTGTGAAAACCAGTTGTTTTAATTGTGATCAAGATTTGATCAGTTTCCACCAGTTTTCTCCCACTTCATGTTTAATGTGTAAACCCCAAAAATAAAGTGTTTTTGAAATGCCCTGTCTGGTTTGTAGTCTCAAAACTTCTTGTACATATCCCCGATGCAAAGCCCTCAGTACTGTTAGGACTGTAGCACTGACATATATATCACGGTAGTTTTTAGGGAGCCCCCAGTAAACAGCTCAAACCTCATATAATTGGTCCTGGTTTGGTTAGAACTGAACACAGACGCTTCCAAAAGATTAGTAATGCACGTTATAATAAGTCTGATTTGGATTTTTTTTTTGTAGAAAAATTCAAGCCCAGGTGTGCTTCGGTTCCCAGATGATCCCCAAACTCTTAAAATAAAGCACTTTCCCACTTTCTCCTCACACCTCTGAGAAGAAGCTTCTCTTTCCTTCCTCTGTGTTCCTTTCTTTTTTTTTTTTTTTTAATGGCACAATCTTGTAATTTACAGGCATACTTTTTTTTCCAGAAACACCATTTTTTTAAACCCTTGTCATTGTTCCTATCTGAAAATGTTGCTTCTGAATAACCCTTTCCTCTGTCCCTGGGATACCATCTTGCTGTGCTGAGCTCAGTGTGACTTTTTCCACCAACTTCAAGGGCCAGGCATTAACCTGCCAACCCTGGGAAAGATGGCTGGAAGTGTCCTGGTCCTTGGCACAGCACAAACATCATGCTTCCGTGTGCCTTTTTCATTCTTTCTGTGCTGCCATAGAAAATAAAGAAGCCAATTCCCCACTGCTCTGTAGATATGATATTAGACACTGCAGAGGGGCTTTGAAATGTTAATACCCCTCTAACACAGACAGCTGACAGAGAGTGCCAGTTCTGTTTTGGGTGTGCCTCAGGCTGTTGCAACAGGTCCTGGCAGAAGTAAAACAGCTGGAGTCAAGGGCATGTGTCACATTCTGCATTATTTTGGGGTTACCTTAACTGGTGTTTTAGAAGGGAGAAAACTGCCTCGAGGGTGACTTAGAGAGACAGCAGCTTTTGAAGAGAGTGGCAGCAGAGCCCTGTGGGCAGCCCAGGGATGGCAGCTGGTCTGTCAGCCCATGCAGCGAGGTGACCGACAGCAGGGTCTCTGCAGGGTCTCTGCAGGGTCTCTGCAGGCTCTCTGCAGGCTCCTGGCTGAGCAGCCCCAGGACCACACACACAGCTCCTCCCTAGCCTGCACCAGGGCTGGGTGGGCTCCTGCCACTCCTCATGGGGAAGGAGGGATACTGGAGATGGATGGTTTCCCACCCCGGATCACGTAGTCTGCTGGTGAAGGGATGCTTGGTACCCAGGAGAAGGAAGACTTGGTCTCCTGGCGGAGGGAAACAGGAGTGACCAGGAGTGGTCCAGGCCCACTGAGAGAAGCTGGAGGGCAACAGGGCAGAGTTAAGGGAGGGGCATCCCCCACAGCAGGAGCTTCAGCTGGGAGGAGACACCCTGGCCATGACTGTCCTTCTGCCTTCTCTTCCACCACTCTTCTCAGGAAGGCTGTTTTTCCCTGGCCTTTTGTTCTTTGATGACTCCTTCACTGACTCCTACATGCCAGCCTTTCATCTTAATGACAGCATAGCAGTGAAACCGAGTCACGTCAAGGCCTGAAGGTTTCTGGCTTTAATCTCTAATGAAATGTAAAGAAGCCTGTCAGGATCTGGCATGATGTCAGTATCCTTCAGAGACAGACTTGGGAACTGTGCTCTGGGTATCAAAGTGTTAGACCAACTGTGCTTTCCAAAGCAATGAACTGTTTTGATTAATTTTTTTCCCCCCCTTCAATTTCCTATAGAAATTGGGAAGATTGACCAAGATATATATAAATACAACACCCCAGGATTCACTGGCTGCCTATCGAGAGTGCAGTTCAACCAGATTGCTCCACTGAAAGCAGCTCTGAGACCTACCAACGCCTCCTCTCACGTCCACATCCAAGGGGAGCTGGTGGAATCCAATTGCGGAGCATCTCCACTCACCATCCCACCAATGTCGGCCGCTACGGACCCGTGGCACTTAGATTCAGGTGAGCTGGGAGTCATCTCACATGAGCTCAGTGGAGCAGTGCAGAGAGGAAATCAATCTGCCACCTTCTGTAAAGAAAAACAAAAGAGAGAGTAAGTGATGGATGGGTGACTGTAGGGCTGTAATCACGGTAGGAAATGCAAAGCTGGTATGAGAGAAGTGTGGTGCCACTTCTAAATGCAGTTACAGTATTTTCTTTGCCTTTTTTTTTTAATATTCTACTTTATTTTTCTTTCCTTAGACTATTTGAATGTTGCGTTTTGACCTAACTGCTGTGATAGCACTTTCTCTCTAGTATTGAGGGTGTAGTCAGCAAAAGGTTGCAAGCATGTATAACTAAGGTACAGTACATTTCTTACACTGTATTCCTAATAAATGAGTTTATTGTAGTCAACTTCATACCAAAAAAATGAATCTAATTTTAGGCATAAATACATTTATGTAAAGTGCTGATTTGTTTTCTGCAACGTCTGCTTTCCTTAGGTCATGTTTAATGGGAAATCCCATTAGTCATGGTGGCATTCATCTTGTGCTGAAGATGCTGGAAAGCCAAAACAATTTGCTGATTGCTGATCCCAGCAATCTCATCCTGCTTTGTGACTGACAGTCCTTGAAAATATACATTGTGCCTAACTTTAGGGGGTTTTTTCTCTTTTGCTTCTGGAGTGTTAGGTTTCCTTTAGATTTAAGTCAGGTGTACGTTGATGACTCTCTTGTATTTTGTCCTCGTTCTGATTTCACTTGTAAAGTGTAAATTAGAACCTGTCCTGGCAAAGTTGATGGGTTTGGAGTGGTATAAAATTCAAATGCTAGAGGGAAAACTTGGTGCAGGATGATACTGATGCCAATTAGTCTTTGCCTCTTGTATTTGGGGCTGCATCCACATGCCAGGTTTTATATGGCAGTGAACAGGTATACGTGTCTGTCCCACAAGTATGTATCAAGGTCGTACCTTTGGGGTTTGGTTTTTTTGTGGTTTTTTGGGGGTTTTAGTTGGGATCTTTTTTCTTGCAATGTCAAAGGACTGCTTCCAGCATTTCCTTTCAGCTCTTCTTCTGTAGAGAAACAGGGCAGGTTTTTGTAAGGAGACAGGCATTCCAAAGCTGAGGGTCCCAAACATTAACACAGGAAATATCATGCTCTAAAACCTGTCACTCCCTCCTTGCTGCCATGCCATGCCATTTTAAGATTTCAGTATGTCTCTTCCCCATTTATAACATGACATTTTCTACTTAAATTCTTGTCATCACAAATTAGTAGTCCCTTTCTTTTCTGAAATTATTAGACCAATTTGTACCTGAAAGTTATGTTCTGTGCTCCTCTTTCTATAAAAGCATGTTTCTGAAGGTTTCCTCACTGGCTCATGTCCTTAAAAGTGTGCCATAAACTTCTTGAGCATGTACTGCTGCTGTGAATCTTGTGCATCTAATGGGTTTTGGTTGCTAATTTTTGTTGGTTACTTTTCCTTACACTTCATTTGACTGCAAGCTAGTAAAAGACAGTGGTTGGATTTACTCAAGATATTTGCACTGTTCCTAATAGCTCCTGCAATTCATAGAAAAAGTCCCTGTTTGTCCTTGCCACATACTATTCCATATGACCTTGTGTTGGCTCAGTCTTGTATTGTAAACTTTGTTGACCTGTCAGATTACAACTTGCACTTTTTCTTCTGGATTAATTGTAGCACTCCGTCACAGAGACAGCGTGAAGGGTATCAGGGAACATACAACATGCTCTTAGGTTGGCTCAAGCTGTCTGTTAACTTCTGCCAGTAAAAAATAAGTCTCATTGCCATAATCAGACTTAACTGTTTCAAGTCGTGGGCAGACAGAGTGCACTGCAACCTAGGAGCCCTCCTTTTGTCCTCTGCAATGATCCACAGCAGCAGAGGGAAAAGATTATACTGCTTCAAAGGCTTTTAGTGAGGAAGTGCTGTACACTGAAGAAAGCACCAATATCAGATGAGGTATGGCAGGAAGAAATTGCACAGCAAGAGAGTGGTGTTGCACTGATTGAGGAGTGAGAGGATATTGAGGTGCTGGTGAGCAGTACCTGATTTTCACTCTGGGTGACATTTCCATGGTACAAAGAGGAGGTATCACAGCAACTCATTTCTCAGTGTCAGTAAGAACAGCTCAGTGTTTGTGAAAGTGTCTGTGCTGGTCTGACACAGCTAGTTCTGTTTCAGTCACAGGAAAAATATATACTGCAGGCTGTGTAACCTGAGCCATCAAAGTCATAACCTGTAAGTCATCAAAATGATCTTGATGGCTGGTAAATGAAAATTTTTGGGTTTAGTGTCACCTGGCATTAATAAACTGACAGTTTTCACTGAGGGTTTTTTCACATTTTCCAAACCCTACTGGAGACTTTCTAACACAAATCAAGCTGAGAGAGAAAATGGAAGAATCAGAGTAAGTAATGGTTCCCATTGGTTGCAGAACTGTAATAGTACTCAGTGTGAATTTACTCCTTCACTAAACTGGCTGAAGGGACAAAGATAAAAAACTCTTTTGAAATTCTCAGAAATACTTGTAGTGATGCTACGCAAAGCCACTCACACTTTGCCACAAGGAAATGGTTGCAAAGAATTTGAAATGATTTTGAAAGCACCAGTTACTATGTGCAGGGTTTCTCATTTCAAACATACTTTTATCTGCAATTTTTATGGCTACATTACCTATTTAATTTTAAATAGTTCTTAACAAAACATGAAAGTTGAAAGTTGAGAATGGGTTGTTCATAGTGAAAAGGAAAAATCAGGAAAACTTCTGTGGGAAGTATCATGTGGTTTAAGTCTCATTCAGTGACATACTCTGCACTTATCCTGATTCGTATGTTGAGTTAAGCATGGATTTGTAGCTTTGCTTCTCAAATACTGTGGAACTGAACTCTGAGAATTGAAAAATGTTGTAGGAGGGATCAAAGGTAAGTGTCTAAATAGAACAGATCCACCAGACAGCAAATGTAATGGTCCTTTCACCTCTAGGCTGTAGTGCTGAATCAGACCTTGCAAATAATTACTGGAGTTAAGCAGGTTCTGCCTGATGGGTGACCTACATGAAATGTTTGCTTTAAACTCTTTTATGTAGTTCCTGCATGGACACCTCCTGCTAGATGCAGAACATTTTGGATGCCCTGACAGAGAGGGACAACCCTAGTGACACTCACCAGCCACTTGGCAGTTTACCTTTAAAGACTAGTTCAGGGATTTATCAATAAGAAACTTTGTTAATTTGCTCCCCAGACAAATGAGCTGTACACCTTTTGTGCTTCCTGGTAGCTTTGAATTCATATATATTTCACGTCTACAATATAAATTCTTTTTAAATGTCTTTGTTATGTAGAAATCCTGCTTCCCTCCCTCCCCACCTCTGGCATTTTGCCATTCTGCTGGGACATTATCTTAAACCATGATCTCGTTCTGCATGTGAGTACTCTCACACTGCACAGTCTTTCCCTGTTGCTATGGTGATCCCTTCTTGGTGGTGATGAAGTGCAGGAATTCAACAAGTCATTCTTTTCTAGAATGTGACTTTCTGATGATTTAAAAGGAAAATCAATAATCAAATCCAAGCAGAGCAGTGATACAGTTCCCTTCCTGTGTTTTCCTCCCATCAGTATTATCTCAGTTCATGTCAGACAATCCCATTTGCCTTGATTTCATAAAAAGGAGTGTAGAGAAGAGGGTAAAAAGAGCCTGATCACCAAATGTGTCCTACCTTTGCACATTGTCCAAACCCATCACATTACCTGTGTGGCATACATTTCAAAAGTTGTAATTGCATGCCTTTAACTAGAGTAGTTGCATTTTAGTATCTATTACTGTTGCACATATTAAAAAAAAAAGAAAAGATAGATAATCATTAAGGGTTTTTAATACCTCTCCATGCAAATTAGCTAAGATATATGTCACTGATAACTGACACCGTGCTCATTGTAGAGAAGCAAACAAAAACCCAAACATGATTATTTTTGTAGTAAAAAAAGTCCACACCCAAAATACCTTATCTTAGAAGATGCATATTATTGGGGTGCCATTCAGCTTGTGAGTGTTTTTATCTAAGATGAATTTTCTGCAGTTTACTAGTGAAATTTCAGTTCCAAGTTTTTATTTATATAAAACAGATAAAAGCAATCCACTACGTGTATATATCTCTCCATTTCAGGTAAAATATACTTCAGCTTGTCAAACTACCCAGTCTTGAATTTCATAAAAGCAGTAGATCCCAGAAGAGACAAGGTACATACAATAGCTGGCAAACCACGCTTTAGCACCTCTAAATTGTCAGGGCACTCAATAGCTGCAAGATGCATTTACTCTGGGTATGAACAGACTGGCATCTAGAGTGTTAGAGTGGCATCTGGAGTATTTAGCACAGGATTTAGTTAAACCTATATTAGCTTCAACATATCACAAATTAAATGAAGCAGGATTAAATGCTACATTTGCAGTGCTCTTCTGAGTGGCGTGACTTTCTTCTGACTGTGCATACTAAAACCCTAAGTGCTCTTTATTTTTTATAGAAGGTGAAAGCTCTTATCTTTTAAGAATCAACAGCTTGCTTTGAAACCTATATTGAGCATGCCTTGCAAAAGCATTGTATGAAGACGTGCCATTCTTGTCAAGATTAAAAGAGCTGCTTGCAGGATTCGCTCCCTTTTTGTTACAGATTCCTCCCTCTTCCTTTAACAAGAGATGGCAGGAGAGGAGTGCAGCAGTGCTGAATACTGGCCATATGATCCATCTCACCTCCCTGGCTGGCTGATTTCTTTGTCATGTGAAGACAGCAGTCAATTGCTGGGCTAAGAGGAAGTGTCACTCCTGTGTGACTGGTGTCAGTGCTGAAGGTCACCTTCCAGATTCGGGTGCCATCAGCTGGGTTGGCGTCTCACCCTTTGGTACCCACTGGTACCCCTGTCCCAGAGGGCAGAGCAGCAGCACCTGAGAAGAAGACTGTGTCAGATCTGTACTGGTACGAAGACAGCTAGGAGGAGGGGAAATAGCTTTTGGCCTTGTCAAGAGCTTGTTGCAAATGACACAGTGGGAAGGAAGGCTCAGAGGCATTACTTGCTGAAGGGTGGCCATGCAGCCCTCAAAGTGGTCTTAGGACACAAGCACAGGAACAAAATGCTCTTCTGGTCACTGGCATTAAAAGAGTCATGCACACATCAGTGAATCCAGCAGCAGGAGGATTAAAGCCAATGGTAATGTGTGACATAGCTCTCATTGTCTCTTCAAGAGATGGCAGGGGAGTGGGGTCACCACCCCAGCTTTCCTCCAAGGGGCAAGTGAGTCCAGGCAGGAGGGACAGAGGACAGAACACTGGTGTTCGTGATGCAACCTTACATCTTTAGATTTGGTCTCCTAGTGTTGTGAATGTGATATGAAGGTGGTTGCTAGAATAAAATGGCACTCCTTTTTTCAAGCATATTAAACAGGATTAGCTACAGTCAGAGAATGATGCCAGATTCTCTCCTCAGGGTGACTGATTACTCGAGGTGGTTGGTTGGTTGGGTTTTTTATTAACATAGCATGTAAACATTGGGAGGCTGTTTGCCAGTAAGCTAGGTTAGTGTTTATACTGCTTATACAAGAGAGTGAAGATGCACTTGCACCCTGCCCTGCAGCCCAACAGGTGCTCCCACTGCCAGATTTCGGTGAGTTTCCCTGTTTGTTTACTCTGCTGAGAGTGACCAACATTCATCCCCAGTGCTTCCAACATAAATATTTTCTCAGAAGTCCCTGGCCTTGACCTGAGTTGTTTCCAAACAGGAAGGTAGCATGTTTGTCAGGCAGTCCAGGATTAAGCCTAGCAGACCTCACAGCTCAGTTTCTAAGCACCAAGTGTTTCTTGCAGACAAGAGGGTAAGTGGTAAACATTTAGATGCAACAGCTTCTATTTTTTTTCCCTCCCCATCGAGCAGCTAAGTAGGAAGAGCATCTGTCTGAAATTTGACACAATCAGTGCTTCATCCTTAGAGGACTTAATTATGGTGCTTGAATTACTGTAAATCTCTCTATTGATTTGGAATAAAAATGCCTCCCTCTGTCTCATCTAGTTCCTTCACGCAATTATGCATAGCTTTCTCTTATCTTTAAGACTATATAATTTCAGTGTGAAATTTCTGATGCTCTCTGTAGTGTATCAGACAATTGACAGACTGCCAAGCTTGTAAATTCTTCTGGCATTCCTTGAGAGACCAGTATTGTAGCTGTGTCATAAGCAGTGATTTGAATGTTAATGCTGCTACCTAACAGCAAGACAAGGTGCTAATATTAAAAAGAGAGCCTTTTCCATCCTCTGCAAGGACTGTATTTTCTACACAAGTACTAGTCTTAACTAGGAACCTGGGGATGACATAAATTAGGGTGGAAATGGTGTAGAGAAGGAAGCATTTAGATGCCTGAGCACTTCATGTGACTACTTTCTTTTGCCTTTTCTTAGGCAGAAAAGCACTTTTTTTCCCTTTTTTTTTTTTTTTTTTTTAGATTTAAACTCTCCAGTCTGACCCATTTCTGAACTCCAATCCAAACCTTTCTTTTTTCCTCCTTTTTTGTAGCTGTCTAAGTTTACAGGCTTGTTCGATATTCTTGATTGCTGAGATGGACCTTTTTTTTGGGGGGGGGGGTTGGTTTCTTTGACATATTCCCTCTGGGTCCATTATCAGCAATTAGCTATATACAGCCAGGCTTTGACCAGCACTTCACTTTACTGTTCCTTTGAGAGCACCAAAGCGTTTCATATTCTCCATTAATTATAAAAGGAAGTATTTGTGTATCTTCCTTAACAGGCGAAATGCAAGCGCTGCTCATAAAATTTTCATGAAAGTGATAGCTTAGGCCAGCATGACTAATCCACTAGCAAGTTCTTGTCTGGAGTCCTAGTGAGGCACAGTATCAGGCAGATGTTACTACCAGGAATTCAAAGACAGGTGAGTTTACATCTTTGATGGATGAGGGTGCTCTAATCTGCTACAAATCAACTGGAAATTTGGCAGAACAAATCTTTAAAATACTGCTTTTGAGATGCAACTTGCTGAAGTTCAACTACAGATAAACCAAATCCAAAAGTGATGCTAAAAGTTTGCTCTTCTTTTAAAATAAGGAATAAAATTCTGCAATATGCAAGTGCTAATACTATAAGGTGTCTTGCCTTCCCTCTACTTTGTACAATTACTTGCTTGTGTGCAAAAGAAAGTGTGAAATGACCATATAAAGGTCATCTAACTCATCCCAAAAGACAGTGCAGGAATGTTTTCCCTGTTTTGTATTTCACCCAGGACTGACTGGGGGAGTTCAAGAGGCAAGGGTGGGTCTTCTAATAAGACACAAGTTTTCTATCCCTTTGCTAGGAATATTCAAATTTCAAGACCGAAAGAAAAGAATACTGTAGTACTCTCTTGGTGTAATCCATTCACAAAGCTCCATTTCCTCCTCTCCTTGAGAGTGTGGACAGCAAAGTTCACCTGCAGAAGGAAATGACAGGGCTGGTAACTACACAGTGATTCGGAAACAGCTGTCTTGACTGACTGGGTTGTCAACTCTGGTGTCTAGTGTTGAGGAGTTGTATTGTCCCAGTTCATTGACCATGGAGCATTCGCTTCATTTCCGCTCAGAGCAACTATTGTTCATTGTTGGCATTTCCATTGTTCGCTCTAAAATTCATACTTTTCACAGAAACATCCAACAACACTTTTTTTCTCTAAATCCCCACTTACTTTCCCACACTGTTCCAGGCATTTGCATACAGAAGGGCTGTTCAGAGGACAATATTTCTATTAATCCATTGTTTCAGAGGATTTTTTAATTTACAATCATTTCACTTTGGGATCAGAAGACAGGATTGTAGAGCCTTCACACCAAAAACGTAAAAACACAGGTTTTGGGTTCTCCATCATCTTTGCCCATGTGTCTCTTAGCAGATCTCAACATTAGCTGCCGGAAAAACCACTTGAAATTCAGTGAAAAATTCATGGGGGAAAAAAAATGTAACCTTTCAAAATGTTTTTGATCCAACAGAACATACCTGGCAAAACTTACTTTAAGTAATTGGCCCAAATGGCACTAATGCGTTGGGGGATTTTTTGTCATTTATGTGGTGTCTGTTTCCTCCCTGTCGCCCCCCAGTCAAGAAGGTTGCAAAGCATTGAAGAAATTAGTGAATTTCGATCCAGTATTAAGATTTTTGTGTTCCAAATAATTTGCATTATTGGCAACAGAGAGAAGAAAATGACATTTTTAAATGGAAAAGCCCTAATTTTTGCTCTAAGCTGCACGTCTGCTCTGGTAGTTAGAAAATTGCTATGTGGGTGTACTTTTCCAATATCCCATAACTCATATAAAAAAAAAATAGGTCTGTACCTGTGAAGACTTTTATTTCCATAAAGACAGAAAAATGGTTCATAGTAGGGATATCCTTGTAACCCTCCAACACTGTGATTAAAGCATCACTGAAAATTCAAGGAGTGGTGATTGACCCTGTGTAGTATGCTAGAACAAAAATGACCTTGTATAAACAACATGGTTAATAATATCTTTTAGGTATTTTGTGGTGGGGTAAGTGTGAGGCTGGGGTGTTTTTTTTAAAACTTGGAGGTGTTTGGTATTAAAAATAACTTCAGCCAAATTCTTGGTTCTATACTTATCCTGATGTCAGTAGGACTTTAAAGTCTGTTAACAGAGTGTAATCAGAATCTGCTCTCAAATGCATAGAAAAGCAGGAGTAGGGATAGTTCTCCTCCTTTCTTGCTTTTCAACGTGGAGAAGTAGGAAAGAAAACAGATGTATTAATTTAAAAAATAAAAATATAGAAACTTTCAACACAAAAGTCACATAAAAATGTGCGCTAAGAGGCACAGCCTTTTTAATCCTGCTTCGGATTTTTTTCTTCTGCTGAATTGATGCTGTTCACTTGTCGTGGAAGCTCATCACAGAGCCAGACTCAGGAGAGCAGTGGGAGGGATGGGCACAGGCAGTGGGATGAGCAGGAAAGGGAGACTGGACTCTAAGGGTTGTGATGTTCACCTTTGATGAAGGACTGTGTCGTGGAGTTGTTTACTCCTGCTCCATCACTCCTGTGTGTTTAGAGTTTCACTTGTAATCCAGCCCCTTGAGGAAGGGGACTGTGACTGTGACTGCATATTAACTCCTACTATCAACAGGCAAGCATTTAGTTTCTGTGCTTGGAGTCTGTAATGAGGAGTGCTCTGTAATTTCAAACCACAGCAGTACAGTCTCACCTGACTGTCAGGGTTGACATAAATTTACAGAATGAAACCAGAGCTTGCTTTTGTTCTTCTCTGTGTTATGGCCCTATGGAGAAACCAGATGAGTGACTGGATCTCGTGCCCAACACTTTCTCATAATCCTAACGTGTCAGTGAGCATTTGCTCTCATTGCAAGGTCAATTCTGGGATGCCTGGCTGCAAAACAGAATTAGGAAGAAGGAGTTATAGTTCACATCTTTGCTTTTATTTTGTTCTCTTACTATTCTACTTCTAATCGATACCTTGATTGCTGGGATTTTATGTACCTTGTGATCACCAGATCCAGTGGTTCTGGTTGCTCCTCTAGTTCACATTTTTATGAAAATCTAACTGGTCTTAATAATGGCAGAATACCTCTCAAAATTGTGGACATCTGTAAAGCTGAAAGGTCAAAGCAGCCTTGCAACACATTCGTTCTAGGCTGAACACACTCAATTTTCCAGCATTTCATGTTTCATCCATTGTTTAGTTTAGACCTGTGACTGCTTGCTCCCTCCCTTATTTGGAGAAAATCTAAACTGCATCTGCCTTTGTAGTATGATATATTTTAACTAAGACTTGCCCACTCAGTGAAAAAGTTCAGTTAAAAAAATTGTTTCCAATGCCTTATGTGTAACACTCCTGGTAGTGCATGTCAAAATGAAATTTGCCTTTTTACCGTATACTTCTCAATATTGCTCTCTATCTGAAAAGTTTCCCTGTTGGGTTTTGGGTTTCCCCTTGCCTTTACTCAATAGCCTTTTGCTCATTTCTCTGTCCACACCCGCCTTCTGCCCTACTTTCGTACTTTAAGTGAGTCATTTTGCATTTGAATTTTGTGAATTTGCAAAAGGCTTTTATGTGGGATCCATCATAAAAAAATTTCCCTCTCAAAATGGCAGGGGCAAAAATCACGCCTACTATAATGAAGCAAAATTATAATTCACTCAGCTGAATGAAGCACATCTGTCATCTTTAGCATCTAATCCTAATTGTGGTCTGTTTATCCAGTCCTGTCTCCCCTCTCCAACGAGGGCTGCTGTATTGCACCTGGCTGTGGCAATGACCATGCTGGGCTTGCCAAATGATGGTTGGTCTCCTGCATTTCTGTGGTCATCTAAAACTTCATATGTCATTAAAATGATGGCCAGAAGATGGATTTTGCCTGCAGTCAGTCTTTGATCAACGTTTTAGGTGCTGCAGAGTTTATTTCACCCCATTTACCCTGCGACTAATAACAGAAAGTTGAAAAGTGCAAACCGTAAGTTCAGACTCTGTAGATTTACTCTGTGGTTACTGAAACTGTGGCCTTGTACACAGCAACCCATGAAAGGAAGGAAAAGCAAGGTGTGCTGTGTCCTTTTATGTAAGTTAGCTTCAGGACAGTGGTGTTGGAAGCAAACCTGATGACCCGCTGTGGGGAGATGGGGTGCAAAGAACAGCAACTCCCAGCTTGGATTCTGGAAGGGAACCAGAAGAAGTGATGTTTGTAAGCCACAAATGAGCTTAGCATTTCCTGGTGTGGTGCAATCCATCCCTACATCATCTGTGGGTTTTAGGAAAAGGTCTTTGGTGTGTCCTGACAGCAGACTGATGGCTCTGTGCCACAGCTGTGTGAGCAGTGGATTTCAAGATGCTGGTAGGACATTTCTTGGGTCAATATGCAGCTGTTTTCCAGGCTAGATTAAAAAGGTGTTTTCTCTGTTCTTCATGTTGTGGTTCACACAAGTGAGGCACTGGCTACTCAGAGCAACCTAGGGAAGATTCAGAAAAAACTCCTTAGGTAAAGAAACCTTTCCAGTGCAGTCCCCAAACCAGATGGGAATCAGCAGTTGGAGGGCAACCTTTCTAAACCAGGTAATAGAAGGAAAGAGGAGTTCCCTGCTGTTGCAGAGAAATGGAGGCACACGCTTGTTCATGAGCAACTCACCCTGTACTTCATCTGCATATTATAGCCATGTGAGCTGGTAATTCCACTGTGATTTAGATTGCCATGAAACCTGGGAGTCACTAGTAACAATATTAGTTTTGTCTGATCGGTCATTTTAGGAGTTACTCTTTACAGCCTGTGAACAGCATTCCATGGTGTTCTGTGCAGGGCATCACTATTACTGCTGCTCTTCTGACAGCCTGCTCTAACATGTTCTTGCCTGGTTCAGTTCCTCACCTTCAGCAGTGACGAAAGAAAGACTCTTGTTAGATGTCTTCTTGACAAAGTTGCTTTTTATTGCCAAGGAATGTGACTGTAGTGAGGTCAGAGAGGAATCACCACTGTATAAGAGATGTACCTGCTGTCTGAAATACCTGCCCTTGGTGCCTGTTGGGAACACTGCTCAGTTAAGCTTGCCTATAGGGTCAAGGAATGTGCCCTCATAATTTCTCTTCTGCCTAATCACTGTGGCAGGAATTGCCCTTTTGTGGTTCTTAGGCTCTGGTTTGGAGCTGTTTCTGATAATCTCAGAGAAGGAACTGCTGCCCAGAAGAATCTCAAGGCAACTTCCTCTTAAAAAATGAAAGTAATTAGCTGTTTTCTTTCTCCTCTATCCATCTGTAGTAATACATTAAGTAAAAAAATGGTGTACATACTTTCGTAGCAAAACATATTCTATAACCCCACATTTGGCTGAGATTTTAGATATAATTTTTCAATCAAAAAACCCCCCGTAATATACAAGCAAGTTTCTTGCTGACAGAAGAGTAATAGAACAGGATTTCATGAACTACAGTAAAAATATCTGCCAGCATTGCACAGGTGCTTTTAAAAAAAAAAAAAAAGATTCATGAAATTCTAAGATCCTGTTTTCGTGAGAGAGCTCCTGGTTCTTCAGCAGTTGCAGCAGGGCACAACTTAGCCAACCTGATGATGAACTCCTGCTGAAATACACTGCCTCCTGCCCCAGGTGCATGTTGTGGTTTCCTCTTTGTCAGGGATGAGTCTCAGAGTGAATCACATCTGCTTGTTGATCTGATGGACTCCTCTTCTGAGGATGTAAGGTGACTCAGTGCAATGGGAAGCAGCCTGAGCTGGAGGCGCTGGGTCCACTGCTGGCAGCAGCTCTCAGATAAGATCAAGGATGTGGTTTCCCATCCTGCTTCCTGTTCTTCATTGTCCTGCAGTGTACTCCTGTGGCTATTGAACTTCCATCTGTCAGGAATCCCTTGTAGCATAACTATTGTGGTGTGGCAGCTCAGGAGGGATCATGCTGCCACAAACAGCAGCTTTCCCTTCTTCACACTTCACTAGTGCTGTGGTCCTTGAAAGAACCTTTTAAAAGAAGATGAAATATAAAATTCAGTTGTAAGGGAAGAAGGAACTGTGACCATTTCCAATTTTCAGATTTTTTGTGTGAGGACACAGGAGACCAGCTCTCAAAGAAGTGGCAAGTGGTAGGACTTGTTAACTGCCTGTGGTGCTGCTCCTATGGCAAGGGGCCTCCTTTTGGGTTAGAATGGCAGAGAGCTACTCCTTGTGATTGGGCAAATTGATTCTCTTCACATAGTATTATTTATGTTTAGGATTTTCCTTGAGATGCAGGGAGAGCAGGTTTAAAATTAGGGTTTATTTCCCCACTGCCAGCTCTTTGCTTTTAGCACTGCAAGGGTATGATTACGGGCCCTGTGCCAAAATATTTTCATTAATGGGCCTGCATGGTTATTAGGAGCAAAATCCACAGATGTTGAACCAGGTATTTATTTATCTTTTGCAATTTATAGCTGATGTGTTTCAGAGAGGTGCAGAAGAAGGTTTTCAGAAGCCAGAGCACCAACAAATGTCAAAGGCACGAGTGCTGCTGCTGAAAACTGCTGGACAGGTCCTCTCCACTGAGCTTTGAGAAACGCTGGCCTGTTTGCCCCACAGGTGGCCAGCCAAAAACTAGCTGCTGAACACACAGCTGGTCTGATTCTCTCCCAGAGTAGGCACACAGAAGGCTACTCTAGCCCCAGACCTCTTTTCAGGCCATGTGGCAAGCTGAAGCCATTCATCCTTTTGTGCAGCTGCTTTACAGTACAAAAGAAACTTTATTATGGATTTTACTCCATGCTAACAGACAGAGAGTTGAATTCCCTTAGCCAGTTTTTGGGTATACTGAATACATCACTAGTCTGTAAAGGCAACTGATTATTTTAATACAATATCACCTAATCCATCCAGCAAGGAAAATACAGCTGGGTTTTACATGCTGCCCTAAGAAGCAATTAATATCCTTGATTATGTTAACTTTCTCTGTTAAACACTTTTAACAACATTTTCTCTATTTCAAAATCAATGCCATAGTTCAGAGGCAAAGAGGGAAATGATTCCAACCACTCCCCCAGCTCCCTGGGCTTGCTTAGTCATTAGAGTGTCTAGTTGCTATGCCTGACTACGAAAAAAAAAATGCTGATGAGAGGTTCAGTTGATGAGTTTGCCTTTGAAAAGCCTGTGTGATGTTTTCTGAAGGTTAAAACCAAGGCTACCATCCAAATTCTACTTTAAACCTGTACTATTCCTTCATCCAGTTCTGCTGCAAGGAGCGTCTCCTTTTTAGGCTGCTGGTACATCTGGCTGTGTTTCTGCTTCTCATCATCTGCTGTAGGCTCTCTTGTGCCATGGGCTCTCCTGCCTGCCTTGCCTCAGCTGCTCCAGCTCCCAGACTTGCTTCTCAGCTCCAGAGCACCTCCAGCAGTGGCTGAGCTGACACACTGGGCTCTCTCCTGGAGCAGCAAAGGTGCTGGTACCTGCCCCTTTGGGTGGCTGCTCTGCGGCTCTGACCACCAGAAGGTGCAGCCCCTCTCTTACCTGGGCTGTGCAGCAACAAAGGAGATTCCAGCTTTTCTTTCAAAGAGCTTGCAGTTGTACACAGTGGTGGCCACAAAATCCTGGAGGCTTTGGAAGCCTTTAATGGAAAGCACTGATAAAGGCAAAAATCTCTCCAATGATATGCGTGGTCACACACTTCCAAGAGAAGGGGGTTTGTTTGGTTTTGTGCTAACTTACTGCTTAAAACTTACTGAATTTATGTTTGTAAAGTGTCAAAATTACTCCTGTATTAATAGCAATGTTTGCTGAGAGTCCCTGCTCTTCTTTAATTTTACTTTTGTTAAGAGGAAGAAGGAAGTAGTTCTGAGGGATTAGTTAACAGTGAAAGTTTTTCTTCTTTTATTCTTCTTTAGATAAATACCTAGGGATCATATTTTTTTTTTAAATTGTATCTGAGGATGTTGGATGTATTTCTGAACTTCATACAGAAGTTTCACTGGTATTACAATATCAATCTTTAATTCTCTATTTACAGCAAGTGCTGATTTCCCATACAATGGTCAAGCTATAGGAGATGGAGTTAACAGAAACTCTGCTATTATTGGAGGTAAGAAAACCATCTATTTTTCTAATATACACTGCAGTATGACTGTGATGGCTGAATTGCTGCTGGTAACATATTCAAGCTATTTACTAAGAGCTGACTGTGTGGAAAACAACACCCAAACAAAGTTAAACAGAAGTTTGTGTAAGTCTGTTCAGACACATTTTCCTAGTGAGTAGTTTGTTCTCGCTCTAGTTTGTCCCCTCAGATTCAGTTTTAACCAAATCAAAATACTGATACTCATAATCCACATATTAAGCATCCGTGTGGGGAGCTGCTTTGCAGTAGTCAGTGTTAACAGAGTAATTGATTCATATGAGATGGCAAGGATGCTTTTCCAGTTACAGCAGAATCAACATGAATCTATGTTGACCACTATTTGCACTGCCCTTGACAAAAACCCCTCATGATCCTGCATTCTCCTGCATGTTCTGCTATAACTTAGGTGCTGGAGACTCCCAGATCAGTGTGATAGGTCATGTTAAGTAATACCAGAATTGGAACTTTGAATTAGCATTCCAACGAAGTTATTCTGGCCAGCTGCCACCTGAAATAATAATCTTGATTAATGTAATGCACATGTGCAATTTACTCTGTCCTATCCCACAGTCTGGAAGTGTTGCACTGCAACTATCCTGGGAAAACTTTGGCACTTCATCCAATTCTGAACACACATATATATATATATTATTAAAAAAAAAAAAATTAAAGATCAGTTTACTAGCTTTCCATCAGTTCTAAATACATATAAAACAACATACCATGGGCTTTTGTCATGTGAGGCAACACCGAGTATAGTAGTCACACACAGTCTGATAGAATTTCTTGATTCTTTTCCATGGCCTCCTCAAGGGTCTGTGTTTCCACATCCAAGTTTAGATTAGTTGCTTTGGTTTTCATTTGGTGTGTTATTTTTCCTTTCTAAAAATGAATTTATATTTTGATTATTACTTTGAATCATTACCAGAAGGACACCATTGCATTCCTCAGAAAAATTAAGACCACACCTGAACAGGCTGTCTGTCCAATGCGTCTGTGGTGGTTTAGTTTTCTTGGTTTTGGTCTAGGTCTTCCCTGGTAACAGGGTCATAGCTAAGGAAGTATTCCACACCGTTCCTTCACATAAGCAGGGGTATATAAGATGGGGAGGAAGGTTTCCACCCTCTCTCTCTTCCTTTCGTGTGCTTGGAGGACATCAGGTCTCGGTGTCGGCTCAGCCCGTATCTGTCTGAGCTGAGGCCTGTCTGAGGAGTTGGTGTCCCACCTGTACAGAGGTGGAGATTTCTACTGCTTCTCTTAAGGGGAGTGTTGGTGAGAATTTATTGTGCTAGTTACTTATTGAGCTTTTCCCTGAGTTTACGAGTGTGTGTATCTGTTTTGTTTGGTTTTACCCATTTTAGTCCCATTTCCCTTTCCGTTTTCCCCCCTTTTCCCTTTTGGGGTTGCTTTGGGATTTGTTCTGTAGATTCATAGTGTTTGATTATATATAATTGTAATATATGTGAATATATATATACTTTTACTACAATTGTCTCTGGACACTTTTTTTTCCTTCTCTCTTGGGAGGGGGCAATCTGTGTGGCCGGCAGCTGGGTTTGGCAGGGACCCAACCCAAACCTCCACAGCATCCATTAACATAAAGTGGAATAACATAATTCTGGCTGATTACAAGATTTTTTTAACCTGAGAATTTTCTTCATCCTGGGAGATTCTCATGCCTGTTGAGAAGGGCCAAAAAAGAAACAGTGTTGTTTTATCACCTAGATCCCTATGCCTAGGAGGTTAACATTCATGAGACTTCTCCATAACAGGGTTGAACCTCACATAGACCATTCAGGGAGAGCAGTTAAGGATAGAACAGATGATAAAGCAGCTACATCTGCAATTATGTGGAGCCAATGCCTAGTGCATGGAGGGAGCCAACAGTGAGCCACACCAGTTTTCAGGACGTGTTGAGGAACTGTGATGAGTCTTTACAGCCATTGACTATCAAGTGCACATCAGTGACTCCTCTGCAAAGAGCTGCCCAGGCCATGACACATGCCCATCTCACCACACTGGTTTGGCCCCGTCTGCCTCAGGTCAGCACAGCTCAGGTCTGTAAGTGGGTGTTGGTGCTGAGCTTTACCTACAGATGAAAGTCACTAGCAGACCTCACTGAGTAACATTTCGTATACAGCCAAAACTATAAATAAATACTACATATACAGGGTTGAAACCAAGGGACTGTGGTGATGCCTGGCCGCCGTAGTTTTTTTGCCAACACCCGTAGCTGGTATCACTGGTGGCATCTTTTCTTCTCTCCTGCGTGCAGGTGTCATCGCAGTGGTGATCTTCACCATCCTCTGCACCTTGGTGTTCCTGATCCGCTACATGTTCCGCCACAAGGGAACCTATCACACCAACGAGGCCAAAGGGGCAGAGTCAGCCGAGAGCGCCGACGCCGCCATCATGAACAATGACCCCAACTTCACGGAGACCATAGACGAGAGCAAGAAGGAATGGCTTATCTAAGCCCTCGGGGATGGGGCCTGGGGTGGGATATGAGCAGGGTGGGACTGGGATGACTCTTGCAGTGGAGGAAGAACACTCTGTGTCGGACGCTTGAGCACACATAGGGTAAAAAAAGATCAGCACAACTGGAGGAGCAAGTGACAGGAAGATACCACTGAGACTGGAGAAAAAAAATTCTATCTCAAGCATTTAAGAAAAAATATTTTTTAATATTTATTTACAGCAAATTGCCCCTTCTGTATCCAAACAACAACAACAAAGAGCAGTTCTGCAGCTTCAGCACTGGTTAAAATTTTCAGTAATACCTGTCTGTTTCTCTGTGTGTTTAGAGATGTTCTGGGTACCTGCAACAAGAAACGGGGCTGGTTTTTTTACATTTTTTAAAAGCTGTTTAAAATATGGGTTGTTCTGTCCTGAGAGCAACCCTTTCTTCTGTAGCCCTTTCTGGCAGCCCTTTCTTCTCAGCGTTGTGTTCCTTCATGGCTGGCCACTTTCCCCACTGGCTGCCCTCAGCCCCACACCTTGACACCCTTCACTGTGGTGGTGTCGATCAGGGGCTCAGGGCTGGGGGGTGGGACAGGGGGTCAACACTAATGCAAGTCTTACTCACCACTTTCTCAACACGTCATCAGCCCGTGCCAACCCTGGCAGGCTCCATCTTCTTGACCCAGGCACTTTGTTGATTGTGTGCAATTCTCATCAACAATGTGAAAATACTGTTGCTACGACTACTATTACTACTAGAGAGGACAGTCATAAAGCACAGGAAGCTTTAGGAATTTTTTTATTATTATTATTTGGTTGTTCTCTGAGGGAGGATGATGCTGTGTGAGTCTGTAGACCTAGTCTGTTCCTGTATCTTTGGCTGTGGCACTGGTGACCTGAGGCATGTGCCAGTTTAAACTCAGATCTGCCTGTGGCACACTGGCGTGTACTGTACATTGTAGTAGGGAATTAGAGCCAGACTTTGTTTGCTTGTATCTTCTTAATAGATTATCATAGAATTATTAGTACAGCTCTAGTCAATGCATTTGAACACACAGGCTTCATGTCATACATTTTCCCAACTTGAGAGTAGCAATTTATTCCTGAAATCCCTTGTTTCAGTCCCTTTGCTAGGAGAGCCTCTGCTGGCAGTGTTTGCACAGTCAGGAGAGTGAGGCAAAGGAGGCTTGGAAACTCTGCCCTCCACACAGGGGAGAGTTACTGTTCAATACAAAGATTTACCTGTTTTACTGTCTTTGTAAGGCTTTTTTAAGAATAGCAAGGCTGATGCCATGTGCAGCATTGCATCCCATTTTCCCTGTCAGAGCAGGGAAGTTGTGGATGTCTCCTGAGCAGCAAGCAGGCAGCTGGTTGGAAAGGCAAAGGGGCAGTCTGAAGGCTTAATATCATTTGGTGGCAATAATAAAGCTTTAGCTTGCCCTCTCTAGAGGAGAGTGGTTCTCCTGGGGTCTGAATTGATAGGAATTTAAGGCCTTAATGGGCAATTTTTGCAGTGGAACGGAATGAAGGAATGAATATACTGCAGGGCATTTGCCATGTGTTGAAAGAACAGAAACAATACCAAGAATTTCCCCTTAAAAGTATTTGTACTCATGACAGTCCTAGATTTGCTTTACCTTTAATATTGCTGGGTTTAGTATGCACAGATTCAGTACATTTTTCTGTATAAGAAAGACTTATTTTTTACATAAGTTTGCAATCTACTACACTTTCATTATTCTAGTTGTTGCTTTAAAATGAAAAAGAAAAAAAAAAAAATCATGTAGGGGGAAGAAAATACTGGAGTCTTACCAGACAAGAAATTATAAGCAGGATTTGTCAGACAGACAAGGCCAGATAGTTTGGGTTTTAAGGATGGTAGCCTAAAGTCCTCTTCTGGATTCATTGAACATATATATCAGAGCAAATAAAACCATTAATTTCTTCCATTTACAGATTTGGAATTAGCATACTAGTTGCCAGTTTCAAAAGAAATTACTGTTTCTCAGGTAACATGTGGCAGAGAGGTTCAGGTAGGCATAAAAATTACCTCTGCCACTCTTGTGCTCTGCAGTGTTTTGCCTTGGCTCCCATATTAACCTCTCCCTCTCTTGTCTGCAGTCAAGCAGATGAGTCCTTATTCTTGTAAAATCATGGGTGTAAGGCAAGTCTTCACTCCTTGTACAATATCAGGAGGGCATGGCTCTACCCTGCACCACTGTTCAGCAAACTACGTAGCAATCACAGATGTCTTTGTAGGATTGAAAAGGCATTATCTTTTCTATATTATTTTATGTTTAATTTTATTTTAATGGTATTTTAATCCACTCTGAAAAACATCCTTTCCTTCAACTTCAAGTTACCAAGAGAAGTGAATAGAGTTTGAATAGATCAGGATTTGGTTTGGAGAAAAAAAGTTGCTAATCTGAATTTAATGTCTATGAGGGAGATCAGACTTGGGTATCCTGAGAGACTAGAGTTCTCTGCTGCTTTATGTGGGAGAGGCAGATTTCATAGCCATAGTTCCAGCTTGCCAATGCCTCAGCATTAGAAGGGAAGGGTGGCCCAGTCTCCATGTGTAACCAAGTCCCAGTTGTCTCTGGGTTATGGCAGTGAGGCCTGTGTCATCTATTCTTTCTAAAAGATTGCCAGCTAATCTCCCACAACCCTGCAAGCAACAATTTCTGGAAGATGACCTTTGACCATTGCATAAGCAATAGCTATAAATTAGTGTCTTTAATTTGAAAAACAGGGTTTAAAATTCTGAAGTGAAGTCACAAGCATCTGCACCTCTCCATTGACTGGACACCATGGACCTTTTGAAAGTTTCTCTTTTTGACATGTGGAATTCATTAGTACTGTGTTAAAATGTTGATAATCTTCAGTCTTGTCTTATTTTCATGATGCAGTCACTTTCATAACTCTAGAAACCTTTAATTATTAGAATTCTTGTTTCTTCTTAAACTGGACCTTAGACATGATATTATCAACTAGTAGCTGGTCTCTGTATAGGCATTTGGTGACTTTAGGTGAATTCCTGCCTGTCTGCTTTGTATTCATTTCTGAGAATGGTGTATGTTTAACTATAGGCAGTGGTCATTCTGCAGCCTGGCAGTGAAGCAGGAGCAGGCTCAGAGAAGTAGCCTGTGTATTTTGCTATATCTATTCTGAGGATTTCTTCCTCTGCAAGTCTATCATTGAAGCCTGAAACAACATCTGTAGTTTATTTCACCCACTCTTACTTGTGCCAAAAATCCATGTTGTTTAACAGGTATTATCCTTACACTTGTAGAGGGAAAATCTGTTGGAGGGGAGAGTGGGTCCTGCTTTTATAAAATTCTGTACTTCCCCCCAAAAATATTAAAATAATTGGTCTTTTTTCACCTGTTTTTTAGCTGTTTCACATATTTGAACTGTGCAGAAATATGTAGCTTCTTATGCTTGGTTTGAGAACAGAAGTGTCCCCGCTGTGTTTCCAAAAGGTTCGTTCCTGATTCCAGAGGAAACTATGGCAGAACTGCTGCCAGCAGTGGGGAGAGCAGGGCTGGGCTGGAGATGAGGGCTCTCAGCACTAGTGAAATAATGTAAGCAATACTTTGGATTCTCAGTCACAACACATGCAGACCACCAGGTAGCTGCTCCAAAGATGTGTTGCTCCAAAGAGCCGAAACAGTGGAGAACTTATTGGCGTGTCAACCCAGCCTCAAGGGAAATCTGCAACCCAGCCTGGCAATTTTGAATCAAGTCTTTTACACACTGCTTATTTCATATTTACTGATAGAATTCAGATGTATTCAATAGGAATGTGTATATTTAATTGGTGCTGGAGCATTTCTGCTTTGTATTTTTTATGTTTTAAATGTTACCTGTACATTTTATATCTCTTCTAGCAGTTACCACTTCAAAGGTATGGCAGCATTTAAATATCATGCTCTAGGTGGCATGATATATGTGAAAGGATGGGCGTCGTAAATAAATGAGTAAGACTGCCAAAGCAGTGGTGTATATGTACAAGTTTATTGTACTGATAAGAATTCAGTATAATTAAAACAGTGTCCTTTAATGGCAGGTGCATCTAATTTCCAGGGTATCTGTTGAAATGTGAAGCTGTCTCAGTCTGACAAGCAGGAGCTTTTAATACGGTTTCTCTCATGAATGATTTTACATTCCATCAAGCATGGTGATTCTGAAAGGGTGTCATTTCTGAAAAGCAGAACCTAAGTTCCATTAGTCAGATGGCATTATCTATTCTACAGAAATGAAAGAAACCTTGCCTTCTAAAAGCAACAGCATGTAAATTAGGTTGAAAGAAGGACAGAGTGTTTGTGTGCGTAATATCTCCTGTGAATGCCTTTCCTTTTGACTGAAGTTCTATTAGAAACCAGACTGGTAAATATGGGAGAGGGGGGGAGAAATTTTAGACAGTTTTAATCACCCTAACAGCTGTTTCCTCTTGCTTTGTATATTCTGATCATTGTCTGTATTTTTTCCTTTTCTAGTACCAGGAAATCAATTTGGAAAGGGCAGAAGTTGGAAAGGCCTCTTGAAAAAAGACCCACAATGCATGACAAAAGGGACTTCAGAATGCAGTTATGCATGAGAAGGAAGGGTGCTAAAACTAGGGAGGGTTTATTGCAGTGCAGGTATGTTCCTCCTGCATCAGGGCTACCTGTTATGGAGTGTACATCTGCACTTGCTGAGGTGGGCTGAGGGTCTGAGAGCAGGGTTTGGATAGAAATTAAACGACTACCTTTCTGCATCCTTTCCATTTCTGATCACTTTGCAGACAGCAGCAAGCAGTCTGCTCTCAGTTCTGCTCCCATTTGTTATTGCAGATTCTGTGGCATTGCCATCTTCCCAAGGGTTACACACTACAAAAGACTGCGTGTGGGTTGTTTGCCTTCCTTTCCTGCTGTAACTCTGTCCTTTCCTTTATGAATGAGAGCCTTTTATTGAAATCATCAAGAAAAGTGTATGCCCAGCTCAACAGACTTTTGTCTGTTCCTTTTAATAAACTACCTTATCAGGCTTTAAAACATTTTTATTACATGAAGCATTTTATAAAAGAACTATGTTGGATGCTCTTGAATGGGAGTGTGATATCTAGGCAAAGAAGTATCAGTGCAACAACCACCTGAGTCAGAGGGACTGTGCTTGTCCCACCCTGTTTCTCAGTCTACAGGGTGACTTGCCTTAACCAAATCCCTGGATCCATCCAAGACCTTAACTTACTTTGTGGAATATAAACAGTGGCAAAGTCCTGGTATGATACCATGTGACCATGTGTTGACTGTTCCTTTGTACTGACTCCTGTAACCCCTAGAAGGAGAGCCACACTTTATACAGGAATATTTTTCATTGATACAGAAAAGCTCTAGAACAGAGAGATGGCAGCGAAGGTTCAAGTGTAAAGCCCTCCTGATACTTGAACCACTGTGACACTAAGTCTTTGCTTCTTGTTGTCACCACATGTCTCACTGCAGCCAGAAGTGAGAACCTCTAAAACCTGAGACTGTTCAGAATGCAATGTCTGCCCCACTTGGATAATTACTGCTATAATGTGGGTGGATAAGATACCAAACTTGCTTCAAATCCATGAGTCTGCAGTGCCAGCAAAATCACTCACTTAATTTTAAGTGCAATTTTGAAGATAAACTCAGACTGTGCCCTACAGTAGCAGGCACATATGGTGCCTCAAATGAGACAAGACTTGGACCTGGTTATGGAAAAGCATTTATTTAACAATGTGTAACACAGTTCTTTTAACTCTGACTTTCACATATTAGCAGCCATCTTCTTCAAGCATTATGCTCAATATGCTCAAAACCCTGCTTATGCCAACAACTTAAGAACCAGAAAGAAAAGTTGCCAATTTGTGGCTTCTTTACACAAGAAGTCTTTTTAAATAGTCATTTAATGGGAAAAAAAAAAATGGAGAGAAGGAAAGTTTTGTATCAACAGGTTCTTTAACTGAGAACTATTTCTTTTCACTAGTTTTCTATTTTTAAAATATCATATCAGAAATGCTAAGCAATTGCTTAAGCACAACCAGAACTGTTTCTGTGAAAAGGGGGTAAGATAAACTCTGCAAATATACATATAAGCAAGTAACTAATGTAGTGCTTTCCATTTCTTCTGTGATGCAACAACTTCCAGTAATAGTGTGCTCCCACTGCTATTTGTTCTTTAATGGAAAAGCATTTGGATTAAACAGCAAACATAAAGGTGTGTACCCTTTGCTTTGCTATAGATTAATGTTGTTGCTTGTTATGTAAGAGTATTAAGGAAGACCAAATGGTTTATTCCTCAGATTTAATACCATTAATTCTGCTGTCTCCAAGGGTTAGAGATGTGTTATCACCATACTAATTATTAGAATTTAGAGGTATTTGTACTGATATTGTTCAACAACTGGCATTCTGGATTCTAGCAAACAGCCACTCTAAGAAATTCTAATTTGTTGAAAAACCCATGTCAAGGCAGGTAGATGACATTTTTTGGCAGGTAAGAAAGGTAAGCTACTGAAATGACCCTAAAGCAGAAGCCATTTGAGGAAAATATTTACATGTGAAAGAATAAACTGTACCAGAGTGAGTTTCTTGCCTTCCAGTTAGGGGTTTGAGGCAGGTGCAGTGCTGCAGTCAGGTGTTCGTTACCTTTTTGGCCAAAATATTTGAGCTTCTTCCATCTTTCACGTGCTTTAAAACGGGCTGTTGCAAGAATACAGTGGAAAATGTGAAACCTGAGCAAGCTGCTCTAAGCTGTGGGTGAGATCACAGTCACAAGTCCCAAGCTCTTCCACCTCTCCTGTCTTTGCTTGCAAGACAATTCCCAGATGTGTTGCTGCCTGTCCCTGTCGTCATTTCCCCCCCCATCTTACAGAAATGTCACTGGTTGAAAGGGACCACAAAAGACCTTCCAGCCCAACTTTTTGTGGGAAAGGGAACCTAAATGAGATAATCAAGCATCCTGTCCAGTCGTGGGGCTTTTCCCCCCACTGACTCCAATTTCAGAGCGCTAAATTATCAACAGCCTCTTATTTAATACGGACTGAGAGTCACTGGAGCAAGTCAACAAACCCTTGAATCAGTCAGAAAACAAATATTCAGATGACTCATGTCAGAGGGAAGCAAGCTTCATCTGGAAAATTTGCAGCCCAATAGCTCTCCTACATTTAGTCATGGCTTTGGTTAGCAATGGAGCAACCAGCCGAGTCTCTGTATTATTTTTTTAAACCCATGTGGAGCCATATAAGATAAATAAACTTGGCTCAATGAAGAGAAGGTAGCTCTCCCCTGAATGCTAATGTTTATTCTCTAAACTGCACATTCTCAGGCTTACAGTGCGTGTGTCACTGAAGGAGTCTGACCTTGGCACAGTCGATAAATCACAAGCTGAACAAATAGCCCTGTACTGCTTTGTCTTAAAAAACTTCTTTGGGTAAATGTTTAAAAATACATCTATGGCTTGCCATCATGAAGCACTGGACACAGTCTCCGCAGCTAGTTGTAATTTATTTCTGTTTTGAAATCAAGGTCTGCCTGCAGAGTTTTCTTGTGTGACTTGCACTAACAAGACCTTTATCCCTGAAACAGAAAATACTGCAACAGAGCAAGGTAACAAAGAGAAATTCCTTTTGCTGCACCTTTGAAACACAGCGTAAAGTCCTTTTCGTTACACAGTTCCTGGTACAGGATGAGAGCTCTGTACACGTCTAATGTTTCCTTTTTTTCTAAACCCCCCTACCCACTACTCCAAGGAAAGAAATTTGCTGACAGTTCTGGGGTTTTTCCCATCTCTTTCTTCACTTTAGAAGTGTTGCCTCTCACTGATCAGTTTATCACCTTTCATCTTTAAATTCCTTCACAGCAGCGCTTTCTAATTTGAGCATGGTGAAGCCTTCCACCTTCCTAAAATGTGACCATTGTAGTGGAAGGATTATATACCACTGCATTCCTGTCATTTGTTATATTTGCAGCTGGTTTTTTTCTGTTCATAGGACTCAGTGGCTGAAAGTACAAGTTTGGTTCCTGCCATCTGCAGTGTTATTTTATAACTTGTTTGTATTTCTTTCAAAATCACAGCATTCTCTGGTAAAGAGTCTGAAAAAAAGGCAGCTGCACCTCATTCCATTAAGCATATTTACTTTCTGTTGCTTAGTTCAAATTTTCCCAAGAGATATCAATAATAAAATCAATGTCTAGCAAAAGCCAGCATCTATTCTCCTTAGGGCCACAAGATGTCAGGAGTAGCTCTCAGTCATCCCCTTGTCTTGTGCTTTTGTAGCAGCTCTTCAAGGCTGCTGGGAGTCTCCAAATTAGAACACAAAAATGATATTCTAAAAGCCTCTATTGGGCTTAGTGTCTTGGAGTGTTAAAGGTCCAGCTCAACAAGGGCAACAAGTCAGTACTCCTACTGGTTTCATTTATGAGCACATCCAAGAAAATTCTCAGCACTGGTTATTAAAGAATTTTATTTTCATTGGATCAGCATCTTGGAGAGGGGAAAAAAATTGTTTCTCTGTTTGGAAAGCTGAGATATTAGACTGGCCCCATTGCAACTCCTGCATTGTGTCTGATCTTTTGAAGCTCCAGCTGCTGAAGATAAGGGATCAGAGTCACCTGAATAAAGAAGGCTAAGGCATCACTTGATTCCTATTAACTCTGAAGCCCAGGGAACTGGCTTTCCACAGGTCTGCTTTGAATGGTCAGTCTCAGTCAAACACGAGCAATGAGGATCTCTTCTTTTTCTCTGCTCTTCAGTAGATCAAGACCCATCAGTGGGCTGTCTGGGCAGGTACCACATGAATTATCTTCAGTCCTAGTGGACTGATTCACACACTGGACAGCCCGAGTCCAGGAAGTTCCTCTGGCACAATATTCCTGAAAGGCTTCAGCTCCCCAAAACCCCTGCTGTTCCATTCAGCTAATGCTAATTAACGGAAGCTTAATGGAAATTATCTGTACTGATTTAATCCTACATTTGTATGCCAACCCTAACTAAAAGTGCTTAATTTTTTGGGGATTAAATGGATTTCCCCCCCATTATGGAGTGCTTGGGGTGTGCTCGCTCTTACACTTCTTACTGACATGTATAAATAGAGATATAGAGATAAATAGATATTTTTATGGAGATGTTTTATAAGTGGCCTTTACTTTGTGCATGGTAACTATTGCCAAATTTGTTATTTAGGAGCTACAGAAATGGCTGGCTCTGTGGTTTAGAAAGCAATCAGCTGTCTTCTGTTGCAAGGGAGACTTGAGGTACAGGCTTGGATTTGGATTTTTATTATTCAACTATAATTTGCATGGTTTGGATTGGGTTTTGTCCCAGTGTCTTTTTGTTTTGTTTTTTTCTTTCCTCATTGGTTCTCTGGCAGGGACACACTGGGCTCAGGCAGGAACTTCTCAGTCTTTGAGAGATAGATTGAAGCCATCAGTGCCATACAACACAGAAACACCTGCCTTGTACAGCCATGATGTTGATCAATGTAAGGTCCTCAGAATACAGTTTCTTTAGCAAGCTATTGGGGGTTTCACAGCATAGAGAGGTGCTCCTGTTTCTCTAGCTTTGCTTGACAAGGTAGCAAGCCAGCAACAGCTGGTCTCTGGGTCTAGGGGTCAGCAGAGACTAGGACACAAACCAGCATTCAGAATTAGATTCATATACACAGCAGTATCAAGAGACTGTGAAAATTGCTGCTGAGGCAGGTCATTTTACTTCCTCTCTTCTTTTACCCCTTTTTTCCTTTCTTTTAAGTACTGTTTGTATGCCATGTCTGAGTAATACATCTCTACCAGCCAGACAGCTCTCAGTATTGTGGGCTGTTGGTTAGAGATAGAAATGGAGTTGTCCTTTCTTATTGATCTTATTCCTGCTGCTGTGGAGCAGTCTGTACCCAGGAAAAGACCAGGGCCATGAGCTATTGGGAAAGCAAAAGCAGCCTCTCACCCCTTCGGTCCAAACCAGATTGAAAGCCAATCCCAGGGTTATGTGCCTACAAAGGTGGCCCAGTTTCCTGGCAGGTGAACCAAGACCTTGTCTGTTTGCAGTTCCTCTAGTCCACAGATTTCTTTCTTGAGCACAATTTTCCCATGGGACACATAACCAGGATATAGCGTTACCCTACTTAAACAAAAATGTGTATATTAAAAAACATCCTAATCTGAAGATATAGTGTATCTGAGATTCCTCTGTTATAGACACTTAGTCTATATTTATGGCTACATTTGCTGTTATGCTTGAATAAACATATAATTCATTGAAATACACAAGACTGATAAAAGTAATATGATCTCTTTAAGGAGAATAAACTGTTTGTAAATTTATAACAAGTATAATCTGTTAGGCCTTATTTGAAGTATGTACTGTGGTTTGGTAAAAGTACAACATTAAAAGAGCCTTGCCAGATGAGGACTGGTTTTTTTGTGTGTGTTCATGTGAAGTTCCTTTTGAATATTTGACATCTTCATTTAACAAAAAACCCCAAACCTCTACAGACTGTGTATAAGAACCTGAGATGCAGTGCAGAGGGCTCTTCAAATTTCTGTGTACAGTGACCCCGGGGAGGGGACAGATGAATCTGTTCTCCTGAATAGTTTGGATCCAGTTTTGTTTGGAAACAAAAGTGACTGGTAGCACTACCGACTGGCTGGAGATTTTTAAAAGATCTCATTAAATTAAGGGTAAGAATTCCATCTTTGAGCCTGGAGGGGAGGAGGCTCAGGGTAGACCTTCTCACTCTCCACAGCCGGCTGGAAGGAGGAATGTCAGGAGCTTTGAGTAATGTAGCCCAGGGTAGGTCAGATCAAAGGTCCATCTCATGTCATAGCCTGGTTTTGTCATGCCTAAAAGCGAATATCTATGGACAGTGGTAATGAGGTAAGTCCACGGCACAGTGCACTTGTGCCACTTCCTCAGAAGAGCTTCTCACCTTCCAACCATGCACAGTTAAAGGATTTGTTGGGCCAGAAGTGTTATGTTTAGTTGTCTTTCTCATCCCTGCTTGCCATGTGCTTGTGCAGAACAAGTGGGATCTCCTGACAAATGTAGTCTTTTCAAAAAACAGTGAATTGCTGTGCTATGTAATTAACAACAAGAAAAAACAGCTAGCAACTGAGAAAGAAAGGGAGTTTTTTGTAATCTCTGCTTCCTAATGAGGTAAACTCACCATGTCTTAAAGCAGAGATGCAAAAGAAATCTCTCAAATCCAACTTGTGTCCTGCACAGTTTTGATTACATCTCTGCATGTGCCCATAAAGATCGCTGCGTTTTATGCTACACTGAGGACAAACTGCACAGCCTTGATACCCACATAAATCTGCCACCCTGTGGGATTTGACTTCTGACTGATCCTCCCTGCCACCACCTAACAAGATTTGTAGTCTGATCCCATGTTGTGCATATACTGGAGAATTATTTTTTGTCGGTGACTTTCTCATCTCTCAGTGTTCATGGATGGTCGTGTTGCTCGCATGAGAGACAGGCAGACCCTTTGTTTTGGAGCTGAGTGCTGTTGTCCCCTCTTCAAAGACAGGGCCCACCAGGCTTCCTCACCCTGGCAGCTTCACCCTGAGCTGCAGCAGCTTTTGGGCGACAGGGGCAGGTCCCCTCTGTCCCAACAGTGTGCAAGGTGACCTGCCCAGGGGGACACGCTGGGGTGCAAAGCAGGGAGAGGCAGCACAGAAGGATTCCTGGAGGAATAGCCAGACAACAGGATTCAGGGATGGCAGAAAGAAAGATCTTTTCCCTAGGGCCATGAAAGAGGCTTTGTTAGGCTTGCTGCAATCCACGAGGGCCTGGAAAGTTGTTGAACTGAGAGTAAGGATGAAAGAAAGGGGCTGGCCTGGGAATGCAATGCAGAGAAGGGAAAGCACCTGCTTTGTTTCTGTTCCAAATCACCAATCTAAGCTAAGACGTTGTTTTGCCTTGTTTTGTTTTCAGAAGTTCCCTTGTGCTACTTTGGTTTTAGATGAAACCTGTGTGGTGGAAAAGCACTGATGGGATATTCACATCAAGGAAGAACTGTAGGCAGTGCTACCTCAGAGTCTTGGCTATGAGTTCTGATCCCACATAAACCAAGAAAAGCCAGAGGTGCTTGACCTCTCCAAACCTCTCCATTCCTGTTTACCCTGGATTACCTCTGTGGCGTTTCATGATGTATTCCCACAGAAGTCTCTTCCCAGAGGAGAGGTTTACCTTATTTTGATGACCAGTCTTGCCTGAGTCCCACAAGTATGGCACTACCCCACAGGGGTTTGTGGATTCACAAGCCCCAGGAGGAGAGCAAAAGACAGCTATCCTTGCAACTTCAGTTCTCCCACCAGCCTTTGTGCTACTCCCTCCCGCCACACACAATGTTTTGTACATCTCCATTTTGTTAGTACTCTTAAGCACACAGCAGATTAAACATCACTTGTCCCTGAACTGCAGCCAACACACCTCATCTCCTGTCTTTAGATGACACAGTGGAAAATCCTGGAGGTCCTGAAGATTTTCAGCCACTCCTCTCTCTTCCAACAGCTGTGAAGTTCATCGATGGTGAAAATGCATCATTGTGGTGCCTGCTCATTTAGGGAGGTCAGGTCCTTCTGACACCTTTTTCTCCAGGAGTGTCAGGAAAGGAATCTTCACAAGCTGGAAAAAAGGTTCCCACTCGCTCTTGTTACTGATGGTTTGGTCACTAAGTTGAGGCAAAAAACTGCATAGATACATCTGGTTCAAATTGCTAAATGTCTCGGAAGGATACAGGGAAGGGTAAAACCAAGGAGTTTAGCTACTTGACTTGATTTATAGGGTCTATGGTAAAGATTTCTTTTAAATCCCATTGAATATGAAGCCTCAGAAGTCCCTTTGCAGCATGGTGCTGAATAAGCCTGTTAATCTCCAAATCCTTCAGTTGTTTCATGCTGGGATGTTGTAGGTAGGTCACAATGACTGGCTTTTCTCCATTTCCACATGCCTACACACTTAGCTGGATAAAGGGCTACTTTTGTGAGTAAGGGATTCGGAGGGAAATACTTTCTACTGTTCTGAAACAAGGCTTAAAGGAAAGGTTTCAAGTTGTAAAGGTTATTTATTGTTAGATTTTTCTTCCTTTTTTTTATTTTCTTTTTTTTTTTTTTAAGGGAGGGAAAGAGCAGTCCCTAGGCAAGCATTTCTCAGATTAAGGCACACTCCTGGTTTGTGGATGATTCTTGCAGTGGTCCATCAAGAGCAGCTGTAAGAAACCTCCTGCACGTGTTCCCATTGCCATGGTCAGTCCCAGGCACCAGCCTTCACACCAAGCACTGTGCTGTGTGAGAGCTGTGCTGTGGTAGTCACCTGTGAGCAGGGAGCTATGGGGAAGGTGAACCTGTGTGTCACAGCATAGAAACCTGGCTGTTGGGAACAAACACCCTGACAGCTGCCATCAGGCACGAACTCACAGTTCCCACGCATCAGGAGCATCGTGGCAACTTAAAACGGGGCTGTTCCTGCAAGCAGACAAAAAAATGGAAGCAAATTGGCCAAAACTTTGCTGACTCTTGCTGGCACCCAGGAGGGTTTCCAGGTGAACAGTGATATTGGTGGCAAGGCAGGGACCATGAGCTTGCAGACATGCTCCCTTGCTTGGTGATGCCAGTTTTAACTCTGGCCTGGGGAGGCTGCTGGCTCTCTAGGGTGGCTGTTCCACACAGCAGGTATACCCGAGAGAACAGGATCCAGGTTGTGGCTGCTGACTTTCCACACTCCTGTGGTAGTGGATAAGCTACAGTGGCTGCCAACACACCTCCAGGAGCTGAGGGTGCAATTGCACTCCTTCCCAGAGTAGCCAAGGCCAGAGGCATTTCAGGGGTTGTTAACCAGGCACCAGCCTAGGACACTTCGACACTCAGAAGGGCAGCGGGTTTCACAAGCTCACAATAAAGCAAATTCTTTGACTGGTGTTAGGGCTTTCAGAGCTAAGAAGGGGCTTTGTTTCAGCACAGAGCAAATTTCTAGACTGTTCTCCTTCCACCTTCACAGTTTTCTCTCATTTGTAAAGTCCACAAGGACTCTTTCACACTGACCGAAAGAAGAATTACTCTGATGCATTGCAATAAGTTGCAATAAATTTCATTGACTTTTTTTTTGTCTTTTATTCCCTCCTTCTGCTACTTGGGCAATTGATTTTGAGTGAAGCATGCAATCACAACTCACTCACAGTGTCAGAGCAGGGACTGAATTACCTAAGAGAAAAAGGTTGGAGAAGGGAGGATTCGGTGAAGGTCCATTACAGCTTTTAGGGCTGTTCAGTTCTGGGGTACACCAAGGGGACACAGGCAGCGAAAAGAATGGGGAAAAGCATTATTGTGGGTGTGAGAAGCGTGATGAATGATGGCAGGCAGGGAGAGGCAGGAGGGAGAAGGGCAGGCAGCACAGAGGACCAAGGAGGAGCACTCAGCACAGGCAGCAGCCAGCAGCTCGTGGTCAGAGGTGACACCGGGACAGGAGGTGAGCTAAGCCCATGTACCACTGAAGATGGGAGTGTTGTTTCATTTGCAAGGGCAGTGAGGATGGCAGAATGTGATGGCAGAATGTAATGACAGCCTTTCCCCTGTGTGAAGAGGTCACTGTGGATGGCAGTGAAAGGTGTTATTCATTTTCAGGAGGAGCACTCAGTGTGATACAAGAAGCAAAAAGAAAGGATTGAAGAAGGACAGGGAAGATAAAACAGAAATGCCAAAATCTCTGGAGTCAGTCTGGGAGCTTTTGGGTGCCGCTGAACACATCATACTGTCCAAATGGTAGCTTTTCTCGTGCTAATGATAGATATTGTTACTAGGGATTCAGTCTCAAGAAACATTATCAGCTTGTCTCTCTATCTCACTTCTCCCATCAATATTTCCATTATGCAGAGGACCCTTGTACCACCCTTTTGATTTATGGTGGTACAGCAATGGCATTTTGGACTTCTGTCAGGAATTGCATTTTCTTACTGCAGGCTGAAGATAAATTTGATGATAAAAGTAGCTAATTAAAGCTGTTAAAAACAAATAGTCTAAATTGAAAATACATTTTAAAAGCTTCCAGTAACAAAATACCAACCAGAAATTAACGTGCTAACAGCATCTGACTATTATCTTTTGTGCACTGACTGACTGGCTCCAGTCTGGGGCAAAGCTCTTCCCTCCCATCTCCTACAAGAGTTATTAAGGAGAAAAGAGGGAAAACCTGGTGTATAAAACATACTGGCCAACTTCTGCTTTCAGTTCTGCAAACTTCTGCTCTGTAAATCCACATGATAGAATTAAAACCCGTGGATTCAAACTGCCAGCAGAGCCTTGAAGCAGATTCTGTTTCTAAAGAACCACCATGAGTCCCTTGCCACTGGGATTCCAGTGCATGAATCCCTTGAAAGGCAAATTCAGGAGTTAAAATAAATTAAAAACAAACAAAACCAAACCAAACAACAGCAATACAACAAAACAATATAAAGCCAGGCAAAAGCAGCACATGGTTTACTTTGCCGGCTGTGGTGTGAATTCTAACAAACACAGAGCTCCTGTACAAGCACAGAGAGCAAGAGCTGAATTTTGGAGTTTCCCCAGACCTGAGCAAAGCCAAGCCCACCAGCAGGGCCTCAGTGGAGCTCATGGGAGAGACCAGGGAAAGAAGATAAAATGGGAGACAGGAAAGCAGAGACCAAGTGGAAGGACTGGCTTAATGCAGGCAGCTCTTGTGTGAGCTTGTGCTTACCCACTTTAAAAACAGATAGGAGAAGACTTATTGTCCCATCCCATTATTATACTGGGAACATGTTGGGGAGAGACTGTAAGAAAGACTAGTTCTTGGGTTGGCACTGAGTATAGGTAATTTAGCAGCCTTGAAAGGTGTTACTGAAGGGCAAGATGCAAAGAACAGGAGTCTGTTTACTCTAAAGAGTTAAAAAGCAGGATGGGAACATTGGAAATAGTGCAGTGGAATGGCAAAATGCTGGAAACTCAAGATTAGACACTCTCACTCCATTTCTTAGCTGTTTGTTTGTTTGTTTTTAATGGTGCCTGTGGAAAAATTTCAGATGAACAGATTTTTCTGGTTCACATATTTTTCTGCGAATCAAATATTTGCGTGTGTGTGCACAAGTGCCTGTTTTTATCAATATAAAACGCACTTAGAGCAAGTTAATCTAAAGAGTGCCATCTACTGGTCCTAAGAACAAATAGCAAGTGTAAGAGCATCCGCTCTGGATGGCTGGATGTGTATTGTTGCTGCCTGAAGGCAGGTTTAAGATACAAGGACTTCAGGTATCTCAGACCACGTTAGATCCTCCTTGGGACTAACCCAAAGCTGGCAGACTGGCTGCGGGGTCCAGCACTCCCAGAAGTGCCACAGGTCTCCTCTCAACAGCACCGAGAAGAATTTTGTTCTTCTGCTCCCAGGTTAGTTCAAAGTTTATCATCTCAAGGCAAGCTTAAACTGGCAGCGCTGCCCCTTGTATGACTGTACTCCTACAGCATCCCGCAGCTGGGCTGTCTGAAATCACGGACATGGGGTGGAAGGGTTCAGCACTGCTGTTTGCTGTGCTGCTCAAATAGCAGGCTGGAGTTAAGAGTAAAGACTGTAAAGGGTCTCTATACCCCTGTTATTCTTTCCTGATCACTTGTGGCTCTGAGGCTTGCAACAGGACCAGTACACCTCTTCTCGAATTCTCTTGGTCGGCAAAAGAGCTACTGGGGCTCTCAGGGTGTTGCACTAAAGCTGCTGCTGCCTGTCTGCAGGTGACACACTGAAACGTGTACAAATGCACCTTCTACAATATCAGTTCATGTGTTAATGTTCTATGCTCTAAGTGGCTTTCTGTGGACTTGGTTTTCATACAGACTAGCCCAAGCTGGGCGCTGAGTGGCTTTTCAGCTGGCCCTGGGGTACCTTTAGTAGTTGTTCCACATTTCCTCTTGCAGCTGTGATGGTACAAGATCATGAGCTATTCGTGTGAAACGATTTATATCCATATATAAGGAAAGAGTTACTGCCAAGCACCTCCAGCAAAGAGAAGGAAACCTCTATCTGCTGCCTGAGGGAAATACACCAAAGTGGGATCTTAAAATACCCCTCTGTAGTGGTTTTGGTTTAGGCCTTTCCTGGTAACTGGGTATTTGGCCAATTTCAACCGGTCACACCCTTATACCCCTAACTGGAAAGTTTGGATCATTGTGTATTAAATCAGCATATTCTGATCAGTGAAATGGCTTCTTCTACAGGCAAAACAGATTTTATGTAGTCACTCTTAAATTAGCAATTGTTGAAAACCAAACTAAAATGCCAGTCATATTGGAAATGTCACATGCTGTTACTGAAACATCATGGGTCCAGCTTTATTAACTTATGGTTCCTAAAGTATGATTGTTGAAATACTGATACCCAGATGTTGTCTTTTTGTCTGTGATTTTGTAGAACATAAGTAACCACCTTATCTCAGTCCTGTCATCCCAAAGAGCACAGTACTGTAGTATGGGTAGTACATTATTTGCTGGAGGGTAACAGGTCCATTCAAGCCCAAATATGTTGTTTTTACAATAGGGCTGCTCCATTTAGGAAACACATCAGCCCCTCTGTTACCGTTACGCATATCAACTCCTAGAAAACATTGTGAGTATCCAGATCAAAGTTTATTGACTTGAGGAAAAAACAAGACATCACATGTGGCCTCTTGCGTGCAGCAATCTTCTTCAACCTTGTTTGCCTGTGCAAGGAGTATTTGGCTGAGGAGCTGGATGAAGCATAGGAAGTGGCACGAGTGGAGCTGTTAACCAGCACTGGCACTCACCAGCATGATTAGCTAGAAGCTAGAGCCAGCCTGATTTTTTCACAGATTCTAAGTAACACTGGGTGTGTGAACTGCCCCATCCACCTCCAGAGATGTTAGTTCAGGAGTTAGGAGTTTCTTTCAGATACTGATGAGAACTATATTCCTTATCAAAGAATTGCAGAAAGGAAACTTTTTCAGAGTTAGACCGAAGTGTTTTCCAAGAAGACAGGCTTCATTCAAAACAGCATTTCCTTGAGAAGGTTCAGTTTCCAATAAATGTTTCGAGCTTTTGCCACTGAAAATCCCTGGAAGAAAACAATACTAAAAGTCCACAGTCACCTGCACAGGAATACAAACCTCACCATGCTCAGTGTCATGATGCTGAAAACTTCTTCAGGTGTTCAGCAGGGCAGGTCTCCCAGGGTTTGTAGCAATTATGGTTGCTTCTCCACTGGGAAGTGCAGCTGCTTCAGCCTTAGGGACTCCAGCAGAGCAGCAGGGCACCATAGGGAAGGGCCCCACGACATCAGCCACAGTAGGAGCATCTCCACTGAGTGGCAGGCTCTCCTGGGCTGCTGCAGAAGGGCAGAGGAGGGGGGGCAGCAGGTTGAAAGGCCCTTCTTTGCCTTTCTTTGCTGGTTTCTTGCTAGAATTCCCAGCACATACGTTCGGCTCCACGCCATGTGAAGGCCACGAGCCATCACACTGATGATTATCTGCTGAGAAGACATGGTCTATACTTTTTGAGTGATGTAATGGGCTTCAAGCTGTTTGTTTATTATACCTGCTGTCTGGGCAGCCACCAGAGCATGCCAGATTATCCTTTGGAATAAATCAGTCAGAGTCCTGGGAGGAGAATAAAAACACATGAATGTAAAGTCAGGTAGGAAGGGGCATCCAAGCAGGTGAAATGGTTGGTTTTGTCAAATGGTTGCCTCTAACTAAAGTGACATGTCAGCTAAAAAGATAGACCTTTAGTCTTCTGCAAGTAACCACCTCTAAGAAGTATAAATCAAGCCAGCAGATGATGGGATGTAGATGAGACAAGGACAGGAATAAAATGCAGCAAGGCTTGAATGTTGGCCCAAACAGAAGCTGTTCCTGCAGCTTTTCCTGTAATATGAAACAGCATTTCAGGAACACTGAAAATCCCTCTCTAGCCTATTTGGTCAGGGACTAGATGGCACTGTCTACCCAAAAAATATTAGTCAGGTGTTTCTGTATAGCTACAAGCTGAAGCAAACAGTAGTGAAAAGCTTGACCAAACAGGAGCAGCACCTGAAGAATCAGACATCAGACAGTGTGGTCATACATACAGAAACCTTATTTGTGGGAAACGGAAACAAAGGATCCACTTTCTGAGTTGAAGGTCCCCATCTCAGTTTTCACACGTGTTTGGGATCCCTTGCCAATGCACTTGCCTGGTTTGCCAGGCTGGTTGTTTTTTAGCAGGGAGAAGGTCTTTCTTTCCCTTCCTCATTAAAGCTGCCTGAGGAGATCCCCTGAAGGCAGATAATTCAGTTTGTCATAAAGTTACAAGAACTTTTCGGAAACTGTCAGTTTACAAAAGCCTGGAATTTGCACACACAGAAGTATGTGGAAGCTTCTATTGGCAGGGTTTTTGAGCTTTGTTTTTTGCTGCTTGCCCCCCACAATGCCCATGATTTGAAAAGGTGAAAACAGTTCCCCCAGAACTACCCCAAGAGGATTCTTTCCAGAAATTATCCCCTGTAACACCAAGTGTTGCTTTCTTGATTATGGTACGTTGGCACGCAGTGATGGGAAAGCAAGTGGCAGCTTAAGAGGTGAATTCTTTACAGGCTTGACTCTGTAGTTCTGCCACTGGTGGGAGCTGGCTTCAACAGGAGGAAAACCAGCGGGATGGAGTGAGAAATCCTGTGTTCCTCAGACATTGTGTTCTGATGGGATCGTGTGATGTTTTGTGTGCACCCTCTGCAGCAGCACAGAGTGGGCCATGGGCCACCAGCACTTAGGGATGAAATTGCCACCATGTTATCTCCCAGTCCCAAAAGCATTTGGTGTCTGGGTCACAGAAGGAAGTCTGCAAAGGTGGGGAAGAAGAGGAGAGACATCAGAAGGAAACAAACCATTCTGTGAACCATCTCCCAGTGACTGACAAACTCCCCACTGCGACCCTGCATATACACTGAGCTGTTAGATGCTTGTCACAACATGCACCCTTTGATTGCTTTCAGCTATCCTGAGGGGATTAAAACTTTACTTGCTTGTTTTGGCTTGGAAAGACATCCTTTCTGCCTCCTCATTATAGTGGCTCTTGTCTCGGACTTCCTCAGACCAATAATCCCGAGCAAATCCATGGTTTATCTGACTCTTGACTTGCCTCAATGAACCATGGGGATGAATACACGATTAGATGTGTTTAGAAATGCTCTGATCCATTGAAAATAGCATTACTGATCTAAAACTATTGTGCACTGTCTTAGAAATACACAGAATTTATTACTATCCCTGCTTGAACTGAATCCAGGTCATTTTGCCCTGAGCCAGCTGAGAGATGGCTTTTGCCAGGTGACCAGGGCACACCAGGCAGCTGTAGGAGGGTCCTAGTCTTTACCTCTGTGAATGCTTTTGAGCCAGGACATAACAAAAAAATCACATAGCACTCAAAACTAGCAAGCAGGGGAGGTATCAGGATGGAAAAGAAGACCTGGATGGTGGAGACTGATGGAAGACGTGAGGGGTAGTGACCCTCAGGGCAGGAATATGGACTGGCAAGCAAACAGAAGTTTGTCACCAAAAGGCTTCTGAAGGCAGGTCAGAGAATTAAGAAGATAGGTACACAGGGATGGAAACTACAAGATGGATAAAACACATGTGTGGTTTTTAGAAAAGGCTGTTGGACTTTCTCTTATGGGACTGTTAACATTTAGCATAATTTAATTTTCTGTAAGATGAGGTTACTTTTATTTATAAACAATTTATAACCACCTTAATTTTTTTTCATCAGATCAAAAGTCTCTTTTTCAGTTGGAAAATATTCCTGTTAAATAGAATACCCATTAATTTGTACTTCTTCCATTGAATAAAACATAAACAGGAACATAATTCAATCTCAGTTGCTTTTATATAATGCTTTCCTGACAATAGCTATTTAAATTTTTCTGAGCCCCCAAGGAATTATGTTTTATTAAACTTAAGGGGATGAGTTCTGTTACTCTAGAAAACTAAATGAAAAGTGAAGTACGTGAAAAGCAAAAATGTCCAAGGCAATTGATATAAATTAGTGCAGGCAGAATATGAAGACTCAAGCCCTTTGGGGGCCTATGGGGAACAAAAATGCTCCCACCAAGTGAGTAGGATCAAATGGCAACACCACAATGGGAAATATTCTCTCACATCATCAATGAAGTTTTCTGAAATCATAAATCCACAAAAAATCCTGCCTCTTCTCAGTTGATTTTCTGATACATCCAGTTCTCCTCTTCCTACCCTTGTCCTTCCTATTCTCATTTTTACCCTAAGGGCAGTATGTACAGACATACCTAAACCAGCTACTGGCATAGATAAACTGGTTAATAGCAGCAGTGAAATCATAGGGCACAACCACGGGATGTTTTGCAGGGAGTTACAGAATCTCCTGCCCTGAACTCCTGAACTGTCTCAGCCCAGCCTGGGTGATGCCCCCTCCATGGCGTGAAATATTTGTAGTCTTGAGTGTGCTTCTACAAACGACTGATGCATGTGCTGCTGATTCTTCATGCTCACAGCATCACAGAGTTTCACAGAACATTCTGAGTTGGAAGGGACCCACAAGGATCATCAAGCCCAGCTCTAAAGTTAATGGGACGTATGGAAGCTGCAGTCAGTCCAGCAGATGTCCAAGTCCATTTCCTTGGCTTTCCTTTTCTTTTTTCCCCCCCCTTCTATCCAACTTAGGATGTTTTAAAGAAACATCAAGTTCACCTTATGCTCTCCAACCATCACCTTCCCTTGCAGAAAGGAATTATATCAAGTATTTGCAATGCTGCCTCAGACGAAGCTTGTTTTACTCCGGGCAAGGCTGCCGAGTGGAGCAGCCCTGGCAGGGGAGAGGCAGGGCAGGTGAGCTGTGGCACTGACCGGGGCATTATTGAACTGGGTGAGGTGGCAACGTGCCCACAGCTTCTCACTTCCCGAGCTAATGGGCTTTGCTTCCCAAGGGACTGGTGGAACTGGTTGCCGTGCCTGATTTACATAAGCAGAGCAGTGAGAACCCATTACGGCAGTGCCAAAATTTGACCGAAAGTGTGGATTTATCCCGCCTTTGGCCGTGTAAAAGGACCACCTTTTCTGTAATTGTTCTGCTCCCAGAGCACGTCAAAGCACATCTACTGCTTTTAATGGCAAAATTAAGCCATGCAGTGACTTTCTCCTGCAGCTCCTCAGGACAATTGGAGGCAATTGCCCAAGTGCAGGTTCATCCAGGGTGTATGCAAACCTAACACAGAGAGCAAAGGTGTCTGGGCGTAGCCGAGGGCTTATTTTGGTCTGGAGCATGGCTATTAACAACAAAAAGCATGATAAGAATGCAGTCAGAGTTCAGCGTCCTTGGCTAAGTATACAGGACTGTGAGTTAATAAAAACACATTCTTACACATGGTGAAAGGTAAATATACATCAGCCTCCATAAAAGCATTGTAATAATTTAATAACTATGATAATGTAATGATTTTAGAGTATATCACAGCTTTACAGTCATCCTGAACTTTGCATTACAAGAAGCATCACCACTGACCTGGGACACAGAGGAACATACACGGAATGGGAGAGATTCAAGATTAAACCCAGAGCCTGCATCTGCACAGATACTTTTATTATTTCTTTTATCTGCAGTGTAGTTATTCTACAATACCAATTTCCCAAAGCCTGTAAATTATTTCAAACTATGCAAGTTTAAGCTGTATTTGTGCAAAGATCATGAGATATTGTTGCCATCTCATGAACTAAATATTTTGCCGTGCTATGTGGATGTAGTAAAAGAATGAATTACTGAGCAGTTATCATGGGGGAATGGCCTTTCTGTGATTTATCACACAATAATTTAAAAACTGTAGCTCCTGCTAAATTCAATTATTTCTCTTGCAGCTTGGCTTTTAAAGGTGCTGTGCTTGTCTTACATTCAAAGGACTTTCCCTCTGACCTGGAAGAATTAAGAGAATTTATAGGACAGAAGTTAATTGCTAGTTGCAGATTAAAAAAAAAAAAAAAAAAAAGACATTAAAAACATTGATATCAAGTAGTATAAACTTTAGATGAACAGCTAATATACTGAAGAAAAAATACCTTTTTGCCCCTGATAATCCCTGTATATTCTGAATATTTTTAAATGTCTCTAGGGTGGGGGTTTTTTACATAGTTATACCACTAATACAGACATGTAAGATTAGCATTAAAGTTCACTCAGAAGTAGTTTTTTGTTATTACTGGAAGAACTAACAACAGATATTTTCCTGCTGTTCATTGTGAATACTCAGCAGAATTCCTGATTATTGCTCAAAAAACTCTGAGCAGTCATTATGGAAACTTGGAAGCACTGCTAGGAAAAGAGGGATGTGGGCAGGAGTGATGGGTACACTGGGTAAATCAGGACCAATTCTGTCATTGGAAGTGTTTATATATACATTATAGATATACTATATATACTATATATGTACACATATATAGTATGTGATAGAATATATGTATCAAATATAGCATATTATACACCATATATACCACATACTTTATTACATATTATGTAGTATGGATATAATACATCCTATAGATTCCATTGTGTTACACTGTGTTATGTTACATTACTTAAAGATAAGTATACTTCATGTCTTTAATATTTTTTTAACAGTTGACTATATTCAGAATGTCCACAAATTTATAGAACCAACTTTTTTCATCATGTTTCTTGCTAAACACCCCTTCTTTTACTGGGCCAGTCTTTCTGAGAATTCAAATACTTTTCTGTTCTGGATGAATCAGCTTTAGGGAAGGCAGAGGAACCACATGCACTGTCACACCAGACACAGTGGGAGCCTTCACACAAAGTTCATCTCCTCAAAGCTTTACTGTGGGAATGGGTTCTGAGTGAAAGGCAAATACAAGATTTTGAAGACAAGATCTAAAGCACACAGTAACTTGCCTTCCACCTTTCAAGAACTGCAAGGATATTTTGTCCTGATTGTATCAATGCCTGGGAGTGCTTTTCCTCCAGTCTATTCTGTAAAGATAACTTCCACATAAGTTGTTCCTTTGGGCTTAAAAAGATGGGCTGGTGTAGAAGTAATCAGGCTCTTGTTACTGTTCAAACAATTTGAAGAAACTTCAGAAAAGGTTGTGAACAATGTGCATCCTCTCTGAGACTTTTATTTAAACTTCACATATAATGCATGAGAGAACCCCCTGGGCAAATACCATGGTAGTTCAGCCATGATCTGATGGCTGTTTTTCTAACGTGTGGCAGTCTTGATAAGTACATTAGACCAGAATTGATGATAAAGAGCTACTGAAAGCAAACAAGCAATAGTGCAATATTTTTACAGAAGTGTTGTTAGTTTATACAGGAGGCACCCCTGGCAGTTGGACGATTTTGAGCTAATCTACAGCACTCCTAATATCCATCAGCCCAAGCTGTGACCCAGGAGGTTCTCTCATCAGCTTGGTTTCTGCCACTAAATTGTACAGCTGCCTATACTGTAACATCATGGAGTTGCTCAGCAGCATATTTGGGCCAAAAACCCATTAGAAGGGCAGGCTGGATGGGGCTTTGAGCAGCCTGGTCTGGTGAAAGGATCCCTGCCCGTGGCAGCGGGGATGAAACTTTCAACCCAAACCATTCTACAGTTCTATGCTAAGTCAAAGGGCTGTGCATGAGGCTTGAAAGACTATTGCCCAGACACACCAAATCCTGGCAGCACAGTACATTGCACCATACATGTACTCCCTAGTTAATCTGCTAAACTGGGAAGCCAAGGGAGCTGAAGAGAGCAGGGTGTGTAATGGGTGGAGATCATAGGTTGGAGATCTCAAAGAAAAAGTCACCCTATCTCTGACATATGATCAAAGCAAAGGATTTCTATTTCCATCCTGTAAAATGTCCTAAATATTCTGGCTAACACTAAAATGATCTCTCTCTGTAAAAGCCAAGCATATCCTGGGCTGCATCAAAAGAACCGTAGCCAGCAGATTGAGAGAGGATTCTCCCCCACTACTCCACTCTGGTTAGACCCCACCTGGAGTGCTGTGTCCAGCTCTGGGGTCCCCAGCACAGGCAGGACATGGACCTGTTGGAGAGAGTCCAGAGGAGGGGCACCAAGGTGTTTAGAGGGATGGAGCACCTCTCCTATGAGAAAAGGCTGAGAACTGGGTTTATTCTGCCTGGAAGAGAGAAGGCCTTGAGGTAACCTAATTGTGGTCTTCCAATATCTGAAGGGAACCTACAAGAGAGATGGAGAGAGACTGTTTGCAAGAATATGCAGTGACAGAACAAGGGGGAATGGATTTAAACTGAATGAGAGTAGGTTTAATTAGATAGCATGAAGAAATTCTTTATTTTTATTTTTTTGTGTTTTTATGTGAGGGTGATGAGGCACTGAAACAGGTTGCCCAGAGAAGTTGTGGATGCCCCATCCTGGAAGTGTTCATGGCCAGGCTGGACTGAACACTGAGCAATGTGATCACGTGGAAGGTGTCTCTGCCCACAGCAGGGGTGTTGGAACTAGGTGATCTTTAAGATCTATTCCAACCCAAGCCACCCTATGTTTCTACAGAATCATAGAATTATGTTTGTATAGAATATATTGTCAGTGTTGTTGTGCCTGTATGTGTCTTCATATAAATATAGAACACACATGTGTGTATAGACATGTGCATAAAGATTTGTGCACTTGCATATATTGAAATACATGTACACAAAAGTTGGACACAGAATGGACAATTTCAGCTAGTTACTTATAAACAGCTGATCTCATAACCAAGAGCAATGCACCATCTCCATCAGTGATGAAAAACCACTTTGTAGGACTGTGTTCTAGAGACCACAATATTCCCACTACAGACCATCAAAGTCAGCTTTTGCCCTGACAGGTGACACAATGCAGGCAAACACACTTGCCCAGTTTAAAAAAATTACCCACAGACTCTCAGTTTTCTTAGCACAATCAAGTCTTATTTTTAAAACTGCTAGGAATATCTTAAGCAAGTACTTTGCATCAGTCTTATTGCTTCAGTTAAACCAGTAATTCTTAAGCTGCTGCTGATCCAATCTGTTTCTCAATTATACAGCCAGCCATGTACTTAGCATGGTCCTGTGCAAAGGTAGTTTTAGGGATCATTGCTCTGTATGCATTTGTAAACTGCAATTAAACATAGTGTAGTGTCATGAAGTGACAGTGGGTTGCCAAAAAAACAAGAGATGAAATGCCTCTGATGTCTCACCCAGCCCTGGCTTCCTCCAAGAGAAGCTTCCTGTGGTTTGGGAAAACTGTTGATTTGTTACCCCACGACAGTAACCAAGAAGAGATCATCACGTATTTTGCAAACAGGGGATACTGAAAAGTCTCTAGCTCATGTCAATGAAACCAGGAAGGGTGGAAAAGGGTTGCAGAATGGCCCATGGTTGGATTTTCTTCTTGTCCCCTGCAGCACAGGATGACCTGAAAACACCTGGCACTGATGCTGCTTCCTTTTGAAGGCAAGTATTTGCTTTGCAGAGTACTTGCAGGTGAGCAGAAGTTCTTGCTACCTGTTGCCAGACCAGCAAATTAACCCAAGAAGAGGAAAGACTTCATTATTCCTTTTATCTCAGAAGAAGAAATTTAATAAAATACTTCCAGGATATTGCCCTGCAATAAATAAATAAATAAATAAATTTTTTTGAAAACATCATCTTGCTCTGTCCTTACAAAAGGTGTATTTAGGCACACTGAGTGTGCCAAATGCACGGGAAGTAAATGCATGGGAATTAAAGCACAAAGTCTCGTACTTGCCTCTGTGGAAGTGCACATGCCAAGTGCACATATATTATTTGCATCTGACTGACAGCTTGTTATTAGAAGGAATAACTGGAAATCCACCCATGTTTGCCTTCCCCTGCTGATCATCTTTCTATTCATCTTCTATTTTTTCATGGTATAAGGACTGAAAAATACACTGGAAATATTATTAACTGGTAAATATACATATGTACATATATACATATCCATATTTCTGTGTGAAAAATACCACAGTTTTTTCCTGCACCCCAAATGGAAAATAATTTTCCTGTACATAACTTTTACATTTCTTTTTTAAATATTGCTGATAATTGCTTTTTATTTCATGCAGCATCCTAAGAAGCAACTCTTGTGTCAGGGGTACTACTGAAAATTGCTATTTCTTTTTAATTTTACTTATACCTGTTGCTGAGAATTCATTATTCTGGATAATCAGGAAAAAAGCCCACATCTAGTTGGCATAAAATCAAAGGCAGACTTTCTCAGATAGGGAGGAACATGAACTTATGGGGAAAATAAGACCTTTTGTAGCTGCCTAACAGTTGTTTGGGACAGGTCTCCAGTCAGAAGTCAAGAGGAGAAGTGAAAGAATATCTGCAGGGATGGCCCTGGCCACAGGAGTAGCCACAATGTTCTTTGTCCAAGGACTGGCTGGACTCATACTTGAACTAATTCCTTCCATTTCCTAGTGTTTGTTAAAATATGAAATGACAAGCAAACATGAAGCATGGAGACTTGAAATTATTCCTTTCCAAACTGTGCTGTTTTGATGAAAGACTGGCTCATGATTTATTAATCAGGTACACTTTCTGACAGGATTTTAGGTGTAGTGACTCTGATTCACTCCATGCCAACAGGAAGACTTTTAGTCTATTATTTTCACCAGAACGTTTCCAGTTGCTTCCCCTCCTGTGTCAGTGGCTGGAAGAGAGACAAAGAAAGAAGATCTCTGCTATGCAGTTGTGCATGATGGAGGAGGTCCACCTGGGTTAAGGTGTTGAAGTCAACTGCTAATGATCTTCAGGTTGAATGAATGTGTTCCCTTTAAAGTAATGATACTGAGGATTACAGGTTTGGTTTTGTTTTAAAAGATCTCAAAATGTTATGTTGCAAAATATTTGCTAACATTAACACCAATGTGTAAAAACTTCTTGCAGTTTTTTTAGTTAATGACTGTGCAGGTATTCATGTTACATGAACTTAAGGACCAGTGATCCTGGAACAAATTAACTGCAAATATTAAAACCAACAGTTTGGTTTCTGTTCCCAAACAGCACTAGGATACGAACATAGCAATTTCTAGACCACCTTGAGACAAACTTAAAGAATTGAAGGCTCTGCAGTATACAGTGTCACCAGCAAGAGCTTTCACTGTACTCCAACTGGGGCACGTTCATTTCCATTAGTACCTTCTGGTGCACTCAGCATATCAAGGACTAAACTTACCCAACTTGTGCAACAGACTGGATGAATAAACTGTATTATTTGCCAGCAAATGTATTTCACAGTATTTTTGTGTTGTAAAGAATTCCTTTTTTTGTTGTAGAGCTTAAGAGTTGTGTAGGGTGGGGATTTTTTCTCTTTTACTCTTTTCAGTTTCATTTATTTTTCTTTAGAACTGTGGAGAGACATGCTTATGTTCAAAAGATTTTCCATACCAAGAACTGAACTGAACTTGGTGAGATAACATTACAGTTTCATTGAATTCTTTAAAAACTTGCCCATGATAGATGAAATTGCTTATTTTAACACATTTTAACAGCATTTATTTAAATTGTTTAAGCATTAATTTGTTCTCTGATTTATGAGTGTGTTTTCCTTTTCTTTTTTTGTCTTTAGGACAAAAAGCTAGTTACAATACATGCCATTGGGAAAATGGAAAGTCGATGTTAGATTTAGCAATGCCTCAAGAATGAGAACCATTTTTTAAAAAAATCTGGAATACCATCTCTCTCCCTGGGATCTTTCTCTTGAGGAGCTTTCCAGACCTATTCAAATGGATGTGTATACCTGTAATTGCCATTCACCATGGCAATCTCTTCTGCTTAGCCAGGCTTGACCTAGAAACACCATGCATCTGAAAGAGCTGACACGTGGCTGAACTAAAACACTGGGAATGGCTCAAGTACCACTGAGGGGCACAGAAGTTCGCAGACAGTCTACTATGTGCGTTGTTTCCCCTCTTTAAAACCAGTCCTGTGACTTCCCATTTCCAGCTGGAGACAGAGCACCATGCCTGCTGTGAAGCAAAAGCAGCAGCTTGGCAAGGGAGGGAAGGGCAGAGCAGGGGAAGGGAAGGGGAGGGGAGGGGAGAGGAGGCAAGGGAAAAGGTTTGTTTGCAAGCCTTTTAAAGCATGAGCTTATTGAAATGTTAACATCTATGTGGAAACAGTGAAGGACAGATCAATATGGCTTGTGTCTTGAAGAAGCCAGCTGTGGCCTCAGCAGTAAGCTGTAGCAGGTCTTTGTGGGGACAAACATGAAAGATTGTATAAAATGTATATATACATATACATACATATATAAAATCTTTAGGATCTTGATATTTCTCTGCTAGCTTTCATTCGTATTTATAAGATTACTTTCATTTCTATTTGTAACATTCCAAAGGGAGGGAGCAAACCCACAATGTCTAACAGATGGACTAAATCCTGCCAAGGCTTAGAGTGGCAATCACATCACAATCCTTGCCTATCCTGCGTTGCTGAGGCATGATAGCAGTCCCAGCACCTGCCCTGCTTAGGATACTTGGGTCATTACAAAATACTCCTGACAATAAAAACAAGCACCCCAGAAGCGGTATCAGGTTTATCCTCATAGCTGCTGGATCATACATAGCTTGTTCTAATAATTTTTCACTTATAAATCACAACAAAAGTAGCAAACACTGTAAAAGATAAAACCAGACAGGAATCTTCCAGATGAATACTTCAGTTTCTTTGAGCATCTTTCACAGTATTTTCTAAGCACTACTTGAATTGATTTATAGTAATCCCAAGCAATAAATTTGTTCTTCCTTCTCTACAGTGAATCTGATTAGAAAACCAGTTCGAATTAAGAGGACACTATTTTGACGTGTTAAGTCTTTTTTTCACTCTCACCTCCTGCAATCTCAATCCCCCAGAACAGCTTAATCACCTCAGGTTGTACCTGCTGCTGCTGCTGCCCCTCTCACTACGGCTACAGCCCAACACACATGCCATTTCTGAACAGCAAGAACAGAGCCCTGGAGATGAACTCCACTGCCTCCCACCCTCCTCCTCCTCCGCAGGTCAGCTCCACACAGGCCCCTGCTGAACTCTGGAAAGTTGATACCTGTTCTTCTGCAGCTGCAGCATCAGAGGCAGGTGAATCCTCACTGAGCTTTCCTGCTCCATACCAGTCTCTCTTCTGCTGCTGCCACTCGCCCTTCCCCAGGCAGCCACCCCGGGGATGTCAGGCACCACGGCACAGCAGCAGGAGAGCAAGAACACGCTCCATCTGCTTTTGGCTGCAGCACAAGCCAACCACCCCACTTCTCTGGACCTCACTTCTGCCTTTCATAAGTAGTCATTGTCTTTTCACCATATTTTTGAGGTCTGGGAAGGAATTTGAAGGAACTATTGGTGCCAGCTTTAGGCAATGCCAAAAGCAGTTATTGTGTATGCAGAGATTTAATCTAGCTTTCAGATGGTGCTGACCTAAACTGAAAACAGACCCAGTCACATCCTTACAGGCCTCTGCTTTGTACATCATTTTAGCTCCTGTAATGATACCTCTGCAGGAGTGCAAGCTGGAACAGAGCTTACAACAGAGACACCCTGTGAAAATCTGGACATGCCACATCCAAAATTATTTGCCTGTTTGTATTTTATGAGGCCACTGCTCTAGGTGGAATTAAAAAAAAAAACAAAACAAGACTGACACGTGATTAATGGAAAGAGCTGCTGGCTGAAAATCCTGCATTTGAATGATGGCTCTCCCAGGTTTCCTGCACGACTTGAGCAAGCTCTTGCAGATCAACATTTCAAACCTGATGGCCCAGCTTTAGCTACCCTGATAGAGTTAGTCTGTTTACCACAGCCACCAAAGCTCAGTTGTGTTTGAGCTATGATAAAACTGTGGTACTCAGTATCTCTGATAATCAGGATGCTGTTTTTCTTTCAGGTTTCTAAATTCAGATATATCTAAGCACAGTTAGAAATTCAGCTTTGATTTGATTCAGCTCTGTTTTGATGGACTTTGCTGCAAGAAATCTTATAAAAGCATAGAAAGCCTAAATCAATATCAACTTTAAGACCAGGGATAGGATTCTTCTTGTGTGTGTTTAACTGTAAGATGGAACTATGGGTATTAACTCCACTCACCAAAGGCATTAATAAGCACAACCATTACATTTGTATATTGCTTATCTTCTGTTTGAGGTTCTCCAAGATCAAAGACTTTTTGATCAATTGAAACTGATCCCCTGAGCCTATCCTTCACACTGATGATGTCTTCTCTTTTTCATGTTCCAGCAATTGTCTTTCAGTCTTTGAAGTTAACCTGAACATTTTCTGTCATGTTCTCAGTGATATCATTCAAAATTCTCAAAGGAAAACCAGACAGAAGACAGAGTTAAACAAACTTGGAAGGCTAAGAGGCAGTAAAAAGAAAGTCACAGATAACTAGGAAAGATAAATATGAGTGTGCAGAAGTGCAAAAGACTAATTCCAAATTCCATAAGAGAATGTTTGGAAATAAAAATACCCAGAAAATCAGTGAGAAATGTCCAGAACTAGTTTTGCTGGTTTGTTTTGTTTTGCTTTTTAATAGAAAGGGTTATTTGGCCTTTTAAAAAGTTTAGAATTAAAAATCATGAAAAAAAAATTAGGACATGGAAAAGAAAGATTATTAAAGGAAGAAAAGAAAATGGAGAGAAGGAAAAAAGAAAATGTATATGGTGACTTTAATTGCTTTTTCAATGATAGAAATTAAAAGACTGAGGAAGTTACAAAGAATGACATCAGCCCTTATTTTAAAAGGTCATGATTACTACACGGCTTGGCTGTAATGGCTTTTGTACTCCTCAGCTTTTCACAACTAAAACCCTCACTACTCAGTACCTATGTAGGTTATGATATTATAAAGCAATTGCAGCAGAGTCTGTGATTTCTGTGCAACAATAATCAAGCAGCTATTAACCATGTCTTTTAAAATGCAGGAACATAACATCAATACTAATTCATGTAATAATATTACTATATACTTTTAATATTAATATTTAACTTAATGCAGAAACAGTGTTTTTCTGAGGAAAGATCATAATTTTGCAGCTTCTTCTGTTTCAAACAGAATTTCTTCTCTGGGAATATTTAACAGCTGTGCAGATGTCACAGTTTTCTTGTCTGACTGTGCTAGACCCATCACGAGAGAGAGAGCTCATAACCAAGTGAAGAAGGCTTCAATCTACTCATGAAAAGGAAAAGTAGGGGTGGCTTCACAGGCCAACAGTTCCTATTCTGGTGAGGAACTGCTCTTCCCATCCCCGGCTTTGATGTTACTCCACAGAGCCAGATCAGGGCAGGAGAACTGCAGGGCTTGAGTGGGTTCATTGCTGGGCAGGGTTGGTGGGATTTCCCTGACTTCATTATCAGCATGAAGGTAGGGTACCTTGTCCAAGCCATTCCTCTACACCCTGTCTACATTCAACTTTTGCTGGCAGTTACTTCCCTTAAACTGCCAGTAATCACGGGCTAAACTGGGAGTTAGAAAGCATGGAAAGTTCATTGAGAGCTGTAGAACAGAGAACAACCTCAATTCAACTCAAGTGGCTGAGAACTCCCCGAAATGCACTCCTGCAGCTAGTAATCTCTGCACAGTCTGTGGTGTTTAAGTTCATAAACATTTGCTTTGTATCAACACTTAAAGATAGAAGTCATGAGCAGAGGCTGATGCTGTACTTGGTATTGAAAGGCCTGTGATTTTCAATACCAGCTCCCTGCCCTTCTCTGACCAGCTGGGAGCATGTTACAGTTCAGCTGAAGACACAATTGTGTGTTATGGCAACACGTACTGCTCTCTGTGCTGCCTCCACCTACCAGGACATCACTTGTTAAAGGATGTAATGCATTTCTCCTCTGATTCGTCATATTTCTTCAAAGGCTTTCAGTACTGAAGGTTTCTGTATTGACTGTATTTTCCCAGAGCAAACTCTGTAGAGCTAGTAAAGAAGCAAATGAGAGGGAGGGAAGCAGCTCCTGCAGGCTTTTGAAAAGAAATTTATCTATTTCAACTTGCAAATAACAGTTTGGGTAGTATTTTTAACAGCATGTCCATACCTTCTGTTTAACACGAGGGGCTTGGCATCTATGTGCTTTGGGAAATCTCTCCATGTACTTCCCTTCATCTTTATGAAAAACAGGATGCTTAGAATTCCAGGGCCTCTTGCAGTTTCACTTACAAAAATAGTACCTCCCTCCAACATAGATGTACTTTGAAGAGATTTGCACAAAATTATCACAGAGAGGTTCTTAGATTCTCCCTTGTCAGGGTTTTAAAAAATAAACAAAAGTGTTTAACATGCCTAGTTAGTTGCACCTGGTGTGGTGTTTCTGCTGTTGGTTTATTTTGGCATGTTGATGGCTTCCATCTGACCAGCTGATTGTTTTCTGTTACACAATATTTTTGTAAATACTTCTGGTATTTTATACTTTATAGAAGTTCAGACTGCACCTGCTACAGGCACTCTACCTTCAACACCTTTGTTGATCAGTTTTCTCTGGCAGACACCTCTAAGAGAAGTCAAGTCTTTTCAATTCACCATGAGATGGTGTAAAAACTCACTTTATAGAACTCTGCACTTCCCACTAGTGACACTCAAAGATGCAAAGAAAAGGCACAACAGCTGTATGGAGCACACTGCAACCAAAGACTATGCTCATAAAGTCATGGAAGAATAATCTTACTATGTTTCTGTGCTTTTTTGACAAAGGACCACACTCTCAAACTTGGAGCCATAATTATTAGGCACTTCAATAAATCACCTTCTCAGTGCTGAATACCTACAACACACACATAAACTTTGGTTTTCTCAGCACCTCTAAAAGTCAGTCCACACACAATTTGGCTGCACAAGTGTGGAGCAGTACACCAAGCCCAGCTCTGAAGAGCTGTTCTGTGCTATACAATACTTTTCCAGCTTAAAAGTAGGACAATTCAAAACCCTCCAGCTATACTGAAATAGGAACTACGCTTCTTAAGATACCATTATTGAAAGACTCTTCTCCTCCTACTCCCCCTCAACCAGTCCACTGTCTTTGGAAACACAGATGCCACACATTCTGGGCACCACTGACTACCAATAGAGCAACACTGTCCATTAACGACCGCTTTGATGAAAATATCCCAATAACTAGCATATGGGAGCAACAAAGAGGGAAGGAGCCCCATTTCTTCCCCAAGCCTCTCACCAACATGCACATCAATCACTGACTAATGGCACACATGGACTACACTATCTGCTGCAGCCAGAGCTCAGCACCTACCCATCGATTCCTCCCCTGCCAGCACCGCTGCATTTACAGCACAGCTTTTATTTAGCAAGAGTTTAATGAGACTCCTTTCTGGTGCCTGGAACTTTGGAGGGTAGAAATGTCAAGGATGGCAAACAAAAACAAGGGCCAACACATGTCCTTAAAGAAGATCACACAAGCCTTCTGGTCAGCCCCACCAATATGAAGCAGCCAGGACTCCGGTGGCTCTAATTCAGTTCATTTGTAAGGCTTTGTTAAAAATGGCTGTCCAAACTAAACAGGGGGAAATCTGTACAGTCTGTAACTCCTACCTTTGATTAAATTCTCAAAGTCTTAGCAGGAAGGAATGAGGCTAATATGGGACAGTTACAGTAATAACAGTTATATTCATAGGGTTCCTTAAATCCATAAAAATTGAGAGGTCATTACAAAATGGGAGTCACTCGACTTTACATGATCTTTATTAAGGAGATGAGTATTACTTTGAAAAAAAAAAGAAAACTGGTACATGGCTCACTTTGTTAGAAGTTAGGATATTTTTACTGTTTCTTTAATCAGAAGTTAACTGAGAACAGGTCACAATTTTGAACTAAGGGAGGCTTTAGTGATGGTGATTAAGTCACTTAAAGAACAAATGAAAATGTTTGGCTCACAGGAGATCAGTTTAACATATATTAACTAGTAGTTCCTTTAAGTGCTTGTTTCTGACTATTTTGAAAGTCAAAACAATACCTAATTTTATGTCAGTAAAACAAGGTGCACAAACGTAGGTTCAACCTTAAAAATATCTCCATGTGTACTTTCTCCATTTGGCCACCAGTGGCTTTTCTGGAATTTTCTGGAATAGAGCAGTCTTCTGCTACTGAAATACATCTCAGTTGCATTTACCATTTTAAATAATGGTATTTGGGATGTTTTAAATTAACTAGAAAGTTTTTCACATTTATGTCAAAGAGCAGCAATATCTAGCATCTCAAGCATGTTTGCACCAGATGCCCAGCTGGTGTACACAGAACCTCTTTTGTGGTGGAGTTTGGCTACAGAGATGCACCAGTTAATGTCAGACACTGACCAATGAGGCTGACATTAAATTTTAGGCAAAACCAAGACTGTCCACATGGAAAACTAAGTCACACATAGCATTTTACTCACTTATGTGTTCTAAAGTGTGGTAAATATTCCAGTTTAGACAATTTATTGAACACAGGCTTTCATCCAGTGCTTTCTTGCACATGGCAAGGTAAAAAAAAAAAAGAAGAAAAGAAAATAAAAGAAAGAGAAAAACCACAAAAAACCTCTGAGCAGTAAGACCAGCACACATTGTCTAGAGCATCTTGGTAACCACTAGTCCCAGTTTTATCATGTCATCTTCCACAGCATGGAAACCAAAGGAACAATCAGCATCATATTAATTGGTAAGAACAGATGAAAAATAAGATGTCTGCAGCCTAGCAGCTGATCTGTGTTCACCCTACAACTCTACAGGTTGTGAATTAACCATTCACAGTGTGTGCTGTGAGGGTGTACCATGCATCTGTGTGATTTATTGACCTTAATGTCATTAGAATTACTTTCAAATGTTTTCATATGTTGTCCCTTAGGGATTAGTTGCCTTGGGAATCACTTATGCTAATTAACATTATTTTCCTTACTGACATAGCATGTTCTTCAGTGATAGCCTTAAATGGTGCAGTGGTGGAGGGGTAGCGTACTTTTTGACCATCAGTCTCTTACTCTGATGGAACAAAATTGCCATGATATTAAAGATAAGTAATCCTTCCTAAGCCTCTAGCCGAGCTTGTGTTAAAAGGTCAAAGTTTAGGCTATTTTGTGTCTTCAGCAGAAAAAATAAAGATAGCAGGACTTAAAAACTTATTTACCTGACGCCAAGGGGTGTGTATTGGCATAACACGTATTCTGGATATGACATCTGGGCCCAAACATGTAGTTCTGGGCTAAACACTTCCCTTTGCTCTCCTGCTGTATTGTATTACTGGAGTACATGTGGCTCATACAGACAGGTACATTTATAATAATAATGGTTATGTGGGAATACCTTGTTTCCAGAAATCAAAATATGAAAGCAGATGAAAATGAACACATTTTCAGCTTTCAGGGATATTTTTGAGTGTTTATTTCTAAAGGGAGCAGATGGGTTTTGGTAATGTCTTTAAGTACGTGGCATTCTAAACCAACCCAAATTTAATCAAGTTTTAGTGCTATCACAATTTCTATGATAAATTTCAAGGAGCAAAGGCATTGTTGCCTGTAATTATTGTTCACGTGTAGTTAAAATGGCTTTTTAGAGCACTAGGTTTCTCACATACTAATACTAGTATTAGTCATTTTTATGCAGTCTTTTTTTTAGTGAAGAGATAAAAGTATGTATTATCCAGCAAAGTGGGCTGCTTTTGCAGTGATATGTGGGAGACCCACTGTAAATTGCTGAAGAATAAAAAGCAAACATAATGACAAATAACTAAGAGTATCAGTCACAAATAACACAAAGTACCTGGTTTATTTTAGAACAGTAATTTTAATTCCTTCATAATTGACTTGTAAATTATCTTCCTCTTTAAGGAAAAAAACATGTACATCATCTGTTACTATCTGAGTTTAGTACTTGGCTGTGAAAAAACACCAGAGAATTAGGGTAAAACTGATTACTTGCTCTGCTGAGTGTAAGTCTGCTACTTTTTTCTTGAATGATATGAAGGTAGTTGTTATTAGCCAGCAGAATAGGTCTCCCAGCTATAAAAATTCATTAGGTTTTCTCAGACTGCTGGGATAGGAACATTAACGCATTCTGGCAGCTCTGTGTAAATTATTAAAATCTACCTGATCGAGACAGAAATCACACAAACTTTATTTTTGGACATTTACTGACTATTCTACCTCGATACAGCAGATTAATTCAAGGTTTTGGCTTTGCTAGACCCTTAGAATCTGGAGACCAAGTCTCTGTACCCAGGATGCTGCCAGGCTCCACTGGGCACAGCTGTTGGGCATCCCTGTACACTCATCTGGACATCCAGACTATGTAGAGAAGGTCATTTATACCATAGTATCAATGAGTTCTCACCAGGTCTTTGCACAATGCATGTCTTTCCTATGGAGAGGCTCACAGCACTTTGGATATCTCTTCTGCACTTGTTACACAGGGTGTTTAGAAATTTTCTGGTACTTATTAACGTTAGTGGCATGTCTAGTTTGGGAGTTCACCTGTTGTAGTACTACTGCTGATCTCAAATGCAACACTTCACTGATTGCTGCTTAATTTCATGTTGCTGACAGACCAGTAAAGCACTTGGGTCCCAATTTGCTTTAAGCCATGTGGACTGAGCAGGTTTTCCCAGCAACACACAGGCAAAACAAAGAACCTACTCAGTTGCACACATCAGTGTAAAACACCGCAGCTAAATAACACTGAAGGAAAGGGTACTGTATAGAGGGTAAAGACTGAAAGCTTGAGATGATATCACCCCAGCAAGTTTGTTCACATCCTTGGAGTGCAGAAGCACTGCTGGTCTGTCTCCCACAAGGCTTATTCCTGACTGGCCTGTTGGGGAAGAGGGAAAGCCACCCATTGTGTTATTGGAGATGTTGCTGTAGGCTACGGAAGACAGCCCCAGCAGGGTTCCTATCTGAAATGAGGAAATGTTTGTGTCAGTCTGAACGAACCATTCTTTTAGCCAAAACCATTATTCACATTGAAAACAGCAGTAGAAAATGCTACGGCCTCTGCTCACTCCTGGTACAAAATGAGCATAATTATCTCTTGGAAAGAAACAGGAAAAAATGTTGCAGACACATAAGCATGTACATATCTATCCCTATCTCTGTGTCTATCCCTGCAGCTATTTCCTGGGTTAGTGCAAACAAACCCTCACATCCCAGCAGCACTGCTAAGTGCAATGGAGGGCCTGTGCTGAGGACACCAGTTACAAACAGCAGAGCTGCATCAAGGACAAAGGGAAACAGGCTGGAAGGAACGGCAGCACCAATGATCTTGCAAGAGCTGTTCATAAGCAAAGGCAGGAAACAGAAGTCATGAAGGAACAGCTTGTTGTCACTTCATGATATGTCCTGAGTTGGTACTGAAAGGAAAGGGTCAGCTCTAGAAGTAAAGGTCCAAAAACAGTGGCCTCCCTAGGTGGAAGAACAGCCAGGCCATGGGGGAAAAGAGGTGATAGACTGAAATCTTTTCTCTGTCTTAGAGAAACATGTTCCATGCTCAGTAAAGGGCAGCACTGATGAGTTTTGCTCTGCCAGGCAGAGGACTGGTGTCCTTTGGCACTGGCTGGCACGTGTGTTCATGGCCTTAATGTCAGTCCTGTCCCAGGGGTCTCTCAATGGAAAGAGGCCTTCACTGCCTTTAGTTCTCCAGGAGGTGCTAGAGCTCCTGTCACTGTCATAGGTACACACGGACTCACACCACAAATATCAAAGGCAGGGACTTGTGGAGGTTTCTGCAGCACAGGCTACATTTCAGAGAGCTTTTCAGGTATCATCTGTTTTCCTGACGACAAAAACCACCTCTCTTCTTACCATTCCTGCCAGCATCCATGTTACATTTATGGCATGCAATGATAAATGTGGATAATACACTAAATTACTAGAAACCATCCTCTTTGTAACTGTTATCATTCGCTGGTTTTACCTGCCAAGCTAGTGATTAGTTAGGATACGAACATTTCCTCCTCCCTATAAGTATTTTGTTCCACCAAAAAAACTCTACAAGATATAAACCATAAGCTTTAAGCCTATAAACTCTGAAGTATCATGGCACTGAAAGAAATATCACAAGCTTGTCAGCATTCAGATACATTAAAACAATCTCCTGTCATGCTCCTTATTAGACATTCCTGCTTGTAGGAATTGTGTGTACAGTGGCTAACCCAATGCTGATCAGACAGAAACTAATTACCCTATGGAAGAATGTGTCCCATGAAGCATCTAAGTGGGCTCAAACCCAGAAAAGCAAGCCTTGATAGGCCTGAAGTTTCAGCCTGAGGAAGCATGCAGTAAGGATAAACTCTTACTGCATAGATTGAAAAAAAAAAGCTGAAAAGTGAAAAGCTGAGCTGTGCCTTGCAGGAGTCACAGGACTTGTGCTCCTGTGAGATTGCTCTTCCTTGTTCTCCTCCCTTCAGGCAGAAATATTGTGAGAACAGTTTCACAAGTTAGGCCCAAAGAGCAGTTTTCCTGAATGAAAAGCTTTCATGTGGAACATCAATTTGCTTCGTTATACATGTGTCTGTGAACAGCTGCCTGTTTGTCGTCACCAAATATCAAATGACTACAGAAAATTTAAAAAACAAAAACCAGGAATACAACTTTTACTAAGGAAACTTAGAGAGTTCTGCTTCATTAGCAGCACATCAGCCGATATTCAAAATAAAATATTTTTTAAAAAAATATGAGAAGCATAACCAAGGTTGTCTTTCAGTCTGTAAAAACTTCTACAAAAAAAGAGCTCTAATGAGTTAAACCAATTCTGAGCCTTGGATCTCAGGCCCAAGAGAAAATTTCAGCCCAATGAAGGAGAGGATGGAAAAAGAAAAGGCAGTGGCTCAGTGCATTATTTTCCATAGTATATAGCAAAGGCTGAAAGAATCCCTTTTTGTATTGAAAGTTTTTAATCTAGAAATTATTGTAAGGGGGAAAAAAATTACTACCATCTTCTATTATGAATTGCCAGAGATGTGTGCCTCTAGATGTGTGAACAAATACTCTCAGTTCTGGAATTTAAATACCTTAAAGTTGGGAACAAGGTGGATATTTGCTCATCTTCCATCCAAAGAGACATGAATTGTCTTTGCTCTGAATGGGCAGTGATGCTCCACTTCTTGTGATCCTACTTTGCATAAATTTTCCACATCCTACCTTGAGACCAGAATTGTTCGAAGTGATCAGGTCAAAGTGGCCACGGACCAAAATATGGTTGTAGGTGCCTTCTAACTCAACTCTTTTCTTTTCCTCTTCTCTATTCTAATGCTTGAAATCTGCTGCAAACCTTTGAAACAGTCAGACACCTGGTGACAGACACCTGGCAGAGAAGAGGAAAATCAGAAGTCTTGAGGAGAGCTGCTGTCCTGTGCCTTGGATACACAGGTATGCTGGTGATACAGCCAGAGACCGCACTTGACAGCATTAACACTGACCTGTGGCTATAAAAGGAGCAGATTAACGAAAGGTTACCATGTTAGTGTAGCATTCTTAGGCTGCAGTTTTATTCCATATATGAACCTGGCACTGCCTGTCTTACACATGCAGAGATGAGCCTTTGCAAAGAACAATTTGATCTCTGCAAAATGTTTTTTACCTTCCCACAGCACAAGAAGCAGTAGAGCACTGGCATGTCATCTGCCACTGATGGATTTTTTCAGGCACCTTTGAATTTGGAAGCACAGGTGATGTCTCTTCTCAGCTACTTTATACAAATGTGCGTTACAATTCTGAAACTCATTTTCTACTCAACAAAAAAGCTGTAGAAATCTGTAGTACGTTCACATACTGTACATCACCATATATCTCTTTTCCAAATGTGTTGTTTTATATTTTCTGTATCTTGGCTTGCAACCCCCCCAAGAAGGAACAGTAAGGGGAAAAACACACCTGCTGCCCCTTGCTAGTTCAAACAACAGAGGCTCTTAGAGCTAGGGACCAAACTGTGCTCAGCTCAAAAGCAGAAATAAAGCATTTAAATGGGGAACCACCACTTCGGAGCTTAGCCATTAATTCTTGACCAAAACATCGAGGAAAATGGATCTGCCAGAAAAAGCAAGAGATGTTCAATGCAGCCACACAACCTTTACCAAATCTGGTTATCATTTGCCCTGCCCATATCAAGGGCGTCCTCCTGTGTGTATAGAGAGAGTGATGTAACTACTGTTTTCAGAAGATCACTCTAGATGTAACTAGCAGGGAAAATATCCCTCCATATCAGTCCAGACTCCTGACAGTAGTAATAAACTAACAGCCACCACAGCTCTGTGTCTTCGAATGACTCAGGCTTTTCTTCCTTGCCAATGGAGCTACCTACTTGCACTGACAGCAGACATGGTCATGACAATTTTCTTGCTTGGTGTGTGCTGATTCACTGCTGATGCAACAAGTGTGAAACCTGCAAGTTACTTTGAAAACAGACCCCTCTCAGCAGCATTGCAAACTCATTTTAGTGAAAAAAGAGCGGATTTCTCTCATGAAATCTGTCCTTGAAATTTTGACTGCCTTAGTCTGTAGACAAAGCTTCTCTTCTTTCTTGCAAAGTACATAAATTCCATTGGACAATTTAAAATGCATTAGCCATCCTGCTATGAGTAATTTGGTAATACTTATTTTGGTATTCAATTCCATTTTCTCCCTGTGACCCCGACACTGGAATTCTTTCAGCGGATGTATGAAGGGACCGTGCTATGCACCATGTCTGAATTGTCTAGGAAGGCTTTTTTCATGGCCTACCTTTTCAGAGTGCCAGCTAAGCTACCACTACCATGAAAAAAATCAGAGAACTGTTCCTTGTCTCTTTATAGTGAACACAAAGTATAATGCAGTCCTAGGGGGAAAAAAAAGAAACAATCCTTCAAAACTAAACAAGCTTGTACTGCAGTTAATCACAAAAACTCAAAAAAACCACAGTTTAGTGCAAGATGATACCAACTCAGACTGTCCTTGCCATATATTCTTGCCTTCCTGTCATTTCTCTTCCACTTTCCTTGCTTATCCATGGCTCCCGTCTCCTTGTAGACTTTTAAAATGATGCCTTTACCTCTTGTAAATACAACTGCTGTAAAATACAGCAGCAAAACTTAACTCCAAAATCAGTCCTTTTTTTTTATGATCAGTGGACCTTTCTTTGGATTTGGTTCCTGTCTCCCACAGACTATTTTGCTTGCCCTCAGTATCCCCAGACTTTAACATACCATGCAGAACCGGCCATGCTGATGCTGACTAACACAAGCTCTCCTCTAGCACAACTCACGTATGTTAGCAAGCCAGAAATTCAGTTGTGCCTACAAATGGTATTTATAAGTACATCTGCATAGACAAAATTAATGTAAGCATCATGATGCTACCCAGCCAACTGAGACAGTGTCCTTGCTATACATTAAACCCGTTCCTCAGACAGGGCTTCTCAGGTGCTTAGTCAGCACTGTTTCATTGGAAGGGCTGTGTCACTGACTTTGCTTGTGTCCACTTCAGTAGGCTGTGCTGTAGTAAGGCATTATTATAAAGGGAAATAATTTTTCAAGCACTTACATGACTAAAGACCATTAGCTTTGAGAAGGCAAATTTTCAGAAAAGGTGTACAGCTGGTAGAACCAGAATACAAGTGAAGCATTTTGCAGAGAAGAGAAATCGTCTGTTTCTTCCTATTGCTTCCCCATTTCTCTTTCCTTTTGCATGAAGCTACTGCATTTTGGGGGTTGAACTCATGATACTAATATAAAGGATAAGAACTTCTTATGACATCTTTGGCAAACATTGTTCTTTTCCTTCGCAGCACTGTTCCAGCAATATAACTTCACAGTCTACAGGAATAAGACAGAACTGACTCAAAAATACTACTTTTCTGAAACCTGCTCTAATTTTGGTATGATTTTGTATCACTGATTTCATACTGTTAACTGTCCCACTTTCAATTCAGATATGTGATTCTAGGAGGTTTATATTTTATCATCACTTATTAAATTATCTACAGTAGGTACTTTTGCTTAAATTTGTTCACAGATTACAAACAGGTCCAAGTAATTTCTGATCCCCCACTTGGTCAAATGCCTTCACACATCTTCCAACCAGCTCACAGCTAACAATAAAATTTCCGTCAATTTCTACCCTGTTCTTCTCTCTGCAATGTTGTTTCCAAGTTGTTTTGTTACTGTTCCAAAACTCACAATTACAGTAAGACTTCTATGTTCTTACAACAGCCACACTTTCATCAAAGTTTTCAAAGCAATGTTCATGCACCTGGAGATAATTATTCCTCATATGAATAACTCAGAGGAGCCTCGTAGCTTTAACACTTTTAACACTTGCTTGACAAGGACACACTGTTATCACACAGCTGTACCACCCACTTGGGCTCCCAGACGTAGGATGGTGCCATTGAGTGTGGCCAGGACACTCTAGAAACACACATTTCTCATAAATACAAAAGTAGCTGCTTACTTTTGGGGGGAGAAAAGTCCTGTCATATCTAATGATGTCATCCTGAAACACACAGAACCATAGAATGTTAAGGGTTAGGAATGGACCCTAATCTAGTCACAACCCCTTCTGCCATGGGCAGGGACACCTCCCACTAGACCAGGCTGCTCAAGGCCTTATCCAGCCTGGCTCTGAACTTAAATTTCCCCTTTCAATTTGTACCCATTACTCCCTGTCCTATCCCTCCAGTTCCTGAACGAAGAGTCCCTCCGGCTCCCCTGTAGGGCCCCTCAGATACTGGAAGGTTGCTGTGAGGTCTCCACGCGATCTTCTGCTCTCCAGGCTGAACAGTCCCGGCTCTCCCAGCCTGTATACTAGGGGAAGTGCTCTAGTCCTCTCACCAGCTCTATGTCCTCCCTGTGCTGGGGACACCAGAACTGTCCTCAGTGCTCCAGGTGGGGGAGAGCAAAGGGACAGAACCACCTCCTCCGACCTGCTGTCCATGCTGCTTTTGATGCAGTCCAGGTTTTGCTCGGTTTTCCGGGCTACGAGTGCACACTGCCTGCTCACGCTGAGTGTTTTGTCAACTATGCCCCTTCACGCCTTTCACCTCTTCCTACAGCTCTCCTGGCACTGGACTAACCCGGGAGGGGTGGGCGCAGGGCAGGGCAGGGCAGAGCCGGGGGGATGGCGGCGGCCCGGCCTGCCCCGCCGAGCTGCGGGTGGGAGCCCCGGCCGAGGGGCCGACACCCGGCCCCACCAGCCCCACCATCCCCACAGCCCCACAGCCCCACCATCCCACAGCCCCACCATCCCCACAGCCCCACCATCCCCACAGCCCCACCATCCCCACCGTCCCACCATCCCCACCGTCCCACCATCCCACAGCCCCTCCATCCCCACCGTCCCCACCATCCCACAGCCCCTCCATCCCCACCGTCCCCACCATCCCACAGCCCCACAGCCCCACCATCCCAC
>JAWWTY010000077.1:53873793-54025796 GCA_035222235.1 Margarornis squamiger
CCCCTCCCCGCAGCCCCTTCCCCTCCCCGCAGCCCTGCGCCCTCGCTTTACCCCTCTTGGCCCCGGCACTGCTCACCCCAGCCACGCCAGGCTCGTCCCGGGCCTCTGCCCTCGTTTTTCCCCTCTGTGCTTTTGTCCATAACCTCACCGGACGTTGTTTTAGGGTGTTTGCCTGCTTTCTGTCCTCCCTGCCCTTTTCTGTGCCTCTGCCTTTCCCCCGTTTTATCCCAGCCGTGCCCAGAGCCCTAGTGTCGCTCAGGTCTGTCTAGGAGCAGTTTGGTTGTACCCGCAGAGATCCCTCGGTGTCCCCAGCACCGTCGTGGCTGCTGGGGGACATTTGCCACAGTTCATCCTTGTCACCTTCTCCAGGTTTCTCTGGCTTTCAAGGACTGTGCACCAGGCTTCCCCTTGTTGCCACCTACTGTTGTGGCCTTACCAGAGAAGGTGCCCTTTGTAACCTTTTGTCTGTCTGTTTGTGCATTTATTGCTTCCATCCAGATGACTACTCCTGCAGTTTTTGTCTTTGCAAATAATCACCTTGTTTGTTTCCCAGTAACTTTGCTGCTGAAATCTAACTTACTGGGATCCTTTCCCCATCCTTCTTGTTTCCTCTTCAAGTTGTATGTCAGCACCATCATTATCCCTCTATTATCTTTCCCCTTTCAGTTTTCTTCCTTCCAGTAACCATTTGCTTCACCATGTTTTTTGCCTTTCTGATCTTACTTTCCTGTCATTAAAACCTTCCTGGTGATCTCACCTAATACTCTTTCCTTTGTAGACTCCTGTGCTATCTCCCCCACTTTGTATTTAAATCCTTCAGCTCTGCCTTTGAGGAGAAAGGAATTTTACCCTAGGTTATCTGTATACTTGTCAGTCAGTACTAAGAGGGTAGAGATGACTTACTTGTTTTACCTTATTTTGTTTTAATTTGTTTTGTTACTGGCTTCCTCAGCAACCTTTCCCCTGGTATATGTGTTCATGCATAATCGTGTACCTCTGCCCTAATACACGCACATACCCTGATGCTAGTCAGGGAGGGAAAAGTCTGTATTGGAAATCCTTTTGGCAGGACTGGGAGGAATGGTCTGTGGGGGCCAGAAACACCTAGGTAGCCATGTAACTTGAACTAGGCCAAATAGTGTTTGCAATGCCATATTGTGAATTGGTACTTAGTTGATACAGAGTGTTTTTGGGATGCCTCTTCTCTGGGGATGTGGTATAAGATACAGGTACCACAGTAGGCAGTTTTTCACTCACGGTGAACCGCTGCAGTGTTGTGAGTTGATGGTTAGCTGTCCATCCATGCTGCATCGACACTTTTTGTCTCTGATGGTGACTCAACTAGAAAGAAGTCCTTTCCCTCTGCTTTTTACCTTCTCTTGTTTCTCAGTATTCATTCTCCAGCTTATTATTTTATGTCTTCCTTAGTCACCTTGGGTCTTAAGGTTGGTTACATTTCACAGTCATGTCATCACCGCATATTTGAGGTGCAGTTAAAACGCTGGGCATACTTGTCCCATGGAGGCATGATGGGCACATTTGATTTCTGGAGCAATTTGTAGACTTAACTCTAAAATCCAGGTTTAGTGCGTAGTGTTAACAGCTTCATATTTTCTCAGCTGGCTATACACAGACCCTAGAAACTTGACAGCAACTCAGAACAGCTGAACTGGGCTTCTGATCTGAACTAGCCCTCTGTAGGAAACTTTCCATTGCCTATCCAGGGGTCAATAGAGAACACCTAAATTAGGCATATACATCATGCTCCTTGGCTGACAAAATAGTTGTGCTGGTTTAGCTAAAGGATTCTTCTTCCGCCTTACTCCATTGTACACTGATTTGAACTGGCCTTGTAACCTGAGCCTGTTACCAAGACTGTCAGCTTGAGAAAATCGCATTGCTTTAATTTAAATAACTTAAATTCTAGACTAAATGGATGCACATCCTTATTTGGATACTGCTATGGGGGTGACTTTTTTGAATATAGCTTATTCTTCGTTTTGGTGAAAGCTCTTGGATTTTAGCCGTATTGTTATGAAAACAGTACTGAATCCTTTAAGAAAGTTATCTCAGATTCTCAGCTTAAAAGTGGTATCTTACAACTTATGTGTTAAGACCTCTGAGTCCTGCCTTTCATCTGTAGAGTTTCTTAGGTAGTGCCTAGGCTTGTGTAGCCATAGTTATTTCAGTAGAGCCCATCTTAATGATGAGTCATATCCAGGGTGTCAGTGGTTGCATGAATGGGGAATACCTGGAGTCTTCTCTCTTGGCACTGAAGTTTGGGGGTTTTTTAATTATTAGAAAACCCGACAAAATCCTAGTGGATGAAAGCTTTAAAGATGTTCCACTTTCACTTAAAAATTTGTTGATGTTGAGAAGGGTCTATTATGAACATGAAGTGAGGGGATTTCTAGTAAGAGGTCAGAGTGTTCCAGGTGAATACCAGTGTCATAGCCTTTTCAGCCAGGATTTTCTAACTTGTCGAGGGCAGAATCAGGTTAAAGTGTAAAGTGGCTGAATCAGTGCTGGTGTTCAACACGGCTCTGCTGTTGTAGTTCCCGGGCTGTCCAACAGGGTCTGTCTACGTGCCTCAGGAGCAAAACAGGTTGGGTGTCCCACTTGGATGGGCATGCCAGGAGGACATGCACAGGCAGTCCTAGCAGACTGCAGGTTGATACAGTCTCTCTGCTATGCAGAGCTGGTAGGAAGAATGGTTTGGAAAATGTGGCTTTGGAAGTTCTGTGTGTGCTTCAGGAATGCATGAACTTGCTTGAAACAGAACACTTAGATGCTAGTGTGTTTTTTAGGTAAGAGTAAACTAATAGGAAATTTTTAGTTACTGTATTTTTTGAGTTAATCTCCATGTAAAGAAGTGGTTGTTAGAACCAACATTTAGAGGCCTGGGTAAGAGTTATAATCTCTACAGTGTGCAAACCTAAACTACTGGTTTTTTTAAATTTGTCATGGAGACTGTTGAGTTTCCCTTGCTTGTTAAAGGAGAATTTTCAGTAAGAAAAAGGCAAAAAATGTAATGATTGGAAAATTATAGAGACCTGTTCAGCATGTCTCCTTAAGTAACTTGTATTTTATTATGGGAGTTGTAGATTTTTCAATGGAAGGACTACTACAGATTGACTGTTGGTGTTTCTATAGTGCTGCGGTTCAGACCTGTTACAAATGTGACTAAATGACTTGGTAATAAAATTGTTCTGAGTTGATGTGCCCTGCTGTAATGCTGTAAGTTGAAGTCTTTAATGTAACTACAGAGACAGAACATTGATTTTAAACACTTGTTGCATTTTGCTAGCTGCTGGGAAGAGCACTGGTTTAGGAAATAATGTGTGTCCCAGGGGGTAGTTTTCTGTCACTTTCCTTTTTACCCACAGAACCGCTGATGCCAGAAGAGTGACCCTCTTCATGTTGCTGCCTTACCTCTTCTTACAAATGATACAGGTCAGAATTAAATATGTATTTTTTTAACTAAACCAAACATGACTACATCCCCCTTTATATAGTGTAGTGTTTTTCAAATTCCTCTTTGTCTTTGAGCCTCAGAAAAAGAAATGAAAATAGGAAAATAGTTACTCCATTTTGCGCTTCAGGAAATTGATAGAGTCATATGTAAATTTTTTACCAGAGTTGGGGTCTCTTATACTTTAGCTCTCCAAAATTGCACTTTCTTTGCCAGTTGTATCTTGAACTTGTAAAAAAAAAGCAGGTGATTCTCACCCTCCCTTCTGCTCTCATGTGACCCTGACTGGAGCACTGCGTCCAGCTCTGTGGCACCCAGCACAAGAAAGACATGGACCTATAAGAGCAGATCTGGAGGAGCACCTCAAAAGTGATCAGAGGGATGGAACAGCTCTCCTATTCAGCCTGGAAAAGAAAAAGTTCCAGGGAGACCTTATTGAGGCCTTTCAATGTATAAGAGGGGATTATAGGAAGGATGGAGAGAGACTTTTCACCAAGCCCTGTAGTGACAGGGCAAGGGGCAGAAGTTTTAAATTCAAAGAGGGCAGATTTATATTGGATAGAAGAAGAAATTCTTTACTGGGAGTGTGGCACTGGAACAGGTTACCCAGAGTATGTGGATGTCCCATCCCTGGCAGTTTTCAAGGCCAGGCTGGATGGGGCTTGACGTAACCTGATCTTGTGCAAGATGTTTCCGCCTTTGGTGGAGAGGTGGGAACTAGGTGATGTTTAAATGTCTCTTCCAACACAAACTGTTTTGTGATTCTTGAATAAACAGTGTAACTTTGATGTGGTGCTCTTCCAAGAACTCAGGGAAAAAGTGTATATCATCTTCTTTTCTTCCCCTTTTGATTGTTCTGGTTTTGGAGTCAGAAGGTTCACTGCTGTAACTTGGTCCAGCAGGTACAAGGCATTGCTTGACATCAGTACTAAGAATAAAGGATCAAATACGTTTTCTCTGGTGTCTTTGTAGTTATGCACTAGGCTTGAATATCAGTTCAATACCATTGGCTTCTGTTTTGCTTTAAATTAGAAGCACATAGAGGTGATATAAAATGCTCCTTGTCTTTGGATTTGTTTAGATTTGCTCTAGTTAATATTGCTGTATGTCTCAAGCTTGGGGTTACTGTGAAGAGAAATGGAAGCTTTATTTACAGGTGGGATGGTGAGGATCGTGATGGCAGAAAGTTTTTGTGGTGCAGGCAGCTTCTCACTCTGCTTTGATAATGTGCTTATCTCTTTAAGACTCATACATACTTCACTTCTGCTATTTTGTTGGAGTAGTTTTGCTACTGGAACCCAGATGTATTTGATTCGTTAATATACAAGGTAGACAAAAGTTAATTTTTTAAAACTTAGAGCAGGGTTCTACAAGAATTTGGGTTATTAGTAATGCAATTTCAGCCGTAGCTGAACTCAGAAACTTCTTGTTTGTATTTTTGATTTGCATCCAATGTAACTTTGCTTTTTGTTGCTCTGTGTGTTTAAGGTTGAACAATATCTTAATGTGGATTAGAGTTCAGAATTAAGGCTGCTGATGTGACCTTAGCTCACCCTGTTTTGCTCTGTAATTTAAATTTAATTTCATATGTAAATTTGCAAGCTCCTCTAATCTCACAGCAGTGGAGACTGTCACCTGGAAGTTTTATCTCAAGTTTGGAGGACTGAATTAGGAGAAAAAAGAGGATTATAGGAAATAGTACTTGTTTTGTTAGCTGTTAGTGTTTTCATCTTGCTTTCCTTGGTAATAATTTCATGGGCAAATGCTCTACTTTCTTCTTGGTAGCCAAAGGATAACCTTCTCACTCTAAATTGACAATGCTTTTTTAGAATGTTCACATTTTCTTAAGAAAACAGACTGTTCTTTTACTGTCCTTTTTGCAGAGATAACTTTGGAATAGTTTTGTTATCTCTGAAAAGTGTGCCTTTGCTAGGGTGCCATCACTAATAGGGGTAGTATAAAATTAAAATGTATATCCTTAAGTAATTAAATTGACTTTGTTAGATTCTAATGCAGACTTGGCTCTAAAACTTAATGGTGCAAGTTTAATCAACAAGAAGGAGGATTTAAGTGTGGCTGCTAGGGATGTGTGTCAATTTTAACTTTTAGGAAATTAAGTTAAATTGTTTTACTTTTATACGAGGGGTGCCTGTTGCAGTCATTAGAGGTCAAAACTGATTAAAAGTTTGGTGAAAATGATACTGAATTTTAGCAGAACTAACATTTTGTGAGGTATAAAGTTTTTGCTGTAAGTTAGTGCTGTTGCAATTCAGATTTTGTCGTTGAACCATAAAAATTACATACAAATCTCTTTCTAGACTTTAATGAGAACGTTCTCATTCCTTTTTGCGCTGGCTGTGGAAGTGAGTACATGTGCGTTGTCAATATTTAGGCATCTGGAATGAGTACACGAGAGCTGTACTGTTCATTGCTAGCAGTGTTTGCAGCATTACACCATAGAAGGGCTCAAGATCACTAGCATGTACATCTGTGCACTAAATGTAGACCTGATTTAAAAGAAAAATAAGAAAATATAGGGAGTGGCTTTCGCCGGTCGTGATTTTGTCACGCAGAGGAAATGAATGTGAGTAACTGCAACTGTCCTTCGTAGTTGCATTCTTTGTCACTTCAGAATGAAACATTAGTATGAAGGTGAATATAGGAGGAAGCTCTTCAGTATTTAAGCTGTGCTGTTGTGGTATATTTGAATGTCTGAAAATACCAGACTGTTGCAAGATGAATTGGTGTGACCATTATCTTTATTCATAAATTGAAGTGGCAAACTGCATTGCCCTGACCAGTTGAGCTCTTGGGAAAGTAACAGGATGGAAGATGCTGTAAAATTAGCAAGCTGTGGGGAAGACATCCAGCCAGAATTGTTTTACACTTGTTAGCAACATGTTAATGTTGTTTTAAAATTATTGATAAAAACTGCTTCCAACCAAAAGCGTGGGAAAACTATATGGAAATGTTATTGCAGGTGAAAATTCCTGTTTGTGTCTTAACAGATCAGTATGAAAATATATGTTGTGGTGCGTTGAGTCCTGTTATAATGGTAGGGGGTTTGTGTTGTGGTTCAGAGGCCCTGGGGGTTCTGGTGGAGGTCATACTGTGTCTGAAGCAAACTGTGAGACATACCAAGGTTTTCTTGATGGAGATCAATAGGATCTTGTTGTTCTAGCTTATTAAGTTGGATTTAGTTAAAGTTTTGATGTCTGGTAAGAGCTTTTGGGAAAGCAGTTATGTGTAAGAGTTGTCCTTGGGAGGATCATTAAGGACTCTAAACTGGCTCCCTGCTGCTGTTGCTTTTTTTTCCTTTTTTCTTTTTTTTTTTTTTTTTTTAACTCTCTGAGAAAGCAAGGTGTATTAACCTGTCTTCTGCTTGGCATGTTTGGTATCTAGCATTGAGTTTCATGGATTGTCCTCCCTCATTTTCCTTTTCTGAATCTTTCTGACTGATTCAAGAAGTGTATCTTCATGTACATTGTCCTTGAGGGCTTATATTTATTTGGGGTTTGTTGGGTTTTTTGTTTGCTTGTTTGGTTTCATTTGGATTTTTTTACAGGTTGTATCATATATATGATCTGAGCCAGAGAGAGAATGGGAATACTCAAGCCCTAAAGGAAGTCATTGCTTAAGAGGTGCAGTAGGAACTGATCAAAATTTACACAAACTTACATGGCTTGGTCTTAAATAACTAGCAAATGAAGCGTACTTGCTCCTACTCTTAATTTTTTATATTTTATTTTTAAGCTGCACAGAATGTTTTTATCACCTAAAGACAACTTTTGGAAGGGAGGAATGTATGACATGCATACATTTCTGCCTTTTTCTCACAATAAACTCATTTAAGTCTTGAAAATAAGATGAGCTAAAGCTTTTGACACTACATGTAAATCAGTATTTTGTAATAATACAGGGGAACTGAACATTGTAATTTTCATAATGTGTCTCTTAAATATCTTTATTGAAAAGGGAGGAAAGATTCTAATATTTCTCTTCTGATACTGATGTGATTTCTGGAATAACTACTTTTTACAGTAGTTGTGTCATTTTGCTGGGGCACAGTGAAAATGCCTGCTACAGACAGATTCTCCAGGTGTTGATTAATTACACATTTGTAGCATGTGAAGTGCAAAGGACATTACGCTTTCTCCTAGTCTTGCTTTAAGGATTGTGTCACGTTGCACACATAAACTGTCTAATTTATAGTCCTTATATTTAATGACCTAAAATACTTCTGGGCAAAAACGTGAGTGCTGAGTAATGTTGCATGCAGGACCGTGGCTCAGCTAAGCTGTGTTACAGTTTTGAGCTCATAATGGTAATCTCAACTGAAATCAAGTAAACACAACATTAATTGGCATGTACATGGATGTGAAAGGTGTCTTTGAAATCATAAATTGTGAGTGCAAATGATTATAGGGACTAAACAGAATTATTTCTCCTGTCTCTTTCTGCTCCATCAAACAAATGCTGCTGGAATGGAGGTTGCGTCCTTAACGAGTCAAGAGACAATTTTTTAACCTGGAAAGAATTTCCAAGAAGTAGCTTATACATTGTGAAGGCAAAGAAGTAAAATGTGAAAGCAAAGAGTTTTTACCTCTCTCCCTGCCTTATACTTAAATATTTATACTTCTGTAAGTATATACTTACAGAAGCATACAAGCATATACTTATGTATGTCTCCTAGCACTTAGATGTAATTAATTGTGTAGATTGTATCTATGGCTAACTAGCAGCCGAGGGAGGTGTGTTGTTCTTAGCTCTGTACTTTCCATTTGCATGCCTTTTCAAAATGTGTGTGTTTGCATGACTTCAAGAGAAATCTTAAGCCTGGTTTGTAGTATTTTTGATTGCCAGAGTCCTATCTGTGAAACTGTTCTGTGTTTGGTAAGAGAGAATATTAAACACCCACTGTCCAAATGAGCTAGTACTGTATTTTTGTTACTGGGAAACTTACATTCAGTTTTAGAAAATGGATTTGAGACAATGTACAGAGGTGAAATTATGACTGTACACTTGCCTGTACACTTTGGAAACTTCATAACACTAAAGGTCTTTGAACTTACTTTTAATGACATTAATTCTACCATAGCTTATTAGGGAAACTTGCTTCTCTTCCCTGATGTGTTTTGTTTTTAGTATGATTAAATCTGGTCACCCTAGCTCGTGCTATTAGACATGACAAGAATGTTCTCCTCATGTTTGAAATTAGGAGATAAAATACTTGGAAATTACTAAGTCTAAGATCTTTGCCTCGCTACTGTATCTTACAAACTGCTATCTGGGCTCTTGGGTCATCTGTGACACCTTGCTCTGCACCTCTAAGTTCTTCCTGGACCAAGAAGCTGACAAGTTCAAATTCTATCTATAATTCTTGAAGTAAGCTAGGTAGAAATCTGTAATTTAGAAATAAGAGGTTGTGGGGGAACAGCAGGTCATGCATAGGCCTTGGAGCTGTGAAGCTGAAAGTTGTGTTATATTAGGGCATAAAAATGAGCTACTCACTTCAGCAGATGGCTTGAGACGCTGTAAATCTGGTGGGGTTTATTATGCTTTGTAGATAAAAGGGTTAACTTTCATATTTTTAGAAAGGCCTCTTTCAGCATACACATTGTTTTACTCAGAGGGGATATTTTAAAAAATACTCTTTATTATTAGATTATCACTAAAAACAAAACCACTGTTTCCTAACACAATGTGCTTCCTTGCATGTGGGGCTTGTCATGATGTGTATGTAATGAAAAGAGGGAATAACATTTCCTTCAGTCCTCCGAGGCTGTTCTAAAGTTTTGGTAGAAGTGTTACCTTCTTTTGTTTTGTTTGACTGTTTTAATTGCAGACTTTTAATTTAAGTGCAGAAGTGAAAGACTGGATGGTGTTGGAGGCTGTCATCCTGCTGCATCACACTGTGTATATATCATCTGGGAACTTCGGGGCTGATTTTTTTTGTGTGAATGTAGTTGGTCCTGAAACTATAATGAAATCTGGGTTCCTGGTCCAGGGCTACAAAGGGAATGTTGCCACTTGGGCTGGTGGTCTTATCCTTGAAGCAGGTCAGCAGCGAGTCTGATCTCTTTGGGCAAGAAAGCACAGAGAAGATGACGGTCAGTTTGAGACCAGCTTGTGCATAGTCCTGCCAACAGCACTTTGCAAAGTGAGAGATCCCACTGATGTAAAGGGTATGACTTAATGTTGGGGTTTTAATTCACCTACAGCAATTCACCTTGCTCTTGGCAGTTGTGCACGGCCTGGGCTCTGAGAAATCGGACTTAGGCACTTTTTCTCCCTCTTTTTAAGTTTAGCCATTGGGATGTTGGGTTAAGAGATGCAGAGTTACTGGTGTGGACCAGATTTGACCTTTGAGAATTGTTTGCCTAGGACAGGTTCTTTTGTGTGTGAATCACAAAAATAGCACTTTTTCATATGAAATAGAATTTCATTTTTTCACTAGGTGTTCATACATAGTAGGTACTACTAGGTGTAGTAACAATTGTGCTGAGTAACATAGCCTTGTTTTACTGCTCCTTTCTCTATACATTTAATATCATAGGTTAGTTTAACCACTAAGTACAAATGGTTGCTTTCATAAATATGCTTTTGGAGTTGAAGTATTCCTATGTATTGAACCTTTACTCCTGTTAAGGTAATATCTCAATAATTACCTTATTATTTTTCTACACATGAATAAATCTGCAACAACAAAAAAAAATAATAGTAGCTTCATCTCTTGCTCCATTTCCTGATTGTGTTAACTAGTAATTAACTGGAAGAGGTGAATTATTTGAGTCTAGGAAGTCAGTGAGATGGTGCTATCATTCTGTATTCATGCCTTTAATTGCAAAATCCAAATTGGAAGCCAGCCAAAGGATGTGAGGTAATGTCAAATGCAGTGGAATTTATTACTTACAAAGAATATTTTTATCTAGTAGACTGCATGAGAAAATAGAAATCAAAATTAAGTTCTTTTTCATGGTGTTGTTTTTAATGGCTACATCCTGACTTAAATACAGAGGGTTACTTTAGGGGGAGGGAGGCAAAATTAATAGTATGAAGGAGGAACACCTCGAGTTTAAAAGATCCTGGGAAAAGGTAGTATTCATAGATCCACCAGGGTACATAAAAACTAGAGATTTTTAATTATAGAAGAAAGCTAAATATTTGCTTCATCATAGAGGAGGAAACTCACCATCTGCTGGTTATGCTTTCTGCTAGCTAGCAAAGGGTTGGCCTTCTGTTATAAACTTTTATACAGCAATGAAGTATTAATGTTAGGTACACCAAAATGATTTTACTAAAATGCACTCTAACTCTAGAGCTTGCTTTTGGCATATTAGTAAGTGAGCAGTGGTCAGTTAGTTTTTACACACACCATCACAGAGTTGTAGATTCATAGCTATGTCTTCTCTTGCTTCCATGGAAAGATCAAATAGTATCAGATTTAAGGAATCAAAAAGTTTCTGCTCTCCTGGATTGTAGACAGTGAGTTAATTTTCTTGCTGTGCATTGCAGTGCTGACTTATGATCATAGTCCAAGATTGTGGGTGTGTAACGTGCACAGAGTATTTCCCGCAGTGGAGGTGAGTGGGCACTTGTGGACCTTTGTTCTTTCTGTGTTTCTTTTCTCAGTCATGAAAGTCTGTCATCATTAGTACTGCAGAAGGTTTGATTTCCAGAAATTGAAGACGTTAAATACAAACAAGGTATGATTGAGATTACACTTCAGCATTATGATATGTTATTCTCATCTGTCTTTAATAACTAGTTTGCTGTAATTATAGAAGCAAAATGGCAGGGTTGAATTTAGGTATGTGTTTTCTAAGATCTATATTGATTGAATTCTTGTTTTTCCACCTAATTCTCTGAGTAATTGTTACTCATGTAAAAGAAAAACTAGCTACGTAAGGAGTTGTGTGTCAGATTAAACTGAGACAGGACTGGTTGCTGAGACTGATTTAATGAAAATACTTCTCAGTGTTTCTGCTTAGAACTTGAGATTTAAATGCTTATGGGTAATGGGAAAGTAAAGGACTATGAGGATTGGTAATTTCTCTGGTATTGTAGTATGTCATTGACTGAAAAAACTGAAGAAATGTCTTCATCTTAGCTGGTCTTTTTAGGGTCCAGGAGAAAAGGCAGAAGAGAACTACAAAGAATTGGGTGGGGTTCAGGGAGGATGAAACAGAATACTTATTCTTTCAAACTCTGTGAAACCTGGAGTGGAACGTGCAATAGTCTTGAAGTGGCTGTGAGAAAGCACCTATGACTTACTGTAGATCCTGAAGGAATATCTTTACATTCTGCTGCTCAGACGTCAAAAACAAATAATAGGATTTATCTGGTCTTGGCCTAATACTATCCTTGAAATTCTGGAAGGGTTCCTATGAGCCTTGTATGACGGGTTTATCATAGAGCTGTATTATCTGTAGAAGAATGGAGAAACATTATGTTTCACTGTGCTTTTAGTATTTCAGTCAATGAGCTCTAAGGTACAGAGTAACAGGATGGTTTGGACTGGAAGAGACCTTTAAAGATCATCTAGTCCAATCTCCTTGCCTTGGGTGGGGTTACCTTCCACGAGGTCAGGTTGCTCAAAGCCCCATCCAACCTGGCATTGAACAGAGGCAGGGTGGGGCACCCACAGCTCCTCTGGGCAGCCTGTTCCAGTGTCTTGCCACCACCCTCACAATAAAGAATTTCTTCCTTCTATCCAGTCTAAATGTACCCTCTTTTAATTTAGAGCCATTGACCCTTGTCCTGTCACTACAGTTGCTGGTAAAAAGTCTTTTTCTTTCTTATAAGCTCCCTATATAAATGAAAAAGCTACGATAAGGTTGAGTTGGTTCTGACTTACTAAAACTCAGTGGGCTAATCTTTTTAATTGTGCTACCATCTTTGTTATTTTTTATATCTTAATTTTGTTGCTTTGTTGGATAAGACATGTAAAAATGGGGAAAATATTTTTATGGACTTGTGTAAAAATGGGTGTTCTCTGCTTGATGTTTTCAGTGGTAATTCCAGGTGATTGCTTTCCTACTCTGTCATTTCATGAGCTTGATAACTGTCTTTTCACTATGTTCCAAACTTTGTGCACTTAAGACTCATAGGAGCAGTGCATTTTCTTAGTTTCTGATTTTTTCAGTCACAGTTTGCACAATATTTATTCTGTGTACTCCCATTAGTAGTTTTTTCTTCTCACCACTATTGACTGCATGTTCTCTTGCTGTTAAAATTACATTGAATGAAGTGGTGTTCTTTTACTTAGCAAAGAAATGAATTTAAATATGTGTTTACCATATAGAAAAAAACCTCTGCTTCCAAAACACCTTGAACTTTCAGGTTACCTGTAATAGAACCTCAATTCTGGAAGACTTACTGATAACTCTTTTTTAATTTTAAGGAGAAGTTATTTGTAGTATCTTCTAGTTAATCTTTGATGTCCTTAAGGTATTTGTTAAACAGTGAGTTACCAGAGAACCCAGAGTTGGTTGGAAATGCTGGAGCTTTACTGTTGTGTGGGGAGAAAACACCTCTTGGTAAGATAGTGCCTGCTGCTTGGAAAGGTTTTTACTGTTATGTTTTATTATTAGCATTAGAGTTTTGTTGTCAGCTGCACTGACCTAAGCACCTACAGCCTTTGGACAGCTCTGGGCACTAACCATCCCATTCTGCTGAGTTGAAAAATTACGGTCCTTAGTTTTGGTATTTCAGATGTCATCATGGATTCTTCATCTACGTAATTGATTAAGTTTCAGTAAAATAATTTTGTATCTTTAGTGTGAATGAATTCAGACTGTCATGTAAGGTGTATGTTTTCTTTTTTTTTTTTTTTGCAGGATATCTTCCTGGGAGACATCACTTTTTGCATGTAAAGAATATCTGACTGAGTTCCTGCAACTGAGTTTAGAATGTTACTTGACTTGTGATTCTGATGGAGGAATAACTTGATCTCAGGCTGCTGCACTGGAAGACTTTACAGGAAATACAAAATGTCATCGAATAGGAGTCAGAACCCACATGGACTTAAACAGATTGGTCTTGACCAGATATGGGATGACCTTAGAGCTGGAATTCAACAGGTTTACACGAGACAAAGTATGGCGAAATCCAGATACATGGAACTCTACACGTATCCTAATGTCTGTGGCAGTTAGTACTTTGCCTGTTAGGAGATTAGAGGTAGCTTTTTACTTTTCAAAACTCAAAATTGCTTCAGAACTATTTGACTTAATGGCTTTTAAGAATACATATTTTTATTTTGAAGATTAGCCGTCTCTTCTCAATATTACTGGCAAATAAGCAGGAACATTCTGTGGTCTGGAAAACTGATAATTACTCTGGCTACCTCTGTATTTCAGGTTTGATTACTGTTATTTTTGACAGAGCAGATGTTTAAAGTTATTTTTTGTAATAGGCCTAATTTTGAGTACACAGTACACACAAAGAAAGCAGAAATTCTTGTTCCTTTGTATGTTAGTCTTTGGCATTATCCTGCAGGTAACTAAGAATGTCCAGTTACCTGAAAAATTTTTCAAATGTCATCCCTAAAGTAATACTTTACTCTTGAGTTGGTTTCATAACACCAGTGGATTTCTCTTTAGTTCCTAGCTTGCATCAGAGAGCCATTTCCCAGCATCTCCCCATTCTGGGAGTTGTTACAAGATGTTAACATCCTTGTGTAACTGTGCTGAGGTACTGTTTGGAAGAATGTAGGTAGTGCATAAGGATCTTTTATAACTAACCTGAAGGAGACACGTGCCTCCTGCTGCTATTATAGCTTCGGTGTTTGACTTCAGGTCTTCATTTAGAGAGTGAGAAATTCTTTTATATTCCACCTATATGGTGGCATGTAAGTGGATAGGGTGAGGAACCACGTTTGCTTTGCATTTGTTGTTTTGTGTTGACTTTTGTAACCTTGTATTGCTCGGTAGAGTAAGTACTGCTTAAGAAGGTGGTGGTACAGCAAAGTGTGTGGACATATGATAGAAGAAATGATGACTGAATAATTTCATATCTTTAAGTAGTTCTGCTATTTATCAATTTTTAGAGTTATTTTAACAAAGTTTTTCTGATACATAAACTAGTGTCTAAAGCTGTTGTTGGCACTGATTTGCAAGTACAGCATATAACATTTTAGTCTGTGTTAATTTTTTTGAAGGGACAGAGCTTTTATAAGAGAATGAGGAGCTTGACAGCTATAAAGCAATCAATTCCGTAGTTCCCTGGACTTTGTAAGGACATAGAAAAGTTTTTCTGTACATATAATCTCAGCATCAGTGTCATCTTCTCTATCTGTGCCTGCAGAATTCGTGCTCCTGTAGACAGTGGGAAAAACCCTCTGATCAGTCTGCTGAGTGTTTCTAGGATACCTCTTTAATAGCCATGGGAAGATGTAACATTTGTTTAGGGTCAGAACTTTTCCTAAGACTTAAAAAGCAGTGCTGGGTTCAATATTGTTCTTGACTCAATGAAACCAGTCTATAAAAGTTGAATGTCTGATAGAAATTTGACATGTAGTAGAACCTCAGAGTTTTTTCTTCTAAGCGCCTTTAATATATTCTTGTTTGTGAGATCTGTTAAGCAGGGCAGCTGAAGACTAAGTGCTAATTATAATGATAATGGTAAAACATTGGCTTTTTTTTTTTCCTCTCCTGATGGTCTCAAATATTCTTGGAATGAAGCTGTAAAAGGAATATACTGTCTATTAACTACTCACCTCCTTGTTGCTACTTCAAGGACTTGTGTTTGAAACTAGGGACTGTTTTTGTTACTTTCCTAAGTGAATTAATGTAGAGGATAATTCTGTTGGTAGACTTTGATTTGTGGATTAATATAATAATTGATAACTCAGAATATTTGACACTGGTTAGGCTGAGCTTGTGATCCACTATGAAGATAACAATGCATTTTGCATCCTATACCGAGTGCACATGTTCAAAGCTATGCTTAAAGGATTACTCCCCTTTCAAATGCAGTAACTGTAATATATTTGCTCAGTCTTTGTGTACAGCAAGTCCAGTAGATCGATGTACTTTGACTTCAGGAAGCTCTGCCTATCCAACAGCTTAATTTGGAAAGCAGAACAGATGCAGATGAGTTTCAGCTGCAGTTGTAATTAGTCTGAAGATCAGCCTACTTAAAGGATACTAGGTCTTGTGCAATGGGCAGTTCAGTCTTTCCTCATCCTTTTTTGTCCTTTTCCTCCCTTCCCATCCCCCCTTTTTTTTCTTTTTTTTTTGTGTCAGGGTATTGCTCCTGTAATGGGTTCCATTTCATCTGTCTGATTTATAAGAGGAGGAGAGCCATGCATACAAGCAAACCTACCTGTAATCCTGTATCTGCTATTGATTTTTTCAGTCAAAATTGATTGGAGATGCAGAAGTTTTTATTGTGCCTTGGCGAAGTGCATCTGGAAAAGAATTAGAATAGTTACACAGTCCAAAATGTTTGTATCTCCATCACACCTGCACTCATTTTCTTTGTTCAGTTTCTCTTTTTGTGAGACATTTGAGTCAATCTCTGAGTACAGGGCAGAGCTTGTACTTTAGGTGGGGTGCTTTTCCCCTTTATTTCAGTGGGAGAAGAAAGAGTTTGATTATCCAGGGGTTTTCTAGATCTGAGAATACTGAGGAGGTGAATCAAAAATCTTGTTTCTGAATGGTGGTTACCAAGGTCGTCATCCCTACTTTTTCTAATTTAAATTAATTTGTACTTTTGATTGCAGGATACTTTTTTTTTTTGTCAGGTCAGATGATCATCTGTTTATTCGTTATGTGTTTTGATTTTTTGGTGTTTGGGTTTTTTCCCCATGTGTGAGATTCTTGAAAGTGAAATCAGGATGCTATTCTGTTCCTTACCCAGATATTAAGTAATTTCTAGTACTGAAGTGCCTAGTAGCTCCTACAGCAGTAACTAACATCATCTGACAGCCTGTATTCCAAGCTGGCATAGAATTACATGCCAAGCATTGACTTCATGCAGAAAAAAATTGAGAGTAGGTCTAACAGCACTGCTAATGTTGGCAGCAAAGGGCCTGTTTACCCTGTGTTTGCATTGAGTGACAATTAGTCTGGAGGCTGTGAGCCACAGCACTACCTTGTAAAAGTAAGTGTTGGAGCAGTATATGCAGTCAGAACATCTCTCTCAGCAGCATTTAGTCTCTTTGGAAGAAACTTCCAGTCACTGTCCGAGAGAGGACTGTGCTTGTGTGTAGCAACTTACGAGTGTCTGTTTTGAATTGTTAGCTGAAGACCTATTACTTTGTTACTAGAATTATTCTTACTCAACTTACTCGTTTATATTGCAGGAAGTCACTTGTCTTTAGGGCCACCTGTTCTTAACTCCACTAGACAATGATAAAATAGTCATATATCTTGTGTTATTTTCTTCTTTCTTTCCCCCCAACCCTGAAGGTGATACCTGTTTTTCAAACTAATCTTACGGTGAGCCTGCAGTGTATTTTCCTGAGGCCTCATGATATGAGGGGATGAATTGGGATTCACTTACATTTATATTTAAACTCTGCAGTGGAGAGAATGAAAGGGTTTTGTTAATTTTCTTGTTTCATGTATCTTAAGCAGATTCTCAGACCAAGTACTAGACTGTCTGAAAACTTTCCTGCACTAATAAAGTAGTGTAATTTTTCACAGAAACTTAGAAAACTGAGTAACTTCCTAAAATACATCTTTCTTCATACAAGCACACATCAACCTACCAATTCTCAGATATGAGTGGTGAATGGAAAGATTAGTGTTGTGCTTCTATTTTGAATGTGTGTACTTCTTAATTGAAATGCCAAAATGACCTCTTTTGACATAAACTAAGTTTAATATTTAAAGAAAATTCAGTTGGGAAAAATAAGACTGTTTAGGGATTCCAAATGCCATTAATTTATAACAAATCAGATTTTTATTTGCATATCGATATCTTAAAATCTTTCCATTGATAAGAGTTTTCTATACTGTGGAAGGTGTGATATGGGTGTTTTGCTAACATGTAAAATGCAGTGTCCAGATTGGCTTTCAAAGTCTTTCTAATGTTATGTACATAAAAACTATACTGTTGACTTCAACAGTTCCTGTAATACATTTGAATAGTTGTTTGGCAAAATCGTCATACAGCTGTTATGTGAAACTTCGAAGTAAAATGCCTGAATTTACTGACTTAGAATTTGCTCAAGTCTCATTGGATTTTAAAAATATGTTTCTTATATTATGCTGTTATTATCCATTGTTAGCAATTTTTTTTCAAAATAATTGCTTGAAGTATTTTAACATCAGGTGAAGGTTAGGTTGTTCTTTTCATTATTTTATGAAAATCCTTGTTTCAAAATTTGCTTATTGTGATTCAATTTTGTTTAATTATTTACTTGTTTTAACAAAGAGGTAGTTACTGACTATTCATCGGACCAAGTGTAAAATGTAATCATTTTATAAAATGGGGGTTTTTCTCAGGTATTAGCAAGTGGTGAAGAAAAATACTGTTAAACATTAAATAATTAAGTGTAGTATGCTCACATTTTAAAAATACCTGGTGACTCAAATATAATCTGTCTGTTCATAAAATAGAATTTATAAATATATTTAACATTATTTTGGCCTCGGGTTAGATTGAGCACCAGTAGTAGTACACGTTGCCCAAGCAAAACCCTGAAGCCCTTCTCTTGGCATCCCTTTGTAGTTGCTTCTATTGCAATCCTTTTCCTAGTGGCTTTCACTTGAATTCCTGTATTTTATTAGGATTTTAAATCAGCAGATGCATATTAAAACCGCAAATCTTTTGTTTTCTAGTCATATGAGTCTGCTGTTACCAGGCAGCATGGTATGTTCTTGGTTGGGTTATTTTTATCTGAACAGATTATTATGTTTTTTCTGTACAGAAAAGACACTGAGGTGTTGGGGCATGCACTTTTTTATTTAAATCTTGAGAACTTCCACTTTCTCTTGAGATTCTGTCACTCTAAGCCATTCAGTGTCAAGTTGTTTAAGGTCACTTTGGATGCATCAAAGCAGCCTCTGCTGTCTGCTAGTATTAGTCCTGCTTAGATTCAATATCCTATTTCGTAGCATTTGTTATGTGCCAAGTTAGTGCTTGGGTGGAACATGAAGGTGGAAGTAAATGTATTTGTTTACATGTTTGAACACGCTTTTTCTTTTGTGGAAAAGTAGGTATAATTGTATTGGATTTGTGTGTATTTCCAAACATTGCAGCTTCAGTTTGAAAGAAGGGCAGAATATTTTTATATTAGAGCAGTCATTTCCCTTTTTATGTACTCTTCCATAGTGATTGCTTGCTGTTCTACTTGCTTTTTATAGTGACCAATAACATTCTGTACAAAAGCAACCTCTCTCAATGCAAAGAAAGCTAGATTTAAAAGCAGCCTCAGTTAAGGTGGTTCTTACACTTCCTGGCATAGAGACTGTACACTTTATGCATTTGGCTCTGAAAAATGTGTGTATTTCTTGAAACTCGGTGCTTCTCTGTGATTCTCTTGAGTTTATGTCATGAGGAGGGAAACAAGAAGTTATCTGTTAGTCTTCAGATGGCTTTTGCTGGAAGTTTCTCTGATCTCGAACTTGTAGAAACGTGTCTGAGCTGAGTTATCCCTGGATTTTCACAGCAGCTGCCGGGCTGATGCTGTAATAGCTCCTTCAGCTTCTGCCTCGGTCCTTGCCTGGCTGAAATGATTTGACTGAAATGGGATGGGTGAACAGCGACTGTATCAAATCTAAACACCTCACGTATGAGTTGAGGCTGGAGACTTGATTGCTTTGTGGCACAAGTGAATGTGCGGGGTTGGGGACAGGATCTTAATTTTTTTGTTTTCTTTGGACTGTTTTGTGGGGGTAACCTTTCCCTACTGGATGATGAACTGAACATACATAAAATCTCTTGCTGATACCTCCCTGAAAAGATGAAGGTTTCTGGGGTTTTGTTTTACTGCTGCTACTCACAAAGCTAATGTGAGTGTTTAAAGCACTTGTTCTGAAAAGTGATTGTTTTTGGCAACCTTATAATGTAAAAAACTTGTGCAAAATTCCTTCATCTGTTTGGCTTATGAAACATTAAAGTCACATAGGTATGTCCACTTCTCTTAGCAGCTTTCCTTACGCCTGAGGTGGCTTTGTGAGGTTCACCTAGCCTGATCTTCTGGATTTCAACAGAAGTTAAATGACTTCAATTTTGAAGAAAATATCTAAAGCTCTTCTTTAGTAAATATAAGCTGTATTGTTTGTATTAGAAGTGGTTTTACAAGAATACAAAACTTTTGCAATCTTTCCTAGCAATTTTCCTATCAGTATTTTAAGTAACTTTCTATATGGTGTTCTTGCAATACCTTTGGTGTAATCTAAAAAAATAGAAATTTCTCACAAAAGTGGAGCTAATTTCAACTTAGTCCTGTAGGCCAGCCATTGACCGTAGAGCATAGACTTAGTTACTGCTTAAGATCTGTGAAATAGCAAATTTATGCCTAAAACTGATCTTTATAATAAGGAGACTAGAAGTAATGAGAGAGAAATTTTGGTTAGAGCGTTGTTCAGCTTTTGCTTCTGTGGGCTTCCTCCTTTTAAAAAGCTTTGTTGTCATTTCTCTCTGCACTTTAGTTTGGTGCTATGTTGTGTTAATTCTGCTTCCCTTTCAGTTCCTTTAATTTTACATATCTGTTCCTCAAGCAGACTTCTTCCGGTTATGTTAATTTTTCATAGCAAAATGGAAAAACTGTGGTGTCCCAGCTGTACTGCTGAAAGGGGAATCAGTTATTACCTCAGCAGGAATGTTTTCTTTTTGAAAAATTTAAGACTAAGGACTCGTGCAAAACTCAGTAGTTTGCACCCATCAGTGCAAAGTCTGGCTGCTTTCCTGTTGTGTGTTGAATTACAAAACTGATAATTTTCCTCACGTAATTTCTTTTTGCAGTGGTTCCTGGAGGAAATAAAAAATAAAAGGGAGCTGTACTGAGTACTTTGGTACTTTTCTGGGGAGGACAGATTAGAGTTGAGCATGGCATGCTCGAGCTTGTGTTTTGATGGCATACTTGCTCAAAAAATACGTGACTGCTACTGAAAGAGACTGTTTCACTTCCCGTGCGTGGACACAGCAGTTCAGATCTGCTCAGCAAAGGGTCAGGGGACAGGGACAAAGCTGCAGTAGTGCTTACTGCCCCAGTCCAGGTGACTGATTGCCTGCATGAGCTCCCATGCTGCTGAAAAACCAGGTGGCAAGGAAGCTCTCCAGGGGGGTTGTGTGTTAGGATTGCTTCCTTCAGCAGAAATGATCTTAAGCAAGGCCTTAATTTCACTGTGGCATGGCAGCATGGGATTTTTTTTCCCCTTTGCTGTGCCCACCTTTAGAAACTGAGCCAAGGCTGTCAAAAGTAGTGTAAATTATTTTGATGACAGAGGTAGTAAAATTAATTTGGCTATTTTTTATATCCCATTTTAAAGCGTTTTATAGGAGAATAAAGTTCTGAAATAAATTTTTCATCTTGAACAGCACAATGCTGAATCATTTCATAAAATTCCTTGCAGTCTTCTACCTCAGATTTTAATTTAGATAAGTAAATGTAATTTCTCTTTCACAGTAAGGAAGGTATAAAGGTTGGAGGACATTGATCTTGATCTGTTCCTCTTGTAGATGGTTTGGTGAGCCAGATCAGGAGTTCAGCAGCCAGAAGCTTGGGGACCAGCACTACTTTGCTGTGGTGCAAATTATTCTATTGATGAAAACTTCTCTGCTTGTTGTAGTTGCAAATTGCTGTGTGGAATTGTGCAAACACCCACAAAAAAGTTTCCTGATAGCTATTTGAGTACGTATATGGCTTCCAGCATGTGAAGCATTGAGGGGATTATTTTGCCTTCTGCATCCCAGGATTCTTTTCGTGGCTTTCCCTTGTTATTCTCAGATGGACTGTCATATAGTTGTTGTAAGCAGTGCAAATCTGATTTTGTTTTGAATATGTCAGTCTTTCTGTCAGTGGCTGGCTTTAGCAGATGGGGACACAGATTGTAAACAAAGTGTGAGAGAGCATTCTTTTAGGTGTAATTTGTCAGAGAGTTACTTACCCTTGCAAACAGTCTTCTACACAGGCAAACTAACTTCAGTTTGACTTGTGTAGAACAACTAAATTAGAGCGTTTCAAAAGTGCTGTCTTGAACCCTTTGGCTTGCAAGTGTCCAGCCAGAATAAAAGATAAAGACGGGCATTACTGGTGTTGCTTTTGTTCCAGCTCAGAGTTGATTACTGTCGGGTGTGGACAAAAGGTCTTAATCTCTCTCAGTATTTACTTTACAAGGAATCCTGACTTTAATAGTAAATTGTATGGAGTTTGAAAAAGGCTTATGCCTTTTATTTCGTCTTTTATTTTTCGAGAGGTTGTTATAATTGTTTGTAGAAGTGAACAGAAAGAATATTTTTGTCAGGCTGTACTCTGAAAACTGGAAAAATTACCCATCATCTGGACAGTCTTCCTGTTTTTAGTGTTGCTTAATGCCACTTGGGATAGGAGAGTTAGAGGAAGAAGGAGGCGAGTCTGTCAACTGGGTATTTGTGAATCAGCCCCACATTCCTTGTGTCATGATGGAGAGTTTTTCCATACTCAATTTAGAGACATTTTAGCTCTTTTAAACTGAGATAAGCCCTGCTTTTCTTGTTTGTGGAAAGAAAGCAAGTTGTGTGTCTAGAAAAAAGTTGTTATGCTGTGTGGCGTTCCTCACTTGAACAGGGAATTCTGAAATCAAGTGTAGATGGTAAAAGTAGCAACAGTACCAGGGAGTCTGAACAAACAAATGACTAGGAGGTGGAAGAAATCATTAATACCCAGGAAATCAGTGGCTGTTAGAGATAAGGGGTGAATTAAATGTTCAATTGCTTCAATTCAACACAAATGAAGTTTTTATTTTACTGGTTGATACCGTGGGAAATTTAGTTATTTGGCACCTGCATGAGGTAGCAGATATGAAATGAAAGTATACTGTATGTTAGGCAAAGGCCATTACTGCTTTGCACAGAGTGCAGTGACTCTCTGAACAAGAATGTGCCATGTAGACCATGAGCAGGCTTCCCTTTCAGTTTGACATGGAGACCGTGAGCCTTGTTCCTGGTGACATGCAGGATACTCTGATCATTAAAACTATTCTAAGGGTATGATTTGTCTGTGAAGCTTCTTTTAAAATCAATTACAAGAAAGTTAACTGGGTATTGTAAGTGATTGTTTTGCTTGAGCTTTTAAATATTAGCTATTTAAATATTAGAAGCAAGTCTGTTCATAATGACTGTAATGCATCATGTATTTGGGGCTTATAATTCCCTTGGTATTTAATGGAAGATATTAGCACAACTATATTGTGCTGGACCTTCTGAAAGAAAAGTTAAGTCAAGTCTCTGCAACATACTAATTTTGTAATACGACTGTGGAGGAAACCTGTCTAGTGGTTAAAGCTGGGTCTACTTGTGTTAAAACACAAGCTGAAACCAAATTAAACCTTCTGGACTGGTTAATACAGTTTTCTCTAACATAGGATGTGATTCAAAAGCCTGCCCTTAGACTGTCAGTAGAAGCAAGAATGCTCAGTAGCTTTTTTCCTGACTGTTTGCCCTGTGAGTCATTAGAGTGATTTTTGTTGTCAGATCTGACATCAATTTGGGTGCTACCCAGATAATTTATTTTTCTTGCTTGTAGACTGCAGTTTCTTTCAGGGTGCTTTCTTATTTGAAGTGGTTTGGACAGTGTGACTTCCACTCACTACTTTGAAAAAATTCTGAATATTTGAAGGTTTTAGATGAGGAAACAATGTTTTCTTGAAATGGTATGTTAACAGTTCCAGTCTGTATTGGTGTAAGAGGGTAAAATATTGCTACCACTTTTTAGAGTCGTCTGCTACCTCTCTCTAAGGCCTGACTTAAAGATATCAAGAGAAAACTTCCTACCCTGGTAGGTCCTCAGATTTTTCAGGTAGACAACGATGAAATTGCAACAAGAAGTCCAAGGGTAATCAAGAGACAATTCAGGGCCTTGGGATGACTGGTTAAGGGATCAGAAGCACAAGTAGTTTTCTCCTCTCTCCTTCCAGCTGCGAGGAATGGTAAGGGAAGAAACAGGAAGAGCCGGCAGATCAACACTTGGCTCCAAGCCTGGTGTCACAGGCAGAATTTTGATTCTTTTAGCGGTTTTTTCATCACAAGTTGGTTTATAGGATGCCAGCCCTGTTGGCAACAAACAGGATACACCTGTCTCAAAGAGGGAACAGTGTCTTTGTACAGGAGTTAGCAGGGTTCTTTGGGAGAACTTTAAACTAGATTTGAAGGGGGAAAGGGATAAAATGAGGGGGCAGCACACCAATGTTTGAGGGATGGTGTGCTAGTGAGGTCCTTCAGTGTGCCATGGTGGTGGAAGTAAGGGATAGAGATCCATGTGACAGCAAAGACCAAAGGGTCATTGATGTGTTAGAAACCACAGGATCACCTGGTTTTGTAGGAATGAGGACTTCTCACCCAAAAAAAGGTGGTTGGATCAACAGCCCAACTCAAGTGCATCTGTATCAGCACATGCAGCATGGACAGCAAGCAGGCTGCCGGTCACAAGTGTTCTTCCCAGGGCTTGGTTCTGGCACCAGTTCTGTTTGATATCTTCATTGATGACTGGGACAAGGGAACCAAGTGCACCCTCAGTCATTCACAGAGAACACCAAGTTGTCTCAGTGTGTTGATCTGCTGGAGGGTAGGAAGAATCTGCAGAGAGATCTGGACAGGCTGGGTCTATGGGCTGAGGCCAGTTGTCTGAGGAGTCTCCATACATTCAGTAAGGTGAAGTACCAGGTTCCTGCATTTGGGTCACAACAACCCCAGGCAGCACTGCAGGCTGGGGGAGCAGTGGCTGCAAAGCTGCCCAGCAGAAAAGGACCTGAGGGTGCTGTTCGACAGCCGGCTGAGTATGAGCCACCGTGCGGCCAGGAGGGCCAGTGGCATCCTGGCCTGTGTCAGCAATAGTGTGGCCAGCAGGACTAGGGCAGTGATTGTCCCTCTGTACTCAGCACTGGTGAGGCCACAGCTCAAATCCTGTATTCTCTTTTGGTCCCCTCACTTCAAGAAAGACATTGAGGTGCTGAGTGGAAAAGGCCTCAAGTTGCATCAGGGGAGGTTTCTATTGCATATTAGGAAAAATTCCTTCACTGTGAGAGTTGTCAAGCATTGGAATGGTATGCCCAAGGAAGTGGTGGAATCACTGTTTGGAGGTATTTAAATGCATCTTGAAATGTATTATGTTTAAGTCATATAAATAAGAGTTTATTGAAATCAACATTTGGTTTTCCTTGTATTTTTAATGTCTTATGCTGGTGCATACACGCTCCTTAACTCTCCTGTCAGTCATGTTTATAACTACTGTACCAGTGTACACCAGTCTAATCAAGCACGGGGAGCTGGAGTGCCTCCTTCTAAATCAAAAAAGGGCCAGACACCTGGAGGTGCTCAGTTTGTTGGCTTGGAGCTGTACAAGCGGCTAAAAGAATTTCTGAAGAACTACTTGACAAATCTCCTTAAGGTAAGATGGGACCTGAGATCAGTCTGCGTTTGTAGTAAGTAACAGGGGCTGGGTTGAGATAAGCTTGTACCAACAAACCTGGAGGTGTCTGCAGCCACTGGAAGTAAGCTGAATGATCTTGAAATTTGCTTTTGTCTCTATTAGCCACTGGAATGTTTTGTAGGCTTTACCACAGGCATAGATCAGTCACTAAGTTGTACCTGTGAGCTGCTTTTCCCCTTCAAGCCAAAACAGCGTTCCTGTGTTTTATAGAAGCAATGTTACATGCCACCTGAAGCTGTCCTGTACTTGAACGTTATCCAGAATGCACTCATTGCCTTGTCCATTCAGGCTGTAGTGGTCTGGTTTGAAAAGATACTTGATCTTTAAAACTTTATCTTTTTCCCTTTTTATTTTTTTGTTTGGGTTTGTTTGTTTGTTTGTTGGGGTTTTTTTCTGTAACAAGAACAAATACGCCACACCTGTTTCCATGAATATGGGGCTTCATTTACTACTATTACTACTTCCCTTCCTAGAGAAGACCCCCTCCACACTCACTGGTTTCAGCTCTCCAAGGAGCAGCAGTGGGAATGGGTGGTGCGTTTTATGGAGATTGTCACATTGAATGCATTACCATTGCACTGGCATGTTTTACCTGGCACACTCATCAGTATCTCTGATTTTAACGTGGTGCTCTCTCCCAGAGGAGGCACAGGGGTATCTTATGGAGCTTTGTCTATGCTGTGCATTTTTTCCCCAGCATTTTAATTCCAAAATCTCATACTGACTTTGTACTTCATTAATGTAGAACTAAATGTATTAGCACTGTGTTTCCTACAAATACTTTGCATGGTGTGGATTTATTACACAGTCAGTTGGTACACCTTTAAATATCTTCATTTTGCCATAAAATTACCCAACAGTACTGGTAAACTGTTATTATTTCAGGATGGTGAAGATTTGATGGATGAGAGTGTGCTAAAATTCTACACTCAGCAGTGGGAAGATTATAGGTTTTCAAGCAAAGTATTGAATGGGATATGTGCCTACCTCAATCGACACTGGGTTCGTCGTGAGTGTGATGAAGGTCGTAAGGGAATATATGAAATTTATTCAGTAAGTAGCTTTCTGAAGGGAATGATTTATCCATTCCATCTGTCATGTTTGCATTATTATCCTGCAGATAGCTGCTTGAATCTTGTAGGAAGTTCATAGAAGTTTTGAAGAAGTGGGCGAAGTGGAAATCTCCCCCCTTTCCATACTCCCATATTTGTAAACATTCCAAGGGTCTAAGCCTGTGAGATGTTCAATCTCTCTTGTTCATACTGGTGCTTCCAGTATTATACTGTTGAGGGTTGTCTGTTTCTGAATATTTGCTGCTTATGCTGTTATCTGTGTGCATCAGTGTGGCCTTGTCATTCCACATAGAATTCAGCCAAGCGTTTCAAATACCAAATGAAGAAGTAAATTGCAGGGGTTTTTTTCAAATACCAAATGAAGAAGTAAATTGCAGGGTTTTTTCTGATGACTTCAATACATCTCTGCAAATTTTTTAGCATCCAAGCTGCTAAAATTCAGTCAACATTTGGTTTGTAGTGTAAGTTATTTTGGTACAGTTCTAAAAGACTGATATGTGATCTTGGTAATTTTTTTGTAATGTACATTAATATAATTAAGAGAAGTTCTTTATCTCAGACAACTAAAAGTTTATTGTTTGTTTGGGGGTTTTGTATAATGGATAATTATTGTCCTTGCTGGTAAAGCATTAGGAAAGTGATATGCTGTTTTACTGCTTCACTAAAATAACTTTGCATATGGTAGAAAAACAGTTGGTATCCTTAGTTCCCTTCCTCTTAACTTTACTAGCCTAATGCTAAGGGACTGTGTCAACCTGGAAATTGCCAACAAAAAAAGCTGTATGTTGTCAAAGAAACTTGTGGGTTTTGTTAGTTTGCAGAGCTGAGAGTGGATTGCTGTCAGAAAAGGGGATGTCTTAGGTAGGGCTAGTAATAAAGCAAGTGGTAATTTTATTGTGAAAGAGTCTTGTTGCTTGAGAAAGCTGTGTGCCAAAATATAATAATTCTAAAAGTTCTGATTATTTAGCATACTATATCAGCTTTTCTTAAGGAGATATCCTGCATGTATATGTGCATATGTAAATATTTTTATTCCATCTTTCACCTTCTTTTCTTCTAGCTTGCCTTGGTGACCTGGAGAGACTGCTTATTCAGGCCATTAAATAAGCAGGTATGTATATATATAAATATATTATTACTCTAATGTTATTTTATAGTGTTAATTTTATATATTGTTAGTAACTGCTTCAAGGAGAATTTGGAGGATGGTAGAGGCTCAAACCCTGAAAATAAAAGGGAGCCTTCTGCTCCTTTGTGGTGTAGATAAAGATGAGTATTTGAGGGAATAGCTTTCTGTGTGTGTGTACCTTGGTACCAAGACTGTTCTGTTATCTCTTTGCTGTGAGGATCCTTGTCATTTTTTTAGAAAAAGCTAAGGGGACTCAAATGAAGTAGCAACTTCAGCTGTTTCTAAGCCAGGCAGGAATCCAGGCTGATGACAGTCATGTCTTAAGGTTTGAGAGTCAAGATTTTATGAGAACAGATAGTGACAGGCTGGGATTTTGGTCCCTTCTAATGCTACTGTGAATTGTTAAATTTACACTGATGACTGGGAGATTCAGGTCAACCAAATATTTTAAAGTAATGGGTCAACACAATATAAAACAAGACATTCCCTTACAATTTTTAGGTACGTATGTATGTTGATTTCACTTACTTACCAGTACTTCATGATGAAGTAGTTGCAGCAGATTATTTGTGTAAAAAACAGGTGGTTGCTTCAGCTCTTACAACAAAGTTTTCTTGTATTTCAAGTATAAAACAATCAAGTTTGGCTTAGAAGGTGCTTTTTTGAAATTAAAAAAGAAGAAAGAAAAAAGACTGAGCACTTCAGTAACCATAGATACCTCACCACTAATCAGACTGTAATTATGTTATATAACTTAAAGGTGTAGCATACTCTGTAGGAATTTTATATGTTCAGATCTCCTTAAATGTTGTCAAGCCTAAGGGGCTTGACTTGTCTTGAGTATAAAGAAATACATTCCTTATTAAATGCTGTGCTTGATCTGCCCGCTGCTTTCTCTGTGCTTGACTTACTTTTAATTCCTGTTTTTGAAGGTAACAAATGCAGTGTTGAAATTGATTGAAAAGGAAAGAAATGGTGAAACTATCAATACAAGGCTGATCAGTGGAGTTGTACAATCCTATGGTAAATGAGATTTCTTTAAGGTTCTATTACTTTCTCAATAATAAGTAAATATATGTTCCCTATCAAAACCTCAGAACCCAGGAGTAACATCCCACCTCTTTGGATGTCCAATAAAGATTTATTTTTTTTTTACAGTAATATAAATGCAGTTATGTATTATTTAACTTTGTACTGACACTTGATACAATTACAGTTCATTAGACCATATTTATAGAACTTGAAAGTGCAACTGATAGACAAGAGTGTTCATTGTTTACAAATCAGTTATTTGGGAGCTCAGTATGGAAGCAGGGGGGAAGTATAGTAGTTTACAAAGCAGAGTGGGGGTTTTTTTCCCATTCACATGATATTGAGAGTTTTGCCATCCAGATTATTAGTTTCATTAATAAAAGCAAAAGTGCATAATCTGGAACTCTTAAGAGGAGAAAAATGGAAAGAGAATTTGAACCAGCTTTTGAGATTGTAAAGTTTTCCAAATCCTATAATCCACTCAAGAAGTGTATCCAAAAGTGCAATTTTACATAAGAAATGTCTTGTGCTGCTTATTTTGTAAATGCAAAATCAGTGTCTGTTTTTAAAAGTTTTTAAAAATGGTGTCAATACAGTCCCAAGCAATTACCTTCATCTAAGTTAGGAGTGTAGTGGTTTATTTGCAGGAGACCACTTCATGGAAAGCAATTTTGTAATGATTTGGTCTTTTTTGTTTGTTTTTTTTTTCTTTTTCCTGTAGTGGAGCTGGGGCTGAATGAAGATGATGCATTTGCAAAAGGGCCTACACTAACTGTCTATAAAGAATCCTTTGAATCTCAGTTTCTTGCTGACACAGAGAGATTTTACACACGAGAAAGTACTGAATTCTTGCAACAGAACCCAGTCACAGAGTACATGAAGAAGGTAAGTTACTTAATCAGCTTTTTGGGGTTTTTTTCTGTATACAGATTTTTTTTTTTAGAGGTAAAGTAATATAAATTCTAGGCTTTTATTATCAGTTTCTTAAAATGCTGATTCTTTAACAGAAAGAGTTCGCTCTTTTGTCCTGTAGTGATTTGGTTCTGTTTTTAGCTGGTCTGATGTTTGTCTCCTTAGTGCATTTCAGTAAGTACAGTGAAAATTTGAAAAATTCTTAGTGGGCAAAAACGAAGAGAATATTAAAATAAATTCAGGTTCGTTAGACTTCAAGACACTAAAACAGTAATTCTGCTTTAAACCTAAAAGTTTACTGTTCCTGTCCAAAGAACTGTGTGTTGGCCCATTTATTGGAATCTCTTCCTGAGCAAGCTGGCCAAGGAAATAGATCATGAATGAACTTGAATTCTCTCAGAATATTTCATTGTATTGAGCCCTACACAGTACTTACGATAACAGAGGCCAGATTTGAATTCTTAACCAGTCTGTGGTTTTGGGGATCCCAGACAGAGCAACTAAGAGCAAACAGGATAAACCTGGACTATTTCTAGCCTAGTTATTGGGTCAGTCTTACTGAATGTGGAACAGATAGGTCATCTTCCATCTTGCACAAGTGCTGCTTTATGTGCTTTTCTCAGCATATTTCTTCACTTTCTGAATTGCTGCTTGTTTTTTCCCTTTCAGCTTAGTTAAAAAGTAAGAGAGCTTTTTGAGTATATGATATGCAGATACACATCCCTACCTGCAGTATCCTTTGTGTAATGCTTTTTACTACAGAACACATCCTCTCTTGACTCTTGGCATTAAAGGCAGTGAATTACAAAAAAAAAGGAAAAAAAAAAAAAAGGTGGGGGGAGTGCTAGAAATAACACAGTGAAACGAATAATACCTTTAGTCTGTTGGGATAGTTGCCAAGTAATTACCAGACCTACTTATGTTTACTTTTGTGCTGTTGAATTAGTTATTTTTTTTGCTACTTCCCTTTCGATTTCTTGTCTTAACTTTAATCCCAATATATGTATAAAAATAATGGAATTTCAGTCATTCATAACCGGAATGAATGGCTCATCCAGACTTCCTTGGTACAGGACAGTAAAAGCTCTCTGAAGGTCATTGCTATTTCAAGAACTAGAGATTAGTGGCAAGTAGAAATAACTTATTAGTACACCAAACAACCCTCAAGGCTTCAAAAATCCACAAAAGAGCAAACCACTCTGCATGAAGCTGCTGTTGAAGCTGAAAACACGTATAAAGATGGCAGAAGGCAGGGGAAATCTTCAGCAAGAAAATGTGTAGCCTTAAGTCTCTGCTCAAATTAATATACTAGAGATGTATACAAGCTATTTGGGCAGTCTTGGCATCTCCTTATAGACTAGTGGTTATAAGATCTTAAAAGTAATCTGTTGGAAGCATGACCTGTGAACAGAATAATCTGCTAGTGGTGCACTTACTTGACATTCTCACTGAAGCACTGTCCATTAGGTTCTGACTGGGGACAAACAGCATTGGAAAATAAAAAGAAACTGATTGGAGTACCTTAGTTCACACAGCATAACATTAGTGTAACTGTGTTATAGTAGAATTGTGGTTGTTTCTTGTAGAATACTCAATAAAATCTCCATTAGAATTAGGATTCGTGTATATAGTTATACAGGCAGACTTACTGAGTTTAGAAGGATTGTGAATTTTTCTTCTCAGGCCAGAACTCATGAGTAAAGCTGGCATAGCCTGATGTGCTGTAGGGAAAAAGGTCAGTATTTCTTAAGACTGTCCCTTGAAATATAGTCTGAAACTGAACTTTTGATCATTATAGTTAAAAAAGGTGAAGATGCTTTGTGTGAACTAATTATTTTTCCCTTGTTTCTGAAATGTGACTTTAAAAGGAAAATCGAGTTACAAGAACACAAAAAAATGAGAGTATAAGCAAACACGAAGTCAGAGTAGATATTTCTCTTCATGAAGGAGCTCAAAGTGAGAGTTGACTGTTAACATTAAAAGTGATGGTCTAAGGATATTTTAAGAAGCAGCATTAGAAGCAGCATCATTTCCTGAACTACAGAAATACAGAATTACTTAAATGTAAGATCAGTAGAACTACTAGTCTGATTCCAGTTTCCAGTGTTCATCAGAATGATTTGCTGCTATTTGCTGTCAGTAAGGAAGTTGATTGTTATTCCTTACTGGTAAGAAATTGTCAAGTACTCTGAAGCAGGATCTTATATTTCTTCCCAAACTGTTAATTTCCTATATTTTGGTCAGTACTGGTTTAGCTCTAGGAAAGAGTAATCCAGGATCATTTTACAAGAACTTAAGTGCAAAATCATTACAGAAAGGAGTGAAGTTAACAGTGACATTATTTAAAGCTGTCTACATGTGATGCAGTGTAGTTGCAGTGGAATTGTTCCTTTTTTATTGGCCATGATGTGGTATCTTTCATGCTTAGTCGATATTGTGACATACTAGGAAAATGAATGAATCTCATTTTCTTGGTGTCATTATTAATTTAAATTATTTGCACTGATAACAGGACACACACTTTCTCCCTAATAATGTGCTGCAATTACAGATGGCTTGTAAAGTGAATCTTTAAACATTTTTGCAAACAAAATAGAGATAATTGTTATATAAACAGTTTCAGTTTTACATTTTGGTGTAGGTACTATTCCTCGAGTGACATTTAAAATTTTAGTTTGCCAGGAAGATACACATATGTAGCATTTCATATGCCAAATTAAATGCTATTATAGTTTAAATTATTGTAGTTTATTGGGAAGCTTTCTCTGTTTAAGAATGTAGATGAGATCATTCAAACAAATTTGTCACAGACACACTGTTAAATTGTAGTGTTCTGCCTTTTAGTTTTGTGGAGGCATGAAATACATTCATGTTTGTCTTAAACAAAACTACCTCTGTAGCTGGAGAGCTTTCTGATTCTAAAACTGCCAGCATCTCATGTCAGCAGCTTTCTCTTTTTCTGACAGCAGATTTCCATCTGTAAACTTCCTATTCAGAAGCAATGGGAAAACAGTCTTGCTGTGATTCTCCCCCACCATTTAAACAGTACACAATATTATCATCAACATAAGCATCGATTCCAAACATGTGTTGTGATTTCCAGAAAAGCAACTGCTTGAGTAGGTGGTCTATAACACCCCTTTAGTGAGAGGTTTGGTTTTGGTTGTTGTTCTCCAGATGAATTTGCTGAACAGTCGTCTGCTCTCTGCTGTTGGATTCGTGTTCTGCCTCCCATAGCGTTTCATGTTTCCCTCTGTTCTGCAGGCTGAAGCTCGCCTCCTTGAGGAACAGCGTAGAGTTCAGGTGTATCTCCATGAGAGCACACAAGATGAGTTAGCACGGAAGTGTGAGCAAGTACTTATAGAAAAACACCTGGAGATATTTCACACAGAGTTTCAGAATTTGTTGGACGCTGATAAAAATGAAGGTAAGGAGATTCAAACGTTGGCTTTAGGCTTAGAGTTCTCCTCCCTGATGATTTGTGAATGATGTAAAATCTGGTGCTAGCTAAAAGTGATTTGTTCAGGAATTTGATTAAGAGAGAAGGTAGTTGCTGAAGAGATTGATAAACAGGTTTTGATTAAATTGGGATGTCCATGATACTGCTTCAGGGAGCCTATTCCAATCCCAAATATTAAGGCAGAACATCACTAGTTTGATCTCTCTTAATGTGGTTGGAAGAGCTTCAAGAGCACTTCAGCCATCCTTCCAGCAGGAGCTGAAGCTTGTGTGACAGAGATGGGAGATGGAAAACAGACCAATTCTCTTACCAGCTTGATTCAGTTTAATCCATCAATCTTTCTGAGTCAGCAGTGAGAATTTTAAAATCCAAAGTGTATAGAATTATGTACAGGAAATATTAAAAGAGGAGTAGAAGCAAATAAGTAGCTTTTAAACTAGAGTGTATAAAATACATAAAGTAGGGCACAAAGAAAGGGTGGAAACTATTAAATGATGAGTTAATTTTAGCTGTGGAAATGAGTCTTAAGTATTACTAATGTTTCAAGTTTATACCATCATTGAGAATGCACAGAATAAAGACTTCCCCAGCAGTTCCTCTAAAATAAGTTAGGATTATCAGAGTTTAGGTATCTTTAAGGAATTGTCAGTTGCATTGGTTTTTATGGGTTTCTTTAGGAGTTATTACATAGCAAAAAATAAGTCAGAACTAGGCCAGGTAATTCCTATGGATCGTGCAGATGATAAGTGTGAGTGATGTTTCTGATTTTTTCAGTTGGGGAATTAATGAAATCTGTATTTGAAGTCAGAGTAAGGCTCTGTAGCTGAAATATTGCTTTTAAGAATTTGAAAGATATTATGATTAAGTTACTATGATGATAGTGTTCATTTGAGAGTTTTGGATTGCAACTATGACTCTCATTATCTATCAATCTCAAAATAGCAACTATGAATTATTACTGTAATAGTCATGTTGATAACTAAGAGATGATTCAAAATTGAAAAGCATGATTAGTGGGTCAGAAGTTAGCTAATTCAAATGTAAATATCCTGTACTAGTATTTAAGAGTCAGATGTTTGTAAATATTTACTTTGTAAGTGCAATAAATAACTTCATAAATGACTTCTGACAAAACAGAACAAAGAAAGTATCTTTTTTACTCCGGAGGCCTTCCCAGCCTTTTTTTTTCCCCCTTTAGCAAGCTGGTGGGTTATGTGAGCCTTTAATAGAGTCATTTACTGTAGTGATGCATTTCCATGAGTTTGTCAGGGTTAAAAAAAAAGTATTTTGTCTCTTGGGCACTGTCTAGCTGTATGTCTTTGGTTTTACTTTCATTTGGGTTATTTTTTAAGATTAATTAGGCCTTTTAAAACACTTGATTTTTTTTCTTCTTTTTCAAAAATTTTTTGTTTTCTCTTATTTGGCTTCACTTGTGCAAATTACAGTGGTTCTCTGGCCCTCCTTTAAGTTTTGTGAATTCTCAAGATTAGAAACATTTATTTTGAAAGATTGTCTGATAATCAGTGACTAGAATCGGTTCATTCTCAAAATTGTGATATACTAATATAGTCTTTTATAGACTATCCTAAACTTATAATAGGAACTTAATTAAAATCTTTTTTGCTTTGCTCTCAAAAGTCCCCTGGTTTTGAGGTGAACTGTGTGTCAGCATATCATATTACAGGCCCCTCCTCTTGGTGTGCTGGAACTTTTTAATCCCACTGTGCAACTAATATATATGAAGTGGTTGTAAAAGTTGTGGGACACATTAATCACATACCACCATGCACATCATTATGACGCCTATGGGAAGTAATTATGTTTATTGGGAGCAGGCTGTAATGATGTAGGTGGAGTTACCATGCAAATCCTCCTTGAGGCTTTGTGGCATCTCTTCCTTATTTCACCTAATACAGACATCCTGATCGACCAACCTGTGAACCCTTGCTTGTGGATTGATCTAGCAGCAGCCTATTATATCTATGCCATTATTTTCCTATCTCTTTTTAAAATTCTCTGTGATATTCTTATATTCTTATAAAAGTTAATATCAGGTTGCAATCATGGTTTTCATAGAGAGAGAAAAATGTTTCCTTTTCAAATCTCAAAGTTTAAACTTGACAAAGTTCTAAGGAACAGAAAATGTTATAGAGAAACTGATCTGAATTGAGATGTCATCATTTCAGTATTAGAAGGGATTGAACTCTGTGTATTGTATTTCAGAGTTAGGTAGAGCTCTAGCTCCTTTATTGCTCTGTTTTGTTTAATCTGATAACCCTCATGTGGTAGCAAATTGCTCATAAGCCCTTACAGAGAAGTCCTTACACTTTAAAAGAGCTAGATGCAGCTGACAGCCTGAAGATGGATTCGACAAGGTGAAATACCCTCATTAGTTTACAGTAAATGATCTGATTGTTTACTTTTCGCTTGAGTGCCTGTTCAGTGAGGGCAAGATTACAAGAGGTAACTAGTAGGTTTGTGTGCCTGGTTTATGACCACATTAAAGTTTGCTTTTTATTTTAAAAAGAAAGTACACAGCATCTACCTTGTTCAAATTGACTAATAAAACCAAAACCCTCTTCAGTATTAGGCTTTCCAAAATTACCTGTTGATTTGGAAAGTGTTGTCTAAAAACTGGTGGGATTTTAACGTGAAGCTTTGACATATGTGAAATTACATGCAATTTATTTTTGCCTTTATTAATTTTGTTCTATGGTAATGCTTTTCAGAATCTCCTTTTCCTTTCAGGTACATTTATTTCTACTGGCAATCACTTACAGAAACCTTTTTTTTAAGGGATGTCTTTTATTAACAATGCTTTATTGAAGGAAATTTGATTTATAATGTTTCAGTTTATCTGCTAAGGTCATATCAAAACACAACGTATTGCCTTTAATTTCCAGGCATTACCACTGATGCTGCCCTAAGTAAAAGTGTTAATATGCAAAGGGCCACAGGTTGTGTTAGATCTGAGAACTGTCCTGTGCAGATTAAGATTTAAAGGACAGCGGTCAGCTGGAGAATGTTGGAGCACAGCCAGCAGGAACAGTAGTAATAGTCTCTAATTCATGGTAGCACTTCAAAACATTACATAAAGAAGAGTGGTTTAACACCATTTTTAAGTCATTGCTTTAAATTTATGAAAACTAGAAGTCAGAAGTAAATTTTTTACCATTCAAGTGGGGTTTTTTAGTCTTGAGATTTGTCACATGGTAAAGGTAAAACAGATCTTAATATTAACAGAGTGTTACTAGCGTTAGTTTTCCAGGTGAGTGCAAAGGTTTGCTATACTGTGTAATTTTTGACTGTAGTTTTTTTGCTGGCATTTAACAGGAGCAGTTGCATGTATGTTTTTGTTGACAGTGGATATTTAACTCCTATTGGCAGCTTATAAATGAGACATTGGAGTCATTACCAGTGCAGATGGGAGTTGTTAGCTTTCCTTTTGTCTTTTTCAGACTTGGGTCGCATGTATAACCTTGTATCTCGAATCCAGGATGGCCTTGGAGAGCTGAAAAAACTTTTGGAAACCCACATTCATAATCAAGGTCTAGCTGCAATCGAGAAATGTGGAGAAGCTGCATTAAATGCAAGTATCCCATCAAAATAAGTCTGTGTGTGGTTGCTGCCAGCTTTACATTAGAGGATGGGGAATGCTTCCTGATACAATTTCCAGTTTGCTTACGTTTTCTCTCTCACTAATTTAATTTTGTAAGGAGTAGATGATGCCCAGATGTTGATGGTAGGCTTAAAACAACAGTTACATCACTTTGTTACTACTCTTTGAGCTTTGAGGGGGTTTTGAGGTGTGTTTTTTTGGTTTCGTTTGGTTTGATGGGAGCGGATTTAGTGTGGATTTTTTGGGGTGAGTTTCCTTCTGAGTTTTAGCTCTCGGTCAGGATGTCATGCTGCTTGGAAAGCTGGCTGTGCAAATACAACACCCAACACTTACAATTCAAATGCACCTAAAAGTCCACTGTTTCAAGAAGCATTATCTTCAGTGGGCTGTGTTTTATTTTGTCATCTTACAGAATTCCGACTTGGATAGGACTGTTTGAAGAAAGCGTCTGTTGGTTTGAGGTTTTTTGGTAAATGACTTTATTCTGTTTAGAAAAGAAGGAGAAATACAAGAGGAAGAAACTACTAAGGTGGTTGGAAAGGTCACAATATAAAGAGAAGGTCAGGTCTTCTGAAACACTGTGATCATTTAGCCATGTAATTGGCTGCTTTGATTTTTGTTCCATAATTGTATTTTCAGACTTTTGTCTTATACTAAGTTTGTATTGATTAGAGTTGCATCTCGGCAGCATGATGTTGTTTAAACCCTTTGCTGACCTTTTTGTCTGTTGCTCATTTCTGCAGTTTTAAGTGCATAGCTTTTTAGCAGTCTTGATCTCTTATGAATCATGAAGTAATCAGGAAGCAAGTTCAGGAATCTTCAGCTTCCTTTGTAGGCAGCGCCTTGAATTTTGAAATCAGATAGACTCTATGCTTGACACATCTCCCTAGTGGTCATAATTCTTGAGGTTTTTTTCTGCTCAGACCTTGAAGAATTTATCAGAAAAAAAAAGAGAAAGCTCTTTTTCCAGGAATTAGTTCCCTGTGGAGAGAGAGGAGGCCCGAGATTTGTATGTATTAGTTTTTGGACTCCAGCCATTTACAGGACTGTATCTGCTCATGACACTTTTCTTATTTCTTCATCTTTCTCATTTGTTCCTTTTCTTGCTCCACACATGGGTTCTTCCTATTCATAGCAGTATCTTTGGCTGTTTCCCTTGGGAACCATCTTGGCTCTTCTTGCAGTACCCTTCACACCACTGTCGCTGTTCATCATTGCCTTGTTAGCCATCTCTCACACCTAGGTAGGATTGATTCTGCCCAGCTTCATTTACCTGAGCTGTATGTAAACAGACAATCAGCTGAGCAAATGCTTCTCAGTTTCTCTGTAGTTCCTGCAGAGAAATAGTCACACCAGCTTGACTCACCTCACCTGTTGTGGCTTTGTACTGCAGGGTGAGTTGTGCTCTAGTCTCTGTTAACTGTGTTAATGAGACTGCTCTTCAGTTGGAAGATTGCTGCTTTTTGTGCCTTCGGTTATTTTTTTTTGAGTCCTTGTAATCAGTAGATGCTTATGTCCTTCAAATCCACTTGCATTTCTTTTCTGTGAGGTTCTCAATAATCTCAGTTCCTTATCTCAAGCACAGCATTAGACTGGTGGTCCACATAGTCTATCTTCAGGTAGTGTTTTTCAGGATTCTGATAAAACCCTATCCATATTCTGTCATTTTTTTTGCCAGCATCCAGGACTGTTATTGTCAGATAGGAGTGTTACAGGACTAACTCCATGCCTGGTTGAATCTGCTGATCTGCTTCCAACAACCTCCTCTGGCAGCAAGTTCCAGAAGTCCACTACCTTATATGTAAAGATGGTCTTTATCAGTCTTGTTTCCTCTCACTTTTCTCAAGTGCCCAATAGTTACAAAATGTGGCTTTTAGTGATAATTCATCTTTTCAGTCACACTCTCTTCAAACTTCCTATCTCCAAACTGAAGGCTTCTAGACTTTTTGGTATGTGGTATGGTAGCTGTCCTGTGTGCCTGTTGTTTTACTTGCTCATCACTGTCTCTGCTTTGACTCCACTCCATCTTTACTGAGATGCAAAGATCAGTAATTGCACATGGGACTTAGTCTGTGAGTGCTATAAACTCTTTGGCATTTGGTTTTTTGGCATTTGGCTGCCACTGGGTGTTGAGAAGATAATTTTTAAGGGCTGCCAATGACTGAGGTCTCTCTACTAAGTTCTACCTATTGGATATACACGTGTTACATTCTTACTACAGAGATTTATTTTGAGAGGGGGTTTTTCCTACAGCCGCTGCCATTTAATGGTTGTCCAGCTCGCTCAGGTCTAATTCAAATTAGGCTTAAGGTTTTGAAAATCTTTGCAGTGGTTGAGTAAATGGGATTTTTTTGGTCTTTCTTTTGCACTCCAGTTGCTGTAAATGAAAACTTGAACTAATGTAAGTCAATCCTGGACATAGGACCTGAGCTAGTCTGGATACTATTTTACCTTTAAAATATTTCTAATATTTTGTAGACTTCCCACTTAAAAACTTGCTTGGGCCAGTGAGTAGCTCCATTTTGGAGGAAGTAGAAAGCAGAAAGTCAACAGGTTGGAAAATCCATTCTCTCTTTGTTGCAGGATCCAAAAATGTATGTACAGACAGTGTTGGATGTCCATAAGAAATACAATGCTTTAGTCATGTCTGCATTCAACAATGATGCTGGCTTTGTGGCTGCACTTGACAAAGTAAGTGTATAGAGTGGCATGTGGTTAACTTCTTTTTTTAATTTCCATTCAGTGTCTTGTCCCCAAAATGTCACTGTCTTTTGTGATTTATAGGCTTGTGGTCGATTTATAAATAATAATGCAGTGACAAAAATGGCTCAATCATCCAGTAAATCCCCAGAGCTACTGGCACGGTACTGTGACTCCTTACTAAAGAAAAGGTATGTTTTCAAAGAGAAATTACTATTTCGTGTTGGCTTTTGTTTTAAAATGTTTTAACATGTGCAGATTTACACTGTGTCTTCAGAAACAGAACTTAATGATTCAAGAAATTAATTATACCGAATTCTGGATACAAAAATTTCAGAAAGATCATTCCTAAAGATTATGTTGACTTTACTTTTCCTTTTTAGGGAAGAGGAGGGGAAATAAAACCTTTATTTCCTTATGGGAATATAAGTTCTGCTTTTTAGTAATACAAAAGGAGGTTTTAGGTGGGTTTTTTCCCCAAAAAAATTTGAGTTGGGTTGTATGTTGTAAAGAAGAGAGGCACATTCCCTTTTTCCATTAAAACTCTTGCTTTCCTCCTGTTGTTTTCTCTATACCTTCTTCCATCTGGGCAGAAATCGAGGAGCACAAAACCTGCTTTCTAACCTTTCGTGGTTCATATTTTAATTCAAGGTGTTTGGCTTCAAATGATTGAGCAGCTCATACACTGTTGTTGTCAGTTCAGTTCATGCAGGATTGGTGTCTTACTGTTTTGGAGGAGGTAAAAAAACCCACCACCAAACAACCCAAAAATGGAAGAACTTGTTTACTTTCCCCTTCCTGGTCCCCTCCTTCCTTGAGCAAAGGATTCATTTTCTCCTTTGTAAGTCCTAGCTTTCTGCAGGGTAAGTTTGGGGTATGCCTGTTGGACAATCATGCCGTGGAGGAGGAAAACAGTCACTGTCACCCACTCAAGTCTGAGCTCTGTGAGATAAGAAATACAAATAGCATTTAGCATCAGGAAGAGAGAGATCCATGTTTAAGCTCGTAAATCCTGAGAAGTATCAGGTATCAAGAAGTCCTGAACAACTCATGGTCCAGAACTTCAACCTGTAACTATTGTGTCCTTCAGAATTGCTCACAGGTGGAGCAGTGAAGTGTTCATTTCATTACACTGTTTTCTCTTTAAAGAGTCTCTGATGTGAGAACTACTCCAATCCGTGTTCCTTTATTTGTGAAGTTTCCATATACATCCATATGGGGGTTTAATTCTGCTGTTTTGGGACTCATTAAAAATGCACTTCTTTAATTACAGCTCGAAGAATCCGGAAGAAGCAGAATTGGAAGATACACTCAATCAAGTGGTAAGATGTCTATAAATACAGCTCTCTTCTGTGGAAGTTAGTAATATTCGATTGTCACACAAGGCAGATAAAAGAAATATTTTTGCATATTTGATTTCATTACTTAGTATTTCAGCCTTTCAGTAATTGTCTTAATCTCTGTGTGTCTTTTTTTTAAACTATCTTGCTTTGTGTATTAAAAAAAGCCATTTACAGCAGATTTAAAGTGGCTGTATTGAAGCTATGCTTTTATTTCATCTTTATACACATATGTAGCATATAGATATAATTTCTGAGTATCTTTTTGTATCATTACATATACACATATAAGGCTGCACATGTGAAATATTATGTTCAAATTGTATCAACATGTAAAACAAACACATACCACCACTCCCTTCTCCCCCTTCCAAAGAAAAAGCCAAACAAAACCCCCTGAACTTAAAAATCTAGGTGCAAATGAAGTAGCTACTGCTACAGCTTTTTCAAGGCACATGTTTAAATATTTCTTTTCCTTACAAACTATCTTGGCTTTTCCAGATGGTTGTCTTCAAGTACATCGAGGATAAAGATGTGTTTCAAAAATTCTATGCTAAAATGCTGGCAAAGAGACTTGTACATCAGAACAGTGCTAGCGATGATGCTGAGGCAAGCATGATCTCTAAATTAAAAGTGAGTATTCCACAACTGTCCCATGGCCTACTGCCTTGCAGGTCTTCAGACTGTTTGGAAAGCACTGATGTATGTCCCTTCGTTTCTTTATTTTATGTGCAACAGAAAAATACACAACCTAGATCTTTGTTTCTGCCCTTTTTCTTTTTAGTTTTCTTTTTTTTTTTTTAAACCATACCAGCTTGTAATGCCTATCTGTCTCATGGAGTTAAACTTCATTATTCTTATCCAAATGAGTGACATAGATATATTTGTTCAAGGGAATGACTACTGAAAAGTAGTTTAATTTCATTAACTCTTGTTCATGCAGAGTCAAACAAAATATGATCTAATACCTTCTGAGAATTCTGTTTCATTGTGTTTTGCTTCACTGTTAAACAAAATTTTCTTCAGTTTTCAATGACAGTTAAAGAGCTTATCTCGTTGGGATCAGTACTTTGAGTAAGGGAAATACGGAAATTTTTACATCTTTTAAGAAAATAAGTTCTGATACTTTGTTCTTCTCATTATCCAATGTCAAAAATGTATCTTGCTGATAATATCTGTGCTTTCAAAATACAGCAAGCTTGTGGTTTTGAGTATACCTCCAAGCTGCAGCGGATGTTCCAAGATATTGGTGTAAGCAAGGATTTGAATGAGCAATTTAAAAAGCACCTGACCAATTCAGAACCATTAGATTGTAAGTAATACATTCACTTAAGTTGCTGTTGCATAGTTCAGCTTCCTCTTATTTCTACAGAGCTAACTGTGTGAGGGAACTGTTTGCCTAAGACATTGTGCTGCCAGAAGTTACAGTCAGTGTTCTGCTGACCAAGAGAGCTAGGATTAGCTAAGATTTTTAAGTTAGTCTTTTAGGTCTGTACTTTGTCTTCTACTAGCACTTTCTGTCTTTTGTGGGTAACCTCCTCCTGATTTTGCAGCTCATGTTTAGGTATATAACTAAATGAAGTTGATCCTGTCTCTTCTTTTTTTTCTTTTCCTTTTTAAAAAAAAAATTTGGTTGATGTTTTTCTTTAAAAAGTTTTGATTTTGAGCACAACATGGCTTAAGTTCGAACTTGTGTGAAAGGATTAAGGAAAAAAGTATATTGTGTCCCAGGTTGTTAGACAGCCCTGTCACTTTTCTGTACATATTTTTTTATTGAAGCACATTGAACCAAATTCTGTCAAGAACTGCTAATTATTTCTTGGATTACAATTAGAGTTGTGTATTGTCAGGCTTAATTTTTACTTAGTTTTTATGTTATTCTTACTTGACTTGTCCGAATGCCTTACAAGTATAAATGTGAAAGGTCTGTTCTTGCAGTTGTGTGATGATGAACTGACAATTTTCAGACTTGCACATTGATAGGGAAATCCATTGTGGGGATGGAAACTAACTTTGGGTAATAACTTCTCCAAATTAGTGAAAATTGAGTGCCTGTCACAGTAAATCTAAAGCTCTCCAACTGCAACAACATCTTTCATGAGTATCTTTGGTGTATGGTCTGAAAAAAATAGACCACTTAATGGTTTTCTACCATGTTAGTTTGACCACAAGGCAGAACCATTTCTTATTTGTCTTAGAACTGGGACTGTGTTTGAAGAGGGGGTAGGAGCAAGGGGAATAATGCAGCTCAGCCTCTTTGCCTCTCTTCCAGTGGATTTCAGCATCCAGGTGCTGAGCTCTGGGTCGTGGCCGTTCCAGCAGTCCTGCACGTTTGCTCTGCCCTCTGAGGTGAGGCACTTCGCTCTTGGTTCCCCTGAACATGGAATGATCCTGCCAGAAATGTGTTTTACAAGGCTGGTGTCTCCTTCTGTCTTGTTGTGTATCAGAGACGACTGGAAGTGTCTCTGCTATTTGCTCGTTTGGCCTGAGGATATTTGGAACAAGACAATTGAGTAAAACAGTAGGAAGGAACTGTGTGAAATGTTTTTTCTAATCGTGCATATTGAATCATAAAAAGGAAGAAAGAAACTTCAGTGCTTGTTTACCTTTGTATTGTTAATGATGCTTTAAAGGGGAAACTCATCACAGAGAGAAATTTTCATCCAGTCTGCGATGTTTGAATACTTTGGATTTCTGCTTGTGTTATTCAGAAAACATGGTGTTTGAAGGTGATCAGATTTGATGATGTTCCTCTGTTGCTTCCAATAGCATGTTCTAGTAATGGTAAACAAAGGTAAATAACATTATGTATTTATTTATTATTGTTGGTTTTATACAGTTAGAACGGAGCTATCAGAGATTTACTGCATTTTATGCCAGTCGTCATAGTGGAAGAAAATTAACATGGTTGTATCAGCTGTCCAAAGGGGAATTGGTTACCAACTGTTTCAAAAACAGATACACATTACAGGTGAGGACAACATCATGCCAGTAAAACACTTGGTGATGATTGCATTCAGAGGACTGGATGCAGCTGATAGAACCCTTACTGTGTGTTTGTGTTATTTACTGTACTGATACTTAAGATCTGTGTTTAAAAGAAAATGGACTTAGAAAAAGGAATACGTTGCCTGGGGTCTAAGCAGGTGTTGAGTTGCATTGTGTGAGACAGCTGCAACTTCTCTATGTAGGATCTCGTGCTGGTTATGCTTTCCTGTTAGCTTTCTCTCAAAAAGTAGACAGAGGAGGGGAGTTCACAACAGTGAGAAGAAACAAGATAATCTCAGACTTTGACCTTGTCATCAACATATATTAACCCTGTGGTGATACTCACTGATAGCTGCCTTGTTTATGAATTTGGTTTCATTCTTTTGGAGTTGTGAGGATGAATTCAGTAGTCTGTGTAGGTTCTAATAAAGATCAAATGGATAAGAGTCAGGGAGGGACAAAGAAAAATAATTTTAAACTATATTAGCAAGTAGAAGAATAGTGCTTTGACACCATAATAGATGATTTGATGAAGTGTCTGCAGCTAGCTAATGATCATAATCCTAGAGTTTATGTTTAGATAATGCTGGAAGGTGGAGTTCTGGTTGTATAAACAACATCAGATTTCTCTGTATTGTGTAATGATTAGCACTAGTTGGGTATTCTCTCATGTCCAAATATTCCAGTTTATGTGTTTAACTGTGAATTTCTGGCTGTTCAAATTCAAAACGTGTTTGTTCATTGTCTGATTTCCCCCTCTCCCCTTCATTCTCTGTTTTTGGATCTGTTAGGCATCCACATTCCAGATGGCAATTTTACTGCAGTACAACACAGAAGATGCCTATACCGTGCAGCAGCTGACAGACAGTACTCAAATAAAAATGGTAGTGACTTTGCACACTTCACCACATTCTTGTGAAAAAGTCTTTTGGTCTTCTGCTGTTGTAAGAAACTGGGATTGCATGTGCTTGAAGCCAGAGTTGTTTCTATCCCAAAGGAGACAGATGTGCTCTATGGGTCAACTTGCTTTCCTGGTTTACTTCCCTGTAATCATAACTTTGGTGTATGTATACTCTTGTGGAGGGAATTGTCAGTCTCCCTGCTGAGCTCTGGTAGGAAGTTTTCAGTGTTTCACTACCTACATTTTAAGGTTAAAAGACAACATTGTAGCAAAAACCCAAGCATTGTCCCTAAATGATTGATCTGTGTATCTCTCGTTCTTTTGCATCTAAGGCTTCTATACGTGAGCGTAGCAAATTCTGAAGCTCCATTGGCTCCTGTGGAAAAGGTTCCCTCCTTTTCTTTCCAAGTGGACTTTATGGCCCACAGCTTATTTGACATTGGTGACCTTTGGTAGTAAGTTTAAATCAAGCCTGCTCCGACTTCTGGAAAGTTAGGCAATTCCTAATCAGTGAGCTCTTACTTCTAGAAATGCATATCTAGAAAGTTACAGCTGATGATGGTTTACAGCAAACCCAGAAGTCTTAGGGGGTTGCCCTTTATTACAGATACTTGTTTGCAGAGATATATTTATGTTTATGTCAATTAAATATTTAGCACAAATTATGGTTGGGTCAGAATAAAACTCTTTGTACAGCTGAAAATCAACTGCTTGGATCCCAGAAGATTTTCACTGTGGCAAAATAGCAGCTTTGCAAGCCTGCACAGGACATTGACAGTAGCCAGAAGAGATCCCTGGTATAAGAAAGAAAAGAAAAAGATGTTAATCAGAAAGCAGAGAGTGGTCGCTTTCTGAAGTTTAAGCTTGCCATGGTATATATATTCGCATGGTTTGGGAAAAATTATCTCTTAGGCTTATAAATCTCCTTTCAGAATAGTTCCTAAATCAGCAATTAGAAAGATCTGTTGTTTGGAATTAGTGTGTCTTAAGAATTTTATATTATTTGACTGACCACAAGGGGGATAATGTCATAGCACCCAAAAAGGCCCTTAGTACATTTTGTTTCTGTGAACTATATTTCTGCTGCCTTTTTTTCCCCTTATTTTGCAATGTTCTGCACTCACTAGTTCTTGGTCTAAATATGTGTATTCTTTCTCAAATTTTTAAATTTGAGAAAGTTGCTGTCTTTCTACACTGATAATATTTTCTGTAATTTTGTAGGATATCTTGGCACAAGTTCTACAGATACTTTTGAAGTCAAAATTGCTTGTAAGTACTCTTGCTTTTTTTTATGACCTGCTTAGCAGACAGCAAAGTATGTTAATGGCTGTTTATTTATTTGTTTTGTTGGTTATTTCTTGCAGGTTTTGGAAGATGAAAATGCAAATGTGGATGAGGTGGAGTTAAAACCGGATACTTTAATAAAGCTCTATCTTGGTTACAAAAAGTAAGGAAAAACTTGAGCAGCATACATCACTTATGTGTAATGGGTAGCATCCTCTCCTGCTTTCAAAATCTGGGTAAAACCTAATATACCTGGGATGAAAGCTTCAGGGTTCAAGTGCCAATTCAAAATAGATCCAGTGTGTACCAGTGCTAAGGGAGAGGGCTGGCAGGTGGGGGGGCTGGGTAGGATTTCAGCTGTCTGACTTTGACTTTCTCATGAAGTCTGTCAAGGCCTCGATGTGTTTTCATGTGTCCTTTTTGTTCCTTGATTCTTGTCTAATTCTTAATTAATTTATTTCTGTAAGAAATAGTGCTGCTGAGTTGTACTGAGGTGCATGCAAATGGCAAAGTACTTGGTGTTTTATGAGGTCACAGTCGTGCACAGTGACCACCAAAGGTCACAGCTCTAAGTGTTCATTCCCTAGAGCCGACATGAGAAGATCAGGCTCGTTTTAGAACCACAGAATGTACAGTGATTTGAAGACTTAATAAACATGATTTTCAGTAGCTTTTATTACCTACTTTAAATAGTCCTGTATTTTAAGCTGTTTACAGTACTGTGGTGACTTTATCATGCTTACCAGAGCATAGATATAAACACACATAAATTCCATGAGGAGTTCAGTACTTCCTGAAGATAAGGTCTCAAGAACCATTTAAAAACCTTTCCTTGTACCTCACTCTTTATCTGTGTTCTATCCCCCTTTGCCCCTAATAAAGGTTTGGGAATCCATGGCCAGTTACCTTAGTGCAGTGCTGGAGACAGCTCAGTGGTTCCCAATACATGATGCACAACACTGTGCTGGTTAAAGAACAGGTCCCCTCTCCAGTGCACCCGAGAGGCTGAGCAGAGCCCTGTGCTCAAAGCTTCTTGCTAAACACAGAAATGTTTCAAATACACTGTAATTGCACAGTGCTAGCTAGACCTGGGAGATCACTAGCTGCATTCAGTAAGTCATGAAATGCAGGAACACCCATCAAGAACGTATTTTGGTCTTGTGGCGTTGTTTTGTTGGGGGTTTTTAAACCTGAATGAGAATGTCTAAAATTTTCAGCAAACTAAAATGGTGGTGATGTGGCTTTTAGTTTGGAGTTGGATTTTTTTCGGGTGTTTTTGTTTCTTTAATTGGTTTTTAAATAGGCTAATTGTTTTATTAACTTCTGCTTCCCTTTACAGCAAAAAATTAAGGGTAAACATCAATGTGCCAATGAAGACTGAACAGAAGCAGGAACAAGAAACTACACACAAAAATATCGAGGAAGATAGGAAACTACTGATTCAGGTGAGTTGTATTGCAGAATGCTGCCATTATCTCAGAATTAGAGCTTTGTAATCCTTTAATGAAGCTTACTGTGGGGCTTTCCTAATTTTTATTAGAAGACAACATGCCTTTGCAACGCACTGTGTTAGAGTTAAACATGTATTTAAAATGCTTTTAAAGGTGAATGGAGTCTGTAATAGGAAATGGAGGAAAGCATTTCTACAGACAGAATGTGTTCTTCACATTTATTCTAACCTGATGTTGATGAGTGTGTTCCATGGATGTACAGGCTCAGCAGACCTTGTCCTGGGTGAAAATTTGTAATACCCAGGTAGTATGAAATTAACATATATATATATGAAATATAAATTAATTTATATCATTTCATTTGAAATCCACTTGAGAAGCAAAGGGCAGGGGAAGGAAATACAGATGTACTGCTAAGAGAGCATTGCAGTAAGGTTAAATATATAAAGAAGGCTTTTTTTTGTTACACAAGTAATTTCATGTTGCTCTTGGTACCAGTTGGTGCTATTGTTATGATCGACCATAAGCACAGCTCTTAAAATTCGTGTGTCAAAAGCACTTCTGATGCCCCTGTGCCCCTTGCTGTGTAGAACCTGAGTTCTTAAGGTCTGAGTGAGTAGCTGGCATTTGTGGGCACATCTCTCCCTGGCTGGTACCCGAGTTTGTGGTGCTGCTGCTGCTGCATGAGCAGACGTGATCTGCTAGGGAAGTTAAATGGCTTTATCCAGGACAAGTAGTTTGCTCCTAAGCACACCTTTCTGACTTCACTGTGCAGGCTGCTATTGTGAGAATCATGAAAATGAGGAAGGTTCTGAAACACCAGCAACTGCTTGGAGAAGTGCTAACACAGCTGTCCTCAAGGTTCAAGCCACGAGTTCCTGTAATTAAGGTATGTGAGAACCATATCTCTGTACCTGTATTCCAGGAGTTGAGGAAGATATTTATAGACAAAACACGTGCTTCTGAATTAAAAAGGAAAACTAAGGAGATGGGATGGGTAAGGACAGCTTTTTTGAGTTGTAAGTAGGAAATGTTTTAACCAGAAATACTGCATATCTCTTAGGGCAATATGCGTGTTCCACATTGTTGGCAGTGGTAAAATAGTAGCTTGATTGCATCTTTTCTCATCAGTGCCAGCTTACTGTAGCCTTTGCTCCAGGCTTACCTTTTGTTTCTGCTCTCCCAGTTGTGGGACTGCAGCCAGCCTTTGGGTGGGCTTGATCTAACAGCTTCCTGATCTCTTTTAGGATAAAAATGTTGGGATGAGAGGCATTGTGTTTAATTATTTACTAATAATTATATTGATTATATTAATTACCAATTAATCTCTATTAATTTCTTCATCAGTTTGTTTAATTGGGCTCACCTGTGGTTTTTACATCCACAGACAGGGGGATAGGAGGGGCAAAGAACAGGCAGGGAAGAGCAGTTGCATGAACTGGCACCAGTGCTGAGATGCTCCTGGTCAAGCGGTGCCAGAGGCAGCTCCTTTCTGCAGCTGCTGTAGTGACCTTACAGTGAGCACTGCGCATCTTGGTTTAATTCTTTAGTTGCTGTCTTACTGTGAAGTTCTCAGCATACTGATGATTGGTTGATCTCCCAGTCACTCCCCTGGAATAGCATCAATTGAGCTTAGTGGATTAGCAAAGTCCTGTACTTGGCTGTGGTCGGACACGGGAGAGTGAACTGCCATGGTTTGTGCCCTTTGCCTGCTCCCAAAATCGTTCGTTTGTAGCAACCACGGAGAGGGCTTTTCTGCCAGTGCCCCACCACTTACCTCTGTTCCTCCCGCAGAAATGCATCGACATTCTCATTGAGAAGGAGTACTTGGAACGTGTAGATGGTGAGAAGGACACCTACAGTTACTTGGCTTAATATTTTTATTAGCAATTACTTGACTGTGTGACACTCGGCAAATAGGTATGTGATGGAAAGAATGAAAGCGACAGAACTTCATAGCAGCCACCCTGCTGCCATTTGGACCTCCCTTTTTAAAAACTGAGACCAGGACTCCCACCAGCCAGTCTCAGATTTACATCAGAACTGCTCAGGATTGATACATTTCAAGTATGTAAATATGGACACCAATGCCATTTAACCTAATTTAAGAACAGAAAGGAATCAAACCCTTCTCCTTTAAGGGTTGCATGCTACTGCATTTAAATCAATACATTGGCTATATGATAAACAGCTGCCATCATCGGCAGTACTTATACATGTTGGCAGCACTTGGAGAGCGAGTCTGAATGGACCCATGTGTAATCTGCTATGAAAAACCATTTGTATAGTGTGTTTCATTTTTTAATGTGTGATAAATAAAAAAAAAATTAAAAGATTTCTGTACAAGTTGCATTTGGTTTTATTGTTTTAAGTTTCATGAATTATCTTTCTAAATGTAAATAAAAGGTATAATGGTTATGAAAGCTATTAGAAATTGTTTTGCTTTTCCTCCCCGTTTTCTGGTGATTTAAGCACATTTTGCTCTCTGAAGAAATTGTCATCTATAATCATCTGTGCATGTTACTTTAAGAGGAAAGGTCTGCACTTTGAAATGAAAAGAAAGTTGTGATGATTTCACGGGATCTACAGAATAGAAAACACTTAGGATATATGTGGCAATGGTCATCTGAAATTGGAGCTGTTTTTAATATTGCTCATTGTGGTGTAAAATGCATCACACTTCCTTAAATGCTGCCTGGAATAAATGAAGTTTAGGCTGCCCATTTCTTTGACATGAACAGAAAATTGAGTGTGTTCCCAAAGATTAAATCCCATTAAATGCAACCTGAGATGGGAATTAAAGTACTTTTGAGTGTTGCTTCACATACATTGATTAACCAGGCTTCATTCCATTCTTCTCACAACATTTTATGAAATGAGTATTGGCTTTCCACATGCTACAAAGCAAAAGGCTGCCATCCTCACAAGTCTCATTTTTGGTAATTTATATTTTCTAATTGTGATGGTGAAAAGAACTTTGGTTCTGCAGCCAAGCACTTTTTTCCCTTTAGAATTTGTGATCTGTTCAGTGTTTCATCTCACGGGAAGAGAAAGGAGCCAGGTTTGGTGTTGCTAATGTTTTTCTCTTGAGGGGAACTAATGGACTGTGAACTACAAAAATATCTGGGTTTAAAAAAAAAAATTTTGGAGCAGTATTAGGTGTGATCCAAGGTGATTTGGAAAAGGGAGGGGGATGGTTCATCTGCACCTGAGAATTTGCAGTCTTGCTGTTCCTGTTCTGAATTAATTTTAATTGTACTAAAGACTGCCAGCACAGGGAATAGAAGCATCTTTCTGTTCACTTTTAAAATTGCTTTTGGAAATTTGGAAGAGTGGAGCTTGTGATGCTTTCTGGGATGGCTCTTTTTCTTTTTTTTCTTTTAGTAGTAGTAGTAGTATTATAATATGCTGTGTTGTTTTTGTAAACAAGTCTTGCAGAAAGTTCAGGGCAAGCAGATTTTTGTAGCAGGATGTAAGAGTGGTATGATGACAGAGAAACAGCCTGAGTTATGTTCTCAGGTGGAAAGCCAGAAATCACCCGTTCCAAGCTGCCCCTCAAAGCCAAGCCTTAACCCAGGGCTGGTTAAAGCAGTACTCTCCATACTGTCTCTCCAGCTTGAGACCAAGAGCCACGCTCTACCCAAGCATGGAGAAAATAAGTTTCTTACTTTGGGTCAGGGCCTGCTGTATGTAAGTGTGGCAGCAGCCAGTGCTGAGCAGGGCCCCTGGGTGCAGAAGGGACACGGTCATCATGGGCAGGATTTCTTGAAATCAGTTTTGCAATCAGGTGTTCCTGTGGCCTGCCCTCCCCCTCCAGCTGTTTGGACTAGAGCATTGTGTTCTATCTAACTAACAGCCTGCAGAGTTCACACTCCTCGGGCAAGTAAGAAATAAAGGTATTGTAGCCCTGTACGAGACCCAAACAGACTAACTGCAATCTAAATAATCTATAAGCATATATATAAAAAACTTAAGATATGCAGAAGAGCAATGCACAGGTAATTACTGCTGCAAGTCATTATTCAGTTGGGTGGTTCAGGAAGCCGCTGCTGTGAGGACATCTTGTACCACAGCTTTGTCTTGAAAGTAGTGTTTGTCAGAGAAATCACAGCTATTTGGGATTTTTTTTGGGAGGACACTTTTTCCCTTCTGTTAAATGCATCTACTGATAATGTAGAGAGCCCTCGTTAGGACTAAGGACCAATGAGAAAGACTAAAAAGGTGAAATGCAATTTTCCTGTGACGAAAGGTCAGATGTAGGATGTAAAGGGTACTAGTAGGTTTCTTCTCTGCAGCCATTACTCCAGAGACCATGACTGGAACTGCCATGCCAGGGGAGCACAAAAACTGCAAGATCATGTCTGTGAACCACAGGTAAGCTCACTGCTGTCTCCTACCCTGTTTGAGTCTTCCCATGAATCTTAAATGTGACCTGAAGTAACAGTGTCAGAAGGGGACAAATATGGAGCTGCCTTTGCTCAGGAGGTACAAGTTAAATTCACACTGCTGCCTCAACAAAATTCCAACTCAGTTCCAGTAAAAATGAAGAAGTTCAAGTATCCTTTATTCAAGGTTGAAAAATGTACCACACCACATTATTGCAAAAGTTCATAGGTACAAAACACTTTGCAGCTGGTGAGAAGGCAATAAAAAGTTGTTTGTTTTTTTTTAAAATTTGTTACTATAAATTACTGTTACAGTACTTTGCAAATACAGAATTTCAAATTGCATCATTTTTATTTTTCTAAAATTGCCCACAGTACTAGAAATTCCTGAAGATAAGGCAGCTGTTTGTTTAAAAGAAGAGGTAGCTGGTGTCAAGGGATTTCCATCTCTCTTTCAATGCCCACATACTTAAGGGCATCAGCTTGGCTATATCTGTAATTTAAACAAACAATTAAAAAAAACCCAAAAACAAAACAAAAAAAACCAAAAACAAACAAACAAAAAAACCCAAAACCAACCAAATAAACAAACAAAAAAAAAACCCACAAATGAAAAACCAGTTTCACAGAACATATCAGCTCCATTGTTCTGACATGACAAAACAGTACCACAGACTGGAATACTCTCGTACTTAGATTTCCTGCAGTTTCCTCACCAGCTGGGGCCTTTCCTCCTCATGTGAATTTGCAGATGCAGAACAGTGCTGACCACTCAAGAAACTACTTTTAGAGGAGTTTGAGCAAGAGGAAACAAACTACTAAAATTCCACACTTTTTCACCTTGAATCTCACAAAGCTGAAGTTCATTTTAGTTAGGGGAAAGCAACTGCATTTCTGAAGGTTGACTTACACAGTATTGTCACTGGACACCTTAGTTTTCTTCAAGGGGGGTGATTTTAGAGGAAAGTATGAATATGTTCTTAGCAAGCACGTCTCTGTAATTGTAATAACACAGTACTTCTTGCCCCTGTCTGAATGATGGGATAGTCACCCCATACCAATACTAGAGAGCCCCACCAATTAGTCTGTTGTGCAGGTCTGTCCCCATCTGTCACTAAACTTTACAAGTTACTCTTCCGAGAATGCTCCAGTCAGTCTTACTATGATATCTGGCTTAAAAAACCAAAGGGGGTGCTGCTTCTCAGCTGCTGAGACCAGAGGTTGCAAGGACCAGGCAGGCACAGTAATTAACTATGAGATGGGCAGAGATAATGAAAGCTACTCCAGTCTTATGACAGAAAGAAGTGACAAAGTCCATCTACCCACCTGTAGTCAAAGAACAGTTCTTCACCAGTCTGAATGGCTCTTTTAGCAAATATTCCTATTCTGTGATCACCATTAACCATCATAACTGTTTGAAAGAAATTTAAGCTTGTGTTAGTACAAATACCCATAAAATGTGCATGCAAAGTAAGTATCCCACAATATTTCATATACTGCTGAAAAGCAAATAAATTCAAAACTTACCTTTTGCATAGCAGTTGGGATTTACTGAATGGTTTGCAAATCTAATTTTGTTGCCCTTGCGCGTTGCATCAACCACAAAATCTAGGGGGGTGGAAAAAAACAACAAAACCCACAAATGATGGACAGGTCACCTACAAACAAGTTCTGTGTTTAACACCTACTGTGCTTGGATTTCAACAGCTGCAGAAGATAACTGCATGGCTTCCTATATGGAAGAGCTGGCCCATCATCCTGCAGTATTCCTGCTGCTCCGCTCCCTTTACCTCCTGCCATAGTGGCACTACCCTCGCTTCTCATCTGAAGCTTCCCTACCTTTATTCCACAAGGACAAGCCCCATAAATATGCCAAGTCCACACTGACATAAAGCATCAGTTTTTTCCTCCTTTCAGCTATTTTTGGTGTTTTATGCTTGGCACAGTACAGTCTATATATTTCTCTTCTAGTAGCAGTAGCCACATACCACATACCTGTGTTTGGCTTTTTCCTCCCCTCCAATGTCATTATCATCATCACTTAATGCTGACTTAAAAAGTCAAATTACTGTAGACCATATCTGGTAAGGCTTTTGAATTCTTTAGTCTACTTAATGCCTGCACGTAATTTTACTCCAGGAAATTTTACTTCTACTCATGTAGTTACTTGTGTAGTAGACTCCATCACTACATCTTAGTTGACTAGCATTTAGGGGGAAAAAAAAGCAGTAGCTATCAATATTAGGAATCCACACATTGATTGATAGAGAAAGACGTGCAGGAAAAAAATCTCAGTGTTCCCTCTGTCTGCAGAAGAACAGGGCTGAACAAAATGGTGAGAATACATATTTTATTTATGCTGCAAGGGTTGCAAACTAATGCATACATACCATTATTCAAGTTAAACAAAAAGCTGCACATGTACTTGTCGTACACTTTTCCTCTTCTGTCTGCCTCATCCTGAGAAATAATCTGAAAAAAACATTGCTGTCATAAAATAGATACCCTTTCCTTTTGTAACTGTAGCAGCTTAAGGTCAAAACCCCCAGACATTCTGAAAACAGGTGGAGTTTTTTTCCTTTTCTCTGGGATTGAAAGTATTCCCAAACATAAAGTACTGCTTTCAGCAAGCCTTCTGCATTTACCAAACATCCATGGTTGACTCTTAGCATAAATAAATCCTTTCAGAGCAGAAGAATAGTAAGAATTGCTTCTCATCTCAGACTGCAATACCTGATTCAGGGTTCTATTGCTACAGAATATAACTTCGTGAAAGCACCTATTGACTTTTAGTACTATACTAAATGATTTGGCACAAAATTCCAAGCATGTCTGAACTGAAATTACATCCTAAACTGACATTCCAACCTCTCATTCTCACAAGAACCTATTTCAAATTTTTGTGACATTTCAACTGTGTAGCTCCTGGGTTCTGAGCCTCTGACAGCAGCATCTGCACACTTAGTCAATCCCATCACTCTGTCTAAACATGATACCAGGTTACAAACAATCTGTTGGTCCCTGTCAATGCAAAACTTCACCAAGTAAGCTCGTAACAAAAGCAGTGTTCTCTATCCTTACCTCACCACAGTATTCAGAGATGAATTCATTCTTCTGTACAGGATCTTTGATAAAAATTCCCCAGCCTGCCACATCTGAAGGTGCCAATAGTAAGTGCTAGGGGGCAGAAAAAAACCAAAAAGTTTAGACATGCCTCGCCTGGATTTGAGTTCAGGGGGTTTTTTTTCTATTTTGTTTTGTATGACTTATGTATATGCTGGGACTCCAAGAGAGTAGACAAACACAGATTCTTCTAGTTGTCAAATGCACACTAAAATTACAGTTTGTGAATCAGAAGATCTACGTAAAAGAAAAATGACCTCAAGTATTTGACAAACATAAAAAATTTTAGTTTAACCTGGAAATGAGGGTGTTACATAAAAACACATTTACTAAAGACTTCAACCTAGAAGGGTCTGCAGACAGAAGCCTACTACTCATTAGCTCAGTACTCAACTGAACTAGTTTGTGAGAAGATGTTCCAGAGTGGAAATAAACTTTGGTGATTGATTGATTGATTGATTGATTGATTTACCAGAGCTGAATGGGCTCTCAGGGTGTCTTCAGTAGCCTAAATACAAATTTGTGCATTAGAATCCACAACTGAATAGAGAGACAGCAGCTGTGCCAGAGACAAACTTCCTTATGCTGATCTAGGGAAAGACTGCTGAGGTATCACTTTAAAACAGCAGCTTATTTGCAAATTAAAGTGAAGCCTGAATGGGAAGAAGGAGATACTCCACAGCAGTGCTACACAGAAAACACTAATTGGTACATGACAAAATGTACACAGAGCTCAACAGCAGCACATAAGCAAGCTAACAAGCGACAGCTACCTCCCTTGTTGTTTTGTTTGGTTGGTTTTTTGTTTTCCTGTTTGACAGCACAAAGGCAAAGACATTCCATTCTCTGGCTTGAAGACACAAAAACACCTCCAAATGCTGGCAATAGGCATGTAGCCGTGTAACTAGACATACTTTTTTGGATCCTCTCTGAATGCTGCAGTTCTTGCAAGAAACATTTTTGCTGTCCCAGTGGTCGGCTGCTCCACACGTGAGACAGAGGTCAGGATCACACTCCCGCACAGCCAGGTAACACGGGCACTGCTTGGTGTTGCATTGTGCTTTACAGCGACATCCAGGAAACCGGTTTTGGCCTGCAAAGGAATACATGGAAAAGGAAAAGAGCAGGTATGAAAAAAGGACAGTGTAAAATTAAACCGTGCAGATTAGAGCACATTAGATCAGGATATTAGTAATAACACAGCCATTGATATCGGTATGGGACATTCAGAAGTACTGTAATTCTTTCCTTCCCTGATTTTAATTTACTCTTCCTAGTTTTAAGGCTGAAGACTCTTTCTGACTTCATGCAATGGCTAATTACGAGGGCCAAACTGAACTGAACGTGTGCTCACGCTGTTTGGCACAATTTGCTGCTCCTGCAACACTGCAGTATGGACTGACTGCTAGTACAGAGCCAGGTGGTGGGACAGGGAAAGAAATTTATAGATAACTTAAATGTTTTACTTACATTCTGAGCTGCACTGACAAAACTTCTCACAGAAGTTTTGAGCAATTACACATGGGCATGAGCTATCACAAGGCTGACGTGGGTGATCACATGGCTGATAGTTGTAAACATGATTCGATGACCCATCTGAATAAAAATAGCAACATTTTGTAAAGTTGAAACTTACAGCCACACAACATCCAATTCCTCTCATTCTTCAAGGTAGACATTCCCTTTTAGTCATTTAAGAAAGTCCCAAATGTGAACAAAAAGCCCAAACCTACAAATGAGTGGGGCTAAAACCCCAAAAGACACCCAACCAGAAGTGTAGCATTAGAGGGGTGTTTTATGCCATTAGCTGCCTGCTTCCTGGTGCACTTCCTTCTGCCCATTACTCAGCTGCTTCAAGTATTCAGAGCTCAGAGCTCTTTAGAGTGGAAAACTGAAAAATGAAACTACAATGGTATAATTTCCTGTCTGAACATGTTCTAGAAAAGCACCGGTATTATTCAGCAAAGTAAATTTGCTCAAATACCCAAAGTCATTTTTAAAGTGGAACAACAGTCAACTATTAAAGAGATTAACACTGGCAATGTAATACCTGGTTATTATACCACTGTGCTTTCCCAAGTCAATTTTCCAGTACAGACAATGCTGAAATCTTCTAGACAAGAAAGGAAATACCAGGGACAAGTCTAGAGCTTTATCTATAGAGCAGCTAGGAAAATTTAGTGCTTTATAATTTATGTTTACTGTTAATACTCCTGAGCTTGTGTTGGGTTTGTGTGAATTTGTAAAAAGTGCTCAAGTTAGCAATCGGCAACAAAAAAGCAGAGAGAGAAACTGATCAATTATTTATGTTGCTAGAAGTCCCAACCATTCTCAACAAATTTTCAGAGAACTATTTCTAAAATAAGCCGGTTTTAAAAAAAAAAAAAAAAAAAAACAACCACCACAAATGCACTTTTAACCACAGCTCCAACTATTAATACCATTTTTACCTGTGCTTCAATGAGGCCATACTGAAAAGATTGTAAACTCAGCCTCCTTCCCTTTTAATTGAATTATACAGAGCTCTTCCAGTTATGTAAACCAAAGAGTACCTTTTTGTCCCTACAATATTTTTAATGAGAGTTTACATTTTTTTCTTTTTATTCCCCTATAATCTCTAGCTCCTCACAGAATGCATATATAATGGCCTAGCATTAAAAAACCAAACAACAAAAAAACTCACATGAACACAAAACCCCCAAAAATAAAACCAAAAAAGCAATAATAGAATCTTAAAAGTTCAGGACATAAATTGAATGGAAAGATGCTAACCCTTTTTCAGCTGTATCTTTCTGCAATGAGCAGCCCACAACCTGCAAAAACACAAAACAAACAAGAAGGTTGACAGGAACTCCTCCTGCAGTGGGCTGGGAAAGGTAGCTGCATCTTGCACCCACACTTGACTTATGATGGGAAAGTTTCTGGTAACATCAACCTCTGCCAGCTGCACACAAGTCAGAGGTGGCTGCAGCAGAAACACCCTGTCCCAGTCTCTTGGGGTTGAAAAGATCAAAGCTCTGCAGGCTGCTCCCCCCTCCCCAAACCATTCCTCTAGTCCCACGATCGTACAGACGAACAGTCCCCACCCAGCCCAGGCTACAGAGATGCGTAGACTCAGATGGCCTTGAAGGAAAACCTGCAAAGAGCAGGCTGCTGGAGCCACTTCTAGCAGGCAGAAGCTGCAGCAGAAGGAAGGACATGGAATGGCAGATGTGGAGGGTCACGTCTGACTAGGGGAGTGAAAGCCTGACAGCTGCATCACAGGACTTGGCCCCAGCACTGCTTGTCACCCACAGATCACACCCAGGTGCTGCCCTTCACCTGGAGAGCTCCAAGTATGTGACAACAGAAGATGGCATCTCTCTGGTGCAGCCAGAGTGATGTGGCCTCAGTATTTCTTCTGGCTGGACAGACTTTCCCCCAGTTTTTCTACTGGTGCTACTGCACTAAGCCTTTTCCCTTCTGTTTCAAACTCTATACACCTTTCTCTTAGGTCCTTAGAGTTTCCCTTCAGTGTCCCCTTTTTCAGCCAACTCAGCAAAGCATACCCTTTGCCAGAAGTGGTGCTTTTGTTGTGTGATGGGTTTTATTGTTTGTATTTGTTTTGCTGGGTTTGTTTTTTTTTAAGAATAATGTGCTTTTGGTTATCGTAAGGTATCTCATTATACTTTAACATTCTTGCAAGTTACAATTACCCCTTTATTTTGTAACCATTTCAGATTGCAAGTCCTTTTGGGCACGGAATAAACAGCATGTCAGACACAATCAAGTGAAAACACGTGTCTGGACCTTAGGTACTAAGGAAAGAAAGCGAGATTTTAATTTCAGTAGCCTTAAAGGAGAAATCAGTTGTTTCATTTTTCTTCAATTCTATGCATTTTAGTTAGCACTTGTATTTCAGTGAACATGTATAAAGAAAAAAAAACATTAGATTAAGGATTTTCAAAGTTTATATGTTTTGGACTTTCCTAGTATGTCATACAGCAACATGAAGACAATATGGGAGAAGCCTCGTGCCCTGGCCAAGTGATACACTGCCAGCTGCATCGAGCTACTTCACCTTCTCTGCATATTTACTGAGCAGCCCAAGTACTCAAAAATCCCCCAGCACAGAACACCTAGAAAGCTATTCTGCCTTTCAGTGAATGCAACATTCAAAAGTTTGCACTCTGAAAAAGTATCTCCTGCTGTAACTACTTAAATAGGACTTTTTAGCTGCTACTTCTTTCATAAAAGAGTATCAGTTTCTACTTCAATCAAAGTAGATTGCTGTGTCCCCCAGCAGCTTCAGGTAAGTAAGATCCTCTATAAAACTGTTTTTTCAAAGATTTAACTAAACAACCAGCTATCTTACAAGCATTTGGAGGAGCCCATACATGTTAGAAACCCACAGAGGCAGACTTGTCCAAGTAACTGAGGTTGAGGGGAGGGAAAAAACTACAGGCTATCAGCATTACAGAGCACTGTAATAAATAGATGATATTCCTATGAAGAGTGACTCACCCTAGGAAAAAAGGCAACTAACATGTATTTACAAATTACGAGACACTGACTCTTTGTAGGAAGACTGCTCCCATATAACTGAAAGGAGGAGTGCAATTTTGACTTACATTACTCTAATGCACATCAAACTACTTTCTTTTTTGTCTGTCTGGTATTTGGTAGCGTAACACACCATTATCTTTGAAAAAGTCTTTCACAGAAACTTGTCTGTCACCCCAAAATAATAAGGACCTACTAGCATACCAAACCCTTCTAGATGGGTGGCTACACTTCTTAAAATACCATTTCATTAGCAATTAGTAGGGTTTTTTTTCTTAAGCTAAGCACTATCCTAATACTTTAAGTGTGAAACGCCACCACCACCAAAGCATTAACGCTAACAACTCAAAGCAGAAAGAAAACTACAGATGGCAGTCAGGATGCAAAAGGCATCTGCTAAGCCACTCTTGTGGAGGAGACTGGTGTCACAGGAGGGGAGAGCCCAGGGAGAAAGGAGCTGGAGGCACACAGGGCCAGCATGAATGGTAAGGGATGACAGAAGACAACACAAGGTAAGATGCCAACACTGACCAGCTCCACAGGAGCTTTGATTAGCACAAGCAAATAGCTTGCATTGGCTTGTAGCTTTCCAAAACTGCCAGGAAGCACTGAAGTTCCCCTGGTTAGGGCACAAAGCTGAAGCCTGAATAAGTACCATAGTAAAGGTAGAGTAATTTTTCTATCTGCCCTATAATCTGCCATCTCAAACAGAAACAAAAGGCAAGATCTGGTCCCATTCATCAGGAAGCAAAAGTGAGGAAAAGACAGAAAGCACTCACAGCTTGAAGCTTCATTAAAGAAAAGTGAACTGGAAACTCAGTGGCAGGTTTCCATGCAAGCCAGTGGATTTGTACATCTCCAGGACAGCCAGCTTAGAAAACAAGTGTTTCCAGAAGCATCATGACAGAAGCTGTCAAAAACAATGTTCTTCTCTCCTAACAACCTACTAGACTTTACCAGTGGTTTTAGGAGGCAGCAGTATCAGCTAATCAGGCAGTAAAAACCCCTTCTTTGGAATAAGCTACCATTTCTTGTTCTGCACAGGGATACTCTGCTATCAGAAAGAGCACCAAAAATTCAAAATACATGCCAATTATGTCAATTATGTAGTTGAGTCTTTGCAATGTTTGATTTTCCGGCATCATTCAAAGACTTCTGTTTCCTAAATCATCTTAACCACAGCCTGCCTGCCACTCCAAGATTCAGCCTTCCAACCAGGTGGCACACAGGAATATCTGTGCCAATGCCTCAGCTGCACCTTTTACCTGATAACAGTGAGATTTTAAATCCATACAAAAAGGCATCCTGAACTCTTGGCAGAACTACATAAGCTATTCAAACACATGCAGTGAACAGCAGTCCAGCAGAAGCTAGGGAGAGAAGGAGGAAAATGAGAAAGTAGGGGAAAAAAAGGAAAATATTTTCAAACAAAATTTACTAAGTGGCACCTGAAAAGGGGATGAGGGGGAAGAGGAAAACCAACATAATCAAGACGCAGCTTTACGTGACCTTATAATCAGTAACAAATCTTTACCAAAATAGAGGAAGGAGTGCTGATTAGTTAAAGCAAATACAATTCAGCTCCCAGCAATGGAAGAAAAGAATGAACTGAAGTTCTGAAGTACTCTCCCTCCAGCATACATCCATGCTTTTTGGAATTCTTTCTTGGTTCAGATTTTTTATTGGCTTCTATGCAAAGTACTCCTCAGGAAGGCACAGTTTTCCAAACTGCCAGGTTAATCTCTGATACATAGGAGAGGCTCTGACACTTACTGGTTCTCCAGAAAGCAAGTATATTAAAAGCCTTCTTGTCTCATTAATCAGCCCTATTATGGCTAGCTAACAAAAATGACACAGGCAAGAGGGAGATAATCTATTTCACTCTCCAGGAGGAGTGTCGTCCTGCCAGCTAGTTGCCCAGTACGCCTATATAGGCACCACAATGACATGGGAAATAGGCAAAGTCTTGTAAGATAATCTGCTATCAATTTAAAAGCAGCCTTCTGCCCCTGCTTTTCCCTTCAGTGAATGCTGCTTTTGCTCAAGGCTCGTGCCACACACACACGTGGGAACCCTGCAGAGCGGTAAGACCCTTGCAGTGGAAAAGAGCAAAAGGAAAAGAAGGGCCTTCCCAGCTCTAGGACTGGATTTACTCTAAGAGTGAGTAAACTCAGCTAAAAGAAAGGTAGGAAGCAGAGAAAGACTTCCAGATGTTTGTCCCAGTTGCTGGTTGTGCGACATCTTTAGAGAGTGCTCAGATTGCAGACACATTTAGGCGGGCTAAATTATTTCCTTTTTTGAAAGACTACTGCACAAGGAAGAATGGAGACAGCTTGATTGCCACATATTCTGGGAAATAAAAAAATTATCTCCTTTCTTCAATGAGAGTTAAAAGAATTAAAAGGCATTTCAAAACTAAATTGCTACCATAAAAGTTTTTATATTGCCAACTAATAAAATATCATCAAGAAACCTCATGCAATGGTGTGCTTTTATTTACTTGGAAAAAAGCCCCTAAACTAAAGTCTCAAAACTCCTCCAAAACAATGTCAACCTGGTAACCATACAATCCATTTCAGCTTCAAAATGCATTTGAGCCTTTCAGTTGCTCTTTTTAAACAGATGTAGTGGCACCACTTTTATAGCAACTTGTATGAATCTGACAACAGGCTAATTCCCAGCTGCATATTCCAAGCTTGCACCGTGGCTAATAACCTAAATTTAAACAGCCAAGCCTACCAAATGCCCAAGCACTTGAAAACTGTGCCAAGAGCATTAAAACCCACAGCTTTTGCTGAGAACAGAATCTCCTCCAGATGCTTTGTGAATCTTTTCCTAGTCACACTGCCAGCCTCTATGCTACAGAGCAGAAATGTTCTATTCCACGTCAACACCATCTTTGAGCCAGTATCAGGAATTTCACTAAGCCTGGAAATAATAACTATGCTTACACAAGCTAAGACAGAAGCAAGAATTGATGGGAGAAGAACCGGAATAACAAACTTGGGGGAATATAGGGGAGGTTAAAGGGAGAAATAGGAAACTATATGGAAAGAGGTGTACTTATTGTTTCCTGAAAGAAATGTTCTTGCTGATTTTCAGTCAGCTTTTTATCTCCTATCCCTGGGAATAAAAGTAACCAATGCAGTGTTGCATATTCCCAACCTCAGTGTTCTCAAAGAAAAATGCATTTCACTGACAGAGAGTAGTCACCAAGTTCAAAATTTCAATAGAAATGGTTTCAGATGGTTTTCGTGGCTCCAGCAAAATGCTTGATTTTATTCTTCATTGCAGATCCAATTCAAATAATAACTTGTTAGCCTGGTTCTTGCTAGTTCTTGCTAATGAAACTGGGGTGCTACAAAGTGTCTTCTAAAGAAAAAAAGGGCAATCCTACTAGTTTACTACAACATTTTTGCTTACTAACCATCTGAATCTTAATGAAATGCACTTCACCATACAAAAATAGGAGTTTTAATTTAAAAAATACCATGCAATCATTTTTAGTCCCATTGTAATGCTTCTAAATTTAATGTTTATTGCTGCAAACAAAATTATACTACACTATGTTGAATGTTCCAACAAGCTGTGTTGGGTATTTCTAGTCTAAACTGAGTTTTGACTACTTGCAGCAATACACCTAAAAGAATCTGCTAACAAGACTCTGGCTGTTAAAGAGCTTAAAAAGAAGGGAGAGGGAAAGAGAAGTGGAACGTTATATTTGCCAAGGCATTAAGACTTTTGTCTGAAACCAAAACACCATTTTGTTTTATTGCTGCAAATTTTGGGTTTCAAAGCAAATGAAATGTTGCACGACTTTTTTACGACTTCAAAATACTTTCTGTTCTGATCCCCTGTCCTTTCAATTTATTGTTAAGCTAAGGTTATTTAGTAACAGATTTACCTGTGTTTCCTTTTCTTCTTTCTGGGAGGAGTATCAACATCTTCAGCAGGGACTGGTGCAATAATACTAGATTCCTTTACTCTAAACTCATACACCTAACAAGAGATACCATAATACATCCACGATAAATCTCTCACTAGTAGAAAGTTGCTCATTTTCTAAGTTAGTATGATTTCCTTCAACCAACAACTTACAGATTATATCCAGTCATAGTCTCTTTCAATACATTTAAAGCTGATTATTTTTGTCATTTAAGAACTGACAGCCTAATTTAAACCTCCTGTAAATTTAATTTAAAAACAGTTTAAAACTAATTTTTATGTATTTGTGGTATGAATTCTGGATCATAGCATTCTTGGGAAAACCAAGAAAATCAATTAATTTTCTCTTTTGGTAATCAATACTGGCATTTCTACACTTCAAGTTTTAAAAGTAAAAAGCTATCACCCCTAGCAAGTAGCTTCCCTTCTTACCTGCCTGCATGTTTTGGTCCCAATCAGTCTGGCAATTGCACAGAAGTTGTCATAGTAGGTGCCAATAAGAACTCTAAACATTGAGGCTTCTGCACCACTCCATTCCACATTCTCCGGAGGCTCAATATTTGGCTTCATCTTTATTGGTGTTTGACACCTGGAATTTGCTTCTGTAATAAATAATTGAGAGTAAGGGAATTTCAAAAATTTTATACAGCCAGTAAAAATGTCTAATTATTAACTGAAGTTAGAAATATCCCAATTTGTTGTTGTTTATTCCTAGAGTGCCACAAAAACCCCAGGACTTTTCACATACCTCTTACAGAAGCTAACAGTAGCTATTCAAATTACACGATCTCTACATAAATTGTGACAATGTGGGCATCTCCTTACAGGGTTTTGTTGATTAAACTCATATTATTACTCTGTCTTTTCACTCAGTCCCATACATCCATGTTTTCTAGGATTGCATGGTTCAGCTTGTTTTGGTGGGTTTTGTTGTTGCTGGGCTTTTCTGTTTTGGTTTGGGTCTGTTGTATCTCCTCAAGCACCACAGCTAATTGACTAGAAGCATTGCCCAGCCTTACCAGAGGAACTGGATGTTTCATCTTTCTTTTCTTCTTCTTCTTTGTCATTGTTTTCTCCTCCAGTTTCAGTTCCAGCTTCTCGATCACTGTCCGTGTCCTTTGACTCCAGGACATTTATTGTGGGTGTGCTGGGTCTGCTGGTGTTGTTTGGAAGTCTCCCCCTCCGGCGGCCACCCGGGCGCTTCGGTGGCGTCTTTATGCGCTCAGCAGTCAGGGCAGCTGCAAACTCCTTTGCACCTTCCTAAACACAAAACGGTACAATTTGTACCAAAATAATTAAAAAGGATTTTCACCTGTGGCCAGGGCTTAGGGGAGGCACAGTTCTATTTGCATACTGTGTAATTTTGTGCTATTCTACAAAATAATCATGTGCACAGAAATTCCAGTTAAATGTACTCCAACCCTGGACTCCAACTGAAAGAAGAAACATAAAATACTTCTGATGCTACCATGAAAAAAAAAAAATCTACATTAAAAAAATACTCATGTCAGTATTCCAGTTCTCCCTTTATTTTTGCTGCCAAGTGAAAAATAATTCAGTAGTAAATTTCTAATTTCCCAAATGACAGAAAAAATGAGAATTTCCTACAGAGAATACCCATCAAAATACAAGAACTCTTCTTGCACATGGCACTTCAGCAATATGTGTTCTGCATTTTTTAAAATGCAAGCACTGGTAATTTGTTTTCTAGCAGAAAGGAATATGACGTGAAGCAAATTTTTAGACTGGAAAATCACAGTTTCTCATACTAAAAAATTTAGGGGAATTATGAGAGAGATTTGAAATTAAATTACTAAAGTTTTCACCTTATTAATTTCCATCTTTTTGCTTCTTAAGAACACAAGTCCTGGACGGAACCTGCCTTTGGTAAACTAAAAAAACTTTATAATTTTCAGTTGTGATATAATTTACAAGAGACCTAAGTCTGCATTTCATTGACTACATTGGACACAACACCAGCAACACCATTATTAGGAGGTAATTATATTTATTCTCTACAAATATCTCAGGTTATGTCTAATAGATCCAAATGTATTACTGCTTAAGACAATTGGAAGTTAAATCCTTTCTTTCACACACACTGAAGATAACCTACTGCAAGTGGCCCACAAGTATATGCACTATCTTAAATCCAGCATGTCCTCAGCCATACTGCAACTAGCACCAGCACTCAGTGAACTGTAACATATAAAATTATCTTACCAAATGTTGATAACAGTGCGGTCCACAAGGCTTATTATCTAATGCTGTTTCTGTATTCTTTCGTTTATAAGTATTAGGAGTTGCATGGAATGCTGTTGAAATCAAAACATCACATTTTTAAGTTTTCATATAAAAACACATTAAATATCTGACCTCAAAAGGTATTCAAAACACAATGTTTACCAAGACTTCACTGAAACAAGAATAAAAATATTAACAAATGGAAAAAACCCACAAAATGAACCCACATAATGACATCTGACTTACCACTTAAATACACAGGGACAGCATAGAGGTAAGTTTCACATATCACGGAACAGTTTGGTTTGGAAGGGACTTTAAAGATCGTCTAGTTCCAAACCCTTTGCCATGGGCAGGGACACCTTCCACTAGACCAGGCTGCACAAAGCCCCAGCCAACCTGGCCTTGGACACTTCCGGGGATGGGGCATCCACAGCTTCTCTGGGCAACCTGTGCCAGGGCCTGCCCACCCTCACAGTCAAGAATGCCTTCCTTATATCAAATGGAAATCTACCCAACCTCTTCCAGTTTAAAGACATTATGCCCATTTACATCAGCAGAGATAAATATCACATTTGTTTCATATATCAAGGAAGATTTGCTATGTCTCCCTTCCCAACAAAAGAACAGACTTTACTTTGTGGTCTTGTTAAACAGAATTATTCAGAGCTTCTCCTATTAATGCAGGATCATCTCTTCAATCTGTTAGATTCAGTTGTTCAATTTCTATCTTGTCAAAAATGCAACCCCATACACATTCTGGAAAGGTAACAGACTTTACATTTTCCACAATGAGGAGGAGACACATAAGCATTTTTGCTCTATTAGTTTATCAGCACTCCAACCAAGCTGACAGGATGTAAGAGTTCAGTTCCTGTATCCCAGCTGCATGGTAAAAATAAGTCAGCGTTGCACAGTCCCCATGGATCAGAACATGGATCAGAACAACCACAGTTAAGCCTGCAACTTGCAGAGAAGGGTCTACTCATGTATCTGATGGACTCTGTAGCTCTGTACAAGCTGCAGAGCGGTGACTCAGAAAGGAGCAGAACTGGGTATGTTACACACACAACAGGAGCACCTTTTGAACAGCCCTCTCATTGCCAGAGCCTGTTCTCCTCCCATGCCATCCCTGCACCCCAGCAGGACATTGTCATGGTTTTGCTGGAAGGCTTGTGAACTTCTCCACACCACTTACTTAACTGAAGCTTGGACAATCTGCCGGTAGACTCTCACCAAAACCCATATACTCACACTTCCAAATTATATTAGGAGCTTTTGAAACACTATCCTTAGTTTTCTGAAATTTGCTTTTAAAAAGGAAAAAACATTCTTTAAAAAAGTTCATCTGTGCTCAAGAAAAAATTATTTTGTTTTTTTATATATAGACAGATACATATCAATACTTTGTCCCTCTAAAAGTGTTAACAGAGGCATACAGAAGTGCAAGGAACAAAAATGGAGAATGCACTGAAGTTCATAAGAAAAAAAGAGACTACTCAGTGCTAGCTGTCTGTTAATGCTCCATGAAGGCCTAGAAAACATGCTCATGTGAAAATGTGTGATTTCCAGGCTCTGTAAAAGCACTTATACTGCAGCTTTACCTCAGCTGCAGTTCGGCAACTGTAACTTACAGTGAAGCTGTTAAACATTCAGTGAATTAAAAGTGCTAATGTTCAAACTGAAAGAAGAAATCCCTCCCCTCTTATCCATACTAATCTAAAAGGGCTGTTCCATACCAACACCACACATATCCTCCTCCTTCATTAACCACCACCACAGGCTTTCCTACTCACCTTATTTTCACATCATGCATGAGGTTTCTCTCTGTATGTCCACTATGCTTTCAAGACTGAACTTTTTAAATGCAATTCCTTCCCCTTTAAAGAACGTGGACAGTCCAAATATGTCTTCACAGACCAAGTTTTTAAAAGCAAATTTCATTTCAGTGGTCTGGTTTGCAGCACAGCTCTGCATGCACATAGTTTTGGCACCAGTGGGGAGGGTGGCCTGTGCTGGGGAGCACTTCTTAAGAGAGTTTCTCTGATGAAACCACTGTCTTGGAACCATCCCTTCATGCTCCCCCTCCCATAAAGGAGGTCAGGTTGAAAATCAAATCTTAAATTCTATAATGTTATGCCTGTATTAATGACAACAGCACATGGGGATCCCAGAGAAGCAACATATTCTTCCAAGGCTTTCTTAAAATGGTATAAACAATATAAAAGTATCACTAATTAAATATTTTAAATATTGCATCCCTTTCTTCAACAAAATGTATTACATTTTATAAGTCTGGAAACAAAAAAGCTTCCATTTTCTATACATGGGCATATATCTGTGTAAAAATTATTTACAAGTATAGGAAGGTAATTTATGGACATTGTTGCTATTGGAGCTCTTCCTTCCCTGAGACTCCAGTTAAAAGCTTTTATGTAGTATGTCACTTCTCATGTTTCACATATCCTTGCAGTGTTCATACAAAAAAGAAACCCAGCAATTTAATGCCAGGTTATTCCCCCTTTTTCCAGCTTTTAAGAAACAATGAGATGATGGGAGTCTCCCACCCAAAAGTGGAGGGGAAAGCACCACATTTTTTAACACTGCATCTTTAATTTTGCACACTATACCATTTCATTCGGGTTTTTTTTTTCATATAACTGTTTCACCTTCTCTTCATACCACAAGGAAAATAATTTTACATCAATGCAAAACAACAGTAAAACATTTGCAAGCCATGATCCATATCAGAGTGCTGCAACGTGCAGAAATCAAAACTCTTCTTTTTATGTGTCCTTGTAGTTGCAAACATTTCTCTCACAAGTTCATTGTGTGAGGCCCTAAAATGAGCACTTTTTCAAAAATTGTTTTCCTTTAGACAATGAAGAAATGCTAAGTTTGCAATGTAGTGAAACAAATCAACCTTTGATACTTTTAAATCAGCAAGACCTCAAAAGTAGGCTATATCTGATATTTAATGATAGTCTCATATCTTGTATTCAACTATTTAAAAAACACCCAAAACAGTACAGTAAAGACAACCATGGTCAAAATCTACCAGGAATTTTTCTGGGGGGGAAGTTTGCTCCAAAGGAGGGACCCAGGACAAGTATAAAACTATTTGTATAGCTGTAATAGTAATTTTTCAAATATCAGTAATAATTTTTTTCAAAAAAAACCACAAAAACACAGAAGACTTTGTAGGGTTTCCTAAATAGCTGAAGTCCATATTTCTTTAATAATTTCCTTAAGAAAATCATTCTAAAACTGCTTCACTGAGCGTATTTTTTGTCTTTGAGATTTATGATCTGTCTCATCCCCAATGGGCTCGACTCTCATATTTTTCATAATGTGAAAGTACACAGGCAACAGGTTAGCCTGAAATGTACATCTACTTCACAGTCAAGCTATTTGGGAAATTCTCCCTACCTGATACTTTTCCTTCTTCTAAATTCTTTGTTAGTCCAGACATTTAGGCATAATTCCTTGCTGTCAGCAAATGAAGTCGGTACACAAGTTTTTTCAGTAATGTCATCACCTGCACATAAAGGGATTGCCAGGTCGTCAAGGGGACTTGACATGTTAAAAATCTAATGATAACTTTTCCTATATTTAACCCAAATGTCCTAGAACAAAGATTGGAAGCTCCATAAAACGAGGATAATCTTAACAAAAATGGAATCTAAGAGGGGAAATTACAAAAAGCACGACCAGATCCAATAGAATTCCTGCACTTTTTTAATTCTCTATGCCTTCTCCAGAGATTTGCACCTTTCAAAGTGCAAATCTGATCACTGTAGCTCACCACATTACCGAAGTAATTCATCAAAAACGTCATCTGCAGAAGGCAGGACATCATCCCGCAGCACTTGGCAAGTGCATGAAGCAGAACAGAGGAAACTGTAGAAATGTAATCAACTTCTTTTGAAAGTGAAATTGTTAAATTGTTGCACAGACACTGAAAATTGCTAATGCAGACTTCCAATGACTAGAGCAGCCTTTTTTTTTTTTCTTTTTTTTTTTTGATGAGTTACTTATTCTCAGCAATAATCCTTGTGAGTTTTGACCAACAGTCTTAAAATTTCACAGGAAGCAAGGAGGTCATACAACTGACTCTCTCAGCTTTTAACAGACAAATTCCTAGCTCTAGACAGACAAACACAGACAGACAGACACAGACAGACAGACACAGACAGACAGACACAGACAACAATCCTCTTTCTTTGGTGTTGCTATGGACAAAAGCAAAAGGAAGCGATGCATCCAAAGCAGTGAGCAGTCATTGTTGAGGTGAAATTTGGGTATGTTTTCAGGGAATGGTGACTGAAGCATCAGTTCACTACATTCAGTGTCCAGTGTGGAGGCTGCATAGTGAATGTGTAAATCAAGCTTCAAGAGATCTCTTTGCAATGATCAAGTATCAAATACATCATTATCAGTGACAATGCATGTGCTGCATAAGCTGTCATGAAGACCATTATCATAACCAGTAATTTCACAGTCCATCTTGGCACAAAGGTACATCTTCAATGCCTTCACAATGAAAATGCTATTCATCCCTCTTTCTGCTATGGCCCTGAAATCCTGAAGGGATGACTTAAGTTTGGCTGTTTTTAAGTACAAGCCACATTTTAAATGAAGCCTTGGACATACACCATGTTGGAAAAAACACGGACTTGTTTAAGGGATGTATCAAAATTCACCAGCAACAAGAACTTAGGCAATCTTTCAGCATAAACACTTTGTCTTCCACCTCAATGTTATGAATACAGAGCTTTTGGCTTAAAGGATGCTGCTAGTGTGAGAACTGAGGTCCTTCAGCCAGTCAATGTTTCAGCCAAAGACTCTGGACTTTCATACTGGCTGAACCTGGCACTCAAAAATGTGTCAAAATGTACAACACTGCGAACCCATCTTTCACAGCACTTAAAGAACAGACACCTCACAGAGCTGCTGCCTCAAAACAGAACTGGTAATACCAGGCTCCCCAGAGTAGTAGGTACCAACACATGGTCAGTGGAACCTTTCAGTTCTACTTCTGTCAATCTGCTGTGAAAGCAAATTTATACAGACTAATGAAATATATGTGTATTTTAGAGAAACCACCATATCTTCACTAGAAAACTCTCATAAGTTTATAAAATCAGTGAGAAAAACTACCTAGAACCACTGCTGCAGAAATACCTGAAGTCTTCAAAGATGCCACTAGAAAGTTTGTTCTCACTATGTCCAGACAATGCTTTTTTGTTGACTTAAAAATCAAAATCCTTTTAAAATGGCGCTCAATGTCTCTGCTAAACTATGGAGAACATCAAGAACTCATACAACCCCTGCCAGACAAAGGGACTGCTGAGAGGCACAGACAGTTTCACTTCCCTGGCATACAGACTAAGGCAGCACACAGCACTTCTTGGAATGAGTCATCCAGGCAACTAAGATACTACAAAACCTACAGCTTCACAGAACACATCATGTTAAAGCTGGCTGGACAAGGCAGCAGCTACACTGCCAGAAACTTACTGTTCTCAAACATTATTCAGAAGTAAGAGCTTCCTTTTATTTTTTTCTTTGTATTTTCAAGCAAGTGCTGTCAACAGATTATAAGGAGAGAGTGAAACTAACAGACCTAACTCCAAAAGGTGCAAATACTACAGGAACTAGTAACATGAAAAGCTCCCCTCCTCCCCACGATCTGAGAACTCCAATTCCTCCTCAAACTGAAAGGCAATCGAGGGATACTAAAAAGCAGCAGCACTGTGCAAAGCCTTCAGTGTGAAGTACAAATACAGGCAGATTGCATGTGTGCTGGATGAGGAGCTGCTGATAAAGCACGAAGATTTCCAAATGAACATGCATGCACACTCACAGTGGAACATGCAAATGAACAGTTAAGTCAAAAGAGAAAATTACTTTGAGGGCATCATAGTATTCCACTACACGTCAAAACCATTTTCTAACTGACTGTTAGTTTCCCCTTTACATTTCACTCTGGTCTGAAGTAGCACTTCATAATCTCTCTTACTCTTCACACTTTGCAAGTGAAAACTATCATTGCTAAACTCTTGTTAAATCCTTCCCCCAAAAGAATGGGGCAACTCTCTGAAACAATTCTTCAAATAACCAGGTTCAAGTGCAGTGACTAGAACGAAACTTGAGAGAATAAAAGATAAAACTGTTTATGAGTGTTCATTCTCCCTAATGGAAAATGAAACAAGTTTGATAAATAATCAGAAATTTTTATGAAAAAATACATTCCGTTCTCCTTGCATAAACTGAGAAAGTGTAAGAAACAAATAGTAGAAAATAATGTAGCTTTCTTGCAGACTACAAAATGAGAAGTGATGTTACAGGTTGCTCCAAGGCAGGAATTCTATATTAAGTCCTAAATGCTAAAAAGGATAACAAACTACCCCACACAGGTGCATTTGTTTTTTTGAGGTATAGTTTTCACTGCAAAATAATGTCAACATGGACAAGCTGCTTTCATAAACTTCAGAGACTGATGCTTTTATTTTTCTTTCTCTTTCCTTCCCACTGCACTGTATCTTATGGTTCTTTTAAGTTTCCTGACTTGCAAAAATAAGATATATATGAACACATTATAATGGTACTTACGATGTAAGAAGCAATCATATTTAAAACAGCGTCTACAGAAGAGTGTGTGAAAAGAGTGCAGGCTTTGCTCCCTCTGAACAGATTTAGCATTTGGTCCATCTATGTTCGGTGTGCATTCAGGAGGAAGAGCTCCAGGAAGCTGCTGCTCAGTCAGTTCTTTGTATCTTTAAAAGAAAGTCATAGAAGTTATTTCTTGTCTATTTTATTAAATGTATTTTTTATTCCAGCATTTTCAATGACAAATTTTTAAAAAAAAAACACTTAAGAAATATGTGCCATTTAAAAAGGGGAATCTGTTAGTGACACAAGTTTTTCATTCCATTCTCATTAAAACAAATATAAAATTGGCTCAGAAAGAATGCATTTGTTTTCCAGAATATCATCTCTTCACAGCTATTACTCGCTAACTCCAAAAAGGAGATTTTTTTTTCTTTAACAGAAGCTTTTATTTAACCACCTCAAAAATAACATAATTATTAAAGACATACAAGCACACATTTTTCAATAGTTTAAAAAGGAAGGGTAATAAACAATTCTGTATTGTTTGACTCTGAAGGAATGGCCCTTCAAGCAGCACTTGCAGAAGTTCCACAACTGCCACAGAATCAGCTGCAAGGGAGGCCATTCCTAATCAACAAACATTTAATGAAGTTGAGGAGTCTTTGTTTCATAGAGCAACACAGCAGTATACCCTAAGAAATACTTTCTTACTTCTCTTTCAATTCTTCCGCTGTACCCTTGTCTGGAAACATTGAGGAAATGGCTTCAAATATCTTGTCAGAAGGAAATCTCCGAGGTGGGTGGCTTTCTTTCTCTGCCAAGGAAGGAAAATATTTGGGAAACAAGAAAATTATATTTCTACTCTGCTAGTTCAAGAAGGTGCTCAGAGAAAGGGGGACTTCACCAAAATTCTAATGTGTGAAAGAAAAAAAGTAAAGGCTTTTATTTCTAAATCACAGACAATTTAGACCAGATTAAGTGATCTTTCCTGCCAAGAGAACTCTGCTAATAAAATGTGGAGAAACAAGTACTCCACCAGTAGATGGAGATGGCAATTCAGAACTCTTCCTACTTTAAGATAGTGATATTTCATTTTTTGAGGAGTATTAAAGCATTTATTAGACAGATACTCTACTGATTTTTGTTGCATTTGACTGCCTCAGTATGTAGACAAACAAAAATTGGCTCAAGTACCCTTTGCAGTATTCTCTGTACAACTCTTGAATCAAATGACAAAGGAAACTATGAAAATCATACTACTTTAGACCTGAAAACTATATAATATAAAGAAGGATTTGAACAAGTTTATCAAGTGGTTAAATAAAAAGTTTTGGTTCTAATTTTTAACATCTGCAGACAGACATCCTGTTACCTTCCCGATCTTTTTGCTTGTCATCTCTTTCCTCAGGATTGTCATCTCCATCATCATCATCTTCATCATCACTATATTGACCAAGGGCATTGACCAGCTCAACAAATATTTCATCATTGATAAATCCACATTCTGAAATTTAGCAAAATTGGGAGTGAACACAAATGCACAGGGTATATCTGAAGTATTTTTAATTCTCCCTATGCTTTAATTAAATTATGGAAAATGCTGTCATTTATAAGAACAATTTTGTATTTCCCCCTCTGTTAGTTTCAGCGTATGAACAAAGATGAGTTAAAAACACTCATTATTCATTTCTTAGACTGACAACAGGGAAGGTGAGAAGGAAATTTTTCCTTTCCCAACTCCCTGTGCTTCATACCAGTACACCTACACAAATCTCTCTTCCTTGGAAGATAAAAAAGTATTACTAGCTAGACTATTGAAGCAATTTTATACCAGAATCCCTGTTACAACACGGTAAGTCAAGCCAGCCTGGAAATGCATGCTAACAGTCTATAAAGTAATCCTTAGACAGCTAGGCAATCTACACAGAGATTTTTGGTTGGTAGTTCCTTAGCTTCCACTTCCCCAACTACAGACCCCACTGACGGGGTCACAAAAAAGAATTCAGTTATACACAAAAAATTCAAGAGAAAACTGAAGGACACAATGCTGCACATATCTACTTATTAGTTTATATTCTGCTATGACTTTCAGAGGGCAGAACAGATTAAACAATAAGGCATTCGTACACACAGGAAAAATCATAGTTAATGTCGACAGAGGCTCATATTTTTCAAACAATTACCATGAATTGTGTAGGAAATGTAATGCTTATCACTGTCCTTTTGAACCTGGACTGGGGTTGGATGTCAAAATAACTTGACAGAAACTAATAGTTTTATTACTAGGTAGACAATGAAAACACCATTTGGGTGTTTAAACAGAACCCTTAATATACACACACAGCTTGCCACAAATTTCTCTCCCAAAAATCCAATTATAAAGCTAGTTTAGAATTCTGACTCCTACACAGGAATGCCTCTGGATTATGGATTCCCACAGCATTTACATTCAATTACAGTCACTCAAGAATACTGGTTATTGGAAAACTAAAAGAAGACCTTCTACTTTCAATATATATTTTTGAATAACCCATAATAGCCATCATAAACTTGGGTCTCAAGATATTCACACACGATTAATTTTAAAGCTAGACTAATTTAATAATAAATCAATCATAGAAGGCATTTACTACTAACATCATAATTTTGACATAATTTATTTCTCTGACAGGGATATCAGTAATCAGTAAATCTGTGATAATATCCAAAGGCCAAACCCTATGAAAGATTTCATGTTTCTTATGATAGCACCAGCTATCCTGAGGACGTTTAACAAAGTCTAATGTAGGACTCAGTAACATTTATTATTGAATCACAGGCTTAACCTTCATGAGTAGCACCTAATGAACTCAAGAAGTTCTCTTAGTCACTTCAGCATTCACAGGAATATAATAAATTTTAAGAAACTACTCCCTGTGTGAGGGAAGGGGTAGAGTGGGTGGGTAATGTTTCTGTGAAAGGGGAACAAGAGTAGTCAAGAGAAACCTTTACAGCTGTAAAGTTCAGGCTTGTATAAGCCAGTTCTTAGTGAGCACAGACCAAGCAGAAGGTCGCCACTTCACTGAGACTTTCGCAAACCATGACACAGGTGACATTGCATTTAGTGCAGCACCCACGTGGGAGAAGAGGCAAACTACACCAAGAATAAATATATAGCGTATCAACAGAAGGATACAACTTTGCTCTAGGCTGACTTATAGAGAGGAGAGGTTTAAATAGCTGAAGTTCCTTAAAGGAAAATAAACACAAAAAACCCCCACAAACCTACAAGAGGTTATTTTATTGAATTGCATTTGTAAATGTCATTATCAGAGTATTGCATACTTCTCCTGCCACTTTCTGCTAGGCAGGACATGGAGGGAAATTACAGTATTTTATTCCAAACCTCTGGGCACAACACTGAATACCAAGAATTACTGTATGATACATAAAAAGCTAATGTGTTTAATTTCTCCATACTACTACTTTAACACCTAGCCTTATGAAAATGCAAAGCAATCATTTAAATAAGGAAGTCAGCTATACCTAATATTTACAGAATGTAGAGATTCTAGAGATACCATTGTAACAATCAAGCATCAGGCCTTAACAAGCAACATGACAACAATTATTCATGTAGGAAGAAATGATTAGTATACCTGAGTGTTTGGGCTCACCTCTGTCTCCATGCACTTTCCCATCATAGTTCTTGATCAGTTCTTCAATAAAGGTACCATCCTGGTCAAGCACTTCGTCTCCCATATATGGAATGTTATGTAAAACAGTTTCATCCTCTACCTAGGAACAGTTATAATGAAACGATTTTAAATTGCATATTCAAGTGACCATTTCTGCATTGTTCTTTTCTACAATCTACAGGAGTCTAGCTATCACAATTAACTATGTGGCTTCACTGCTTTAGCACATTTACCATTAACTGGGAAAAAAAAAAATCAAACAAAACCATCACTGATGTTCAACAGTTTTTTGCACTCATGGTGACTGGTGCAAAATACTAACATTAGCTCCTGATCTCAAGGTTATCAGAGTGTTTCCACAAAGCTTCTACTACAGAAACTCATTAAGTTACCTAGCTTTGGGAAGCTTGCATTTGATAAATTCATTCTCCCTTCCTTGGTTGTCTTCTACACTAATGTTGGAAACCAAAGTGGAAACCATCCCTTCATTGTTTTCCCAGAGATAAGAAAATATGCTACTAAGACTCTAAATTCATGTTGTCTAAACAGCAAACAGATAAACATGCTTTACAATTTAATCTGAACTCCACTGGGGTTTTTTTGTCTGTATATATAGACTAAATGCATTAATACTCCCATGTTTTATCAGTAGAATTTATGGACCTTGATATTTAGCTGCATCTTCCAATACTATAAAAGAACCTTCTATTGATAAGAAAATAAATGTAAACTTTCCATGATTCTGCAGCAGTCCAAAATATCCAAACAGTGATGAATTGAAAGCAAGTAGAAAAAGGGCGGGGGGGGGAGAACTCTGTACATATACTGATAAAAAATGGTTATTTAAATCACTATGTTACTATTATTATCATAATAACCAATCAGCAAAGGTGACCATAAACAAAATGGTATGACAAAGATTTGCAATAAGCTAAGCTTTTCAAGTACGTCCAATACCTACATCAGAAATCTAGTGTTATGGCTTCTGCATACAGTGAAGATAATCAGAAAAAAAAGGTTATACCCAGGTGCTCTATGAGAATGACCAGCATGGGGGGAGACTATTTAAGGATTAAATTCCCTTTATGTCATAAGAACTATTATTCTGCTACAGCTATGTTGGTTGGTTGTCTACATAAAAGTATTCATACCCCTCAGAAAACATATCTCATTACACTAATTATGTACTTTCAAATAAATCAACATTTGGTAAAGGCCACACAAGACACACAGGCCACACCTGAATTAAATAAAATGTACAGCAGGATTTTAGAGATACTTAGGTTCATTGAGGATAGAGATTTAGTCTGCAATCAAAGTTACCTTTTTCTTTATTTGGGGGGGAGTGGGGGTGGGAATCTTATTTCAGATTATTACTGCCTTATTACCAGTACCAAAGATAAAGAGTGTAATTGGCAATAGACTGTTGCTGGTTTACTTCTAAAATTAACACCATCCTTTTCTCCCTACATTTCTCCTCCCAGCACTTGTTTAAACTTACCATAAAATTCTGTTGAAGGGGAGACCAAGAATACATTATAGGCACAGAAGCAACAGCATTGAGAGTCTTCAGTGGGATGACTTGCTTTGGAAAATCTATGTCGCTGGTAACAGAGCACTGAAATAAGAGGCTGAAGTTACGCTTACAGAGCAACATCAGAAAAAAACCCAAACAAAAATAAAACACAGAATGCTCCATAAGGTACAAAATTCAAAGAGTTTCTCAAAATTACCCATATCAACCTTTGAAAAATGCATCGTTTTTTAGGGCATAATAGTACAAATAGTTTAGCAGGAAAAAACCTCAAGAATTATTTCTTTGTCAGTACCTTTGCTAATAGATTATTATGGGTTTTTTCCGCTTTTTATTAAGTGGCTGTGATAGTATTTTACTCAGACTATTCAACCTATGATACAAATTGAGTTTTGTATCTCAAAACAGATTTAGTACCTGTTGCTGCTACACTGATGTTAGTGTATTTATTCAAGCCATCTGAGAGCCAACTTGAATTCTCTCTTGAATTCCCTTGGCTTCATATCAATACACTGCAGAAATCATGTATTACTTATGTTACAAAAATAAATAAAATTTTACTTTAATGCCAGCAAGACACCTTATCCAAATAAAACCTCCATATGACTTGTTAACTCCTGCCTTGTTTTCCCATTATTGTCTGCTTATCTTCATCCTATCCTCGAGCCTTTGATTATGCTCACTGCTTACAAAGGAAAAATGAAAATTAACTCTTAATAAGCAACTCTGGACATGTCAATGAGATTTTCTGCTACAGGACTTTTGTTCTGGAGATTCAAGAGATTTATGTAGCCTCCAAAGGATAAACAATCCATAGAAATACAGACAACATTAGGTTATTCTTTCATCTAATCAACAGTTAACAGACACAGGTCAACTTCTCTCAAATACTTGGACAGCAGCATGGAGAACACTGAAAACAAAGTTAGAAACAAAAGCAGACAGAAACATACAAAGCTAGGAGAAGTACAACAAAAGGGGTTTGGAGACAGGTAAAACAAAGTTTAGAACAGCTATCATAGCTACCTGAAAGGAAAAAAGGAAGTGGTGACAAAAGATCTTTCTCCTTTCCAGAAGGGAAAGATGAACACTGCTTCACATTTCTAAAGAAATACACAAAGTAATGTAACAAACAGTATACAGAGACAGTACCCAGGTAGAATGACACAAGCCAGATTTATTTCTTTTCTTTTTAATGTGCAGCAAATGAAATTAGATTTCTGCTGTGTATATTAATATTCAAGACACTATCTTATGCTACTGCTTTACTTCCATTTCAGGTTAATGTCTAATTTTCTAGCTAGCAGCCATCTAGCATACTTTTCATGTATTTTTAAAGAAAAATACAAAAGTAAAAAAAAAACTAATTCCTTTTATCTTTGGAACTAGAAGTCTCAGGCTGACAAATGGGCTATGTCAAAATGACTCAAAATGTTTGGCACCAAGTCTCAGTTATGTTACCCTGTTGTTTTGGTATATGAACTCAGCTTAAAGCTTAGTACGCTAGCACAGGACATGTTATTGTCACTGGTTGAAGGCTCTCACAGAACCTTTCCATCAGGTCACTGAATTTCTAGCCAGTGTCTTAACAATTCTGAAGAAATTCAGCATATTAAAAAAGAAGATTTTAAAGTAATCTTTTAAATTCTCCACCATTTCTTTGTCTCACTTCTCTCACTATAAACTATGGCAATCTTAGGCATTAGAGAGACAGAGACGGGATTTGAATGCAGTAATTAGTGTGTTCTATCAATACAGGCACGAAATTAACAAAGAATAGTGAACACCAAACTTACAAAAAAAAAAAAAAAAAAGAAAAAATAAAGAGGAATTGTGAGGAATGATCTATTAACAAAAAAAAGGTGAAAACTGGGGACGTGTACCTGTGCCAATTATTATCAGAAGTTCTGATCCCACAGTGCCATTTAATAGTGATAGAGCTGTACATGTAATTGCATTTTCGGGAACATTTAAAAGAGAACACACAAAGGTCCTATCTGCTTGCATTTGAACACACATGCACACAAATGCACCTCTGTGACATACTCCTGTCACCCAGTTCTCCACCAAATTTTTAGGAAAATAAAATTCTGCAAATTTCCTTGAAGATAAAGTGATTTGGTTTGGGTTTTTTAACCTAGTCACAGTAAGATTTTTTCATTCTCATCCTAGCTTTTCAGATTACAGATAAAACATCTTCAAACTGTCTTAGTTTGAAGAAGTGCCTAAAGAGCAACTGAGAAAGAAGATAAATTAACCTGGGCTGAATACAGGAAGTTGGAGTGGGCTTAAACCACTGCTGAAGCTACCAACAGACAGAATCCTGAGTAACGTGTTCTAGGATGACCCTGCTCGATCAGAGAAGTGGTCCCTTCCAACATTACGCATTTGGTGGTTCTGTGAAAGCCAGTTTAGGTGCTCAAATTGCACCACAATTACAGAAACGTTTTTCAAAAATTTAGCTTCCAGTCTGCTTGTGCAACACAAAGGTTCATCAACCTAACTCCTTTTAGGATCTTTGTGGTTAAGCGACTGTAATTCATACAAAGAAGACTTTGTCAAGTGGGTATATTCACCGCTTTCATGTGCTTTAACTCAGTAAGAACCAAAGTAACCACTCATTTGTACAACTGGGGGGAAACTCCAATAGGTGCAGGAGTAAACTCCCAATATCACAGAGACAAAACAATTTGAGTAAAGGATGCTGAGGTATGATCCAACTATTACCAGAAATAAAGAAGTTTCCCTTTTGTGTGTCATCTAAAGCTAGGTAGCCTGCTACATACTTATTGTTTTCCAGAAGTCATATGATCAAAGTAAATCAGAAATAAATTCTTTAAGAGACTCATACAAAACATATTAAGCTGCCAAGCCATATCATGCTGGAAAAGGAAAAAAAAGAACAGCCAATTTTCCAGTAATAAAACGAGAATGTGCTAACAACCTTGTTAAGTGGAATTACCACAACACATGTTAACCAACCTCCCTGGTCCCGCGCAATGAGCTCACAGAAGTCATGATGTGAACAGGTTGTATCCTACGTTGTTTCCATTCTTGATTTAAGATTTCAGTTCTTTCCAGTATCTTCTGACGATTAGAGTTAAACATACTCTAAAAATTAATCACAACATTGCAAATAAATCAAAGACATTAAATTCACTTGCTAGCATCTTAAGGCACTATAACATTTACTACAAAAATAAACAAAACCAGACATGTTAAAAAAAAAAAGGGCTCAAAACTCAGCCATACAGGTTTTGTTTAAATGTCAGTGAGATTCAATACGGTTCACTATCCCTTTCTTCTATTCAAACACATTCTCACATTTAGGGACTCAGAGGTTTAGCATGGAACTCAATTCTGAAGAGTATGGAGCTAAAGAAGATGCCATACTTGCTCTCCACAGTATCTTCTGATACTTAACATTCTTGGTCCAATCACATATAAATGCATCATATCTGTTTACAAGACAAGTTTTCAGTAGGTTGACAAAGTATTCAATGAAATTCTTATAGCAGATGCTAATTGCAGGTCACTCCATACTTCAGAAGAAAATCAATACTTGCATAATTTCATAAGCAATAGAACAAAAGATAAAGCACCTTTACTTCATCTGCACGTCGGAACCTCTTGAGCTGCCTCAGTCTCATATATTCTGATTTTACGCGTTTTCTCCAACAAATTGGTCCCTTCTCAGATTTTTTTCCTGTTTGACCCATGATTATCCTACAAGAGACAATGTCATGTTAATATTACCAAATCTGATGCCACTGCTTACAGAAGAAGTCAGAGTGAAGTTAAGTAGCACAGAGACATTCCTTTAATACCTTTCATATCTAATTCCCCTAATTCTTTTCAATCAGACACTTGTGATACCACTCCAATTAAAAAAAAAAAAAGAAAAAAAAACACTACGGAAAAAATAAAAGGAAAATATTTAAGTGATAGACACTAGAAAACCACAATTGTAATTATAAATCAGTGGGACCCTTCACACTTGCTTTGAGCACTTCTAATACCTCTCTACAAAAAGGTACCTGACGGATTCAAAGGGATGAAGAGGAATAAATCTAGATTCCCTCTGCAAAGATACACATTCGAATCCTTGCAAGCAGCCTTGTAAATTAACTTCTGGAGATCTATGTTCATGGCAGACAAACCTTTTCCTCCTTGCAGGAGTGTTCCTCTTCACTAAGACACTAACTGCTACAATAGGCTTCTGGAGCTGACCTCAAGCACAAAGAGTTACTCCAAGTACAGTCCTTCTACCCAACCTCTCAAGCATGAAGAAATTCTAGAAATTTAGACAGTTTTGAAGCAGTCAGAATAAAAGGCTTTGCTCTTTACTCAAGTGTCCTATAAACCCCCAAACTGTCCACTGATTCTGCTTTTGCTGATCACCCTCCAAGTGCCAACTGCTTCATATTTGTGTTACAGGACTGTTGGCAGTGAAGTTGTATTTTTACATTATAATCCAAGCACATTGCTAGAATATGCCAATCTGCTCAGTATTTTTCCAAATCAAGGACCGTATGCTGCGACTATGCTGGCAATGACTATTTTGACAGTATCCTGAAACTAAACCACTACATCAAAGACTGGCTTCCTCCCAAGAGTTGCACTGTAACAACCTACAACATTTCACTAAATAGCTCGAAAAATCATTCACAATAGCCATTGTGAATGAAAGGCTGAAGTGTCCAGTTGCCTAAGGTTAATATGTTCTCAAACAAGCATAATCAATTTGAGCAGAAACAATTCCAGCCCTTCCAGTTATCAAGGCAGGTCAACACGAACAGAGGTGTCATCCTCAGGCTTGAGCCAAATGCCCAGTGCTACCTGCATTGCCCCACAGCCCCCCTGACAGCTTTATTGAGGTTACTGAAAGCTTGCTGCTCTGTTTTCAGTAGCTGTGTACAGGTCGGACTTGAGTTCTATCAGGCTTTATGATGGGAGGCAGGGAATCAATACAGAACCTTTTTATTCTCAAGATTACACCTTCATTTATGCTGAACAAAAGGGAACAAGTCTGTAAGAGTCTGACACCCATTTTCATGCAAGACTTAATCATATTTTGTAAGAAAAGGTGTTGGGTTTTTAGACATCAAATGAAAATTAATCTACAAACAAATGGCAGAACTGCCAACCTAAATCATGGGAAATATCCTTTAAGGAAAAAAGACACAGAATACAAATAAGTACCACATAATGCACCTGATCAGACAGAGGGGAAGGACAGAAAACCAGCACGGGGAGGTAAACTTAGAGCAAAGCATCAAACATGGTTACTCTGCTTCCATGCACAAGGCAGCAAGTAGAATCCACCTTATCTTATTTGCCACAACACCAGCAGTTACAAGAGATAAAAAAATAAAATAATAATTTAAAAAAATAATTCTGGACCATTCATATTAGAACACAGTCAAGACAATCAAAGTGATTCAAAGTCCACTACAACATTGATTACAGAACAGCATAAAAGCACTATGAAATGCAGAAAATACATTGTATTAGATGCTAAACTAAGCAAAGCAAAAACACAGGAAAACATCTCATTAACCGGAAATAAATTAGACATAGAAAAAGTGCCACTAAATAAAAGACAATCTCAATTCATAAGCAATACAGAACATCAAAATTGCTTCAGTTATGATTCAGCCAAAAGATATGGAAATAGTACCAACAAACTCAAAAGATAATGAAAGCTCAGCTGACAATACTGAAGTAACATAGCCCATAAAACAAAAACACAGATTGCATTTACTGACTCTAATACTGCATCAACCACAGCCCTTCTAAGCCTAGTTTCCTGGAGAATAACAAATGACTCAGACTTAAAAAAAGCTTTCTTAACTGAAATTAAATTGCCAGATAAGCCCTGCTCATCAAAAGCAGATCTATATGGAAATCATATATAATTGGATTAAAAACAGCAAAACAAACAGATAAAACCCAACAGAATTTCCATTTTTCTTCCATAAAACTTAAATACAGCCTCAAGAAGACCCCACAAGGATTTAAGACCCAAGAGAAATAGATCACCATATAAGAAAATCCGAACTATTCAATTTTTCAGTAGTGAACATCATCGTTACCTGTTGTATTAAAATGGTAGAAAAATAACACTTCACAAGAAGATTAATACTTCTTAAAACAGCATAACTTATGAACATTCAGGTCACTCATCTGAAAACAAACATGATTTATTGGAACACTCCTCTTCCACTAGTTTCAAGCTCCTATCTGGGACACAACACAGAAAATGACTTAATGCTCAAGGCACCAAAAAACAAATCCCAGAAAGAAAAAAAAAACAAAAAAAACCCCAAACAAACAAACAAAGCAGTGTTGCTTATGTCAAATTATAGCAAGAAAAAGTTCTTCTAGATAAAGCAATAATGTTAATGTGCAGCAGTCAGTGGGATATACATCATATATTAAATCAAACATGTATAAACAAATTAAAAATTGCTTTTTAAATGGTAAGCCCATATTATGAGAAAAAGCACTGAGTGGAAAGGAAACATATGCATAGATAGGTTACAGAAAAATTAGAGCTTAGAAAAAAATACAGAAAACAAAAAGCTGTCCTGGATACAAGATGCACGTTTGTAAAAAATTTTCAGGGGCTTTCAACATTAATATATTAATAAACTCTCAGCAGCAGTTTTTCAAACAAAGTGAACCATGTTTCTGTGTTTCTGGGCAGTTAAACAGGACCAAAGTAGAATTACACCATTGCTAACGTGTTATGGTAGAAAGCAATTGTTTTTCTGTCCCAGATCTCAGAAGAAAATACAGAAGATAAAACAAGCAAACAAACAAACAAAAAACAAAACAAAAACCCAATCAAAAAAAACCAACCAAACAAACAAAAAAAACCCAAAAAAACTAAGTGGGGGGTAGGACAAGAAAAGCATATTCATAGTGGACAGAGCTAATTCTCACAGTGCAATTAGTCCATCATCTTCACATTAGGACTACAGACAAATGCCTCTAGCAATTTCCAATATCAATTCAAAGATTGTCCCCAAAACTTTACATTTAAGACGCTAAGCCTGAGAAACTGGAATAAGAAGTTTCACAGGCAACAACAGCCAATGCTGGGGGAGCCAAAAATGAGACAGAACTACGATCTCTTAAAGAGGAGTGATGGACGTTACCCCCACCCCTGCAAGCAAAAGTGAATTGGAGAATTAAAAGACTTCAAGGAAACACCAACATAAACTCAATCTCTGGGGCAAAATCAGGATTGCGGATTCTTCCTCAGGCCTCCTATTGGCCTACTTGTGCTAGTGCCTGTGTGTAAGAAAAACCCTTCCCAAATCACTTCCTTACAAATGCGAACAGCAGAAATTATGAAAGTACTCTGAGCTGTAAAAAACTACAGTTTTCACTTTGCTAGACAAGAAAAAAACCCTGTATATGTTCCATGAATTACGTTGTATGGGAGTCAGCTATGATTGCAGAGCAGAGATGCTAGTGAATGTTAACATCAATTTGTCAGAACTAGCCAACTTTTCATATAAAGTTACAAAATATCCCCTACAGTAGCCAAAGTGGCACAAGCTAAATCCCATCTGTCTGAGAATAGTTAAGCCCATTTTATGACTGCACAGTGCTAAACAATTTCCATTTAAGAAATAAAACACGATACTGGATTGTCTTAGTGCAATGGTCTGATTCCGAGAGCCCACAGGCCTTGTGCCTCTTCTCTGTCCCCACTTCCCCTCTTGAATCCTGCTAAACATTTCTATTGTTTTAAAATCTCATTCCCATTTTTTTTTTCACACGATTGATAGAAAGGGCCCACAGAAACCACTTAACTGCCAAAGATCCCAGTCCGGAGCAGTTTTATCCACAGGAAACTACGCAGCAGACAACTCGGTAACTTCTGGGCGGATTTATGACATCTCCAACACAGATACAAAGAAAGCAAGCACAACCCCACAGCAGTCATGCTGTTTCCAGAGGAAGCTCAAAGGGCAGAATGGTTTCCACGCAGGGCCTGAGCTGATCTCCACAGATCTCACCAGGCAGCCCAAGGGAAAGGGAAACCTTGGCACACCTCCCTGCACCTTCTGGGCAGAGGAGGGAGCCCCTGGAACCGCGGTGAGACAGACTGACAGACTGTCCCGTCCCACACTTAGGGAGCACTGGACATTAACTACCTGCACTAACATGAGAACCGGTGTAATTCCAAACAGACCACTGCCAAATACAACAAAAATAACAAAGCTGACCCCTCTTTTTAAACAGGACAGGGGTTGACCTACGCTATTAGGAATGAGACATACTGAAGCCACCTAACCACTGATTTAAGAAAAAAAAAATCTACAAGAAAATACAAACAAAGCCGTAGATATTTTTCTCAGTTTCTACTCACACTTGCATAGCTGGAAATGAAAAGAAAAAAAAAAAAAGAAAGAAAGAAAAAAGAAAAAGGCAGTGTCTTACAGCGAATATATTTGCGTTTAATAAACCCTGCTGAGCATTTCACAATTCTGTACATGATCCACACTCTTTACAGTAAGTTTTTAAGAAAAGTCATGCCTATAAGCTTAAATGAGCCAACAATTACTTTCAGGAGACAAATTGTGTACAATACATCTGGGATTCAGAACAAGAGACAAAGAAGTGTAGAACAATTTCAGTTCAAATTGCTCCTGTTTTGCCTACAGAACATAGAAATAGCCTTATTTAAAGACAACATCCTATTTTTCTTTGATCATTTTGGCAATATCCATCAGTGACAGACAAGCACACAGATAATTCTCTAAATTAGGCAGTCTATTGAAACAGTCATATGGCTGTCAAAAACTATATTTAAGTTCCTCTGGCTAACATGCCAAATTTCAGGAAGAAAATAAATTAATGAAAATTTTCAACTGAAAAGCACAAGAGAACAAATGAGGGGGTCTGCCCTTTTGAAAGAATGCTATTACTTTGTAATTGTGCTTATTATTACACAATATTTTAAGATGTAGAAACACAACGTTATCTTCCCTCAGGATTTCTGTTTGGAGACATTTATGAATTAAAACATATTTTTTACAGTATAATTTATCAATTTTTGTGTGAATTAATCTACACTCATAAGGTTATTCATATATTTTAAATATATGCATAAACTGCTACAGTGCTGCACTTCAGAACACTCTTAACCAACATTTTCAATGTGGGCCCTGGGAGGACAGTGAGGATGGAGAATATAAAACCCAACAGAGAAACTGCATATGCAATCCAATGCAAACAGAACAATAAAATGAGTAATCATGCTTTTTGCTACCTGAAGTAATGGAAGAGTAACGAAGGACTACAGTCATCCAGAACGGGCATGGGCAGAGAGGGGGGAAGTACTGCTTCTACCTCCCATAAAGCCAAATGCTTTCACATTTGCCTCTCAGAACCTCGAGCTCTACAGAAATGCATTTAACTGCACAAGGCTGCTCCGTGAGCTACACCACACTGCTCCTTGAGCTCTTCCACCTCGCTGTCAGCATGCCCACACCCCTGCCAACAGTGGTAAGCCCAAAGCATACATCTGAGCTGGCTTCATGGACTCTCATTTCAAATACTGTAAACTTATTAATTTAGATTCAATATTAAATAATGAAGGTACTCATCAAAATAACTTTCTAAATCACCTTACAATCACCCTACCCCTCCCAACTGTTTATTCTCATCCCAGTACTGTCCATAAACTGGATGAAAATGACCAAGGATAAATAAAAGCTCACTTTTGTGATTGTTGTCTGAAACACAAATGAGTTTGATGATCCCATCCACAGTTGTGGCTTCCTATGCACAACTATAAAGCAAGAAGAATTTGACAGAAAATCAGGCCAACTAGTGCAGGCAATGAGACCACAAACAGGCACTGGTTTTATACACCAGTTTGCTCTGGAGTGGCAGGCATGCTCTTTAGCTGTAAGTTGTTATCAGATCCAGACAGCATACAGGCCTTTCAGTCTGAGCTTATGCAATCTTACTAATGGACAAATCATTATATAATAAATCCTATCTGAAGTCAACACTGATTTTCTTCAAGCATCTACAAAACTTACAGAAAAAACCCACAAAACAAAACAAAGAAAACAAGCAAACAAACAAAACCAAAGAAAACCAATCATACCCCACACCACACCCTTCTATGTTTCTCCACAAATCAAAAAAATGTTTGCTTGGGCAACACAATTTAGGACAACTTTCATGTTTACCTCAAAAAGCAGAATTTTAGCAACAGGAGGGATTAACTAGATTTTTTTTCAAAAGATGGCAAAAAAGTTCAATACTTGCTAGACAACAGACAAGCAAACAAAAAAGATTATGTATTTCAAGTATCAAAACCCAATGCATTAAGTTTAGATCTAAAGTTGTTAACTTTCCCAAACTCCCTCACAAAATCTCAAATCTTTTTTGCTACAGGATCTCACACAGCACAATACAATGAAATGATTGTTCAACTGCAGCTAACTATTTTTCATGCTTGTTACACTAAACTTTACTGCTTAGAAACTCTTGGAAATTTCCTTTTAGTATTTTACTTCATGCAACCTAAATGCAAAACAAGACAATACTCTCTATGAATCTATCCTAACCTTTCCAGAGAAAGCAGTTTCCAACAGACTCTTGTTACAACTATCAAGAGCCTGAAAATAAACTATCAATAAAACACATGCATATTTCCAGACTTCAAAAAAAGTAACTTGAAACTTAATTACAACTTAATGCTGTAATCTGCCAGATCTGTCTCCCTCATTCATATCAAACTTGTGTTAACAGTAGAGAGAGATTCATAGAGAAAAAATATGGTCAAGAAACAATATTATTCTCTCGGGCTAAGTAAGAAAACTTGTTCACTACTGTGACTTCAGAGCTGCTAACTCTTTCCACATTAAGTTATGCAAGCTGTAGGTGTGGGGGGAAGAATGACACAGAATCTCAAAGGGCTTTTTACCTGTGCTATTAGCAGATACATAAAAATATGCCTAGAAGTTTTGTACTACTCTGCTTTCTGGATTTTCTAAAGCAAAACAAAACATGGTTTTCTTTCAAACTTATCTATGTAAAATACCACATTCTCATTTCCATGGGAAGAAAAATATTCCCAAGGCCAGTGTCAGCTTGGGTATTTCAGATACCAAATGAGACAAACCAACAAAAATCTCTATCTCTGAAACCCAACATAGGAAAGATTAACATAGTTTATCAATAACATTTTACTACAAAAACAACTATATCACATTTAACCTTTTACAGAAATAGTCGCAGAGAAATAGATAGGAGTAAACTGTGGTGTGCATTTTTTACTATTTTATGTTATAGAAATGTGGTATTTTAACTTGGTAATGCAGTTCAACCTATTTTAAAATAAGAAATACCTAAAAACACTTAGATATGCTTAAAAAATTACATCATGTTGATATTCCATCTGCTGAAGTACTGTATCATTAAAGGCAGTTTAAATTTTGAGAGAGAACTTACATCAAATGCTACCATCAGTTCAACTACCTTCCTCAAATGCTATTTGATGTCAGTTTTACCTGAAAAAGACATCATCTGGCCACTGTATAAGTGGTCACTCATTTCCACTTCTACACATCTTTCTCTAATGTGAGAGCTTAAGTGCTTAAGAGTCTGTAATCAAACTAGGTCAGGGGAAAAAAAAAAATCTGTCTAAACAGCCCAAAAAATGAACAGACTTGGTTTTTAAATACAATTTTTCAACAAAATCAGCTCCACATGCTGGTTTGTTCAGCAGCCACGAATTTTTTCAAGCCATGAATTCTTGAATCCACACAAGGAATGGGAGGGCAACATTGGGGCAGAAACAAGAGGCAAAGAACTAAAACTGGTGAGGACAGCAGTTTAGACTTCAACACAAGTGTTTGTTAAACCACGCCATCCCTCTGACACTCAGTTGTAATGGTACAGAAGAATTATTCTTGAAAACCAGAAACAGGAAACATTTACTAAGCCACCCAGACCAGCCGTGCCACTCCTTGGGCAGATAAATGCCAACAGGCTTGTATTTGCCTACAAATACTGGGCTCTGTTTGGCAGTTTCTACAAGAAAAGGATCGGTCTGGGAACTGATCTAAGCAGGCAACTCCAAATGGCTCATCTGTCCTTCCTCACTCTGACAGGCTTCAGTGGTTGTGGATCATGTAGGTTAAAAAACCACTCATGATCAACTCTAACAACAATACATGTTCTGCAAGAATGTTCTTGATTAGTCAAGAGATGGAAACTGTTATAAAAGCTATTGTCAGAGACAAAACTATTAACATTAATAAATTTGATGTAAGGATGAGAACTATCAACAGCCTCAGACGTACGAATGCCAACCCCAAACTGAGGAAGTGTGTGAAAGCAAATGCCCATGTTTCAGAATATTTCCTCTTCAAGTTAGCAGAAAACCCCTGGCTTGCATGTAGAATTAAAAGCCTGTTTTGCAGTGTGGGTAACAACTACGTCCAAGATATTTTAGTGTCAGCCCTAACACCAACACAGACTGATGGCAGCTATAGGCTTTCTAGGTAATATGGCAGTGCCAAAAGCAGAAGGTCTGCTGCTATAAATAGGAATGCTTTTAATTATGAGCAGTCTAACAATTAAGCTCCTATTATTGTGGCAGTTAGTTACTTGCACTTACTATTTGCAACACTAAAATATATTTCAGTTGGTAGCATCTCTTTTAACAGCAGCCTAGTCACTACAATGTTGTGGGGTTGTTAATGTACCAACAACCCGAAGATGTTGCCTCCACTGGAACAGCTGTCAAATCCAAGGCCAGTGTGCTTTCTCCTCCCTGATATAATCAATGGTTACTAGTGTGTTAGCAGTTCCCTGATAGAATTTAGCTTTGAAGAACAACATTTCATCTTGACCAAAACTAAGTAGCACATTCACGCACCTATTTTGTCTTGGAAGCTGTTGACAAATACATCCTAGGGTACTTCTCAATTAGGACTGGGAAAGGAAGTAGGATCTTAAAAATGGCAGTAATTTCCTCTCTTCATTGTCTCTCTACACTACTTTAGCATCTCAGACAGATTTTACATGGCAAATATGATAAATTTGAGTTGATCAGTTACATCAAATCATATCTTTCTGCACTCCAAAGAAGCAGTTTCCTAACTGGAGCAAAGTTGTTCATGCTGGCACAGTAAACACCCAATCTGGCAAGGAAGAAGAGGAATCATGAAACCAGAGTCATGGGAAAGCAGCAAAACCATGACAGCATACCATCCACTTGCCTTAGACTAGAACACTTCTCTTTCATACCACGCAAAATATACCGTTCACACCATGTAGATTTGTCTTCTTTCCAAGACTTTGCACAATCAAAGCAGTTAATGTGTTAACTACTTCTGCAGGAGTAGCTTTCAAGAAGCTGTTTCCTGCTACCTCTTGATCAACTAGAGATTGCTCTGAAAAGATGTACTGAGTGGCAAACAATAGCAGCACCCATTTGTAACTTGTCGACTTTAGTTGCCAGTGCAAGACAAATGAAAAGCGCAAGTAGTGCAGGTTCATTCAATTCAGTTCTGCCTCACACATCCCACTACACACAGTAACAACAATATACCATTTGGGTATAATTCAAATCAATGGTCAACCAGTATCAGCACAAGTCTAAGGCTTCAAGGCATATTCTATTTGCTCTTATCAATATTCTTCTAGAGTATCACTGGTAGCCTGAACATACTCTTAAGAACATGTCACGCTTTTGTCTGTTTCTGGGCCTCATCAAAATTGGACCAGTCACTCCAAGAATTTCAACCACTACATAAAAGAATTAATTCCCTGAACAGCATGCTTTCCTACACAAGTCAGAGCTAAACCCAGACAATCACAGAATTTGAGCACTGTTCTAGCCCTTCTACTGAGACATGCTAATCTGTGTTAAAAGGAAAGTACATGAGGCAACAGACAAGACTCAGCAAGGGATTTCATTTCAATACAGGAAGAAAACTCTTCACACTGAGTGTGGTCCAGTATGGGAATGTATTAAGCAGAGAGACACTAGAAACTCCATTCTTGAAAACATTTTAAAAGTGGTCTGGAAAACATGATTCCAGTGTTGGCCTTACTCAAGTGGGAGAGTGGATCAAATGACTTCTAGATGTACTTGCCAGCCTAAACTACTTTACAAGTCAACAGAGCTCTCAGCTGGGCCCACCATCTCAAAACCAAGGACCACAGTATTTTTAAAGCTGATGCTATGGAGTTTGCTTGCCATTTAAATTCCAGTTTAATATTTCAAAATATGAAAACAATCACCACTGCATCCTAACACCCTCAGGATTTCAATCAGCTACAGGCACAATGTGAAAAACAACTATTAAAGGACTACTAAACTACTATTAAAGGAACAATAATTTGGGAATTAAAATACTTAAGAGCTTAATCAGACTGAAGTCTTCAGTTTGGTGTGCAGCCACTGATTGTTACAGTCAGTAGAAACATTTATAATATTAGTCTCCTTTAACAACTCCATCAACTAGGTAGTTCACTCACTCCTTCCCACTACTATTCCATGTGTTTGTTCACCTGAAAGACACCTTGTCCAGTTAACAGTACAGTTGGAGCCTTCAGTTCTACTTCTCAGAAACCAGTATCAAAAAAGACATTATTAAAAAGATCAGAAAGCTCTTCACTAATTAAGAAAGTAGTCTAACTAGAGTGCTTAAACTTAAAATTATGCTTAAAATAAAAACCACACATAAAAGGACTGTTTTTTTTTCAAATTGGGTGCCTTCTTATCCTAATGGGGTTCTGCTTTTCTTATAGCCCACCTTTGTGCATTTGAAGTGTCACTCTTTTCAGACCTTTTACTTTCTGCCATTTAAGTGACTAGATTTACCTTCTACTTGGCATACTTAAGATCAGAAGCCTGATCCCTACCCTGGAACCTTAAATGGTTGGCTGTCTTTTGGATTTAGGGGGTTTTTTTCCACTTTCCTTTTTTTCTATTCCTAAACTTACACATGTTCTAGAAGAAATCATTAAGCAAGTCAAGTGGTACACACGTCTACAATGAGCAACTACTTCATTACTTACTTTCTTGAAACTCAAAAGATGTGCATCCTCAATTATTACTTCCCAAACACAATGGTTTTTCGGACCTTGTTACTATCCCAGCAGCTCCTTAAGTTAATAGCTCCCAATTGATACTTCAAAATACTCAAGATTACTGAGGTGCTTATCTGTATTTTTTGAATAAGAATTTCAGCTTATTTCGAAACAAGCTTAAGAGAAAAAAGAAATCCCCATTTTGTGACAAGTTCACGTGTGATCATCACCTTGATCTATCATAAACAAAATGACTATGCACACCCTTTTCTCCTACAGCTAGGTATGAGTGGCTATCAGTGAACTAAGAGTATAGTTTCATGACATACTTAATTCCATGAAACTACTTATTTGTAGTAGTAGTACTGCTATGAAACTAGCTTATTAACTGCAATGACTATATCTATGTGCAGTATTATTCCCCAAACTAGAACTAGTTACCACTAGAGTCGTTATCAAATTATTATAACACAGGCGATACCTTGGAGTTGAGCTAAGTAATTTAACAATTCCCCTCAATGGCTGATTTTTAGCTTTCCTATGATAACAAGGCTGATGCACCTTTCTGCATACAACCTCTACAGTAACTTCTGATGCAAATGGCAAACATAAACCAAACATGACATGGCTTACATGTCACTAAATTATGTATGTTTTCTGCGACAGTTTCATGAAGGACTACAAGTGCTCTGGCATTATGAAAACCTTCAGCATGAGCACATATTTTATAAAAAACAATTAAAAGTCAGGGAAACAATTAAAAAGAAAAAAATTACTAGGGAGAAACACCATTTAGGGCTGCAGACACTGATGAGTCAACAGACAGCAGTCCCTACCCAAGCAATGCCACTGCAGCTAACCACAACTTGGAAGACTCACCATCACTGTTCTCTGCTCCAGTATGTAACACAATTATATACAGTACTTTAATGCAGCTGCAACCCTGCACTGTATGCCTAGATGTTGCTAGGGAATGCTCCTACCTTAGATAGTAGAAATTCTAACCTTCAGTCCAGATTTACTAGGAGCACCTGTTGCCCCTCCTTAAATTTAACTCCTGACTTTGGCTTGGGTTGATCACAACATGCACTTTCCTTCATCCATTATTGCTTCCAGTCTGTTTTTAACAAATTAACCTCTTCGAACACAGTTCCTCATTGCTGCCCAAACATACCAGACAAAAACTGCATGGAGGACCAGACGGCTTTGACTCTGAAGCGCCATCCCTACTTTATGCCAGCATTGCTACAAAAAGAAGCACTTTTACTTGCCACTTGTTCCTGCACCTGTGCTATCATTTCCCTCCTGAGAGCAGGAGCATTTTTGCAGCCAGACATTGACAGAAACAAGGAAGTCCTCTGGCTGAAAGTATCTTGCTGCTTTTGACTGAATAGAAGTGAGCATCCAGCCACTCTGACCCTACGTAAAGACACACTGAACTATGGCCTTAGGGATTCAGTTTTCAGCTCCTTGTGACAGTACTAAATGCCTAAGTCTGCAGATCAATTTCTGGTTGCGCTCAGTTCATACCACTTATTAATTGAAATGCTCACCTCACACACTAAGTCAGAGCAGCTCAGTTATTGACACATGACAGGAAAGAAACATGTCAACTCTAGGGCTCATAGAACTCCCATTTTCTTCAATCCCCATTTATTTTTTTTTTAATATAAATATTAGTTTGACTCCCATGGTATTTTATTTCTTGCCTTCTCCCCTAACAGTTCATTCATACAGGGAGTTTAACACTACGTTGCTTTAAAATTCTTCTCAGGGGTTTCTATCACTATTATATACTGACTAGGCAGATATTAGAAACTCCCAAGAACGAGGAGGAAAGAAAGAGAAGAATGAGGAGTGATGGAGGTCTTGGATATTAAAGAGGAAAAAATGGTGCTTTACTCCCTTTTCCTTCCTGGAAAAACATGAGAAATTTTAATTTATCTGCTTGCTGGTTTTAAATGAGAATCTTTTCTTTTTCTGGGTTAGAAAACTACCAAAGCAAGTATTCAACATCCCTTACTCTGTCTGCTAGCATGCTAAAAACTTTGCAACTCAGAGTTTATAACTCAAACTTGCAGAAGTACTTCAGAAAATGCAGTCAAAATTTTATGTGTTTCTTAATATCTAAAATAATTCTAACCAATCTCCTTCAGAAATTCAAATAATAAAAAATAAAGAACCCCACAAGAATTCATCTGGCCTTGACAAAACTCCCCAGTCATTTTAAAAGTTTTTGGGACTAACTGTAGGTTGATTCAACATGAAGTACCTGAGCAAGATTCAACAGCAGAACTGTTCCAGAAATCAAGCTTATTTCTGATTTTCTATGAGACATAAAGAAGGAGGTCATCAATTTGACGACTTCTTTTTTTCCTAAGACTACACTGCCCTTGTATATATTTTCACAGTATCTCATTTTGTGGGAGTCCTTCATTTAGAACATTTACCCATCAAAAAATAGTGGTATGAGTGTTTCTCAGTTTCATTCTCTTCAGTAAAGTAAAAATTGCGTCTATTATTGAGAAAATGATATTTCAATACAAATAATTAGATTTCCACACATTTCCTTAAACAAATAATAAAAAAAAAAATGTAGTATAATTTCTTTTCAGACAGTCTTTAAAAGATAAATCCTTACTGGAGTGATCCATTAGTCTGTATAAGCAAGCCTGCAACTTTCAAAGCTACTCTTCCCTTAAAAAAATAAAAAAAATCTTCCCTGTATCCCTACTTCAGGATTTAGAGAAACAAAAACAGACATGAAATCATTACTGAATACCATGTAAGGAGTAAGAGCAATCCATTTCACAGAAAAACGTTACTAAATTCCCTATATTACCACTTTCTTCCAGCACGTTTCAACATTTGATACTTTTAGAAAAATACTGGTTTGGAAATAAAAAGAAGTTCAAGTACTCGTCCACTTGGGTGGGGGAAGAGGAATAGAAAACAGGGAGATCATAATCAAGTATTTTATATTAAAGACTAAATCAAAACTGGCACTAACTGAAATCGACTGACATCTCACTTCTGTTTGGGCAACATCAGCAGATCAACATGCAGCAGGTAATGCAACTATTTACTTTTCACTGGGATATCTGCATGTATAAATACTTTTAACTCTATTTACATGCGCAAGGTAAGACTATTTGGCTCAAAACACAAGTAAAACATTTTCAAACTCCAAACAGCAGAACAGCAACAAAAAGTTTCAAGCCCCATTTCTGCCAGACTTTTTACAAGTCATCATTAAAACCATCCCACATTTCTCACATCAGACCAAACCTGGCTATTTGTCTAGAGAAAGTGAAGTTTTATACATAAAACTTGAACTTCTCCTTTGAGTTGCTCAAAAGCGTACCTCCAAATTTCTCTTCACACCCATTCACAGACACCCAGAGGAGGTAGATTACTCCCACACACATTCCAATCAACCTCTGTTGCCTAACACCTCCATCTCTTAAAAATTTAGCTTTTTGATATTCTGGATAAATCTGGCAGCAAAAATAACACTTGCTGGGAACACATAAGACATGTCTCCACAGGCAAAATAATTTAGGATGTGAATTTGAAGTGCACAGCTATTCCTTCTGAACTTGTTTTGTGGACACACCTTTTATCCTCTAAAAACTAAAATAGCCACAGGTTCTTCAGTTCAAACCATGCATGCAAAAGCACACACACACTGCACACAGGCAAAACCTTGACAACAATTCAGCAGTTCAATAGTTATTCCATACTCTTTCCCTGCACAGGCAAATAGCACAAACTTTGAAATCCAGACATTAACTTTCCACGTATGCAGAATTTACTGGAGAACAGTCTGGCAAATTTTGAAGCTAAACCGGTATTTGCCATTTGCCTGAAAAACTCCAAAACGAGCTTCAAATTATGAAAGCAACCATAAGAGTTATTTACAAAACTCTCATTTTTAAGTCCACAAAATAACTGGGTCTAACGTATGACATACCTCTTCTGTAAGGATTAGTCCACCAGCACATTAGATGTTGCTTATAAAGGAAAAAAAACCACAGGACGCTACTTTTTCAGAAGCTTGATTTAATGGAGAAAACTAATGAGGAACAGTTCATCCTAAAAATAAACAAACATACAAAAAGCCAAAACAAAACAAACAAACAAACAAAAAACCTCTACCACCTTCCAGTGAAAAAGAAAACTTCTCCCCTAGGCTGTGGAAGAGAACTGCAAATAGAAAGGTCTTGGAATTGATTATGTCTCCCAGTTTCAAAGCAACCACGTACTGAACAACAGTAATGGTCAAACTGCTTTAAGAAAGAAACAATTTATGTCAATCTCTTCTTCCAATAATTAATGGATTTAACTTTGCACTAAACACATTAGCCATAAATACTCACTGGCACAAATAGTGGACATATAACAGGAAGAAGTTATCACAAAGGACAAAATTTATGATGTCCTGATTATAAACTGTATCATTAAAAAAGAGATGACAATAACGACCTTAATCCATTTGCCATGGTCAAGTTTCACAGGTAAATCAAGCATCTATAACACATATTCACACGATTTCTGACAGAAGCAGCAAAATAGAATTTTTAATCTTATTAGTAAGAAATGAAATCAGACAACTACCCACCAAAAATATAAAACTTGCCAGATCCATTCACACCAAGAAACATGGAAAGGAAACCAGATCACATTACAAAAAATTAAAATTATATATGAGCCATAAGGTTTGAGTTTCCTTCCTTTCAAATACTTTGTTTCTTTAAATTACATCTGATGGCTTTGGGATTTAAACTGAACATGCAGGCTGTGAAAAGAGAATGCATGGCAGGAAAAACTGAACTCACCACGTAAAAGGCAGAATGGAAAGGAGCCAGATACAACAAAAAGCTGACAAGGGAAATAGGCCTGGTTTTAGATTAAAAGACAATTTAAAAGTATAAAGAAATAATACCCTCCTGTATTTGCAGTTCATATCTTAGAAAGCCTAGGATGTGGACTGTAATTTGTACTACTTTACTTGCATAATTACACACACGTTATTTAAGCAGGCACCACATGCATATACAAAAAAAGAAAACCAATAGCAAATTCTGGAGTATTCTGTAATTGTGTATCAAGGAAGTCTTTATTTGCACACAGTAAAGCATCAGTTTGACCTCATTTTTTAATGAAATCATATACCTCCCAATTAGAAGCTTTGGAAGTACTGCATCACATATTCAAGCAAATGACAACACTGCTGATCCACTCACATCATTACACTGTTATTTTTATCCAGAGCATTCAGATCACGCGCAGTATCTATATAAATTTCCAAATGGCCTTCTCACCTTAAAAGTACTACTGATTTTACCACTAGGTAGGAAGCAGAGGCACAATAAAATAAGAAATCCTACAATCTAGGCTTCGGCCAGGTAGCCAAAAGATTCCTAAAATAAGAGCGTGACCCATATGAATTTGGGGGTGGTTGATGTTTGTTTACACTTTTTTCTGGACACAGCAGGGACATTAACAGACATTCTCTTCTCTCTCAGTATTTTTAAAATTACAATCAATTCACAAACCTGTGGCTAAATAATTTATTAAATATTTAAGAATTCCTTTTTTATTATTTTCAAGACAAGCTTAATTTGCCAATATTATAGGCAAAGTATACTTTTATTCCTAAGAATTGCCTCTACCCAAGTTTACTAGTGTCACTTTATCTTTTTAATTCAGAATACATCATGCTCTGAGTATAACACTGGAGGTAGTTTCCTCACTTTTGCTGAGGATCCAGACCTCAAGTCCACAGTCTGCCCCACCTAAGTAGAAATCTAGGCATACAAATAGAAGAAGACTGACAATTAAACTGCCTACTATTATCAGCTACAGAAAGCAGCATGTTTTAGAAAACTTCGTTGTTTCTTGCTTGGAGCTCAACAGAACCCACTCCCTCCTTCAACAAATTTCATTTTTAATTTCACCTCATCCATAATTAGACAACCAGCAGCATTCCAAAGTCTTTAACTGATCTCTGTGAGGACAGGTAGAATACCTACTTAATCATTCTGTTCGCTGTTTTCCTTTTATTCTTTAGCTCAACAGAACTCTTGTGCATATACTCAGCGCTAAAAAGAAAATCCAAGCACTCTACCAACTTGTAACCAGGGTTTTCATTGTTCCCGTGCAAAGCTACCCCCCTCCTCCGTTTTGCATACATTTTAGACAAGATTTTACTGGTTTGGATACATTTTATACAAGAGTTTAATTTGCCGCACTGATCCTCGCAGACGTAGCTGCTTTAACTGGAGTTAACCACTTAAATACTTCAGTGCTTGAGACATTCCTCCATTTAAAGAGTGACTTACCCACTCCGGAACAGATGTACAGGTCATATACTTAGGTGTTAAATGCACAGATAGATACATTTACAGATGCTGTCTTCAATCAGACACCGTTCCAAGGAGCCCAACATTGCTCTCCATGGACTTTGTTCTCACGGACATGAACAGAAGGTGGGTAGCAACTTTAACATTAAAATAAACCTCCTGTTACTGTCCTACAGCTTCTGTTACCAGCGGTCTTGTTTCCTAATGTAAGTATTATTTAAACACCTTCATCAAATCATTAAGAACTGCATTTACAGTATGAAGTCCATTTCTTCCACTTTTTAAAAAAAATCTGGCATACTGAATTTTGCTTGGATAGATAATACTGCCAAAATTACCTACTCAACTCAGTGAACTTCCTTGCTTAGCAAAGGCCGGGTTCTGTTCCGGAGATTTTCAGCATCCCTGCTGGGAAAAATGTTATTCCCTCTTAAGTTTCACAGATACTTCTCAAGTCAGTGAAGATGCATGAGCACTAACTGTAGAATTACAGCCAACATGAAAGTTTTCTACGGCACTTTTGCTCAAACACAACATAAATCAGACATTTATTAAGTGTGCCTTCTGTCAGTATTGCAGCCATTTTTAAAAATAACTCTCACTGCTCAATCATATGAATATAGTTTTGTTATCGAAAATTCTTTTTCTGTTTTAACTTCACAGCTGTGAACTTACTAAAACACATACATACATGATCTATATAGCCAAAGAAGCTGAATCAGCTACTGAATGGTGACAGAACACTTTTTTTTTTACTAATTGTGAGAGGAATTTTAGAGTGCACCAACTTTCCTGGGAACGCTGTTGGACTGCACTAAATTCTGGACATAGCTTATTCTGACATAAGCTGCTTTACAGAAAGTGGCCATGAGCTTGCAGTCTCTCTCTATATAGATACAACTCATGCATTCAATAATGCAGTACAAAAATTCTCTTCTCCCTAAGCCAAAGTTTCTTGGTAGGTAAGAAGTAGTGCAGGAATATGCACATTTCACCTGTGATTGTCGCAATGTTATGGAACAAACGAAAAACAAAAGCATATCTTCAAAGAAAGTGCTATATTTCAGTTTGTTGGCAATTCTAGCAAGAAAGGGAAAAAAAAAACCCAGCAGGGGGGGGAAATGGAGCTTGAATTTCAAGCCTCTGGCCTAAGTTTACACACCGTCGCTTTAGCTCATTTTAAATTGAGCAGAAATATTTTATAACTTTCTGACGGTGTGGACTTTCAGAAAGTCAGTCACTTTTCAAGGTAAAATTTCATATTAAAAAAAATCTCTGGAAAAAGATTAAAGTTTTTCCCGATTTTTCTCCCAAGTTAAAATCTTGAATCCTTCCAAAGTTCCAGACCAAAATAGCAGCTGGCATCTCATGGAACATTTTACTGACAGATTTCTCCACACGTTGTTTAACTTTAATTGTAACTTTCATTTCTCACGGAGAAAAGTATTTTTGCTCTTTTGTTTTTTTTATTTTTGCAAAGGAAACTCCACAACAAATGTAACATTTTTTTATGTAACAGCCAGTACTTGATTAAGTACTAGCTCTCAGAAACACATCGAACAAAACTTTTAAGTCACATCTCCTAAAACTCTGGAAACACGTTTTCTGAAAGACTTCGTAGGTCTGAAATACTCACATTTTAATAATCTACAGTGAGACTAGTACACTATGTACAAGTAATACTCACCCTTCTGAAGATGCTTTATTGTTACCACAAATAAACATTCCCCAGACTCTCGATTTGATATACACACCGGGGACAAACAAAGAACGACCTTAGAATTTTTACAAATTGCATAAAGAATCTGAATGTGCCAACCCCTAAAAGAAGATAAATATATCTACGAGAAAAATCACGATTTAGAAGTGAAGATTACACTAAATGTGCTGGTAAAAAACCCTTCACTGAAATCTGTATTAGTAAGACTCAAACTCAAAATAGCTGAAACTACAGTTTCTAGACTTGAGATTAACTTATCCTGCAATAATTAAATTATGCTCTTCAAATTGTTAAATGCTTCTTATCAGAGAGACCGAGAATCTGAACTTCCAGCTTTAGAAAAAAAAAAACAAAAAACTTTTCTCTTGTTCCAATAAAATCAGTGCAGTTCTTTGCAAGGTAGGAATAAGCATCTTGAGTAACGTGCAAATCTATTATCCCATTCCTGCCGCATCTATGCAAGCACTTCTTTTGTCTGTTAGTAACTATGAACCACCGAGAACACCCGATAATGTCAGACACACGCGCGCGATGCCACAAACACACCGACTTTCTTTTACCTTTACCCAACCTCACATTTGCTGCTCGGGGCGACGGCTCTGCCCAAGCTCCCCTTCCTTCGCACCTCCCCTGACCGCCCCACATCCAAACCGGGCATTTTCCGATCCCCATCAACTTTTCCCGGCGCTCGGGAAGGTCGGGATGCCGCGGTGCCTCCGAGGACCCGGTAGAGCCCGGATCGATGGAGAGACCCGCACCGCTCACAGGGCAGCCCCGGCCGCGCCCGGAAGCCCCGGCGGTCCCGGCCGGGACCGCCGGGGCTTCCGGGCGCTGCCGGGGCTGCTTTGGGAACGGGCAGCAGTGCAGGGGAATCGCCGCGTCCTCCCTCTCGCCCGCCGCCCTTTGGACGGAGCCAACTTAGACAAAGGGCACTCCAGGCTCCACGTCTCCCCAGCAGCTGCCACCGAGGCGGGGAGACGGGGGGGTGGCTGCTCCTCGGGCCCCCATCCATCCATCCCTCCCTCCCTCCCTTCATCCATCCATCCATCCATCCATGCATCCCCTTCTCCCTCCCTCCCTCCCTCGTGCCGCCCCCTCCCCTGCTTCCCCTCCCCCATGACAAAGGACCCGGGTATAAATAGCCGCTTCTCGCGCCGCTGCCGCCGCCGTCTCGAGCCCGCGAGGTGTCGCTGGCCCGCCCGCCCGCCCCGTCTGTCTTGTCTGTCGGTCGGTCTGTCGGTCGGTCGGTCACTCACCCCTCCCCGCCGCTCCCGCTCCGCTCCCGCTCCGCTCCCGCCGCCGGCCCCGCTCCGCCCCGCTCGGCTCCCGCCGGCCGGCTCACCCCGCCGGACCGAGCGCCAAACGCGCCGGCCCAATCGCCATCGCGCTCATTGCCGAGCGCCCAGCGCCGCCCCCATTGGACGGGCGGACGCGGCCGGGGCCCCGCCGGGCCAATGGGGAGCGGCGGGGAGCGGGGCGAGGGGCGGGGCCTCGTCCCCACGTGCGGGGGGGGCAGGGAGGGGTGGGGAGAGCCCTTTGTTCTCGCGCTGCCCGCGGGGGGACGGGGGCCTTGCGCCGCCCCCGCCCCCCCTCGCGCCCCCTCACGGCCCGGCGCCCCCGCACCCCCATCCCGCACCCCGCTCCGCACGGCGGGGCCGGGCCCGGGGAGGCTCGGAAGTCTCCGTCCGCCTCACGTGGAGAGCGGGGAGAGGGAGGGGAAAAGGCAGGGAGGCAGGCGAGAGGATTGGCGGGCGCCGGGAGGGGCCGCGCTCCCGCTCCCGCCCGGCGCCGCTGCCGAGTTTGAATCGGCCGAGGGCGGGAGCGCCGTAACGGCCGTAACGGCCGCGGGACCGCCCCGAGCCCCCGCCCGGCCCGCCCCGCCAGCCCGGCCGCGGCGCTCCGCAGCCTCTCCGCGCCCTCAGCAGTGAAAAAGTGCCAAGATAAGTTTGTCTAATGGGTGCGTTGCCCTTCCGCAGTGACCAGATCCCTTCCCTGCGTGTCCCACACCGGGCGCTGCTTACGAGGCGCACTGGGGCGGTCGCCGCACCCTTGCTTCCACAATCCCCGTCATGCTTCCTTACCGAGGATCGGCTCCCCCTCTTCCTTGTGGGTGCCTTAGGACATCTTCAGGGGGCAAAGCTCCGCGGGACCGGCCAGGTGCCGGGTGGTGAAAGCCTCTGGCGGGGGAAACAAACCCCCCGAGGCGCCCCGCGGGATCTGCGAGCGCGGGTCGGGCCGCAGGGAGAGCCCCCGCAGCCCCGGGGGCTGGCACAGCCCTGCCCCGCTCCCCGGCGGGTGTCCCGCCCGGCTGGCTGACTCACCTTCCAGCGCTGCCGCCCCTGCCCTGCCGGGTGTTTGACCGCTGCTTGCCCAGCCCCGCGCTGGAGCAGCGCGCCCGTCCCTCCCGCCGCCTCCTCCCCCGCGGCCCTGGAGGGTGCTCGTACATCGTCGCGTTCCGCTCCGCATCAGGTTCGCCTCCCGTTGCCTGCTGCGTGCTGTCTCCAGCCTCCAAGGCTGCTGTCGTTTTCCCCCGTTTCTAATCCGTGAGCCGTGCTCGTCAACCTCGTTGCCGAGGTTGTATTTAAACCTTTGAGGACTCCTGCACCTTTATTCGGCTGTCATCCCGCTTTCTGGTGACCCGAGGCTTTCTTCATCTTCAGCAGTGTTTAAATAAAACTGCAAAGATAAGTTTCCTAATGGGTCCTTTGCCCTTCCCGTGTGGCCAGATCCCTTTCCTGTGCATCCCACACAGAGTGCTACTTGGAGGTGCACTGGAACAGTCGATAGAGTCTTGCTTCCACAGTCCACTCCCCTCATCCTTCCTTACCAGGCATCAGCTCCCCTCTTTCTTGTGAATACCTTGGTACATCTTCAGGATCGAAGCCCCAAAAATGAGCAGTGGCCACTGTAATGAGGTCCTGAGTGGCAAAAGTCTATTGTGGAGGGAATAAACCACAAACACGATCTCATTCCCAAATCAAGCAGTTGGCTTAGATGTCAAATAAGGCTCCGTGTTCTTCTACTTAAAGGTGATGTGCTTGTGTGGTTTTATAGTCTCTGTCTTTCTTCAAGTACTTAAAATTTCCAGTCTTCATCATGTATTAAACTTGCAGTGAGATCTCAAGAGTGGGCATTCCTACACTGTATGTTCTTGATTTACGTCATGGCTTTGAAAAGTAGTTTCTACTAGTAACTTCTTTTGTTTTTTAAATCTCTCAGGTTTTGTGAGTTACCAGCAAAAAACGTGCAGCAGAAATGATTTCCTGTTACGGTTACATGTTGTAGTGTGGTAAATAGCTATTCCCTTCCTCAAATTCTAGTGGAGTGGTTGATAGTTTGAAAGATTATCTTAAAAATACGTTATTTGCAAAATATTAGTAATTTCTGGAAATTCAACTATTTTGAACCTATTCTGCCCCAAGATGGCTGCCACCACCAAAATGGCTACCCAGTCCCTTCACAACTTAGCTTTTGTAATTTATTTCAATCCTTCAAGTTGCACTTAATGGGATCTGGTTTTAGTCAGCAAGTAAAAATAACCACAGCTAAATAAGCATGGGATAACTTACTAAAACAGGTATAGTCAGCCACAAGGTGGAAAAACCTACGTTGTAGAACCTACCCTGTGAACTAGAGCTCAGCACAGATCACGTTTTTCTGTCTTGCACAGAAGACTATTCATCTGCCATGCCTGAAACTGATGGTTACTGGAAAACTGAACGCATTTTGAATTGAGTTACTCTTTCTCCTTTGCACTATAGCAAAACATTTCCACCAAGGCTCTGTTCCAGACCTATAGTGATTAACTCCTTGGCAGGGAACTCTATTAGATGCTGATTTCCTGATCCATAGTTCAGGCTGTCTCAAACATCCAGAATTTTAGTAGCTGTTTGATTCTCTACACAGGGATTTAATGTTGCAACAAGCTCTGTACAGACTTTCTGTTTTCGCAGACTAAACCACCCAAATGGTTTTCTGTTTCTGTTGTGTTTTTGTGATTAAAGAACAACTACCTTGTGATTAAAGAACAAGGATCTGTGTTATGCAGAGACATTCAGATCAGCTTTTTAGGCAAAAATAGTGCAACGATTCTCGAAAGAATTATCAACCTGGTATTTTGAGGAGTCATTCTGAAAGGAGTGAATTCTGATGGCAGCATGTAACAGTGCTTTTGAGAAAAGTAGCCAATGTTGAAGAAATTTATTTGTGTTACATGACAAAGTCAGGCTCAGGAAAAAAGTATCAGTTTTAGACCCTTCTGGAACTGCTGTTTTTTCTTTTTCCCTCTCCCCTCCCCTCCTCTCCCCTCCCCTCTCCACTCCTTTTCATAGTTAATACACTGTAGAAGAGCTTTTTCCACGTTCCCAGCACATGAATGTAACATGTATGTTCATTCTGTATGTATGACTAAAAGAGTGGAATAAGGATTTGTCAGTGCTAGATCACCAACATCAATCAGACATAAAAATAATTGTTTGATAGCATCACAGGATGTTCCTAACTATGATTGCTTCTGTGGGGGTGTACTTGTGTGTCTGTTTTCACCTTTTAAAAGAATGATAGTTGAATCCAGAAAAGAAAAAAAAAAAAAGTACAGATAAAATTTTGCTATGAAGCAAGATTAATAGTTGAATGGTTTCTTTTAGAGATTTTTGACATCTCAAATAAGGTGGTATTTTCAAAGCATAGGTTATTCTTTATGCATTATTATCCTCATGATTTCCTTGCCGTCAGAATCCTATGGTATTTCTTCCATCTGGCTGGGGAAACCAAGCAAGACTGGTCAGGGAACTAATTTAGTCTGAAATAGCCACCGGTGCTGGGCAGTTTTCCTCTTGTGTGCCCGGTTTCATTAAGGTGAAGTTTAGCTAGGCCGCCCCCACCATCAGCAGCCCGGAGCCGAAATGCCAGTCGCTGCATCTGTAATTCTTGTAGATAAGCTGGTGACTTGCTGATCGCAGCGTCGCTTTCCTTTGTGCTTCGGAATGGCAGTGTAACAAAGCTGTGTGCAGCTTTTGGGTGGGTCTCCTCTGTGGCGCGGACTGGTGCACTCCACAGATTAGTCACACAGCCTCAAGAGTGTTTGAGCTCCGTTGTTCCGTGGTGGGGAGGGAAAGAGGATGCACACTCTGCCCTGGTTATTCCTACCCCTACAATCAAAGCCTGTAACACTGCAAATAATATTTCATCTAGCAGAACGTTTAGGAGCACGGTCTTTGTTTCTTCGTGTTTTGTTTTGTGGGTTTTTTTTGTTTTTTTTTTTTGTTAATATAATTTATTTATTTTAAAAGTGCCTTCCATACGTTACTCATTTATTTCCTAATGCTAATCTGTACTTTTACTGATATTTCGGCTTGTTGTTTGTCTAAAATTCTGCAGTTTGGTTCATGGGAATTTGATAAGATTTTACAAAATGTTTACATACTTGGCAATGGAAGTACAGCCTAAAACAGTAAATCTGTAATAACATTAAAATGTTATGCCCAGCAGTGATTACACAGAAATCAGCACAAACCCTACATTTTTTAAGAGTTTGTCTTAGCTTTTAACACACATGAGTGTGTTTTTTAACTACTCATTTTAAGATCAACTATGTTTTTAAATGTTTTTTTCCACTAGTGTACTTAATGGTACTGGTCCAATTTCCCAGAAAGAAATGCAGCCTTATGACCTATTTCACAAACCTCTTCTGACCTCTTTTTTTCCCGCATTTGCTATATTCTTCTCTGTAGAATTGAATTTGATAATCAGATGATCAACCAGCAGAAGTTACACCTGCCATAGACTCTTTTCCTGTTGTGCAAGCAGACGTGTGGTTGCCATTTGACTTGATGCCCTTGCCACAAGAACCTGTACCTTGGGACTCACCTAACCAGGGGAGGTGTACACAGCCAGGTGTACAGCAAAACATGTACAGTGGCAAGTGTAGGCATATTGTCTAACACCAGAGCACCGTGAAAATTAAATAGCCTGAATGAATGAAAAAAGGGGTAACAGCAATTACTTTGACCAAGATTTGATGATGTGCTGTTACAGGAAAACGCACAGATTTCTGTGCCTTTTACGGGCTTTCTGCATCTGATGCAGCGAATGGTAACACCTGCAGCAGCTTCCTAGCTCTGCAAATGCATCATGGCACACACCCAAGTAACAGAAAGCTACCTGATCTTTCACTGAATGTTTGTCTCATGTATTGTGATAAAGCCATGTAATATATTTTATACCGAGTATAAATGTTTTCAGTATGCTGAGCCACCTCAGTTCTTTCATAGTGTGTTCAAGGAGATTTTGTTGGGGATGCAAGACAAAGGTGGAAGCAAGAGTGATGCAAACAATTAACTCAAACTATGTTTCTGTGTTAAACACAGGACAGTATCCTTTTGGCTAAGGAGAAATGTTGCTGAAAGGAAGGCTCCAATGTTTTTATACAACGACAGAATCAATGTAAGTGATTTTCTGTTGATTTTTTTGAACATGTAGACATAAATCTTATTGGACATGCTCACCCACTTCAATTTGTGTAAGAAATTATTTTACTTTCCCTGCTTTCATTTAGAAATAAACTGGACTTTAAAAACTATCTATAGGTAATGGTTTCACTTCAAAGAATCTACTACTTCTGTTTACTTTGCGGTCACAGAAGCTGCCTAAGTTGTGTAAGAAAAATAGTCTCTCATCCTTGTTGCTTGTAATTTTCTTTTCTTTTTATTCCTTACCTCACCTGCATTTACTGTTCTACTCAAACCACTTAAAGGTCTAAATGGTATCATGTAGCAAAATTGCCATGAAAGCATATGCCTGAGAACTTAAATTGCAAGTGGTTTTGGCAGTGTAACTGTATGATACTGCTGTGTGCCACTCACAGGGGAGAATTTTGCTGCAAATTTAAAGGTTCAGGTAGGTATTCAATGAGTGTTGATGGATGATGCTCTCCCATTGGGCCAAATCCAAGATTAAAAGCCTGAGCTCTCTTTGAATGTTGTGTTTCTGATGTGTCAAAATTCGTCAGTGGCAGTGGTTCAATTACCCTAGCAGACGGAGTTCACTGACTAGAATCAAACGTTCATATTTGGCTGCAGATGGTACTTCGTCAGACAGCAAAGTGTAATATACATGTAGTGATAAGTCAGACTATTTGCAAAAGGAAATGCATTTGTGAAATCTCTTTCCTCTGTTCATCATTTCACCTCTAAAAGGAGTATTACCACCGAATGTAGCCACCCTTCCATCTCTGTGTGAATTTGTCATGCATAGGCCTCCATTTTACCATTATTTACCCCTCCTCATTCTCTCTTTGATATTTATGTTGTGTCTTCTTTCAGCTTTTCCTTGTAAAGGTGCAGTCTGTCCTGTTCTGTCCTAGAATTAACTAATCCTGACATCTAACATATTAAGAGATATTTGCAGTTGTGCTGGTCCTACCTACCTTTTCTAGAAGGCAATAATGCGTACTATGTTGTGTGTATACACACATGATCTGACATATTCAAGGTTAGTTAATTCATAAATGTAAAAGTGAAAATATTGTTTAGCAACATAAACTTGATTAAACCAAATAGAAAGTACCTACTCTCCTCACCTCTATGGGAGGTGCACTTTGAGAGTGGATTTGATGAACTGTTAAATCTTGCCATGACTGGTATGTTGTTTAGTCCAAAAGTCAGTTTAAAAAGATCTATGATAATGACTTTACAGTGAAAGTAAAAAGATAATTATACTCATCTACCCATTAAATAAAGTGTCTAATGCAAGTCATAAAAATAAGATGTTCACAAAAGTTTATGGAGATGTACAAAGTACTAAGTATGCATCCCATTTGTACCCCAAGCTTTTTTGTTTTTCAGTCTTAGCCCTTGATGAAAACATTCACAAATAAATGCAAATTTAAAAAAAAAAAAACATTACACAGACCCATTCACTACTCTGATATTGTGTCAGTGAGTTTACTTTCCAGGTGTAAGGATTTCTAATTATTTGATAGGGTTCTTTTTCACCAAAAATGTAGTTTTTTATTATGTAAACATCTCTGAAGATCAAAAAGGTAAAAAATATCGCTCAGCTGCTGATCTGAGAAAGCTGTTACTAGGAAAATAATACTCTATTTCTGAACTCAAAGGATGATAAGGTTTTCATGCTTTATGACAGAAAGGATCACCATTGTGGTGATTTATATGTCTGTACAAATACAAACAGACCTGTCCAGTAAAGTCTGTTATGCAGTGATGCAAGTCCTAGTCAAGAGACAGACAGACAACATTACAATGTAGGTGTCAGCTGGATATGCTGTCAGATGTGTAATAGAAAGAATGACCAATTTGAATTTGTATCAAACTTGTATTATAGACTAAAAAAGGTCATTGGTTTAGCAATTTAAAAATGTTACATATCACTTCCCTCTCTGAACCCTTCATGCTGGGTGTGAAACATACAATTAAGAGAATTAGGGGAACTGGACTTTAGCCAAGAAAATTATGAAATAACTGAGTGTCTGTGCAGACTGATGTTGAGAAATGCTTTATGAAAGACAGATTGCTGACAACTATATAAGTGTTGAAACCTTTTCTATAATTTATGTGCAAAAAGACACATTTTGCTTTTAATAATGCTTATTTAAATGAATAATACCAAGGGCAGGAACACATATTTTTCTTTCAAAGTAAGAGAAGTAAAAAGGAGAAAAAGAGAAGGCTAAGCAAGGTCTGTGCAGCACTAAATTTCTACATAAGATTTTAAAGTACTCCAAGTCACATTGAGGGATTGCTTCATGAAGTCTAGTATCTGTCAGACCGAGGGTGTAATTTTGATTTTCTCAATCTATGTGGGTTCTAAGTGAATTTTAATTGGCATTACTCACTGGGAAAGTGAGATGAGATTCTAAGGCTGTAAGTATGAAGGACTGAGTCAACCAAGTGAGTGAAACAGTGACTAACTAATTAAGTGAATGAGTGAGCACGGCACTGCTTGCTTTTGTGATCATTTCTATGCATGAGTGAATGGCAGGGCTATTACATGTGTGTGAATGAGTGGGGTCAGGGTTGCTGAACAATCCATACATTTGTGTGGTCTTCCCATTGCTTGATTAGACTAATGAGCCCAGTGTTTGGAATATTAATACATGTAGACTAGAGCTAAACTTGTTATCTAGTTGGGAGACAAATTAAAAAAATATGAACTATAGCGTGCCAAAGTCTGGTTTTGGTTTCATACATGTAACTCTGGATTGGGTAATCAGCTGCTTCCCAGCAGGTTGCTTTCTGTTCATTGGCATCAGGGAGCTGAATGGTAGGTACACTATTACTACTTCCAGGATTATTGTTATAAGTGACATTATCAAATCTGTTTGTAGTTTATTGCAGATCTAATTGTGTCATATAAACTGAAGCATTATCTGACAATGAAATGATTTTCTGTCTTATTACACTTTCATAAAGGAACAGATTTGGCTTTCCTTATGTCAACTATTTTGCTTCCAAAGTAGTTAACAAGGCTAGCAATAATTTTGGCACCCTAAAAGCTTATTGCTTCAAATAACACAAAACAGAAGCAGAATGAAACCTTGTTCTATTATGTCGTATATAAATCACATTCTGTTGTCACTTTTCATTTGATTGCATGCATGTAAGAGAACAGGAGTCAACACTATACTGCTAAAATTCAACCAAATCATACGTGTGATGAGGGGATATAAAGAAATAGTCTAGAACTTTGAAAAACTTAGAGATGTTTCCCCCCGCCCGTGGCTTTTTTTTTTTGCTTCCTTAAGACTTGCCTACCTTGCCATTTTTATCAATCAAGCAAAAAAATTATAAGAAAACATTAAAAAAAAATTAAAGAAAAAAATTGTAACTTCAGTAGTAGGAAAAGTCAAAGAAAGTATATCAAGCATTAGTAGTTACCAGAATTCAACAACTCTGATATCTTGACCTGAGCCAGAGAATGCTTTTAATTATTGTAAATTATTCTGGATTTGAAAATTGAGTTTATGGGAAACATATGTATATTACATAATTAATCCTACAGTTTTTTCAGGCTTTTTCTTGCATGTTGGCTGATGGTTCCAGTACAACATATTTCCTGATTCTAAGCCAATTTCTGCCCTCTCATCTGCACTGCACTCTCTCAGAATGTTTCAGTAAATTGAGCAGCTGGCAGTATTTTTTCATATGTTTTATGATCTGACAATATTTTGCTGTTCTTTAAAAAGCAGGAATCCTTTGCTTTTTGCATCCTCCAGGTTTGGGATGGCAGTCCTCCAGAGAAGGACATGATTTGGCAAACAAACTGATTTAGCAAAATGCTGATGTTCTGCATATGCTGCCATCTTTTCCACGTGTATTTGGTCTTGATTTGGATGCCTTAAACTATGTGGCTTGCTTTACAAAGAGTAACTATTTCAGGATTTTTGTGGGTTTACATAACCAAAAGAGCTATCTGACTTTATGAGCAAAATTAGTCACTGACGTATGTTCAAGCCTAACGCCAAAGGTAAAACTTTATGATTTATTCTCTGATGGAAGTCACATAAGTATGTTCTATTTATCCAGGCAATGGTAAATCTAGGGTGGTATTTCATTTGGATCTCATGACAAAAATGGTAATACCTAGGAATAAACAAAGGTTAAAAATTATTGAAAAAGTTTTAGTTGGCAAAACTGTTTTATAGAAAACAGCAAATTATCAGTTTATGTCTTAAACCAATTGGTGAAGGCCAAAAATCTTCTCATTGGTCTCTTCAATCTAAATACGTGTTCCTATCTAAGGCTACAATTAGCAGCTGTTTTATTAAGAACTGAAAATTGGCCAATATTCTGCTGAGACACTGAGTCTTCTACTACCAATTACAAACATTGCTACTGAATAGAGAAAGCTCAAAAACATTTCTGTGAAATGGACTGTGTTTCAAAGAAGAGGGATTGTGGGTTATTTCGTTCTAGTTCTTCAGTTTAGGATTAATTGCTGGAAACCTGAAGTGTGAGGAATAGATGATCCAGGATAAGGGAACAGATGTGATTTACTCTTCCTTTAATTTACTTTGTATTTTTTTTACAACTGCACTTCTGTGTACTAATTCTCACATTTTCAAAATGAGGATGGGATTAATGAATGTTTGTAGAGTGCTTTTGATGCCAAGACAAAAGAAGGCTTTACATCTCAGGATGTAATTGTTAGAGTGGAAACTTATTTGAGAAATATTTAAATTATTTTCAAAGTACATTCTATATTGGATGATTTGAATGCAATACAGTATTTTGAATGAATACAGTATTGGAAGATAAGTAGGAGTTAAATCATGTCATATTTGTTTTGGGTGGCCAGATATGTGGAGAGAGAAATGTTGCCCACAGCTGGATCAACTTTTCAGATAAGAAGGGGCAATGTTACACCACAGATCAAGAAATACTTGTCTGCATGTAATTCTTGCAGATCTTCAAAAGCTCACAGCTGGGCAGTGACTTGATGTCTACCATGGTTCATGGAGGTTAACTGAAGAGCATTTGCTTCATGAAGTTATGACATGGTTTAACCTCAGCCAGCAACTAAGTACCACGCAGCTGCTCGCTTAGTCCCCCCTGTCTTTCCAGGACAATGAAAAAGAGAACCAGAAAAAAAGATAAAACCCATGGGTTAATAACAGTTAAATAATTGAAATAAAGTTAACAGTGATAACAATGTCAATAGTGATAATAATGATGATGATGATGATGTAAAGGAGAGATATGAATAAAGCCCAAGAGAAACAAGTGACGCACAGTACAGTTGTTCACCCCCTGCTGCCCAATGCCCAGACTGTCCCTGAGCAGTGATCAGCAATTCCCAGCCAAGTCCCCTAGTTTATATACTGAGCATGACATTCTATGCTATGGAATATCCCTTTGGCCAGTTTGGTTCAGCTGTCCTGGCCATGCTCCCTCCCAGCTTCCTGTGCACCTGCTCACTGGCAAAGCATGGGACACTGGAAAGTGTTTGACTTAGGGTAAGCACTGCTCAGCAAAAATAAAACTTCAGTGTGTTACCGACATTATTCTTATACTGAATCCAAAACACAGCCCTGTAGCAGCTACTAGGAATAAAATTAACTTTATCCCAGCCAAAGCTACAACAGTATCCACACCTTATTCCATGTCATTTATGTCATGCCAGGTCCCAGTTAACCATCATCACCCTTCTGGTCCTTTGAGATAATGAGAGAGAGATATGGATGTACACAAAGATATCATTCCCTTAGTCTATGGATCATCCCCATAAAAGTCTGTTGAGTTCATTTAGTCCATGACTTTGGGCTTGATTTCTCGTGACAGTCTTTCAGGGCAAAGAAAAATGGTGTGTGGTGTTGGACTGTTGCAAGTTAAAGCCAGCTCTGATTCTGTCACAAATGCGTTTTTCCAGTCTCATCAAAGTTTCATTTTTCATTAATGTGGGTAATTTTCATTGTATTACCCGTGATGTGGCATATAGCCACCACAGAAGTGATGATATACGGTGTTGTGTAGCAATTAACATCATACAAAGTAATTCACTGGCTTTTCTCATGCAAAATCAAATTCCCTCGAGGCACACACCAGACTTCTGGATTGTCCCCCATTACCCACGAAGTGCACCGAGGTTCCTGAGTGAGAACAATCCCATAGATGTGTTTGCCTTTGCTTGAGGCAGGAATAACCCAGACTATTTTCTCCAGTGTATTTTTAATGTACACTACTGGAACTTTTTCCCTTTTTATAGTACATAAAAGTTTTGATGGGCAGAGCCAGCTGAATTTGCAGATCCTCTAGTATTGACTAACAGTAGCTTCTGCTACATGTGTATCCAGTGTTTGAAGGTCCCACCACCCACTGCTCTTAGTGTCATCTTTAACAGTGCACTGTATCATTAGATTTTCCCGAAGGCTGATGCATGAGAGGGGACGTAATACGCCCACTCTATGCCATGTTTTTTAGCCCAGGTGTCTATGAAATTGTTTTAGACATTAGTCCTGTTGTCTTACTCAGTTCTTTCTGGGGTATCATGTCTTCATAAGCCTTGCATTTCAAGGCCCAGGGTAGTGTTCTGGACAGTGGCAGAATATGTGTCCAGCCATCCAGTGGCTGCTTCCACCACTGACAGCACATGGCATGGGCCTTGATGGGTTTTGGAGGAGTGTGCTATAATCAGTCTGCCAGGCTTCTCCATATTTGTATTGCAGACATCATCCTCCTTATCAGAGAGGCTTTAACCACTTGAGCTGCTTCATTGCAGGGCATGTTTTACACTCCTGAATAACCTTTGTTATAGTGTCCATGGTCAAGTCCACCCCTTGGTCATGAGTCCATCTATCACTTGAATCTCTTCCTTGATGGCAGAAGGTGCCACAGGCCCACTAAGCTATAAATAATTCATAGTTATGTTGCCAGTCCAGATCTACATGAGACACTTTTATCTTAGCAGCCTGTTTCATCTTCTGGTTATTCTGATGTTCTTCAGTGACTCGACTCTTGGATACATGAGCATCTATGTGATGTACTTTCAAAACCAGGTTCTCCACCCAGGCAGCAGTATCTTGCCACAGCAGCATCAATGCCACAATGGCAGTGCTGCCAGTTGTTCTGCTTCCATCACTGCAGCCACTCCCAGAGGGGCTTTGCTGATATCCATAAGTCAGTACAGAGGTAAAGTACTGGTCATTTCTCTCATTCAGCAATGTCTAAGGCCAACTGGATGGCTTTCACCTCTGCAAACTGACTGGAGTCACCTTCTCTTTCTGCAGTTTCTGTGACTTGTCATAGGGGACTCCATACAGCTGCTTTCCTCTCAGATGCTTTCCTACAATACAACAGGACCCATAAGTAAACAGGGCATTTTGCCTCTCACTTTCTGATAATTTATTATACAGTGGGGCCTCTTTAGTATCTGTTACTTCCTCATCTGGTGTCAAGCCATCAGATTGCACTGTTTTTTAAACTAGGCTAAGAGACAAGAATAAATCAAAATTTGAGTGATTAATTTTGTATTTGATCTTTGGCTGTATAGTGATGCCTGCACAAAAGCAGAACCTCATGAATATTTTTGTGCATGGGGTCATTAAAGATAATAGACTGTCATCTAGAAGTGCTGCACTTTGCCACATTCTTAGCCCATACTTCATGTAACCCATTCAGAATTCTCTTTGTGCTTCCTCAGAGCATGGAAGTCAAACACATAGTCTTTGTACAAGACATGCTCTTTCGTAGTGCCTCTTTCACAAAGTGTCTCTCTCAGATCAAGAAGTTCACATTACTGTGAAGATAGAGAGGATCAATAACAAATAACTGCTGTCATTTGACAGCTGCTCATTGACACACATTATGAGTATCCAAATTTATTTCACCAGCTTTTGCTTTCATTCTGTGTATAGACTTCAGGTACCAGAAAGCTGCTGCAGAAACTGCATCTTTAAAACCAGTTTGTACAATGCTGCAGGAATGTCCAGCATGAACAGCTTCAGAATCATTCTTTGAGTAAATTTTGCATGTTCTGAGAGCCATAGCTAAATTATTTATAGTAGGTACAGTGCTTTCCTGAGAAACTGTATGGAGGCAGGTAAAGAGAAACTTTATTAATCCTGAGGTTCAAGCTGTATACAAAGGACACTGCCAGCTCAGAGGACGTTTCTGAACTGCACAGCTAAGAAACACTTATACCTGTGTGCCTTTCCAGCACGCGGAGAATACCACATCAAAAGCTCCAAATCAGCTTCATTAGACTGCATAAGCAGAAGGTTTTCATTTGCTTTCCTTCTCTTTTAAGAAACCTCAAACTTAGGAAATTAAATGCAAAAATAAATAAATAAAGCCCTCCATTCATACACACATGAAGTTACCCAGCTAAAATACAAGATGTCAGAAAATGTGAAAGTTGTTTATGTCAGCAGTGCCACACTGAATGGAGAGAGCCTTTCTTGTCTTGTTTTCCTTGTTACATTTTTTTGGAATGGTGGCCCCTTGCAAACTGCAGAAACTTCACAATTTTTGAGAATAAGATACTGACATGTGGATCAAAGTAACTAAACTGCCCATACTTGTTTGGAAAAATGTAACTGGACCCTTGCTTAATAATAAAATAAGACTCTAATAAAATTAACTGAATACATTGATTCCTATACTTCTGCTGTATAATGAGTACTGTAAAATAAACCAGATGTACATTGTAATCAAATTAATGTTGTTGTAGAATCTTAATATTTGCATTTGGTGGTTGCTAACATCCTGCATTAGTGAATTAGAGGACAATTCTGTGCTGCAAGTTTTGAGGTTTTTAATTATCTTCTGCTCATTAGCCCAAAGTGAACAACATCCAGAAAGTTACTAACAGAGAGAGGAATCCCAGCACCGCTCTGCTGAAGGAGCTTCAAAATATATATCCCTCTAAGGACTGCTGAAAGATCTGAATTAATTGGCATGTTCTTCATTAAATAATGTGTGATATTTGGCTATTTGTTATCTCAACAATTTTTCACACACAAGAATATATAAATAAATGTTTGGAACTGGAGTTAAATGGTTAGCAATCTTTCTAACTTCAAGCAGTTTTGTCCAGTGTGTATTTATAAAAAGTTTGTTTTGGTTTTTTTGTTGTTTTTTTTCCGGGGTTTTTTGCGGGGGAGGGGGTGGGGTTGCAGGACACAGTCCCGGGCTTTGTTATTTTTTTTAATGCAGGAAACTTCTGAATCTTTACTACTTACTATTATTTTGAATTTAATAGTGGATATTTCATTTGACTGAAAGGACCAGGAGAAATAGCATGTACAAAAAATCCACAATTATATTAGGATAAACACTGCACTGCTGCCCCCAAAACCTTCTTCCAGTCATGTCTTCTAGTTGAAGTCAAGTCTGCCAAGAAACAAGTAGTTTTCTTCTGTTTAGAAGAAACAACCTCATATTTTAGAGCTGGATTTGCAACCTAACTTGCAAATAAGCCTGCCTTGAAAATGTGGGTGTTTCAAATTAACAGCTGCTCTCGAGCTTCTCATGCAGGTCTTCAGTGGGTGCCGAATAAAGAAAAATGCAGCTTGCAGAAGAAAGTGGATACCTTAAGAAGCTGTTTTTTGCCCATTCAGTATTCATTGTCCATAACAAATGTCAATAAAAATGTTTATGAACCCTGATCATTTCCCATGGGATTGGGAATGTAAGAATTGGTACAAGACCACTTTATTTTCCATTTATGCATCATACTATAGTTTCTAAAGTTTTAATTATCTATATATTTCAAAACATGATGTGTATGTAAAGGAGTCAGTTCTTTTTTAGTAATGCATGTAGACTATAGAGCACACCAATTTACCAACTATGATAAATTTCCTTCTGTTTCATTTCAGAAATCTGATCTTTTTAGTCTTATTTTCCCTCTGGAAGAACAGCTAGAATTCACATTTACTGAAAGGAAAGAAAGGAAACCCAAAGCCTATGCACATGCTATCCATAGGTTACGAGAAGGAGGGATCAGAAGAGGACTTAGTCCCAGCTGTTGAGTAGCCAAAATCTAGACACGGATCTCATCATCAGTAGAGGCTGCTTTGGTACTATATTTGAAAAATATTCACTTAGTCCCAGTACCATACAAAATGAATAATATATTTACAATATCAAATATAATGTAGATGTGGATAGGTACGTGTAATTGAAAAATTGTAGAGGGCCCTGTTGTGACTTCTTTGTGAACCATCTGCCACATTAGACATGCAATATAGATACTGTATGCTTGCAGAAGAAGTCATTACAGGACTTTTTTCCCCCCAGTTTTCTGTTACAGTAAAAATCTGTTTGTCATGAGTGAAATCCAGGGAGAACAGATAAACATCTGCCCTGCAAAATTTCACTCAAGACAAATTGTGCTTGGTTGGCCTTATTTTTTTTCCTCTCTACATGTAAAATAAGTATATACATGTTATTTGTTTTCCTAGTGCTGCAATCTTTCAACAGAGGCTGGACAAAGACTTGCAAATGCCTAAGATTGTAATTTTACCTTCAGAAAAGCAGTTGTTGAACTAGGTATATTTTTCTGTGAAGCAGTGGCTCATCAGCCTTCACTGTCTCATCAGGTCACTGCGCGGTCCCCACGAGGGTGTGTTCATCCCAGATGGATGGGCCCCTGATCATGTTGCTGTTGACTTACTGAGAACATGTACTTGTTCAGATGGTGTGTTTTCTGCGCAGGTTTTGCATCAGCCATGGTAAAATGGAGGCTCCATAGAGCATCTCAAGGTCAGAGTAGTTCAGAGAGAGAGTAACTACCTGCTCTGCCCTAAAGCCTACACTTGCAAAGTTCTCCACTCAAGGCCATAAACGCATTTGAAACATCTGGGAGAGTTTATATTGGGTTAGTGTTTCAAATTACAATGGCCATTGTGGGTTTTATTCAGTGCTCATCCAAGTGTTCAGTTCAAGTTTATGGTATCATGGAATCACAGTCTGACTTTAAATTCATTTAGCACTGCATGCAGCAGTGAGATGTGATCATACCTCATAAGCTGCTAGTGTCCTAATTTAGGAAATAACATCTGAGATTAAACAGAGATCTAAAATGGATTAGACCAAAATGTTAATGGTGGGAATAACCAAAAATAATGCATGTTTTCTCTTCTTAAGGTCAATAACATCTTCTGTGAGCATACATATCTTGTATTCAAAGTAGCTTATTTCTAATTACAGAACTTTCTTTTATTAAAAAAACAAAGAAAGCAGTATATTTGTTAGTCAAAGATACCAAGACAAACTCTGGAAAGGACTGTGACTGTGTACCTCCTTATTAATGGAAAACAATAATAGATGCAGCAGTTTAGTTCAGCATCTTTCAAAATTTAGCACACTATCAGTATCTGCCTTGCTTCAATAAAACCATAGTGTTGTGTAAATAGAATGATCCTTATAATTTTCTGGATTGTCTCCAAATGCCTCCATTTTTGAAGATCAACCAGCTGAAACATCAAAATTTGGAAAATGACAAGAACACTGTGACCAGTGTAAAATATTTGTCTTCCTTGATTCTTCATAAGAATTTTTATATTGTAAGAATATGACATTTCATTTCATCCAAGTGCTCTGGGGGTCTATTGGATAAGTGTTTTGTGCTAATACCTACTCCTGTTTTATAAGTATAAACTCCTTTAATATTTTTGGATAGCATGCAATAATGTCTTCACAGTTATGAAGAAAAGTATTTTTATTATTGACAGTTTCATTTTATATACTAATCATTTCAAGTGCTTTTGGTCTGTTAGACCCATTTTCTGACAGCCTTATCACACCTGTACAAACCACACACACCGTATTTTGTCCTGGCGGAAGAGCTGAGAGAAACAACGTTTATGATTTAAAAATAAAAATTGCAAATACCGTTCTGGTCTGGAAACTTTGAAAGCTCTGGTTTTGTCAGATTGCATGATGCTTTCATGAAATATTTAATTCTACAGTTTAACAGGAATGACAGTTTTACAATTACTGATGCTTTCCACTGATTTCTTATTTTATTGAGTTATTGTCCTTTCTAATCATTGATTTCCATCTACTTCTCCCTGATTTTCTGTTCTGTTTTACTTAAGTCTACCTGAGCATAGATCAATCCACACATTATCTTTTCTCTCTTGCCTGAGTGTCCTCACAATCTGCTCTTGAGAACTGCAGGTCAGGCCTAGCAAGTCAATGAGGTGCTTCAAGAGCACAATTATGTGATTACACTAAGGTCTGAAACAGCCAACTTGTTACCACATCTTGCACACACAATCAAAATATGCAATAAAATGTATAACAGACCAGAAAGGGTTGAAGATGTGTGTAGTGTACCTGGTCAATTTTTCTGATATTTTACAAAGTGTACAAACTGTAAACATTATTTGCAGGATAAAGCACGCATTTGCTGTGCAGCTGATTAAAAACAATTATAGACTGTCCAATTTTTGATGGAAAATGAAAGAAAATTTACCATTTGTTTTGCATTTCAAGTTACAGAATTGACTTTGTTTGCCTTCAACTCTTTTATTGAAAGAGCCAGCTGGTAGCTTACTCATGCCCAGACTTTGGGCTCCAGATGCTCAGACCTGCTCTAAATCTCTGCTAGTTCCATATTGATCAGGAGACGGACCAGGGAACAATATAAAAACTTGGGTCTTAAGGTTACAGAGAAGTTATTTTTAGCAGGAGCCATGATTCTGTGCACCTGTATGTATCAGTGAAGGTATACTTCAGAACAGAAAACAACGTTTATTGTAGGCCCTTATGTGTGTGTTGTCAACCTCAGCCTACTGAATGCCCCCAAACTTTGGTAAATTGTATGCTACGTAACTTGACTCCAAACAAGAATTTGACAGAAAGGGAACTGTAGAGACGAAGGTTCACAGCTGGGAAATGTATTATCACAGGTGAAGACCAGAAGAAATCATGTTCATATGTACCCAAGACTCCTGGAATTTTGCTACTCACAACAGGCCAGACAGACTGAGGTGGATGAATTATCTGATCAAGAGTTGATCTGATATGGACTGCTGGAGAAGTCTCTGTATCCAAGTAAGTTATTGAAAATCATCTTTACCCATAGACATCTAATAAGACATAAAATAATCCACAACTTGTTGTGGAAATGGCTGGAAATAGACAAAGCATGAATAAATGAAACCCAAATACTGTAGACACAACTAAGCCTTATTTAATAATTCTCTAGATTAAAAGATATACTTATGTAGGTAGGCAAGACTGGGGATAATATATTGTTTAACTGATGACTGAAACAGGTCAGTTATATGTAAAATTATTAAAACAGTGGCATAACTCCCCATTTTTTTTTTAATTATTATTTTTATAGTTAATAGGTACACTAGCAGTCTGGGTTCTAATTTTGTATGAATGCAAATAAATTTTAAATAAAGTTGTTATAGTTTCAAAACACAGTTGGAATTCCTTCCAAAAAGCTTAGCGCCAACGCCTTAGTGTTGGTAAAGATGGTTAACAACGGGCACAATGAATATGCATATCCTGATGTTAACTGCTTTAGCCAGAGCCTTTTGTTCTGATCTCTCCCCAGGCCAGAGGGGGAGGGAAGACTGGCTCGGGAGGGGGAAGGGGTCAGGGTTTCTGCGCTTTCTGCACAGGTCAGGAGTTCAGTGGCTCGGGGCAGAGGAGGGAGGATGGGGACACACTGAGTCTGACATCGCTGGGGGACCAGGATTGTGGCTTTTGCTCTCTGACTTCGCCAATCACCCATGGAGACCCGTGGGCACCGCAGAGATGGCTGTGAGGAAGAGAACATGCCTGTTTCCTACACTGCAGAGGCTGGGTTTCTGCTGCTTTTGTCATCGACCCCACGGGGGCTGACCCGGCGACTGTGCTCCTGCCATTCCACTGAGAGAGAGCCCAGCTGGCCGGGCACAGCATCGCCACCTGCTGTCCGTGAATACAACTGCAACCCCTGAGAGAGCGCCCAGTGGCTGAAGCGCAACATTGCTACCTGCTGCCCGTAAATATAACTGCATTTCCCCTTTTTTGCAGGGTAGCCAAAAGACCTTTTAACTGTTTGCCTTGTTGTTTAAAGGGTTTATTACAAACTGTTGTTGTTTGGTTCTTTCTGTATATATGTGTGTGTGTGTGTGTGTGTGTGTGTGTGTGTGTATTGTGGTTAAGAACTGTTATCCTTTTAATATACATATATACATATATTCCTTTTCATACACATATACATATATATATATATTTCTAATTAAAGTTCTGTTTTCTAAATTTAAAGGAGAGGGATTATTTTTTGTCCAACATAGATATCTTAGTTCTCCCCTTGAACTAAGACAAAAGTCTATCTTAACTGATGGAATAAAATTCTGCTTAGCAGTAAATTTGTTCATTTAATAAATCACAAGACTCTTTTCTGAGGTAAATGTGAAGTTGCCCCTAGTTCAGTGAGCTGAGACATCACTTCAGCTACAAGGTTCAGAAGGAAAGCCACCTGAGGTAAATTTTGTCTAGTACAAATACACATTTAAGAATTAATTGTGTAGCTGGGGATTTCCAGGGTTTCAGTTTGTTGCAGCATTTTTAAGCAACTCTGACGTTCCTCAAATACCTTACAGTGTTAAACACTATGCAGGGCTTTCCCTGAGATGGAGCTGCTCTGGTGCAACCAAGAAGCACTAAGTTAAAAAGAGAGCAGTAAGCAGTGGGAGGAAGGGAGGGATTTCTCTGCCTCCCTTTCAGGAAGTCAGAATGCAAAAGAGGAAGGAAATACTAACACTTTAGAGTAAAGGGGTGAAAACCGGAAAAAAGGAGGGATGCACAGAACGGGAAGGGGAAGGCATTGCAATGTTGAGCGGTCTGTGAATAGGCAAAAGGAGAAAGAGTTCTGGACCCGGCTGGGGTTGTGGCATAAATTACAGGATCTAGTGCTTGTGATAGCCAGTGCTAGACCAGATGAGTTAGAAAATAACCTTTAAGACTTGTGTCCTAAATATAGCATCTTAGTAGCACTTCAGTCTTGGGGAATTACTTTGTGAGGTGTAGCACTGACTTAATTCTTACTCTTTGCTTTTGGCCTCATTTTCTGTAGTTATTATATATGTCTGTGTATCCCAAACATCTCCTGCAAGGTGCTGATGGGTTTTAGAAAGACCACCAGCTCATCTACCATCTGTAAAGAAGATAACTTCCAGCACCCTTTTGTGAGAAAAATCTCTTTTATTAAATTTAGAAAAACGGCGAGTATCTGTGAAACAAAAGAAATATAACGAACAGGAGAATTTAATTACAACACGTGTTGGGTGCCCAGGTCACGCAGGATCCCCAGGAGCACCCCTTCCAATTCAAAAGCCCCACTTTTAAACGTTCTTAAGGCCCAACCCCGTTTACAACATGGGGGGGGCGTTTCTTTTCCTTGGATTGGTTCTTCTGTGCTCCCCCTCATGTCAGGGGTGGAGTTTCAGGCAACATGGCAGCCTCCATATGCCTGGCATGGCCAGCCACATGTCTGAGACTGTCCCAGCTATATTCCTGGTTAATACGTAATTGCCCTATTCCCGAACACTTAATCCCTGGCATACATTCCAAAACTGGACTGGATGCCTTACAACTTCTGCGAAACACCTATAGGTTAGTAACAATTAAAAACAAAAATAAACTTTAGGTTAGTAACTCTTGTTCATTTTATTTGCTTGTAATAAAACCGGTTTTTCTATCTCTCATACTTTCACTATTACCTCCTATTCAAATCCACTCAGAGCCTACATATCCTTTTCACACCTCGCTGGTGCTTTGTTTCGTTGGTGACACAACAGAGGAAACAAGTAGAAGTCTGGAGACTCGGCGTTTGTTCTTTGCTTTTCCAGCTGTATCGTGGTGCTTGGACCAATTCATAATTTTTACACCTGTTTCTTTATTTTTCTTTTATCAGAGAATACTGATGATGTAGACTTTTGTAAAATGCTTCATAAACCCTTGATAGCAGAATATTAGAAAACTAACTAGCTAAAAATTATTTTAATTTTCCAACATGATTTTTAAATGCCAAATATTCCCTACCAAACAGAATTGTAGTAATAATAATGGCAATGATGATAACAGTGATGACGAGGATGATGAAAATTCACAGCTCACTGCACTTAATTTTTTTTTCCCACTCTTTTGCTGTTTTGATTTTTTCTTAAGGAAGTAAAATTTAAATAGATGTCAGAATGCAAAAGCTCAGATTGGCTTCATGTAAGTTTTGTTTTACTGCTTTATGCAGGAAAATTAAACAGTGTGTTATGATACATTACTTATGGAATAAGTAGTATTTTTAGCATACACAATAAACTACTGCAGGTTATGCACTGATAATAATGACAAGGGATTAAATTAATAATAGTGTTATTTTCTGGTTTGAGTTCTATTAGTGCAGACAAAAACAGTGTACAAACACTCATTTGGAAGCAGGTTTCTAGTTAGAAAAATAATACTTTCAACAAAAAAATGCAGTTAAAGTGTTTGTATTCATAATTAAAGTATTAGCTTTCGAATAGTGTATTTACAATATATTGATATTTAGACAATATAAAGGATTATAAGTATTTATTTTCAACATTATAAAAAAAAATGTTGTTTTACTACATGACCTACCCCTTCTCTCCCTGGATTTTACATGCTTGTCCTGCTGACAAAACTAGCCCCTTAACTACTTGTTAGCACTACAGAGCTGCCTAGTTGATGGAGAGTCAGCTGGGTTTTGTTGAGGTTTATGAATCCCTAATGAAATTACCATTAAAATTCCAATTCCTTTCCTAGCAGCGGCAATATGTGAAGCAGAGGGAGCGCTCAAACCGCTGCCAGGCCACAGTGAGCAGGGCTGTGTGTTGAGAGGGACAATGTGAGGCTCGTTTGGGCCCTTGTGCTGCAGTTTTCTTGGGGTGCCGTCAGCTGAGTGCTGTTTAACCATGTTGTTCAAATGCCACTTGGCACATACATGGCTGCCCTCAGTGGAGGATTTGTAAAAAGGCCATCCAGCATCCTGGGGTCCAGAAAATCCCAGCGAGCTTCTTTTTTGAATGAGAAAAAACCCCAGTCATTGTCTTGACAAACATGAAGAAAACCTGCTTGCTGTGGGTTCAGAAGAATCCATGTTTTTCCAAGTGTGTTGCATGCAGTCATATAAAATCCAACCTCTTTCATACTTAAAACTATAGAATTTCCTACAGTTCTTTGCTTGCAATCCATATCTACTTATACTTTCAAATGCTAATTATAAATGTCCACTGAGACTACTCACTTAACATCTTGATTTATATTCAGGCTTAACCGTCACTTCTAATTAATATTCTCTTTAAGCCTGTATAAATAGTACATGCCATGATTTAAAGTAAAACAGCCAAACCTGTAATAAAATAAGCAGATAAAATTTCTGAATGGTGCATGCCTTTTACATACACAGAACAAATTCTTGTAATCCAAGGCATTTCCCATTTTTTTATTATCTTTTCCCACTTTCTCAAGAGTAGGAATAGATAATTTGACATACAAGAATATATAACTCTGGGATCCTTTTTTTTTTTCATTGTTTGTTTTTCTTTTTTTGTCCTTTTGGTATTTTGCTGTTTTTAAGAGAATATATTCTCCCTCTTTGAGTCACTATTTCTTATAATTATCCTTTCCAATATCACTATTTCTTGCAATTATCCTTTACAATATCTCTGCATTCATCTGAAGAGGAAATTGAGCACTGCCTTATTTCTTGCACACACAATGACCCAAAGAACTGACTCTGCAGTATGGTTAATCACTGTCAGATCATTTCTGTTTCACCATAATCAAAAGAAAACATAAATTCAGAATTTGTTTGGGTTTGTTTTTTTTTTTCAAAAAAAAAAAGAGAGTATTTAGATTATGAATTTGCCTCAGATACCTCTTTTAATAGAATTGTTTTGGGGTTTAGAGAAAACATGGTGCAATACTCCTCATAAAAATAAAAAATAGTCCCTAAAAGGGCCCTAAAGTGACAGGCATAACTTGAAATTAAAATCCACAAAATACAGAAAGAGCCTTTTCTCTAAACACAGGTGTACCTAAGCATTCTGCCAGCAGCAGCAGATCATACTCTATATGCCTCATTGGCTGGGAAAAATGAGAAGATTAAATTTTATGTTGGGGACATATTAAAGATTGCTGAGGTTATACCAATAATCTTCATATCTTCTCTGCATTTGTTTGATACATGTGGTGTAGTAACATCTTTTTTTTAAAGACTAAAGAGCTGCTGTTGTAGTTACTGTAAAGCATGTAGATGTATTTACATAAATGCTTAAATATCAATTCTGAATACAGCTCAGAACAAGATGGGGTTTTACATAATTTCAATTAATTTATTTTACAGCCAGTAGTATTGCTTTATATCCATCAAAATAGTGGCAGAAATTAGACTTTTGCTTTCTCTCTAAGTGGGAATAATGCTACTTTTTAAGCAAATAAGCCCTGAAGAATAAAGGACGTCATATGAAGTATTTAGATGGGATGCCAACAGGCTCGGCTCCAGTTCATTGTTAGAGTCATAAAATAATTAATTTCATTTTCATTGACTAGTTTGTTCCAGAAATTGTTTTTCTGAGGGGAAGCAACAAATATGTAGATATATCAAAAGTAAGAATCCATTTAAGAACACCATTTTTTCATTGTGAAAATGAAAGTGTTGCAGCCCACAATGAGCTGAACTGTCAGTGATGTGAGCTGATGCCAGCCAGACAGAAAAGAAACCCAGTTTTCTGTGTTGAGGTTTCTGGGTCCAAAAAGTCATAATGGACTCTGCTTGTCTCCCTTCTGAAAGCCAATGAATTCTGCAAGATTATTCCTAGATCAGCTTCTCTTTATCAAAACACTTTTGCTTAAACTTAATTCTAAGTATTGCACATATTGGCACTGATAGCCCCAACAAAAATGAGCTCTGTGTTCCTCGCTTTTACCTGGAGCACAGTTTCTGTTAACCAGTGGCCAACAGTACTGGCTTGCAGTAGATGAACATTGTTATTATCATCTTGTGATGATAATTTTTTTATTTGTTTGTTTTGCAGTGGAGTTGTGGCCAGAAAATGTCTAGATGTAATTACATATATTAAAAAAACAAACAAACAAACAAACCCCCCCAAACAAAACAAAACCACAAACCCCAAACAAACCACAAAGCTTTTATTTACTGTTGACTTACTTTCTGTTCATTTACTTTCCTGGCCTATGAAAAAAAAAATCTCAGGAAAGACAGAAACTGTGTTCAGTTCTAGGTATTAAGACGCTTTACTCAAAGTGGTCACTGATGGGATTTCCGAGAGGGAGGAAAGTATAACCAAAATCTGCAGTTGGGCTGAGGAACACTGAGAGGCAGGGAGAAAAAATGAACTCCTTGTGGGTGCTTTTTAATGAGAGCTGTGATTAAACAGTGAATCTCATCTGTCTTTTCTTTTAAAGCTCGTTTCTTGACTTCTTGGTTAAAATCAAGGGCAGATTCATTGGGAAGAAACAAAAGAGCTTCAGTACCTTCCATTAGATGCCTCCTGGGCTTTGCCAGCTCACAAGTTTGTTTCCCCACTTAACACAGACAAAATCATGGGGCCAAAGAGGTCAGAAAACTGAAGCTAACCTGTTTCCTTCCTAGTTCCTAATCTCAAAGCCATGCTCACACCTCTTTTAGAGACAGATTGGTGATGGCTATGCTTCTGGAACTGGCCACAGGGACCTCTCTGTGGGTAATTTCAGCCGTGGCTGCAACTGAAGGCACATGGCTCAGTGTGCACTGAGATCATAGTGGTCATGTGAGTTTCAGCAGAGTGTAAATTGTGTCCACTTGAAAAGGCAGCTACAGGGTGGCTGAAATCTGAGCACACATAGGCCCATAATTCATGATTTATGACAACTCATGCCCAGGCCACCTTGCAACTCATCACCTCTGGCAATGCCAGCTCTCACTACCATACAGCCAGGGAGGCCACAACCCCCCTATCACAGGTCACAGCCCAAATGTTTTAACACAGAGCATTGCTGATCTCAAGTTTGATACATATTTTAGCTGTGGCTGAAAATCAGATGCAGAACCATTCAGCTAATTCTTCTAAATCTCTCCATACCATAAAGCTGGGGCTTGCACTGCTCCAATGCAAGGTGCAAGTTGGAGCCCAGAGTCATCAATATGGCAGAATACAAAATGAGCAGGCACAGCATGGAAGCCGGGAGTGGGAAGGACTTGGGTGACCTCCCTATTGAAGGCCTTCTGAGTGGCATCAAAAAGAGGACTTTTTTTCTCCCTTCATTTTTTTGTCAAATGTTGCTAAAACTTCTATTATAATGTGTCAATAATACTTAATGTTTCTCTGTAAAACATGCCCTATTTTAGTTGAAAGTTTGTAGACTTTTTTGCAGGAAATATATGATGAAATTCAGCAACTGACAGCATTGAGGAGAGTTGTACTTCTCTTTTTCAAATAGGGATGAATACACAAACTACTGCTTTTTACAAGGCATAAAATCGAATTTATCTGATTCACCCTTTTAACTGCTGGCACAGGTGCTCTAAAAACACTGTGAAAATGAAGTAAATATCACACTCTTGTTCTGAGTAGGTGTGTCTTTTTGTCAGCAGGTATTTCTTTTCTTGTTATTTATTTATACTGACAACATCTCAGTGATGTTCTTTAGAACTTGCAAAGACATTCAGCTTCGAATCTTCCTGTCTGATTCTTGATTTAAGACATTTGCTGACAAATAGACTAAAGCAAATTGAAATCCAGACAAGTAAAATAGAGACATTTAGCAGCTCTAGGCCAGGCAGTCGCTGTGAAGAAAGCGTGAAGCTTGTGTGGTCAATCCTGAGATAAGCCGAGGGCTGTGTTTCCTTTGTACATGACTGCCATCTGCTGCATTTTATCTGCAGGTTCGTGGACTGGGGTTTTTCTTAATTATATGCGGAAGAGCTCAGAAAGTAGAAGGAGCCCCACAAAATCCGTCTCTTCGCACCAGTTTCAAAGCAGCAGATACTATAATTAATTCGGTAACTAAACCTCTCTCTCTGATTGCCGCTCAACTCAATGTTGTCATAGCACAGACAAGAAGGTTTACAACTCATTCATTTGCTTATATTTCCCATCATGCAAATTTGTTGCTAGCCAAGAACTAGTTCTGCTCTCTGAACTGCCAAAGAAATGTGGCAAGGGGAAGGGACATTGTTTAGCGGTGCTCATGACATGAAGTATACACTCAACATTAATCATCTTCTTTGCTCAAATTAGTTCTGTAGATCATCCTAATTAGAGTGGAACAGTGATTTGAGAGAGTTATATAAAAGCTCAGGCAGACAAATCTCTGGCTGGTCCGATGGTAGTGGGTACACAGAAATTATTACTGTTAGTTACACTAACCTTTCTATATTCCACCCCACTGCTAACCTTGACTGGTCTTTTCAAAGTCTTTTAGGTACCTGCTGTTTGTAATAGGTTGATAGCTGTGGGGCACATCCGTCAATCTGTAGCTAAAGTGACCCTGCAGCTTCTCAGGGAAAAACCCTTTGTGCTGCAACTCTCAATTCTCACCAGTGTAATTTTCACAGAAGATATTCACTATATGGTGTGTTTGCCTCTGAAACAAACATAAATAACAGTTCTATGTGCGACATAAAGAGCACTGAATTTCTAAATTTGTATCGGGTTTTTGGCAGAAGTAATAAATCTGTGATTCTAGGTGCTTGGGTCATAACAGTGAGTAAAGGAGAGACTACCTAAGAGTAGCAATGATAAATCTGGCTTTGTGACCAAAGTGGAATTGTACTGATTGGCCCTAGGTGTCTGATTCATACAATTCCCCTGGGCATTTCAATAGGTTCCTAAGGCATGGTGCAGTGCTGCCATGTGCAGCCAAGCCACTCCTGGGTACCACAGGAAGCTCTGAGCTCCAGTGCCAGGGAAAGAGAGATGACTTAGCGTCAGGTCTGGACCTGTAAAGCTGACTGCATGCTTCACTTGAGCACACATATGTATCTCACTGGAGTCAATGCATGCCAGTGCTTTCTGTAAGTAGGGAACATAATATAATACCCCACAAAGACTGGGGATTTTGCCATCCTCTACCATTTGTTACCCGTTACTGCTTTTTTCCCCTAAAGTTTAGCTTTTTATTAGTATTACACAACAATTTCCTGGCAAAGTGTTACCTCACCAATATTTTATGGTTTCCTTGAAGTACAACTTTTATGTTTTATACAACATAAAAAATACATGTTTTATTCTTTAATACAAAAGAGTACTGGTGATGGCTTTAAATAAAAGGCAATAGGAAAAAAGTAGCACTTAGCTAAGATTTAGGTGGCCAGTCAGTGTTACTTAACCTGCAGAGAATAAAATAGAGTAAGGGAAACTAAGACCATTACTTTTAAGAAACATGAGAATTTGAATGGAAATACTGCAGTAGAAAAATGCAAATTACACCCAGTTGGGAGATAGTGAAAGAGGGGTAAACATATAGAGAGTAAAGCACTCGCAGAAGCACTGCTCTCTAGTAACATTTTCCAGGGTTCATGAAAAATATTTTGTAGGAAAGGCCACACTTGCACGACTGATTTAAAGATGGATTTCTTAAGACTGCAGGCTGATTTCTGTATCTTTGCAAGGGTGACTAGGAAAAAAGTACATGACAGTTGATCAAAAGAAAAAAAAAAAGAAGATAAAAAAGTTTGTTGTTGAAAGCTGAACAGTACTTTAAGCCTTAATCTTGAAGTGAACAGAATCCAGAAAGGAAGGGTGTACATCCAGAAATCCAGGCTGAGTAATTTAATCATTTTGTCAAAATTTGTACAGCAATATCCTGAGTGTCTGAAAAATCCCCTTTGCTTTGATAGACTTCTTCCTGACACTGATCATAAGGAGGGTATTGGTCTGCTCTCTGGGACAGTGAAAAAGGTTATGGGTTATGTTCACTAGGACAAGACCTAAGTATTAAGCCTCAGTGAAAATCAGAGCAGTTCATGTAAATTCCATCCACAAGGAGCAGTAAGAGAAACTATTCTTGTCTGACAGAAATAATTGTAAGTATGTGGCTTTCCCATTGTGTTCATGATGACAAATTATCCACTTTGCCATCTGTTGTCATGAGTGATCTGGCTCTGTATCTCTGCTGCTGTGAAAAGGTCAGCTAGGGCAGAAGGATTGAAATCAAAATGAAGGGTTTATTTATATATTTGTCCTACAGAGGAGATTCTAGTGTCTGCCCTGAAAGCCATGATTTAGATTTGTTTTGACATTTATCCTATTTTGATCTAGATTGTAAGGTATATGTACATTTCTAGAATCAAACCACCACAGCTGCTTTACATAATATCTAAGAGAAGCAAAAGTACAACAAAAAGTGCTGGCCCTTTCTTCATCTGGCTTTGTGGAAGTGTTGGGACTCAGGTCTGCCCTTCTGGCCAAGTTCCAGCTGTAGTGACAGTGGTGATGAATTCAGCAGTTGGACCTACAGTTCCTTCCCACTTGTACTCAGCAAGCTAATTACTTCAGCTCATTTGTTTTTATCTCTCTAGGTTTCTGGAGTGGTAGCTGAGGAAGACAGGCCAAGGATAAGCATCCTTACTGACACTCAAGTGTATCAGGTAAGCATTGCCTGGGCTGACAGTCTGAGCAAGGCTCAGCAAATCAAGAAGGGGATATTTTGTCTGGTGTTATAAGACTTCAAAGTGTGCCATGTCAAAAGTTAAAAACACACAAAAATCAAAAGGATGCCTTTCAGTGAACTAATTGGTTATTACCTATGAATGGCCTACAAAAAAACAATGGCAAACTGTAAGTTAAGCCAGTTCTTACAAGTTTCTTTATGAATTTTAAACTAACTGATAAATAGCAGAGACAAGATGCTGTTGTACCTGATAGTCTAAGAGATATATTTCCAGGTATTCACTGCAGCTTGAACAAAAGTAATAAAATATGTTCTTATAGGCAAGAATCCAACACTTCTAATAAAAAGGATTATTATTTTTGATAAGAGGACAAGATGACCACAAACAGGATTTTTACTGGAAACTACCTAAATGCTATGGTTTGAACCCAAAGTCAGAAGAAACTTCAATGTATCATTCCAAAAGAGAGAGAGAGATTGACAATACAAGGAAAGTCTGGAAGGAAAACCTTAAGAATGAAAATCTCTGGCCCAAACTTGGATAACAGTCTACATTACTGTAAAAGTAAACTGATTCCAAATGTGGCCTCCCTAGGTAATTCCTGTGTGTTGTAGCAACATAAACATTACTTGTGCTTGAATATATGCAGTAATGTGTATGCATGTGCTTGCCCAGTGCTATTCAATGCCATATTAAAGTACCTTCTCAAGAATCACATAACTTTACTTCATCTTTCTCAGAGAATCTTCAGCTAAAGTTAGAGTTCTTATTAGCCTTGACTGACACCCTAGAATAAAAATTTTTAGAAAGAAGCTGTTAAAGGGTAACATACTGATGATTATTATTTTTCCCCTGATACAATATCTTTCCAAACTTTGAATCCTTCCTTTCTAGTGCGCTGTAGTTTGTCAAAACAAACTGCTTTCATTTTCAATAGTGTATTTTTGAAGTGTAGAAAGCAGCTGTTATTTAGGTTTCTAGAATACCAGATGTCTTGGGTTTGATGTCAACATAAACCTACGCTGCAGGGGAGAAAAAGGGAAAGGGGAAATGAGTTAATTTTGGTTTATTTGCTTTACAGCCACTCAGCAAATCACTGAGACCCATTTTTTTAGAGACACTTAGCATATCAAAATTAGGAGGCACTCCACATCTGCTTGCCAAGGACTGAATTATCCTAATTTTCTTGTGTCTCTAAGCCTTGGCCTTTTCTAACACTATCATTCTGGGGAGGGTTACTGTGAAAACAGCAAGAGAAGGACTGGTTTCCACTTGTTGCACAAACATACATTGTGCTGAAGCCTTTGCAGGAAAACACCTGTAACAGTCTGGACAACCAGTACAGATGAAACACTATATGGCATTGATTCAGCATTATGCTTATGCACAATATTTTCAATACCAAAAGAAATAACAGCATGTTTAAGGCACTACCAATATTTAAACACTTTGGTAGGTCAGGACAACAGTTGACACTGCTACTAAACGAGATTTATCTAAGCAGTGCTTTGCCATAAACCATTGAACTGCTTGCATTTGGTCATAAACTGCCTGTATAGTAAAAGGTGGTAAATGTAATAAAAACATGTAGTGTGAATAAAACAGTAAATAAATAAATAAATGAATGCAAACAGGCATCCATTATTGTATTTTTTTTTTTAATTTGAAGGCCAGATAAGTCCTAAGTAGCAATAATGAAGATTATTTGAAACACCAACTTAAAACCTTGATATGCTAAGCCCTTCTCAAGGACAGTGCTAAATCTTTATTAGCTGCAACAGTGATTTATTGGAACGTGATTATATTGGCATCCATGCCAATCATTTGTATTTTTATATTTAAATCCCTATTCTCACCATGACAAAGTCTTATTCCCTACTCAGGCCTACCAAAAGCAATTCAGCAGAGATGTTCCAAAGGACAAATGTAATTGAAATACCAGTTTATGTGTTATACCAAGGCATAACATTACTACTGTATTAAGATTTCAGCATCTGTTGGTTCCTGAATGAGATGACATGACATTAAAAATTAGGAAATTGCAATATCAATTTAGCTTTGAAAGAACAAGTTGAGTTAGAAAGATGAAGTGCAGAGACTATCAAGAGACTTCTTGGTGGGCAATTTAAACTGAAATACAAATTTCTGAATCAACTTGGCCAGGGCTGTCAGAATAAAATATGTTTGAAATAGGTAGAAATGAATTTTCAGGTGAGTTTTCCTAAAATTGTCTGAACAGTAGTAAATAAAATTAGCTTTAATCTCTGAACAGATCATTTTCAAGTAAGTTAATAACCATGAACATCACAAGCCTTTCATTAGTTTGCTCATGGTCTCTTGCCTGTAGAGATGGGAAATCTTGTTGCTCTGTTTAATAATCTTAATAAATTGTAATATTTAGCTTATTCATCTTACTAAATAATGCAGCACCTTTAAAACAGAAAGAGAGAAATTAGAAAATCATTTTTCCCCATGTCTGGAAATACTTGAAAGGTAATATTTATGTTGAAATTTCTGTCTGATCACTCCTTCAATCTCTGCAATATCCTGCCATTTACTAGTGAATTTATAGACACAAAGCAAAAGGAGAACAACAAAGCAGTTGTTCTGCTGCTACATATGGCTTCTGATAATTCCAGAGTATTATGGTCTTATTAAAATTCCTGGGAAGAAAGCAGAAGTAGTACAGGCCATCTAGAAATTAAGTTACTCATTACATCACTTTGTCTTCAGTGGACACTAACAAGTCTGTAATGAACTAGAGAGCTTATAGTACAGAGAACAAAAAGAAGCTGTTTCAAACAAAATGAATGTCATACTGTCATACCTAGCTGATTGATTTTGATCAGGAAGTTCAGCCATCAGTATGAACTTTGCAGCACTGGTTTTACTACTGCTTCTTGGCTACAGTTATGATGCTTTTTAAAACTTTATGAGTCCAGGGTCATTCAGGAAAACATTATAAAAAATAAATCATGTTTCTCTTAGGAAATATAAATAAAGGAGAAAAGAAATGTATTTGGGATCTTATCTCCACCCACTGCAACCCTATGGCCACATTAATACACTTGGAAGGGTCCAGAATAAATCACTTGGAAGGACTATTTGTTGGCCTTTATTTTCTTTAGCTGGAATAGGGCGGTATGGAAATCAAGAAAGTTTTACTTTTCAGTGCTTTGAATGATATCCTGATGAAGAAAATTCCTTTCTGAGATGTCAGCTATACTACTGTGTGCTAAAATCTGCAAGATTAATCAAATATTTCCTCTCAAGAATTTCCTTCTATTGAGGAAAATGCTTTGACTAAGGTAAGTTACTTTTTCCTTCCATAACAAAAGGAGACACCTCTTTGTCTTTACATTGTCAGATGTAAAGATGATGTGAAGATGCTCATCGAATTGTGTGTTTTCTTGCAGTCCTCAAAAACTTTTAGGAATGTTGTTTACAGTATGTGTTGAAGTGTCAAATGAGGTAATTTGTTGCTTTCAGTGAACAGCTATACCCCCCTCATTAATATTAGACATTTGAGTGCTGTGTAGCACACTATATTTGAAACACACTGTAGAATTTGTCACCTTTTTTCAGTCCGTAAAATTTAAAGTACCCTTACATAAGTATTCATAAAGGTTTCTGTAGCAACATTAACTCTCTGACTTAACATGTCAAATATTTTGACTGTAGGTTAAGTCTCTAAAGACACAGCGAAACAGAGAGATAGTGGGTAATGAGAGAGAAGAAGTCAGCATTAAACTTAACAGGCTACTCAGAAGAGCAGTGGCTCTCAACAAACAAATTAACACAAGCTACATAGAGAAATCATCTTTAGCTCTTATTAAAAGAAATGTCTTATTACATTCAAGGTGGGTCTCCACCATAGACAGGATCTTCTAGAACAGGTAGCAAGGCTCCAGCCTGTATTATTACATGTACATTCAAAAAGGTGGTGTAGAAGATGACATATACCCCCGGCCATAGCCCTAAAACCCAGTTCAGGCTGCAGAGTATCCAATCAGTGTGCTATAATAATACCAGATCTGAGGCCTGTGGAGATGTGACTGGAACAAGGGCTAAGATGAAACTCTGGGAACAACCCTGGTGTCCTCTTGTGGGCTATTTTAATGTTTCCATTGTCAGCCAGGATCTACAAATATTTTGTGTCTTTGCCATGATAAGGGACTACTAGATCCAAGGATTTCATCCCTTGAAAATCTCTTCAATAGGTAAAAGATGTATCTGTGAGGGTAAGCAGGGACCTCTTGTAAAACACTACATATAAAAACAGGGGTATGAAAACTGAAAGGAATTATATAATTCTTTTTGAGAGTGAAAGGAGATTACTTCCCAAGTATAGTCACTTGCTGGAGCCTGCTGTAGCAATGGCACAAAAGCATTGAGAGACAGCTAAGAGCAGCCCAATTTTGCAACTCTCAGAAGGAAAAAAATTCACAAAAAAATCCCAGATTTTGAAGTAGTAGCAAGTGAAATGTATTCCAACTGTGATAAAGTCCAAAAAGATGTTGTTAGATTACGAACTTGTTTGAAAAAGCCTGGATACAATATTAGTAATGTAAAACATACGTAAATTATCTGTGTTGCATAAACAGATCCATTAACCAAATGGATTAATGGATATGGATTAACCAAACACATTTATGGCATTACCTGTGTATTTGACAAAAAATGAGAGGTAGTAAATGATCTCAGGGGCTGTTACAAATTGTGTGTGCATCCCTTTACTGCAATTTATCTGACTTCATACAATGACACGCTCTTTTTTTCCCTGCCTCCCTTTATGCTCAGTAGGTTTATGTAGCTGAAAGAACTCTGCAGGAGGAAAAAAACAAACAAGTGAACAGAAGAACAATCCCCCCAATCCAAACAAACAAAACTCCAACTAAACAAACAACAACCAAAAAAACCCCAGAAGGACCCAAACAAAAAAAAAAAACAAAAAACACCCAAGACTTTGCTGCCTTGAAACTACTTTCCCATCAAAAAGACTGCTTCAGAGCCCCCACTTGTGTCCTGCTAAGCTTTCTCTGACCCAGGCTGAACTTGCTGTGTCTCAAGCACAACAGACTGTTGTGCCTTCAGGAAGAACAATTTGGATGAAACTATGACTCTATCATTTATCTGGTTTCAGAATATAAAAATTCTGTCACTTAATAGGTATTGGAATGAAAACTAAATGTGGCACTATTCTGAAGAAATTAATCCTTTAATCATGGTGCCATCAGGATACAAGTATTGCTCAGACATTATTTCAAATTTTTGAAAATAATTACATTTTCTATTCTGGTTTGAGAGCAAGGAATGTCTGTTTTTTCACTTTTTATAGCCCAAAGAAACCCGATAGATTGCAGACATCAAGCTGAATTGAGTCTCTGAAATATTTTAAGCCAATCTTTATAGTCATATTGGAGTGATATTTACTCTCTTTAGGATTATTTAGCCTACTCCTCAGACAAGGTAGTGAGCTGCTGCTCACACAGCAATTTGAAGTAAATGTAAAATCAGGCTCCTGAAGATTTTGCAGGGCAATTCCTTGTTTCCTCACTGCCACTGTGTACTTCTTGGGCTTTGAACTGTTATTTGTCACTGTATCACATTCCAAGACTAGCTGTGCTGATGTAAGGGAGGGGGTGGGACTGTGCAACCAAGGCATCAGGGAGAAAAGGTGTGACCTCAGGAGCTTAGACTTAGGTCAGCAGAAGAGGCTGTAGAGCTGCTCACAGGGTCTCTTTTCTGGGATGATCAGAAAGGGGATGTTGAAAAGAACTGCAGCAAAGTGAAACAGCACTGAGTGAGCTGCTGGGTTTGGAGGGCAGAAGAACTCCTACCCCAGAATCGTGGTTTAATCCCAGATGTCAACTAAGTACCACACAACTGCTTGCTCACCACCCACCCCTGCACCCCTCCAGTAGGATGGGGAGAATGGGAAAAAGATAAAGCTCATAGGCTAAGAACCACTTCATAATTGAAACTAAGATGATGATGATGATGGATGATGATAATAATAATAATTAGGGTTATTATTATTAGGTTATTATTATTATGCCCAAGAGAAACAAGTGATAAGCAGAACAATTGCTCACCACCCACTGATGAATGCCCAGCCTGTTCCTGAGCAGTGATCAGCAATTCCCAGCCAAATCCCCCAGTTCATATACTGAGCATGATGTTCTATGATATGGAACACCCTGGTCAGTTCGGATCAGCTGTCCTGACCCAGCTCCCTCCCAGCTTCTTGCACACCTGCTCACTGGCAGAGCATGGGAAACCAAAAAGTCCTTGACTTAGGGTAAACACTGCTCAGCAACAACCAAAACATCACTGTGTTATCAACTTTATCCTTATATTGAATCCAAAACACAGCACTGCACCAGCTGCTTGGAAGGAAATCGGCACTATCCCAGTCCAAACTTGTACACCCAGTGCTGCGGTGCATTGCCCTCACAGCTGTGCTCTTTTGGAGAGCTGCACTGTAAACTGTATGGCTGAGCTGATCTGCTCTAACCAGGACCCTCCACGTATTACATGGGGTTTTTGATTTACAAAACTGAGGCCACTTTCTCCCAGGGGTGTGGAGGTTTGCTGCGGAAGCATTTAGCCCAACACTGGTTAGGCAGGAGGATATGGGAATGTCTGGGGCAGGAGGAAAACTCTTCTTCAGCTGACTTCATTTGCAGAGTATTTCACTGAAACTGCCTTCTGGATTTGCTCTTTCCTTGATGCCCTTTGGCTCTACTGTTGTCAGGGGTGAAAAGAAAGGGAAAAAACACAACAAAACCAACCAACCAAACACACAAAAAAGAAAAAAAAGACATTTTAGAGGTATTTATTTTATCCTTGAATTAAAAGTTGTTTTGAAATAATAGTTTCTTAGTAGCTGTTGAGATCCAGGTCCTGTCCATGCCCATTTGCTAGTGGCCTCTCCATCTCATGTGCAGCAGGGGGATGTGTTGTGGAGCAGGGAGCGAAGGCTTCGGCAGCACCTCTCGAACAGAGAAACACGTGTGCTGTTACAGCAGACAACTGAAAGAATATATTAGTACAGATATATTTGTGGCACTGCTTGTTTGTCTCTGGAGGGCTGCAGTTGTAGAAATGCAGGCACTGAGCATGGCACTCACTGCAGGACTGCTCATGTAAACCCTGTACACTTCACTGTTTAAAGGTTATCTGTAAACAGCTTTTTTTCTCGAGTCAGAGATTACCTCTAATGCGTGCTCCGCTACTTGGAAAAAAACCAAAAAACCTGGCGAACAGCACGCTCCTTCAGCAGGTTCCAATCCACGGCTGGAGGGGCTCATCTGCATCCCGCTTACCCATCGTGCAGCGGTGCCGCTCCTGTCTAGGGGGAAATATCCACCCGAAATATAAGACACGCTGGACTTTACGAGAAAGGCAGCCCTACCACTTTTGAAAGAGAAACTCACAACCTTTTCATTTTGAGAGGTTAGTGTCCTAGCCATGCCATCATAACCTGGATAGTGTACGCTTCTCAGAGCTATAAATACCTTTCCTACAGACTCCAATGTCGGCTGGTCCGATGGCAGTGGTATTTATAATTGATCACAGTCAGTTACAGATTTCTTTGTTCTTTCTCCACACCCACTGCTGCAATTGACTAGTCTTTTGCCGCTGAAATTCCCCGTTTGATTTGTTTTAGTATCACCTGCAACCCAATGTTACAGAAATAGCATTCATACAGAGCTCCACAATGGGCAGGGCAAAGCAGGCATGCACCTGCTTGTGTTCAGGAATATTTCCAACACTACTCGTGTAATTCAGCCTTTCTGCTTCTGCTTTTTCAAGTGCTCTCGTGACTTTAGCATTTTTTGTAGGTCATGTTCCCTTTAATTTGCAAGTTGACCGTCGTTTTGTTACCCTCTGATTTTCTGAAATAAACGAGGATCAAAACAAGAATATATATTTTAATCTCAATCCCTCATGGAACAGCCAGTGCCTGCTGCTTGCTTGATTTTTACCATTATTAACAGCACAGGCACTGTGCTTCAAAGGCATTTGTGCAAGAGTACTTGAAAGTGTTACTTGGTGTTGGGTGTAGAGGAGGAAAGAGGAGTCACCTGAGATTCTGCTTTAATTAAACGGTTTTCATTTCTAATACATAGCACGCTTTTCACAGATTAATGAGATATTCAAAAGGATAAATAGCAAAATTAAGGGAAGACTGCCTAAATCTTTTACATATAAACACAAGAATTTCTGCTCTAGGTTCTTTAAGCCAACATGCCATTTAATTATCAGAGAATACAGCAACCAAACAAGGGAGAGGCCCTTGTTTTATGCAGAAAGGTATTTAATTTTTGGTCATTATGAGCCTGAAATAATTTTTTAATGATCATTCCCACAGGTGGTGGCTCAAAGCTAATAGCCTTGAGCCATCTCAGCCCCCTCTTTCTAGACTTGGAGGAATGTGTTGTGTTTTGGGTTTTCTTTAAGTCAGCTGTGACATATTAATTGTGCTGAGAGGAATATATCCTCAGCCACCACAGATTCATTTTCCTGTAGGTTCTTTAATCAGCATTTCTCATCTATTTGATATCTATATTTATTGCTGAATTATCAAAGCCCTCTGGCTAAAATTCTATTGTTTCTGTTTACCTTTCTTTTTAATTTCCCTTTGTTTTTTTTCCCACTGCCTTCCTTCCCGCTACGACTACCTTAAAAATGCCTTATAGCCTCACAAACACATAGCCTGTAAACAAAAGGTTCCTTTTGTGAACAGGGTTGCAGAGGCAAAATTGGGCTATATTCTCCTATCACCATTTCCACAACCTGCCTCTCCCTGTGTTCGCAGGCTGAACACTCAGAGGTGATGACAGCCCCCTTGTGCTCACACGGTGGGGCTGCATCACAGCTCTGCAGGCACAGCTCTGGAAATTAGAAGCCACGTACCTGTCCATAAACCCAAATTACACGGATATGCCACTAAAAACCTGCACGCTGTTACAGATTTAAATCATGTACATATACATATAATATATACATATATATATATTCCCCCCACCTTCAGGATTTTTTTTACCAGTCTGAAGTTTCTTCGTTATAGGGATATCACTACATCCCTCCTCCAAGGGTGTGGAAGCAAATGTTCAGCTCCATCTCCACCACTGGATGAGCCCTTCTATCCCTACTGTAGGGACATGGCCCTTCAAAATCCCAAAGGATATGCATATCAGGGATGACACTGAGAGCCTGGCTAAACTCCCAGAGTTAATATGTGAGGCCTTCAGTGCCCTCTGGGATTCCAGCAGGGAGGCCACCTGTTCCCTCAGTGCTCAGATACCCACCTTTGAGGAACAGGTATCCTGGAAGGTGTTTTGCCAAGTGGGAACAAGTTACGAAGCTGGTTCCAAGCTCAACATAGCACCTTTTCGGGAAGGAAGGGTTGCAAATCTCTTGGGAAACCCCCTTCTTGCCCTCAATGGCCAGGCCCAGCTGTGGGCGGCTGGGAGCTGAGTGGGAACGGGGCCCCTCTGTGAGGTGCAGAAAGCATTCCCCACTTTTTTCACCTCGGTTTTTTCACCATTATACCTCTTCCTTGTTGGTGCCAGCCGCCCGCACATCCTGCTGACAGCCCCCAGTTGCTCTTTGGCAGTCGGGCCTTGATGTTGTTTTCTCTTCACTGCCTCATCCCTGCTTTCAGCTGCCTTGTCAACCCTGGCTTGGCGCTGCCTGCAGGAAAGACACCTGCATTATCCATCCCTGCATCTGCTGCATTAATATTTTTGTATTATTTTACAGTATATGACCCTAGTCTGCTCTGCTTTGGAGACCCAATCTTGATTCTGTTTTCTAACCACTTCTCCATACCACTTGCCCTATCCTCTGGGCAAGCATCTTTTTTAAAGAAACTTCTTAAATAAGAAAGACCCAGCAGAATCCACCCCAGGCTCCTGCAGCAGCTGCTGCATGAAGGATCAGTCTCCTCCTTCATTTCAGCAGGCTGTACATCCCTGCCACCCCTCCCAAAACACCTCTGCTATTGGATAGGGTCATCCCAATGCATGCGTGCTGGCTACTGCTGGTAAATAGGGATCTCCAAACATTAGCATATTGGTTATTTTCTGTTTGTCATTGCCAGTAGCTCTTTTCCTTGTACCCACTTTAATTGCTGATACACTCAATTTCACAGGCATTTGGCTATGGAGACAATATAGTATTATTTCTTAAGACTTTCTGATTTCTTTTCCTATTGGATACAAGCAGCTTAAATCCCTCTGATGTGCATACTCTGTCTTTTGACTCTTCCAGTCGTGGAGGCTTTTTGTTAAACTCAGACGCACTGAGGGGTGAAAGTTAAATATTCTGCTAACCCTGCTAGTGCAGCCCCTGTCCCCACAGTGACTCAGTTCTGCAAACCTCTGAAGGCACAACCATGTCAGTGTTGTTTTAAGAAGCCTCAACAACCTGTCTTGCTTCCACACACAAGCAGTGACCAAGTTTCGTTCCCAGCAGGGAGGTCTGTATAAATACAGAGTTCAGACTTTGTTTCCCAGAAATATCCTGGAGGTCACAAATTTTGAGTGGAAGAAGAGGCAATCACTGTAAATAGAAAAGGCTGCACTTATGCTGTTACAAGAAATGTAGGAAAAGGTTGATGTCAAAGAATTTCCTCCAAAAAATAAGCTGTTGTGAATTGAGGAGGGATTTAAAACTTAAAATTTCAGTTTTTAAACATTAGGAATTTCTGACTTTAAGTATTTGGGAGTCCACTAAGAATGTATCAGCCAGCTCTGCTGATTACATCTCATGGCTGTCTTTGCAGTCACTAGATCACTGGATAAATTCCTACTAAATACAACTCTCAGACCAACATACATTTTTGACGGCAAGTCTTTACACCGTACCTTATGTGTGGAAGTAAAAATGACACAAGGTGTCTTCTACATTTGCTTGAGGATGATTTTTCTAGAAATTTTCCTCTCTTCATACCATTTTGAATGTGTAAAACTTGCATCCAACTGCTAGGTTTCAAATAAAATTTTATAGGTTGGTTTTATTGACCATTCAGAGTATCAGTCAATAGAATATTAGATACTAGAACACTGAAAAGCCAATTCTAGTAAAGTTTTTGTTACTGTGATATAAACTGCAACATCTGAGTCTCACAAAAATGGATATGGTATAAAGGTCAGTGACAGTGATAGCAATCATGTGCTCTTAATTTGAGCACCCAAGCAGAATTTTCATTAGGAATTTTTAATCACTTCTCCCAGGCTCATAGGTCATTTTAGGATCTGAGTAGCTTAATTTATAGAGCCACTGTTTTTCTGCAGACCAAGAAAGAAAGGTTAAGGTAACTTAAATGAGACTCATTGAATTTCCACTGGGAAGACAAAACCCAGCCATTAGCCATTAGTCCCAGTCCCAGAGGCACATGCTACAGACCTCCTTCCCCCTGCAGAAAGGGAAATATCCTCCCTCCTGCAGCACCAGGGAGTCACAGCACCCTGTGGCAGAGCCCACTCTGCCTCCTGGGGCAATACCTCACTGTGGGAAGCACTTGTGTAGCAGTGACTAGGCTCCTCAGACTCACAGCTGATGTTTTCCGTGCACCCCTGCCCCTTTGCGCAGGTGCAGCGCCTCCTCCACCAGGCACAACCCCTTTACCTTCTGCGGGACAATCTGTGTCACAGAAACAGCACTACATTTCTGCCAAAGGGTTGTCTACTTCCCTCCAGGAGGGAAGAGGATAGTCCCCAAAATAAGCTGCAAAAGGAAGACTGTTGTCTTCCTTGCTTCCACAAGAGTCTTTAGACACCAAACACAATCATTCTGGCCACATCTACACCATAAACCTGCAAGTGTCAAATGTGATAAACAATTATGCATAAAAATAGTTTTCCTTGTAATATGACCAAAGTTTCTTGTGAAATTTGCTCAGTTGTTTTCAGTTGAGTTTTGCAGAACTAGCATAAGGCTAACAGATTACAAAATTTTCTCATTAAAACAAAACAAACATTTTGAACAGAACACAGCTCAAAGTACAGATGAAGTACCTTCTCTCTAGGCAAAGTTATCCTTTCACTAGAAGTTTGTTTTAAACTGAGTTGTGGAAGTATTAACTTAGATGCTTAGTGGTAAGAAATAGTAAGTGCATATATATTGTTACCTCTGCTGAAAAAGCTGAGCTATTCCTTCCTCAAGGGTTCCCTAGAGAGAAATGTTAGAAGACTGAATATACAAATACCTACAGCCCACAGAGATTAAATGGAGTCATTTTAATTAATTCCCAAGGGGGATAGAGTCTTCCCAAACTCTAAATCGTATGGAAGCTGTGCAAGGAAAAAAAAAGACAACAACAAAAAACCAACAGAAGACGTGTCATTTCAGACACTTCACAGGGTTTTATCCATCCCAAAAAAATGGAACATTTTCCCGGTGATACAGGTTATCTCTCTTAGGACTGAAACCCTGAGTAGGGGAAAACCACAATTTAAGAAGTGGTTTAAAACAATGGCAGATTACACATCTAAAGGAGATACGCTTTCAGAATATGCTGCAGTAAGTGTGTATAATTCCCTGTTGCTGTCCTAGCGCTGGGAATACTCCAAGGACCTGATGTAAACTGGAACACATTAAATCTCTGCCTTAAGGAGCTTGCAGGCAAGTGTCTCTTGCCTGCCGTGGGTACTGTCATCTGTCAGAGGGGGAGCTGGTCTAGTTGAGACATGTGGGTGCTTTTTTGCTGTCAGTAATAGCTAACAGTAATTGATGTTAATATAGCAATACTGTTTTACACTTACTGAAGGCATGGAGCTAATTATTAGCAAGCATAAAAATAAAATGAAATGGAAACCTATTGTACATGCTAGCTGGAATAAAAGAGCTACAGTACAGTGTAATGTTCTCTTGAAAAAAAAATAATCCCACATTTCAGAGAAGCCAAACAGTATGGATAAAACAAACCATTTTGCAAACAATTCCTTTTTAGTGAACACTTCTGTAACCACAATGAATGGCACCATGGCCTCCAAGTAGTTTCCAATATTTTCTGTTGTTCTAGAGTTCTCACTCTAAGCAGAAGGACTAAACAACAAGTCAGAACTTATTAGTATTCTTGTAATTGGTTCCAACAGGGAAAGTTGGCCAGATAATGATCTGAGTTCAGGATCTTCTAATGAAAAAGTAAAAAAGAAACAAAGGCTTAATAAAAAAAAATCAAAACTTACTCAATTTGTAGTATGACATATAATAAAACTTTCATAGAAGGAAAGAAGAAAGAATAAACTGATATCAAAGTGGAGGAGCCTAACATCTCAGCAATCATCTGACTATATTTACTTGTTGACCATGGTCCAAAAATGCAAGCTAAAGATCAGACATGAAGGTTTTGTATTTTGGATGACTAGTAATGCTGCTGTTCCTCCTCCAAAACAAGAAGTCAAAACATTGCTAAGGGCAAATCCACCCAAACATTTAAGCACCTATCCTTTGCTGACCCCTACCCTTTTACTACATCTTTTCTTTACAGATGGGTATCTTCAGCATTACAAAAAACAAACGTTCAGGGGAAAATGCAGGGAACATTTATCATATGACTCCATACAAAATACAGTAAGCACAGCCCTTAGAGGATTTCTCTCTGCTTTACCATATTCCATGTTTCAGGTTTTACTGCTGCTCAGAGAGTTCATCTATCTGATTTCTTTACATGACACAGAGCCCTTCTGAAAGCTTTCTTTGTGACAGTGATGAATTTCTTTCCCTGTTAGTCAGTTTTACCTGTCTCAGTTTTCCGTCCAAAATCACAGGCCACTCCAGATCCAAGGGAGCTACCAGTACCAGTTTTTTTTCACAACTTACTTAATCACTTTCTTTGGGTCATGCAATAGCAATTATAGTGGCAGTTTGCAGGGCCACAGAAGGAAAAGAACACCTCTTGCTGGGTCTCTGGGAAGGGCCAAGGGGGATACATTATGGAAACATAGCAATGGGTGAGAGACAGATAGTCACCTCCTGCATATGTATGGGAAACTTAAAGAACCAAACACTTGGGTCTTTTCTACAGTGAGCATTAAAATCATATGCAGCTTGGGCACATTACATTTCACTATACACTCACCAGAGTAGGACTACGATGATTAAACTCTGTGTTCTCCTGTTCATCCTTTAACCAGGAGAGATTTTCCCCAGCATGTATGCTGTCACTCAAGGAAATTTCAAGAGTTTGAAGGGAGACTGAGCTGTGAAGTACCCCTTGAAGTCAATTATGGAAACACTTCAATGAAGAATTACACCAGACCTAACAGCCAATGGAGACAAGTACCCAGAGGCCTTTAGAAAAAATCCGAGAAATCTTCCAAGTCCAGGAAAACCTAGCTCCCTTCAATATTGACAAGCCTTTGGGGAAGGAAAAGGGCAGCAACTGGAGAGATTAACTACGAGTTCCTTACACTTATTACATAAGGAGAGAATGCAACTGTGCCTGGCTCAGGGTTCCACTACGCAGAAGAGACAGGCTGTATTCCCACAGCAAAAGCAGCCCTCTTGAGGAAGGAGAAGCCCAAGGGAAAATAAACCAGATGAATCAATGCTTATTGAAGCTTGTGTTTGTTACATGCAGAAGAAGCTGGAAAATATACCAAAAAGAAACTCTCAGGCCTGAAGATCCTTTCTGCAGCTGAGCAGAGCCAAGCGCTTGCTGCTGGCAGGTGGGGGGAGGTCCCATCTCCAGTTTATCCTTACCATGTGCTCACACAGCTCATCTTGGGCTATGTCTAGCGCTCATCACGCTTCTCAGTGAGCTAACACAAATTTTCAGCACTGGACCACAGGACGAACAAACTGTATCACTGAAGCATATACACAAAACATTATCTGAAACGCTTCTGTTGAAAACTGCGGAGCTCCCCTCCATAGGAGCACCCAGGAGCTCCTTCCCTCCAGTCGGACATCTCTTTTCGCTTTACTGTTAGAAACGGAATTATTTTTGCAATTACACCTATCAAAGCCGTTAAAACAAGCCAAAGGAAGGAGCGGTAATTGTGTGTGTCAAGTAGAAGGTTACTTTTCTTCAGAAAACACAGCAAGGAGCAGCGGAGGCGGAAAGGGCAGCTCCCAAACCCCTCAGGTGAGCACTCTGCGGAGCTGCCCGGTTCGCAGGGACGGGCGGAGGGAGGTGGAGCCGGGAGCAGGGGCGGACCACTGGTTTGCATACTGCTTTCCCGGGATGCAGCGGGGCCTCCCAGCGGGAAGGGACGGATTTTTCCTGCATTTAGTGGCGTCTTTACCACTGGGACTTTCATCGCGGTGTTGCCATTACGGATTAGGGACCCTGGCAATGGAAAACTAGGGAAGTTGTCTCGCGAGTAGCCGTAACTGGCATGGTGTTCAATCGCGGGAGCTCTAAATACCTTTGGGGTGGAGACTCACCATCGGCTGGTCCGAAGGTAGTGGGGTATCTCAATTGATTGTTCACAGTCAGTTACAGATTGATCTCCTCGTTCTCTCTTTCCCCCCTTCCCACTACTGCACTTGACTAGTCTTTTGAACCCCTAGCAGACCCTGGCACGCTACCAGTCTCAAATGTTTGTTATTGAAAGGGAGAGCAGGCAAAAAAGTGAAAAAATAACGTTTCAATTTACAAGACTTTACCCCAGTGTCTGTTATCTCAATATCCATGCTTCCAGCCAAACTCTTGGGGGTTCAGCTTGCCAGGTGCTGCCTGCAACCACCAAAGCACGGAACGTAACCTGCTAGTGCGACATGCCGAAAGCACGGCAGGGTGCTCTGAGCAGAGGTGACCCTGTGAGACAGAACCTGCTACATAAAGCATGACTGCTCCTTAGGGCTCCCAGCTGCACTGGGATGGCCGAGTGCAATGCACAGTGGCCAGCATCGCTCCTGCCCCTCCGGGGTCACAGAGAGAACAGAGAGCAGCTCAGGCACAAAGGCTCCTCATGTTTGCTGTGGTCACTGCTCTGCTTTTACCTGAGTAAAGCACCCAAAACGCATGCTGGCCTTTGCACCCTTTCCCTTCCCATTCCCTTCCCACCCCTCCCCACTCTTCCTTTTTTCCTCATAGTATGTGTTGCAATATCCCTGTGTAAGCACATGTAAAACTTAGTGAAGTCTACCCAGGAATATTGCACTACACAGACACTCTTTTCTCTCTGTAGGCTCCTCGGTGGTGCCTGATTTAATGCAAAATTTATGTAAATCACACATAAAATTACTTAAATTGTCTAAATCAGCAAGCTTTGTATTTTGATGAAGAAGTGACTGGGAGAAACAGAAAAGTTCTGGCAACAGCAAAATATTTCAAAGAATATTAAGGTGTGAATAGTATTTAATTGTATAAATTCAGAATTGTTTTTCCATTTGACATTTTCTTTTGTTTAATAAGATTTGTCTAATAAACAGTGTCGACGCCAAGGCAGTAGACTCCAGATAGGCCCCCCCACACATTTCTACTTCTCTTTCCTGCTTCTTTCTGTCCCTATTGAGATATTTCCTTGACACCTGGTGGTACTGTGTCCTCCGAATGCCAGAGCAAAAAGCAGGAAAATGTCTTCACTGAAAAGGCTGACAAGGACTTGAACAGGCTGTCCAGGGAAGTGGTGGAGTCCCCATCCCCGGAGGAATTTCACACCTGGAGGTGTCCCACTTGGACACATGGTTTAGTCATGGACTTGGCAGTGCTGTGTTTGCATTTGGACACCATAGCCTTAAAGGTCTTTTCCAATCTAATTCTATTCCATCCTGATTCTGTGATTCAATGGGTCAAGTCTCCCTGCATATTGAGTCTGCACATTTGTGAAGAATCAGGTAGGAAAGGGAAATGCACAGTTGCAAAGGAGTAGCCTCATCCTACAGAGATTTAAATGTGACAGCAGTAAGTAGTAGAACCAAGGCTTACAGGGCTCTGTAATTAATGGACCCAGTGGAAATGCAAATCTCATTAGAGAAACACATTCCATCCTGCTTATTAACAAGAGATGGCTGGACAGGACAACCCAGGGTCAGCCAGGCCAACTTTCAGTGGCACAAGAGATAGATTCTCCAAGGATCCTCAGGTAAGTCCCTGATCCAAGGAGATAAACAATTACTTGGGTTTTTTTAACCTTTTCCTCACAGAAAAGGAGCCAGGACCCTTCTAAGGATCCTTAGAAGACCCTACCCTTAAGAATGACCATAGCCTGGGCACAGGGAGGGGCCAGGTGAGTTTTGGTGCTGTCCTCAGCATTGAAAGGGGTCAGTGCAGGGAAAGAGCAAAGAAAAAGCATAGCCCAACACATCCATCCCTGCTCTCCTGCCAGAGAACCCTGGATACTGGGCTCATCCATCAAAGCATCAAGAACTTGGCTTTTAGAAGTTTCAGTTCATACTGAATACAAACCAAACTGGCTCATCCAGAACTGATTGAGGTTAGGCAGTTTTAAGGCTCAAGAAGGTGGGGTTCTTCAAGCTCCTGTGATGTGCCCAGGACTTTCTCCCTAGGAGATATTCCTGAGAAGATGGTAAAGATGAGGCAGGGAAACTCTTCTGTTGCTTAGAAGTGCCCTTCTCTCCTAGCCTGGTTTCAAGCTGTAGCTCACTTGATCCCTTCACACTAGCTTTAGTACAACAACCCAAGGAGGCAGACAATGCCCAGCTGCAAGCCTGGCTGATTTACAGCTCCCTGCAAAGTGCAGGCAAATCAGCTTTGGGAGCACAGTGAGGGGAGCAGAGAGACCTGCCTTTGCTCAGGTGGCCCAGTCTGTGGGGGGAGAAACTGCTACTCCATATATAAACTTATACTTACAGGATAAGTTTTCTCTACATTTTTGACTGGTTTGCCCAAAATTGTGCTTGGTGTTTCTTTTTCAATTATCCATTCTCAACTTTATTTTGGAATAGGATGAGAGGAACAGAGGACTTTAAGGAAGTCACTGAGCTAATGGCCACCCCATTATGCTCATCAGCCCCAATCCAGTGAGGCTGTGGAGAGGAAAAACTGACTTTAAAACCAAACTGGCAAGAACTTCATGCAGAGACTGGCCTGAAATGTCGGGATGTACCTGTCTCTCCCAGCAGTGCAGACAAGCAGCGCTGTGAATAGAGAATATGGGCTGTGATCTCACAAGATTTTAATGGGCCAGCCCACGTGGCTGGTTTGCACAGCACCCTTGCCTGTCACACCAACTCAAAACCAACAGATGAGGCTCTTCTGCAAGAAAAGTGCTTGGACTAGTGACTCCAAAGCATTATACAAGCCAGAGGCCCCAGGGAATGATGGGACAGCATGGCCCGTGCAGCCCATGTTTTCTCCTGATCCCATGTTCCTGAGGGGGCAGAAGGCCTGCTACAGCATCCCCAGATTCGGGAGGCAGTCAAGGGTGTTGGCATGGAGCAGTGGACTGCAACATCAGCGTTCTACGGACTGTGACCTCACATCCCTCACTGCTTCTCTCTGGGCATTGGCAGAGCCTGGCTCAGACTCGCTGGAGCCCGGGCTCCTTCCAGGTGTGCCTGAGAGGACTGGGAGCCTGCAAGGTCGTTGGAGGTTGCCATTGGCAGCTCTCAGTGCTCATCCCTGAGCTACTGCCCGTTTGCCCAAGCCCTGCCTGGTCCAGGCAGCCGGGTCCTGTGCAGAATGCTTGCAGCAGCACAGGTGGGCTGTGCAGGAAACTTCCCCCTAGGGTGTCCCTAGGGTCTGCAGCTGGGCTTGGGGAGCTGTGAGAGTGTCCTTGAGGGACATTTCTTCCAACCTCCCCGCCGCCCTGGGACAGCAAGTGACCATTTTGCCATGATGCCAGCGAGAGGGAACAGCTCCTGTCCTCAGCATTCCCCAGCTAGCTGCAACAAGCCAATATGGCCACGGGGACAGTGGAACTGCCCCATCTGCTGTGACACTGACAATGACATGACTTGTGTGATGCCCTGTCTGCACCTATTCTGCCTGGGGTGCATTGTGCAGTGGGCAAAGAGGATGCTGTCATGCCCACTTTGCAGGCACGCTATCGACACCACCATCTACTCAGTGCAATCAGAGGAAGACTTTTTGGAGATAGTTCTACCATGCCCCTTGGATCCATTGGTTGCTGACCACCAGGACGAACAGAGGGCTATGGAGCAGGTGCCTACTTATGTAGCTGGCTTCCTGCCTGAGCTCTGGGCAAGATTTTTCCAGAACTCCTCAGAAATCCTCAAGCCTCTGCTGCTGTGGCTGAAGCAGGGAGCTGTCAGTGCTGCTCAGAGCCTGCTGGTGGGAGGAGGCTCTGTCACAGAGCACTGTCATAGCAAATTTGTGCCACCATGGACTGAGGAAGGCCTTGGCCCAGGAGCTGCAGCCCTTCCTGTGAGACCACATAGAGGCGTTTGTGCACCAGCTCATCGACATTGCTGCTGGCAACGTCTGATCAGATCCTGTGACAGATGGACCTCCTGGACTCCCCATGCTGATGAGGAGCAGGAGGACGGCCCCACAGCCACACCTGGACCCTCTGCCTCCCTTGAGAGGACTCCCACCCCCAGCCCGGCCTCCTCCTGTAGCCCTGCAGTCTCCAATGTAGAGCAGGACACCAGCACATTGGAAGCAACTCTCCATGGAGATCCTGGACGATCTCCATCTATGCCTGTCCCTGCAGAGCAGGAGGAGCCCCAGGATGAGGCAGCAGCAGTAGCAGGTCCCTCTGGCCAGGGCTGTACCCACAGCCCTTCTGCTCCTGGCAAGGACAGGGACTGCTTGCTGAAAAAGCTCTCCCAAAAGAAGAGACCCTCTGGCCCTCAGGACCCTCCGCAGCCCTGCAAGCGGCCATCCTGCTGGTGGCACAAGCCAACTACTCTTGATTCAAGAAAAAGCAAACAAAATTTTGTTGCTCTGACACAGTTTCTGGGTGTTGCTTTCTCTCCCTTCTTTTGGAGTCTTTCCCCTCAAGCCCCTCCATATGTGGAAACTGCCTGCTTTTGGGCATGGAAACCCAGGGCAATATCCATGGCATCTTGTCCTGCAGGAAATGCCACTGCAGTTGCATGGCCAGAGTGCAGCAGATGCTGAGGGCAGAGAGGGCAGGAGGGACAGCTGGTTGCTCATAAGAACGATGCCCTCACCCTGCACCCAGTTCCTCTCTGTGCCTGGCTACCATTGCTTCTGCTCTGCTCTGCTTTCTCAACATCATCCAGGGCAACCTTGCTTGTCAGAAGGCTGTCAAGGAGGCACAGAAAATGGGCAGGGGCATTGGAGCCAGAGGCAAATCTTGGAGTAACAGGATTCAGTGGGTGGAAAGGCAAGGAAGTGAAGGAGGAAGACAGGAGGCTAAACATGGCTGCTGGAGATGCAAAGATCCAGAACATCTGGAGCTGCCCAAGGCTCTCATCTCTTACTGCTGGATAGCAGTGGCAAGACCAAGAGGATTCCTTTGGGAGGAGCCCTGCAGAGCTTTCTGGTCTCACTCCCTGAAGAGACGGGGGATCAGCAGCTGTAAGAAATGGGATGCACAGATGTTGCCAGGGCTCCCAGTGCTTCTGAGCACCCACTGGTGTCCTGCCAGACATGGGAAGGCATCGTCTCCACGGTCCATCAGGCTGGGTGCCCGTGCCCGCTCCCAGAAGCCGCTGAGGAGGCTTCAGGCTGAGGCAGAACGAGGCTTGTGCATGCCCGGGACGTGTGAGCGGCCCTCGGGGCACAGAGGCGGCAGGGCCTGCTCGCCTGGGGGGGGAGCAGCGGACTGACAGTGCTGGGGCACAGCGGCACCTCCCGCGGGCAGCCCGGCGCTGCTGCGGCTGCTGCTGCTGCTCTTCCTTCAGCCGCTCCGCGGACGGACGGCGGGGTCAGACCAGGCCGGGCCGTGTCCCTGTCCCTTCCCCTGGCCGTGGCCCTGGCCGTGTCATGCGCCGGCGCATGCGCGGGGCTGGCGGCGGGCGGGGCGGGGGCGCGCCCAGCCAATCACGTGCGTCCCCGCTGCCCCCGCCCGCATGCCCGAGAGCCGCGCGCTCTCGCGAGATCTCACCCCTCCTTCCCCACCCACCGGGGCCGCGCGGCTCTCGCGATACCGCGGCTCTCGCGGGAACTGCGCCTCGCCCGCCCCGGGCAGGGGGGCCAAGATGGCGCCGGGCGGGGAGCGGGGCCCTCACGGGGCCCTCACGGGGCCGCCCCCTCTGCTCTCCGCAGGCAACGTGCAGAAACTCATGCACGGGACGTTCGACCTGAACACGACGAAGAACTTCTTTCCTGCGCGGGTGAGGGCGTACGGGAACAGACTGCCCACATGGGTAGTGGAGTATCCCCCACTGGAGATACTCGAGAACCGTCTGGACAGAATCGTGAGCACTGTGCTCTGGGATGGCCCTCTTTGGGCTGGGAGGTTGGACCGGAGTGAGAAATAAAACAATGTGGTTTTATTACAAGCAAATAGTTAATTAACTCAGGAATTATTTTCTTTAGGCGTACCGTGGAAGTTGTAAGGTACCAGCTCCTGTCTGGAACTGGTGCCGGGGACAATTTGCGTTCGGGAATAGGGAATTATGAAAATAGACAGTGATAAGGCTGAAAAGGGCCCCCGCCACCTGGCAAGCTCTTTGTGTGCAGAAGACAGTGGTCATTCTGACCAGGAGACCCCGTCTCCCTGCACAGGGGGCATGCCAAATCCAATCAGAAGAAAAGGCCCGCTCCTCTCATTATACTAACAAGGCAGGACTCTAGGGACACATAAAAAGCATGATTTTTGGGGTGGGGGCGTGCTTTTTGGACCTCTGTGGCCGGGGCACCCA
>JAWWTY010000077.1:54025896-54130396 GCA_035222235.1 Margarornis squamiger
TCCCACCGCTTCCCGACAAAGAGCCCCTCCCCGGATACTGAAATCGCAGCGAGTCGGAATGACGAAACCGCAGACCCACTGTGGGTTTGAGAGCCAGGAATCCCCAACATGGCTAATCCTCGCGGAGCCGTGAACCCGGCGCTCCGAAGGGCCGCTGGCACAGGCGGCCGGCCCCGCGTGGGTGTCCCGCGGCCCCGGGTGGGTGTCCCGCGGCCCCGGGTGGGTGTCCCGCGGCCCCGGCTGTGCGCTCCGCGGCCCCGGGCGGATATTCCGCGGCCCCGAGTGGGTGTCCCGCGGCCCTCCCTGGGTGTTCCGCGGCCCTGGGTGTGCGCTCCGCGGCCCCGGGTGTGCGCTCCGCGGCCCTCCGTGGGTGTCCCGCGGCCCTGTGTGTGCGCTCCGCGGCCCCGGCTGTGCGCTCCGCGGCCCCAGCACCGCGGGCTCCCCGCAGCGCCCCCGGCCCTGCCCGCGCTCACCTCCGCCGCCGTCCTCCTCCTCCTCCTCCCGCTGCTGCAGCTGTGCCGCCGTGCCCCGCGCCAGCAGCGCGGCCTGCAGCAGCCCGTGCAGCAGCAGCAGCAGCACCCACAGCCCGCGCACCCTCATCCTGACCCGCTCCGCCTCTGCCCGGCCGTCGGGGGGATGGCGCACGGCGCTCCCAGCGGCACCGCCGGCACACACGGGCGGGACCCGGGCGGGGCAGGAGGCAGCGGGACGGCTCAGAACAGCGGGGCTCGCTGAGGTGCCCGCCGGCCATTGGCCGCCCCAGCGCCGCCAACCGCGGGCTGCCACGCCGGGCCGGGGCGGGGGGAAGGAGGAGCGCGGGGCGCACACATCGCCCCGGGGCTGGGCGGGCTGTGGGGTACCCCCAGGTCACCGCCGAGGCCGGCTGTTGTGGGTCCTGCATGCTTGGATGCGCAGGGTTTCAGTCACTCGTTGTGGCCCCACGGCGCTCCCGCAGCGGTCGGGGCGGGAGGTGCCATCAGTGGCGCTGCGGTGGTACGGGGAGCTGTCACAGCGTGGTTTCTGGCTGCGAGAAGGATCTCTTTTATTCAGTTTAGTGAAGATACAAATATCTCTGAGATAAAGAACTTTAGCAGGAAAAAAAAAAAGGAGAGTTTCTATTTTGGCACGTGCTGGGTGTGAGAAGAATCTCTTTTATTCAGTTTAGTGAAGATACATCTGTGAGATAAAGAAGTTTAGCAGAAAAAAAAAGGAAATTCTATTTCAGCGCGTGCTGGGTGTGAGAAGAATCTCTTTTATTCAGTTTAGTGAAGATACAAACATCTGTGGGATAAAGAAGTTTAGCAGGAAAAAAATAGGAGAGTTTCTATTTCGGCACGTGCTGGGTGTGAGAAGAATCTCTTTTATTCAATTTAGTGAAGATACAAATATCTCTGAGATGAAGTTTAGCAGAAAAGAAAGTTCCTATTTCAGCATGTGCCAGGTGCCCTGGCCACAGAGGTCCAAAAAGCACACTCCCACCCCAAAAATCATGCTTTTTATGTGTCCCTAGAGTCCAGCCTTGTTAGTATAATGAGAGGAGTGGGCCTTTTCTTCTGACTGGATTTGGCATGCCCCCCTGTGCAGGGAGAGGGGCCTCCTGCTCAGAATGACCACTTTCCTCTGCACACAAAGAGCTTGCCACATTGGTGAGGGCCCTTTTCAGCTATATCATTATCTATTTTCATAATTCCCTATTCCCAAATGCAAATTGTCCCTGGCACCAGCTCCAGACAGGACCTGGTACCTTACAGCTTTCACAGTACACCTAAAGAAAATAGTTCCTGAGTTAACGAACTATTTGCTTGTAATAAAACCATGTTTTTTATTTCTCACAGTAGCAATGGTGGTCCAAATGCATTATCTGGTGGGCGTCTGAAGATCTAACAAGGCAGTGCTAGAAAATGGTGCTCGAATTGCCTGTCTGGCCCCGTGCTTGGGCAAATCACAGCTGCTCACTGGCTTGTGGAACAATTCTTCTGTGTTGGAGTCTTTTGGGCTGAAGGCACCTTCGGCCTGGGAAGGATGCAGCTGTGAGCATGGGAAAGTGGAGAAAAACAAGTCTATGGCCTTGCAGTGGCATGGGAAAGTAGAAGAAAGAAGGAAAACAACTGAGAAAGACAAGATGTGTTTTGAGTCTTGCCAGCATGAGGAGAGACGTGAACTACCTATCAGAAGATGGTCTAAGACTCATGGACAAAAGTGCTTGGTTAATAGTGTGTGACATGTGTATGCATGGATAGATAAGAAAAAGTATAAAAGAGAAACCTTCAGTTAATAAAATGGTAGTTGTTGATGGTCATGCTGTCTGTGTGCCTCTGTATTGGGGGGTGTGTGTGTGTGTGTGTGTGCTTGCCACTGCCTCACTTCTGTATTTTACAAAACTTCTGACCCTCAAGTACCTAGTTTGTAAGCATAAAGCACTGCTATTCACTATCCTTCACTGCAGTTACACTGTGAAGGAGTAGCAGTAGCTTGTGATAAGCAAATATCTTCAGGGTCTTGAAGTGCAAGCTCAAAATACAAATCCCACAATTTTAGGGGACTGAGAAGACATTGTATTGCTCTGAAAGAAAATTGATGCATCTGGGTTGCCATTCGGCATTCGTGCATAGTCTGCAGGTTGGAAAAACACATCAAAGACCTTCTGTGGTCTACGTTGCTAAGCTGAAGCCTGGAAGTCAATGCCTTTCCTCAACTCAGCAGCCAGGCCAGTTATTTTGAAAATAGACCATATGATACAGTAGCAGTTTATCAGTTTACCTGTCAAACCACTCGAATTGAGTGAGACCTGCTCTGAACAAAGTGAGAGCTGTGTGGATCCTGTCAAGATTGTGATCCTGACCCTGCCTGGTTTTGGTATCAATATAAATATTAGTATGATTAACATAGATATTTAGTAATTTCATGATAGGACATAACCGCATGGGACACTCAGTGTTCTGAATGGGAAAAATTAAGAGGGGTTTTTATTTTGAGTCTTGCTCACTGGTTAATACAACCTTGGATTTGAATATTGTGTTGGTGTGTGAAATATTTACCATCTTTGACATCCATGTTTATAATTGAAATAGTGGCTATTGTGATCCATTTTTTTTTTCTATTTATGTTGCAGATTATCCACCTGGCAGTGACCTGTTGATGTAGAGGGGCACTGTCAGGGCTAGTACTTCATCACTGATATTGTCTAGGCCACTGGAAAACTGGTTAAAATAGCTTGCAGAAAAAGTGGGAATGTAAAATGGGAAAATGGTGTCACTATTGCTTTTGTCTGTTTGAATGTGAAATACAGGATTAAATGCTTTTTCTTTTGCAGTGGTGAAGTTTTATGGTTATTATGGTTTCTCTCTATACGGCTTAACCAAATTGAAAAATGAGATCAGTAGATTTGCTAGGCAATCAAAGGTGTCAAGCACCAATATCCTGCTAGACAGTGAAAAGAAATTGCAAACAGTACAAATACAGGGGTTTTAAATTATTACTACTTATTTGAACTGCAGGAGGAAAGCTTGCAAGACAGAACCCCTGTGACACCTGTTCAGCCAAGGACAGCCTGATCATCTGACTGAGAGATTTGCTAAATTGTCAGTTCATTTTGTGGGTAGTTACAGTGTGGGTAGCCTTCCCCAGCCCCTCGCTCTGTGGGTGGGAGGTATCAAAGTGGGTCCTTATTGCTTCAAGCTAAAGAACTGTGGGATTTTATATTTTTTTCTTTAAAATCCCAAAAGATAAGCTTCAGACTGTGAACCCATTGAGCCTGGGGACTGACCCAGGTTTAACTTGTTCTTGCCTGGAAGCTCCTTCACTTTCCAGTCCAAATGCAAACGTTTCCTTCATTTTGCTATGTCAAATCCTTGGCCGTGGGATTCCCTGGAGTGCATGCCAGGGTGTTCCCTAGTTTGTTTTACCATCCTCTGCTGCACCCTGGAAGGAAGGGAAAATTGAACATACTACCAAAATACAAAAACAGGGCCATGGAATTGATCAAAGGAAATGCCGTCACAGCTTGTCCAGAGACAATGATGGGTGTTTTATCCATGGAAAAATTCAAGGGAAGGTCAGATGGGGGTCTGAGCAATCTGATGTGTTTGAAGATGTCCCTGCTCACAGTGAAGGAGTTGGACTAGACGACCTTTAAAGGTCTCTTCCAACCCAAACTATTCTATGATCCTACCCAGTTTTCATTTGAAAAGTACACAGACCGGAGATTAGTATGAGGCAGGAGCCACCTGACGCCTTTGAGTTTAGCTGGAGAAAACTGGTACCTCAGACAGCTGTTTCACTTCCAGCCACTTCATGTTTTACCTGCAGAAGTTTCTTGGCAGGCTACTGACTGTCTTCAGGCAGCAATTCAGGAAGTTCCACGGAGGACTGGAGAGTTGCTTAGGGTTCTGCAGCTGCTGGTTCCGTCCACAGTTATCAGATAGCAGATGTATTCCATTTCTCAAGGCTCTCCTCCTCTCCCCTCTGTCACTGTTGGGATGCACTGCTGTACAAACTGCTCATGCAGGAGCTTTCAGGTATGGGAATGGTGTCTTCTCGAGATGACGGTGGTGCAGCAGCAGTTTCCATTGCAGAACATGTGTAGATCTGTGACAAGAAATCAGTTTGTGTCACAAAGGTGGCTGGCAGAGACTGGATTTCAAACACAAGCCCTTAGGAAGATGCTGTTGGCCACATCCAGGGCTCTTAGACCGTTTTTGCTGTCCACTTCTCAAACACTACAGGCAAAAACTAAAAGCTACTTTTATTCAAGTTCATGTATTCAAGTTCAGTTTCCATGAATTTTCGGAAAGATGACTGAAACACTGAGTTGACTGGATTGCAAGGATACAGAAAGAGATCTGTCCAGGGCCCCAGAGCCTTGTTCCTTGATGCTCATGTGTTTTCATAGGTAACAAAATGACTCTTGAGTTGGCATGTCTGTATCTGAAGAGAATCAGGGAACTTTTCCCTTTTCTGATTTTTCCCTTTTTGCTAGGGGAAAGATAAAACCTACAATAATGTCACCATATCAAAGAAATATCAAAAGGGCAAATATCAATAAGGGAGCCAGCTACAGCATGGAGAACAAAGACAGTGATGCTCTTGCACACCTGAAAACCACAAAAACATTCTCCAAAACAAAATTAGGGACATGGCCTTCTCCTGCTTGGGTTTTATTTTGTTTGGGTTTTTGTTGTGGGTTTTTTTTTTTCCCTGACTGCAACATCTACTAAGTAGGGCAGGAAGTTCACTTTTCCAGCATCATTATACACGTACCCCCAGAAGTGACTTCAAATTACCTGATAGAATGGAACTCAATTCCTGATCAAATTACAGGGACAGAAAATGAATGCACACAGCCTTTTAACAGTGAAGACTTCCCACTGCCCTGTTATTTCCATTTTGCAAAATCTGGGATGGTTTTGTGATTCTTCTGCCCTTAGGTGCCATCTCACTGAAGCAGCATGTGTAACAGGGAGTAAGAACACATGAGCACAATGACTGCAGTTTGGATTACAGAACTGACACAAACCTCTGCATTAAGATGACAGTTGTTGGAATTAACAAATAAAATTAGACACACTGCAGTGTAATCTTGATAAATGGACCACCTGGGTAAATAAAGCTACAGGCCCCTAGAAAGAGCCGTTGTACTTTTCTGCTCAGCACATGAACATACAGATTCATCCTCTAAATCCTGGACATTCCTTGAATACCAACACTCAGAAGAGGTTTCCAATAGCAACATGGCATAACAAAGCAAGAAATACTCATCCTTAAGGCTGCTAACTTTTTAAATGTTTGTCCAAACCCTAAGGAAATGCAAGTGCTACTGGAAAGTTCAATGCACAATCCATGAAAAATTAAGGCTATAAATTGGGAATGCAATGACAAGTATAAATCATGCAACAGCTGCTCTATGACACAATTGCCCTGAATAGATCACCCTCTATAGCTCATGTCCAAGGTATAAACTAGGCAGATGGCAAATATTCCAAAAATGTAAAATCACTTTCCTTGTAGATCTTCTGCATTATTTTTTCTCAGGAAACCAAACATCAAAGAGCTACAAGAGGCAGAAATAGTAGTTAAAATTCTGCAAAGTCTTCTAACACTGCATCTGAAATTCCAGTTTCGAGGGAAATAACACCCAGAATCCTAGGAGCATTCCAACAATGTCCTAATCACTTTTCATCACAACACGAATGTGTGAACCTATGCATTTGCCTCTAAGATCTGTAGATAAACAAACAAACAAAGGGTGCAAGAGATTGTTTTAGAACATAATTTCTCAAATAAAGCCCCCTGGATTGTGGATGGCAAAAAACAAACAAACAAAACAAAACAAAAAAAAACCAAACAAACAAACAAAAAAAACCAAACCAACCAAACAAAAGAACCCCAACCCAAACCCACAAACAAAACAAAACAAAAAACCCAATTGTCAGGGTCACTGGGAAAATATATAAGGAGGCGAGGCGAGGCGAGGCGAGGCGGGGAGGGAGAGGAAGGAATGGAAAGATACCAGTAACACATTAAGGGAATAGTTGCCTTGCAGATCTTACTGCTGCCTCCCGGCTGCGCTCCCTTCCTTGGCTTGTCCCTCCTCTCCCTTCCCTCCGCCCCAGCCCGGGGTTGTCTCTCCCTTCCCTCCGCCCCGCTCTCCCCGCTCCGCCGACGTGGTGCTGTCTGGGTGCTGTCTGTGCGCTGTGTGGGTGCTGTGTGTGTGGGTGCTGAGTGTGTGGGTGCTGAGTGTGTGGGTGCTGAGTGGCTCGGCGGTGCCGCGGCTATGTGGGTGGCAGCCCTGGCGGCGCTGCTGGCGGTGGCGGGGGCGCAGTACGAGCGCTACAGCTTCCGCAGCTTCCCGCGGGACGAGCTGATGCCGCTGGAGTCGGCCTATCGCTACGGGCTGGACCAGTACAGCACCGAGAACTGGCCCGAGAGCGTCAGCTACCTGGAGGTCAGCATGCGGCTGTACCGCCTGCTGCGCGACAGCGAGGCGTTCTGCCACCGCAACTGCAGCGCCGCGGGGCAGCCGCCCCCCGCATCCCCGGCATCTTCCGCATCCCCCGCATCCTCCGCATCCTCCGCATCCTCCGCATCCCCCGCATCCCCGGCATCCCCCGGATCCCCCGCATCCCCGGCATCCCCCGCATCCCCCGCAATCTCCGCCGCCGGGGCGGCGCTGGCGGAGCTGCGCCTGCTGTCGGGGGTGCTGCGGAGGGCGCAGTGCCTGCGGCGCTGCAAGCAGGGGCTGCCCGCCTTCCGGCAGGCACAGCCCGGCCGCGACCTGCTCGAGGACTTCCAGCGCCGCGAGCCCTACAAGTACCTGCAGTTCGCCTACTTCAAGGTGAGCCTCGCCTCCCCTTCCCCCGCCAGGTTCATCCCTCCTCCTCTCCCTCCCATCTCCCTGCCTTGCCTCCTCTCCCCAGCCCCTCCGCCTCTGTCCCGGCCTCTCCTCCCCGAGGTCTCACCTGGTGCGGTGTCACTCTCCGGCCGTGCCAAGCGTGCCTGTCGGTGTTGTGGTGTAGGGGGACAGAATGGTGTGTCCCTACATGTGGCATGTCCCAGCACGGCCTCGATGGGAGTCAAGTACCTTGTGCACCCAGTGCTGGAAAAGTCACCTCTCATGCCGACCTCTTGCCTGCCCTTGATGCAGTTTTCTCTGTGCCATGACCTCATTCCCCATTGCGTCTTTCACACAGGTTTAGCTGCCAGTTGTCATCCACCTCACCTCCATTTCTTCCTTGCTCCCTGGTCACATCCCCCAGTCCTTGTCCACTTGGCTGCCCACTGTACACTTCATTGTCTTCTTGTCAAGCTTTTCAGTCCCTTCCTCCCACTCAACTCGTGTAATCAGCAGTGGGATCAGTGTATTCCTTGTCTTTCTCCCTGCTTACCCACATAGTACCATCCAGCTTGCTCTTCACAAGTTTTTCCACAGCTCATCCAGCATGTTTGCTAGATCAGTCCCTCCAGCTCTTCCGTGACATCTGGCCACTGGATCCTGCCTGTGTGTCCTGCAGTTATGTCATTCCTGTCCCTGCCCCTCATCTTTCCATCTGCCTTTTCTTTCTAATCTTCTCTGGAACCTTTTTCAGACTCTTCATGTTACAGCTGTGCTATTGCAAGCACTCTTCACTAGTTCCTCTCCCTCAGCGTGTCCACCTTCTTGGCTTGCTCACGTCTGGTCCAGTTCTTTCAAGTGCAGCAGCCCCCAGCCTGTGACTTGCAGATAGCCTGATGCCTGCAAAACTCCAGTTTTGTTAGAGCCGTGGGAAGAAATGAAGCAAAAATTGGCTGCTGAAGTGGGACACTAATGCTAGCCCTGGAATGGTATTTACCTTTTGCTCTTGGGTCATCCAGGACTGGGGACACACACCTCTCTTAACAGATATCATCCTGTTCCTCTAGCTTCTTGTCATTCTTCTGTTCAGGATCTAATTGATTATTTTCTCCCTGCTCATCTTCATCTTCTCTTCTCTCAAGGCCTGTCCCTCCTGCCATCCCTTCAGATACCACAGTTACTTGCATTTCAGATGAAGAGGGCGTCTGTGGTGGGAGAAAACAAGCTGAGCTCTTTGGTTAGATTGTTTTCTCTTGTAGGGATTCACTCCCAACGTGTCCCAGTATACATTATATCAAGTTATATGCTCGTGCATACTTTTTGAGATTGCCACTTGAAAGCACGCATCTTCTGAACTGTTTCTGTGTCCTGTTTTTAAGAGTGCTGTTTTCTCAGCAGTTTTTCCCAACAGATGCGGGGAAATGTGTACTCTTAAAACCAGAAGAGTATCCACTGGTGTCACTCTGTGCATTTAAAGCCATCCCTAAGACCGTAGAAAAAAAATTAAACTTGATACATTAAAGCCTTTATACATACTAAACAGAAGGTACCAAATGTTTCTTTTGACAAACTGAGAGGGCAGGCATTCCTCGAATTCTCAAAGCCATATAAGGATACAAAAATGACATCACTACGAATGATTCCTTTTCTTGTCTTAATTTAACTCTTAATTCCCCCCTTGTGGTATGTGCTAAGTTTGCAATATGTGGACCACAGCAAAAATCATTTCATGCTTACCATTTCTAATACAGTCAAGTAATTGGCAGATAGGAATGTGAAACGGAAAGTTGGAGGAATCCCTCTCACTTTAAACTGTTTTTTCAATTACATTTGCAGTAGGTTTAGGCAGTGTAGTTAGATGTTTTTGCCTTTAGTATCTGCTGTTTATATTGTCTTTCATATGGAATTGTAATCCACCTCTGAGCCCTTATTACTCACTTGGGGACTTCTGAATGGGCCTCCTAGAGCTACAAACTGCTGCATCCAAAGGACTTTTTCCTGACTGCTGGCCTCTGAGAAAAGAATGTCCCTTCCCCCACCCCTCCACCCCCACCAACAGCATTTATAGTATAGGAGGAAGAGGGAGGGAAATGCTTTATGTAATTTTTTTGAGTGACTGTATGTTTATTCAGGTGGCTTTCACAGTGAAATTTTGCCACGTCTTAAGATTTTTGGAGTAAATGTTTCTGTGCTGCTGCCTGCTGCTCTGGAGAGAGCTTTCTCACAGCTACCGAGTTCACTTAGGAATGTGTTTCTACAAAAACGTTTATTTATTTATATTTTAAGACGTAAACAAAAATTGAAATCAAGAGTGATTTATGGACTAAGTAAAAACGTGACCTGTCAGCCTACCAAAGAAACAGGATTACAGCATGCAGCACAAAAGAAACCAGGCATTTGACGAAAGTGCAGCTGAGATTTTCCTTTTGCATTTAGCACCATCTGGGCTGACTGGAAGTGCGTAGTTTTGGGACAACCAGGAAGGGCAGCTGGCAATGTTCCAGCACTGGGACACTAATAGCAGCACAGCAGCAAGGATGGGTTGAAGTCTTTCTTTGGTGCAGTCGTCTCTCAGGTTTCTTTCTGAAATGAAAAGATAACTTTTATGGAAACTTTTTATGCAAAGAGGAGAGTGCGTGTGCATACGTGCCTGTGTTTTCTCCTTATGTTTTAAACATACAGTATCATAAGTTAGTTCAGATGTGAGATGGTGCTCTGTATTGCCCATGCATCAATACACCAAACATGTTGATGTGGATCTTGGCTTAGAAAAAAAGGTTTTAACATTTCACAAATACCCAAGACTTCTGCTTTTTCCCTCACTCTTCATAAATATGTGCACATATATAATCTATGGAAATGTGGTTTTATATATCTATATATCTATATATAAAATAAAAAATTAAGTGCCTGCACATGGAGATGCATACATGTTTGGTATGTGCAGTTGTAAGTGAGAAATGTATACTTCACAAAGTTTATCTAGTTGGGATTAAAGTTAGTTTAAAAATGGGTACAGAAAATCACATAATTAGGACACAATTATTGAGCAAGTCTCTGCAATTTGCTCTGACTTCATAACACCAGCAGGAAAATGTATTGTAATATTGTCCTTTGTGCTGCTAGGCAAATAAGTGACATAAACACTGTGTAAGCATGGTCAGTGATGACTCCTACCCAATATCCATAAGTTAGCATTAGCACTTGCTGTGAGATTATTCCCACGCAGGAGCAACGTGTCAGCTTTGTGAACAGGGGAGTGGAAAGGGTAAAAACCTAATCTGACTTACAACCATAATGCTATCTGCAACAATAAAAGGCCTCTAAAATAAAAAAAATAATTGTTGCTGTAGATAATGCAGCTAGGAGTAAAACTGGGACAAATTATATCAGTTTTACTGTATGATTGTACCTGTTGAGACTGTGTTTTCAGTAGAAGTAAGTCTCTGTATATAGAGACTGTAGGAAAGTTCATTGAGGAAAACTGGGATCATTTGAACTGGCTTAGTTTTTTTCTTTTTTCCAAATTTACTTTTTTAAACCCTTTTCTCTTTTCCCTCTCCCTGATTAGGCTAATAATCTTCCAAAAGCTATTGCAGCAGCACACACATTTCTTTTGAAGCATCCAGATGATGAAATGATGCAAAGAAATATGGCCTACTATAAAAGCATGCCTGATGCTGAGGAGCATATTAAAGACTTGGAAATAAAGCCTTACGAGGTAGGCTTTTTATTCAGTGTTTGGTCTTTTGGAACTCTTCTATTACTCCATTTATTGGGTGGGATTTGGGGATCTCATTTAGTTATGTGTTCTCAGTTCTTACTTTCCTTTCCCTCCTTCTGTCATCTGTCATCTCCATTCTGCCTTCTTGATGCATTCAGTAATTCTCACCTGTCCTGCACTTCATTGTTTCATAAATGAGTCACAGTAAATCGCAGCCAGTGGCATACCTGAAAGCTACTACATGCACACCTCTGCTGGAGCTAAGCAGGTGCATAGTTATTCAAATCCATGAGTGCTGTAGCAGCACAGTTTAAAGTAACTCAGACATCTGGTGTTAAGATTCAATTGAAAATCTCTGTCACAATCTGTGTTTTAGACTTACACTGTTGCTTCTGTACAGCAGGCTTTTCTTTTGATCAGAAATGGAATTACATACTGCGTTCTCTAGGAAATACTTGGTAAAACCCAGTAGCCATCTGTATTTGTTGTCCTTACATTACCTGGAGAACAGCTTATGGAGTCATCCAGAAATGCAGTGATGTCATTTACTGCATTTGACTTTATACACCACTTCCCACAGATCAGTTACTGCTGGTTTTCATTCATGCCAATTTTTCAGAATCTCTTTGTCAGGGCTGTGAGAGCGTACAATGGTGACAATTGGAGATCATCCATCTCGGACATGGAACTGGCTCTGCCTGATTTCTTCAAAGCCTACGATGACTGTACAGCAGCCTGTGAAGGCTCCCGAGAGATCACAGATTTTAAAGACTTCTATCTTTCCATTGCAGGTGAGTGGTGAGCAGTTAGGAAACAGGAAGAAAAGATGTCCCCAAAGTACATTTCAGTTTATCCATAGGATTGACTACCCAAGTCCTCTTCCTAAATTTGGGCCAATAGGACTTTATTGGATTCGCAGAAAACTGGTTGAAATCTGCTTTACTTTTTTGTTCTTTTCAGTAACATAAATGAGGGCTATCAGGTGATCAGAACAGAGTTCTTATGTTAACATGGTAGTTCTGTGTCAGAATAACATAGATGTGTAAGTAATAATAATGGCCCCATCCAGGTAGCAGTAGGTAATCCAGACAGGTCTCTTGACCATCATTTCAGTGTCACTTTGGTTTCCTTTGAGGCTCAGTTGTCAGCCTGCCTTCAAAGTCAGCTTTGGGGATTTGTGTAGGTCCAGTGATCTGTATTGCCTTTCTCATAAATGCAACAAGTTTCTGTTGTCTATTTTTCATCTTTCCTACATTAGAGTTTTACTAGTAGGTAACATCTTTTTTTTTTGCGTGTGGCTTAAAAAAAGCCATTGCTTTGCAAAGGAAAATGTCAAAATGGCACATACACATTTCCTATGATCTTTGGCAGCAAAAGAAACAAGTAATTTCTCCAGTGCTCTGGGGTCAGTGTTGTTGACAGTATTTGTGTGGAGAACACATGCATGTTTTCTAAATAAACTTAGAAATTCTCTTGCATTTTTCATGTTTTTAAGTTGCCATAAGGAAAACCAGCCTGACTTTTTGTCCTAAGGCCATAATATGTGTTGGTGAGGGAAAACTTTTGTGAAATGTGTTCATACATGAGCAGCTGCAGTTTCTCATGGTGTGCAGCTGGTATTCATCAGTAGAGCTGACATGGAATAGCTACTGTAGGCCTTAAGCCTTGACTTACTATTGGGAAAAGCAGGACAGCAAATCAGGAGTGAGGGTCAAACCACGGGCGGTAAAACAGGAAACACAGATTTGGTTTCCCAGTTGGTCAGAGCCCTGACATCAGGACAGCTCCCAAGGCACTGCAAAGAGTACAGTGTCCATGCTCAGTTGTGACTGGCCCTTGCTGTCATCCGTCCTGTTCCTTCTTGGAAGGGAAGGACAATTCCCAGCAGTAGTGATGGGGAGAAAAGGCAGGAGTTACTGCATGGTAGCTTCATGGTCCTGTGTAAGCATTTCAGATATTTTGCTCTTGAGATAAGAACATTGCCCTTTACTTGCACTGCCTGGGCTGAACTGTGCTCCTGCTGCAAGGAGAGATATTCTGCCTCTGAGGTTTTTACTACAGAAAACAGGTGTAGCAATAAGGTTTTAACCAGAAGTACTTGGGGCTTGCACTGGGTATGTATTTATCCCTGAGCAATGAGTCAAGTTTGGAAGGCAGCTGTCCACATTGGATGAGATCGCTTCACTGAGGGACTTGTGTCTCTGGCTTTAAGTGCTGCCTGGAATTGAACACTACTGTGTCTGGAGATTCAGCTACTCTTGTAAAAGATAGTCTGGTAATTTCATTTGGCCAGTTATTTTTAGTTAACTTCAGCGTTCTTCATGCTAGGAATTGTCAGGGACAAAATGTGCCCTTTTGTCTTGGTCAGAGACTTGCTGCACAAGCTTAGCTAACTTGCTTTCACCTGCCTAATGTGGCTAATAAGTAAGTTAAGACTTCAAAATGCTTCTTTTCTGTGTCATTACCAAACGTGATATACCCTGAAATGTTTGATACTCTTTATTGAAAAGTTTCTTGGAACGTATTTTCTTAAAATCACCTCTAGTCCTATTGAATTATAGCAAGCATTTTCAAACTGGGTAAGCTTGGGAACTTAAACATTCCTGGCTGGAAGTTGTTCTGTGGTGAGTAGCATATTCTCCTTTCTTCTCTTTTAGAACATCCAAACTGCAGGCACAAAACGTGGCCATCTCTGGAGGTTTGTTTTGCAGTCACACCGTTGTACTCTGCAGCATGTGGACCTTATTTGTGCAACAATTTACTGAAATTGCAAGGGCTTTCAAAATGTGAAAAAGAAAAGAAAGCACTGTTAAGTTCACAGTTAGGAAATTATGCAATACTGTAACTCCATAAAACCCATGGCCACATGCTGCCTGTAGGTGTCAGTGAAACCTAACTGCTCCGTTCTCAGGAATTCCAGCTTTGATATGTTTAAAGCACAGATTTTTATGGAAGGACTGAGTACCACTACTTGATATGCAGACTGGAGTTGTAGATTCTCAGTACTTCCAAGCAGCAGGGTCCAGATGCACAGGACCCAGGAGAGATTATAAGGCCAAATTGTAATGGATAGCAAATGGGAGGGATTATACAATTCACTACATGTTACCCATATCCTGTGTTGTTGTTTTCTTCCTTCTAGATCATTATATTGAAGTCCTTGCATGCAAAGTGCAGTGTGAGAGCAATCTGACACCCGTTATAGGAGGCTTTGTTGTTGAAAAATTTGTGGCCACCATGTACCATTACTTGCAGTTTGCATATTATAAATGTAAGTAGTGATTTATTGTGCTTAAATAACATTGGGATGATTTAGGGCATATTCCATTCATCATCTTTTCTCTCTAGTTACAATGCTTTAGACTGTAAATAGTGGCCTTCAGAATCTGCATTTTAACCTGATCCAGGACAGAAACTGAGTTTCCCAGTATCTTTTTCTTTCTTTATTACTGTTTTACTTAAAATGTTCTATGTAGAGCCCACGCTCATAAACTTGTCCATGACAAAATGCATTGCAGGCCCCTGTGTTTTAAGTTATGCATGGTTGTGACTGGTCTATGTTAGAAAAATGAGACAGTTACACAGTAAGTGTGATCTGATGCATCACTGCCCTTCATTCTGTGTATGTTACCTACTGCCAGCACAAGTTGTTAGCAATTTTCAGAGTTTCATATAAATGTTAAATGTTTGTATAAATTAAAAATATTCAGTGTATGTATTTTAGATGCCTTTTTTGAAGTAACTCATAACATATTAGGGTAAACAGTGTCAGCCACTTACTATACATTGGAACATGTGCAATGGCACAGACCAATTTTGTATACCTATGTACAACTCCTGGTTTGTGCCAAGAAAGCCACAGTGGTCAAGCTGTCAGACCTCCATGGTTGCTGAGCAGCTGAATTGTATAGCTCTAACAATGCATTTTTTCTTAAACTTCTAATTCATTCAGAGAGTCAAAAGATTGCACCTTCAAAGCAACACATTTAACGTAACAGCACTTATTCTATTGAAAAATACTCCATTTTCAATTTACTATTCAGAATTTCTTCCACAGACAAATGTACAGAGTATTCCATACTATTTGCTTTTCCTTAGTGGATCCCTATAATCCTGTTAGAATGGAGCTAAATGGGTTTTGAAGAAAGAGGGGACCTCTTAACAGAAACTGTAGTGTCTGGTGCTCAGTGATTACGTATTTGCTAGGTAAATAATGTCATGCATTTTGTGGTTCCTTGAGGACCTACTTGCACTGTAAAGAACACACGTAGCCTTTACAGCTATTCCTGCTGGCTCCGACATCAAAGGGAAGACACATCAGCCATGTAGCATTAAGGCATTAATGACTTTTGCTTATGTTGCTTGATTACACATTTTACACATTGACTCTCCCTTCTTTGTCAATTCTAGTACAAAGAAGTGGGGAGGAGTTTAATATACTTTTTGTTTGTTTTTGTAATAAATGTCCCAGTGAGTATCACTAAGCTGTGGGCTGATACTGGGATACCTGGGAGAAACATTTGGCAAGGATTTTCGTAGAAAACGATCAAAGTGAAGTCCCCATTTTTGAATCATGGCCTTACTTGCTTCAGAAAACAAAAATTGCTTTCTGGGAAGCAATTCTTTTTTCTGTGTAGTTGGTGGGCAGGTAGGGTATGGGTTCTGTTTCCATCTGAATTTCTAAGAGCTTAGATAATAGTAAGAATTTGTTCAATTACTTTATCTGGATTTTTGTATGTGTGTTTATTAATTAGTGAATGACATGAAGAATGCAGCTTCTTGTGCTGCCAGCTACCTTCTGTTTGACAAGACAGATGAAGTAATGAAACAGAACATGGTCTATTACCAGTACCATAAAGACAAATGGGGACTTAAAGAAGAGGATTTTCAGCCCAGATCAGTAAGTGAACTACTTAGACACATTCCAATATTTCTCTGAAACTCAGTGCGTAAGAGATAGGGAAAAAGGAGATTATCTGTTGGTTCTGGAATTAGACACATCCTGTTTTATTTAAACCATATAGAAAGTTGTACACAGAGATGTACTGTGTCATGTAAACAGTGAATGTCATGATAGTTCTTCCCTTTCTGTTGAAATATACTACAAGAGGATATAATATGATATGATGGCAAATAAATTCACGTTGGTACTGCTGTGTCACTTATGCATATTTATATCTTTATGCACCTCTATAAGTAAAGCAGCTGCCCCCTGAAATCTCCTGATGAAATCTCTGAGTAACATTCAGGCTTTTGTGAATCATTATCTGCCAACATGTAGTTGCCCACTCACTTGCTATTTCAGGTTCTGTGGGCATTGGAATGTGTCTGGATATGGTAACTCCAGCTAAATTCACTTTCCACTTACTCCATTTAGAACATAGTTGGGTGGATGAGGACGGAAAAAGGCTCAGGACTATATTGCATCTAGTTATCTAAAGTAGAATACTTGCTGCAAAGAACCCACAGTAAACATCAGTCTGTCCAACAATGACTGTGATCTGACTTTGAAAAACTACTCCATAACCAGGTTTCTATGCTGTTCTTAAATTTCCATGTCCAAAGAAATTTTACAGCCTGGAGTGTGACATCAAATTGGATTTTGTGTTGTTTCCTGTTACCAGAGCTTCTTATTACACCTGAGTGCCTCCTTGAGTGTCAGTTGTATGAGCTGTACAACTAGTTAGTTATTAGCAATACATGTTCCACAAATTAAACACAGTGTGTTCTCTTAGGGCACGACTTCCCTGTGGAAGAATCATTTAAGTTAACCTAGCTGTAGCAACAGCGGACATCCCACAGGATAACATTCCAGTTACCTTTTCCATGTTGTGTCTTCAGACACCTCAGTCACCAAGACTTCTGCTGGCCCAAAGGCCCTTGTTTCTTAATGCTGCATTAAACCCAGTACATCTCTGCAGTGCTCAGGTGACTGACCTTACGCAGAGCAGTGCATTTATTCCTCTTATAGGCTGAACTGATTGGATAATTACACTTTCTACCTCTCAGGCCAGTCAGCTCAAGTCAAAAATACCACTCCATTTGAGTTAAGTGGGGTTTACTTGTGGGTGGCTGTTCCATGCAGCACACCTTTTCGGCACCTTGGGAACCCTGCAGGGCGAGCTGAGACAGAAGGCAGCAAAACCGCATTTGGTTCTTCCAGGCAGCAGCAGCAAGTCTGAACTCACCAGGGAAAGGCTCCTTTGTCACTCCTTTGTCACTGCTTTTGGGAACAGACCTATGCTTTATAGCCATGCTGGAGACAATGTTTGATGGTGGTGGGAGTGAGGGGTAGCAACAGTTTGAAACTGCAAACCACAGACAGATTTGGCACACGTACGCAGAGAGGACAGAACAAGGGCCCTACACATGAACTCTGAATGTTTCATTGATAACTTCTGTATCTGGGGACTAGAGACAATTTCATTTTTAAATACAAAATATTAAATGCACACAGCTTTATTTTCTTGTACTTTGATCTGTGTAACTATGAACAGAAGTTGCTTGCTGTCCTAATCACTTGCCACAAAACCCATAATGCCTCTAGTTTATTTTCACAGAGTGGTAATGGGGTGACAGCAGCATTTGGCTCTGCAGCCAGTTTTCAGATGTTCTTGTGAGAGTCTCCTGTTTTCCTTCTCAAACACTATAAACCCCTCCTAGGATCTGCCTTCTACTGAGTCTGGGTCTGACTTCACTAGAATAGTTTCAGGTGACATGTGATGACACTCCTCTATCTTGCTCCCCTAAAATAACATACAAATTGTGTTTTGGTTTTATTTTATAGGAGGCAGTTCGATATCATAACATAACCACGCTCCAGCTGGAAATGTATGAATTCTCAAAGGAACATCTGATGGATGATGATGAGGTGAGTTTTGTAGAAGTGAAATCATGGTCAAAGTAAACAGCAATCCTATAAAAGTGAAAATGATATATAAATGTAATTTCAGGATTTAACTAATATGGAAAAATCTTCCTGTAACCATGGCCAATTTATAATAAGTGTTTGGGTTTGTGAGTAGAATATAAGAACAAACCCAGAGAACATCATGTAGCATTTAAAAAAAGTGGATATAATTAACACAAGGATAAATATGATGCACTGAGCCCATAGAAAAAAAGAAAATCCACTTTGCAAGCTGTAACACCAGGGGGCAGAGAAGCCTTTTCTGAATTTGGGTTTTGGTGGGCTTTTTGGGTGGTTGTTTGTTTTGGGGTTTTTTTTTGTTTGGTTTTTGGGTAGGTTTGGTTTGGTTTTGGTTTTTTTCTGAAATGTTGTTTAAACTAGATTTAAAGATCCTTATAATTTTGTCCAGAACTAACCACTGAAATTGTAATTTTTGTCCAAAGGAAGTCTTGTTACCTGTTTTATTTTGCTCAGTAACATTTTGGTCATCCAGTCTTGCTTCTTAAATGGTTGGAATTCATGGTCAAATAACATATAATGACTACTATTTACACTGGAGATATGTAAAATGGAGAGACAATGTTTTGTAGTGAAGAAGTAATGACTATGCTGCCTTCAGCATTCTCATGACCTGAAAGCAACTCTGTAAAATTCCATTGCAAGGTTACCAGATTTTAGGAATTTCCATTGTGATAGAACTCCCTGAAAGACAGTTTAATAATCTTTTTTAAAGGTTAAGCTTAGATGAGAACGAGTTTGTGTGGATTTTCATTGGGGTGTGAAATACCTGAGCACTTCTATATTCCTGTATTGGTTTGTGCTTTGCCCATAATGTTTTCTTATGTTAGGCATAAATTTAATTTGTAATTTCCCCCCCTTCTTTCATATCTGCTTCAAAACACAGGGATGAGTAACTAAGGAAGGGGAGAAGCAGTCCTTTGTGAGGGCTTTCCCCATATCTTCTTACAAGAAGGGCTTATAGAAAGAATCTTCAGCCTCAAGGACTGTGTATAGAGAAAACAAGCATTCATTTGCTGGCATTCATTCCTGTAGCCCCTTTCGCCGGGGCAATTATAGATGACCTTGCAATCTGCAGCAGGGAGGTGCAGTGAAAACCCCAGTTAAATTTTTGGGGAGCTGACAAGGAAGTCACATGGATTACATATTTGGGTTAAACAACCATAATTACTGGGGCTGGTCATGTCACAGATATCCCTACCTTGCACTTTCATCACATTGGGGAAGTTACCATTCTTCTCTCCAGAGGGAAAGCTGAAGGGCTTCTGTGGCCTCCCTTGCTAGGGCTGAAGAACCTGAGAGGGATGGAGCCTGTCCATACCTCTGGCTTGGCTCTGGCTTTTGGTAGTGAACTCATAAATCTCTGGCTACCCAAACATGTCTTTGGCTGCAGGAGCCTTCCAGGGACTCTAGACAGAGCAGGAATAGCACAAAGGTGAAATTGCTACCTTGCTGATTCTACTTTATAGGCAGGACCTGGTAGTGTAAGTGGAATTTTATTTTTTTTAATATTTCTCCTGCCACAGATAGAAAAGTTTGTTCCATAGGAATGCTGAAAACTGATGAAAAACCCAGATAAGGCATTACAGTAAAAAGTTTATTACAAATTGTTAAGCATGGAGGCAACCTCTCTTCTAAGTGCACTCTTTATTTAAACCATGTGCTTCTTGGGCCATACGCCATACCTTCTGTTAGTTTCTGTGCTCTATGCTTGCTGTCTGTGAAGCTGCTTGTGGGCCAACAAGCCCAGAAGATAATCTGCAGAACAAAAATAATAATTATTTGTTTTTCTTGACTGAACTGAAAGGATTGATGTGACAAGAGATATCTTCCTATGTGAGTGTCATTATTTTCAAATGGAGAATCTCATTTTATTCAGACTTCTCGGTGCCCCTGTGTCCCAGGTGATCCATGTGGCTTTTTAAATCCCATTAGCAAAGTGAGTGAGAACATGTGGCTTCTTCAGTAACACATAGCAGTAATTGCAGAGGCTGGAACAGGCTGTAATGATTTTTGCATATATTACTACAAGAAATACTGTCCTGCTCATCTTACTTTATCAGTGGTTTTCCACAAGGAAATGAAAAACTGTAGTCCAAGCATTTAACACAGTAGAGGTGACAGAGAATATTAGTGCCAATTAGCTACAAATTATTTTTAAGAAAAAGTAACTGTTCTTAAATATCCTTGAAGTTTTCCACAGGTAAGTTAAAAGGACATTACAGTGTTGTCATCTTAGTTGGCCATGGATAGATGAACTTTTTGATTTCTGTTCAGATGTGCAATGCATAAAGGCTATCATGGATACAACTCCTAATATTGCAGATTTAAATAGCAAACTGAAATGCCATTAAGAGCCAGACATTCAGCTAGTGTAGATATAACTTCAGCACTACATTAATTGTATGAGACATGTTTTTGTCACCTAAAATCAGTGTTCTTGAGGAATTTTTTTTTGGAGGGGATAGCTACTTAGCTGTTCAAAATTGCACAAGAACCACAAATATTTGGATGGGATGCTCCTACAATGTGATTTTTCTTTCAGTACGTAATCAGTAGGTGAATAGATGTTGTCAGCTTTGACCCACTTTTTTTGGCACCTTGTTCTTTTTATTTGTATATAATGCCTGTGTCCATTTGTATAGTGACTGAAATTAGAACACTCCATTCCTAAGTGTGATGAGAAGAAGAATAAGTATTGAACTAATGTGACTGGGGGAAAGAAGACCTATGGAGTAGCATGAAAGCATGAGGGCCCAATGGATTACTGATAGCAAATAGTAATCTGAATTCAGCCTATTTTTCTTTTCGGGAATTGCTAACAGTGTATTTCCAGCTTTATTAACTTACTCTTTGCATGTGTTCGAATGATTTATTCAAGTGTGCTGTATATACAGCAATTTGTAAGTTCAGTAAAGCCTGCCCTGCCTGTGACCTCAGACACCTCCAATAGCACCTCTATGGTGAGAAGAGCTGGGGGCAGCTGTTCCAGAGAGAGCTGGGAGCTAATTGGCAGTGTAATGGTCCCTGTGCAACATAGGCGTCCTTAAAGAAAAAACAAAAGGAGATTTTTTTTTTCATCATCATTTCCCAGTGGAGATTCTTCCCATGTGGCTGGCTCTCCATGACCTTCCTGCCTTCTCCTCTTGCTCCTGCACCACTGGATGTGTATCTTGGTCAAAGGTGTTCCTCCTTCCATTTAAACCACTTACCATGGGAAGCTGCCAGCATGGTTGGGATTAAGTAGCAGGATGTCCCTAAGTTGCAGGTACTGGCATTAGAAGGAACTTCTGCTGCCCAGATCTTCTTTAGCTTCTGTTTGCAGCATAAAGCAGCAGGAGAGCATAAGTAGAGCTCAGAAACAAAGCCACCTGAAGGCTTCTGTTTTCAGTGCAATTGGAGCTACGTTGAAATTCCTCTGAAACTGGGTTGACTCATGTTTTATAGGCATTATAGATACGTTAAAAGCACATTTATTGGCTTACTTTAAAATACTATTGTAATAACTACAGCATACTGCAATCTCCCATGGTATATGGGAAAAGAACAGTTAAGTGTCCAGAACATATCATTAAAATGTATTTGAGAAAGTAGCTAACATATGTGTAAAAAAGCTCTCTTAATATTGACGAAAAATCCCTAAAAGCATGTGACAGTGGGTCACACTGTGGACTAAGTATCTGAAAAACAAACAAGGGCCAAATAATTTTTCTGCACAAAGAATTGAGGGGTTTATTATTATTTTTTTCCCCCTGCTAGAATGTCCAGCCCAGTCTGTACAGCTTGTGGAGGTTCTGGGGGGGGGGTTTTGACATGGTTACCATGAACTCTTGTATTTTTTTTGAAGGTTAGATCAAGAAAGTTTCTTGAAATGTTTCAGGCTGATCCACTCCTCGACACATGTCTTACTGCCATCCTGAAATATTGTCTCCCTTCAAAATACTGCTGGCTAGTGGCTATGTGGTGCATACTTGCAGGTTCTATCAGGTCCATGGAGCACATATCCTCCACGGTTGTCCATATCAAACTTTTGTCTTCACTCTTGCAAGATGAGTATTTGTTCTTGAACAAAATGCACTGGTTTTCATAACCTAACTCCTTGTGGCTGCTCCTATTAGTTACTCAAATTAGTTACTAGGGCAATTACAGGACAATTATTCATTCTTTACAGGGCAGCCTTGACTTCTCCTCACAGAGACCACCTGTGCAACCCTTCCCACTACCATAACCTGGCCACCTACACCCAGTACCTCAAATCTATTGCTCTCACTGTTGAACAAGTTGCCAGTCATTAAGGTCTTTGACCTTTAGCAAAATTTGAATTTTTGCTGTGAAGGACAACTGGGGCACATTTATGTGGGATAAATATTTTCCTTCTCACTTGTAGATTGCAAGGAAACAAAGATCCCACCAATTCTTTCTCTGGGTATTGTCTCTTAAGGCTCAGGTTGTTGGATGAGTAACAATAAAGGCTGTTTCTTATCCATTCACTGGTAATCACACAGAAAAGCACGTCCAGAATAATATTTTTCTCTAGATCTTAATTCATTCTAGAACACTACCTTTTTAATATTCTCTGTTGCTTCCCTGAAGAATGGGCTATCCCACTGCAGTGCATACAGAATTCCTGTGGAAAAGACCATTAGCAGATCTGCATGGAAAGCACGGGTTATTGCAAGAAAGCTATTTTTTTCCCATAGCTTTTCCAGTCCACACTGAGAAGGGACAGAACAAGGTTGTAGGTGGAGGCAAGGACCCATGAGTGATTAGCATCTGCATTTGCAGAAGGCAATGCTTAGTCTTTGCAGGCAATGGCAAAGTATCTGGGTCTGTCAGTGAGCAGTGCAAATGCTGCTGGTTGCTGCTTTAAAATGCTGCTGTTGAAAGAAAAGTTGGTGCTGGACCATTGGTCTCAAGTGTGCCATAACTGAGCCTATTGGTAGCTTTTCCTCTTTGCTGTTTATTTTAAGAGCTGGGTAGGAGTCTTCAAAGTACAGATTTTTTTTTCTAAAAGGCTGTGTTTTGTGAGTGTGAATGCAGCATTTAATGTTACAGAAGGAAGGGCCTGGTCCAATGTGTACCTTGGTACTGGACACTCAGGTTGAGGTACTAAGTGAAGTTTTGCATTCTTCTTTCAGGCCTGGTTTTTTTTTTCCAACTGCTCTAGCTACACCTATACTAATGCCCCAGCCTTACTAGCATAGGTTAGCTTATTCAGAATTGACCAAGAACTCCGTTTTAAAATTATTTTTTATTATTTTTATGGGGTGCCACAGAGCTGCTGAACGAGCAGCAGGTACCTGGCCTCCAGTGCAAACCTGGAGGCAATGACTGTGCACTGAAGGCCAGCCTAGAAGGACAGGCTTCACTGCAGCTGACCAAGCAGCCCAGCTGTGTGTCCTTCCCAGCTGTTGGCTGCCTAATTGTCAGGCAGGTACTGGTCTGGCAGCAAACCCTTCTCTTCCCTGAGCTTAGTCACACTTCCCATACCAATTTCCTAGCTGTCAGCCAGATGGCTGCATCAGTCTTTGGGCCATATATTGCTCCCCTATGATTTACATCAGCACCATGTATTTATGTAGCCTGCTCTAGAGCTGGGTGGCTGTTGTATCCTCTAGTAGGTGGCAGGAGAAAGAAGCCAGTTTGCAGCTGGCTTTGCATGTAAAATTTTATGTTCTTACTATAAGGATAGGAAGGAGCTGAAGAGGATACCAGATAACGTGAGGAACTGGGTCATACTGAAGGGTTAATTCGTATCAAGGACTCATTTCATCCTCCAGATCTGCAGGCCAGCATGAAGTTACCCAACATGAGCAGGCTTTTTAACCTGGAGTGAACATTTCTGAAATATTTACTGATCTCAGCCGGCTAAATGCCTGATTTGGTGCAAAGTGAGTGGTAATGGGACAAGGACAGTGGTCAGTCTGGTCCCAGCTGCTAGTGTGACAGTGTGACCAGCTGTTCTGAGGGAGCACTGTCACCTTTTCTTGAGGCTGCCTACTGCTCTGTGGACAACTCGTAGATGTTTTACATTCTGGTTTGTGAAGGCACAGGCAAAACTGTTTTAAGTGTGGGGTTTGGTTGTCTTTAACTGTAATATGGAGATTTTGCCTTTTCAAAAGTAGCCAACATCTAAGCAATTATTCTGTTGTATTGCAGCATATTTTATGTATATATATTATTTCAGCAACTTATTTGATATTTTTGCTGTATTTCAAACTCTGTTACTCCTCAGTATGTCCAAGTGGACTGCAACAGCTTCTGTGATTCTTTCCTTTAGAGCTCAGTGTCAGGCACTGGCGAATTCAGGTATCAGTCTTTTCCCAAATACTCTTGCTTTTAAATATCCTTTTTCATTTGAAATATGTGTTTGTATATTTCATAGATTTTCATAAGTTTATAGGTTTGAAAACATTCCAGAAGTAAAGAATTTGAATTCTATCTGTATCTTCTGCATCTTCTGAAATATCCTTACTGATGAGTGTGAGACAATAATATGAATGGAATTAAGTTCCCATATGGTTGAGTTCCAAAGAAATAATATTGAAATCTCCATGTCTTCCTTAGACTTAGTTCTGAGTCATCCAGTAAGATGTTTATTCCTTTCACCATACTTCTAGGATTCTTAACCTTTTGAAATTTGTCTGCATGTAGAGAGGGGAGATAAACCCTTTTTAATATCTGTTATTCTTTCACTAAACTGTGATCCCGAGGTGTAAAAGAATCAGTCTGAGTTAGATCTGGGACCCTTGTACCAGTCACCTGGATTCCCAGGCTTGAAACTGTTCAGAGTTAATGGCACCTGCAGGTCTGTAGTCCTTCAAGAGGCACCCAAATGCCCATGGGTTTAGGAGCTGTGCTATAAAACTTGTCCTGAAGTCCTCTGTGTTCTGTTTCTGTATCTTCCAACTGCTTGTGTAGTGACCCCGTGGCTGTTTTCTTCATGTGCATTTGTGAAGTGGTATTGAGTTCCTCCCTCAACCGGGCTTCTTAGGCAATCCAAAACCTTCTAACAAAGGAAAATGTGCAGAAGTGTTGAGTTCCTGTTTTCAAATTGCCAGATTTCCTACAACCAGGAAGACAAGTAGGGAATACAAGAGTGTTGGAATTTTTTTTTCTATTTTACTGCATTGGATACTTAAATCTTTTGAACAAGTCCAAAGCACAAAAAATTGCTGTGCTTCAGGACTTGCTAATACCACTTCATAGTCGCAAAAACTTAGTGGTCTTTTGAGATGGAGCTGTGAAGCAGGGAACAAGGGCAGCAGTTACTTCAGGAGGCTTTCCACCCACTTTTATTCATTTTTTATTCATTATTTTATTCATTATTTTATTCATTATTTCTCTCCTTGCTAACCCCACTTCTGAAAAATATGATCTTAATGTTTTGTAATTACAATATCCATCATACCATTACTGTATTAAAAATAGACAAAAATTCTCTATTTACTCTTACTGTTTTCACTGACAGAGATTTTAATGCCCTCTCCTCAGCAGAATAAAAAATTGTAACATTTTGAGTTACAGAATGTATGTGTCTGGAAGATGCTGTCTTTCTAAGGAATATCTTTCTAGACAAAAATATACTTGAAATTTAATTAGGATTGTAAAATACTGTTTGCAGTCTTCATCAAGCAGTGTCAGAAGCACAATACCATTCACAAAGACTTGGGTGGTGAAGGGAAGAGGGAGAATGAGCATCCATGCAAGGATGACTTGCCTTCAACATAACTGCTCTAAATTGCCATTAGTTTAAATATCAGAGTGAGTAACAGCTGATCAGATTTTCCAGCAGAATATTTTTTTCTATCAAAAATTGACAATTTGTTTTGGAAAAAAACTAAATGACATCTTAAGACCCTTTTGGAACATGTCAAAAAGGGCAGGAAAGTTTAAAGAAATTAAGAGGTTACCAGGACATTGTAGTTATTAGAATAAAAGGTTGGAAATGTAACTTTGAGCATCCGCATCTTGCTTGCAGCTCAGTTTTTGATTTGTATTGAAAAGTGCAAAACTGCACAGGCATTCCCACAAGGTCTCCCCTCTCTGGCAGTGTTTCTGACCTGTGCATGGAAGGCATACCAGACAACACTGGTATTTCTGAATGTGCCAGCAGATGGGCTGCTACACTCAGTTTTGAATACTTTGAGATGTTGCTGCACATTTGCTGCTGACTACTTGCTTTTCAGCACTGAAGGTGTTGCATTGGGCTGTAAGTGATTACAGCAGGTTTTAGCTCAGTTACTGTAGCTTAGTTGACAAGGCAGTAAGTTCCAGGCAGTGGGGCTGTATCATCCCAAAATACTCAAGCTTCACTGCAAGAAAACATTTTACTGATGACATAGGGCATATAACTATGTTAGGAGTAGTTTAAGTAAAGAAAGTTGGATTTTTATGTTGCATTGGTACCCTGTATTAGCAGAGTGGAGTTTGTAAATGTAATATTTTCTGGACTGAATCTAAATCAAATATATTTGTTTCCAGTATGGGAAACATTCTGTAATCTCTGGTTCTTCACATTTTTTGCTGCATTGAAGCATGGCATGTGAAGATTTGGTGTTGAAAATGAAGAAGGTGTGGGTTGAAAGGTGTGACAGGGAAAATAAAGGGCTAGAGCAGACAGATACACAGTCAGAGTTGTGGTTCTATAAAACACTGTTGCTTTGAATTTTGAAGCTTTCTAAAATTTTATAATGTTTTGTGGTATTTTAACTGTTTCATAATTTAACAGGTGTTTTAAATATTTATTCCTCCCTAAGCTTGAAGATTTCATAGTCTATTTAAATAGCTGAAAGTGTACAAGAGGATTTACTGTGAAGTGTAACATTTCCTTCTTTTAAGGTCTGTGTGTCCCTGCAAGTACTTGTGCTATCCCTGTATGGGCCATTTACTTGCCTTTTATAGGCTTATTGTGCTACTGTTTGCATGAAGGGTGTTAAAACTATTTGGAAACCTATTATTACAGTTTACGTTTTGATTAAAATAGCCAAAATTTCCCACCAGTTTTGCAGTAGAGAGTTAACTTATTTCTGTTAAATTTACTAATTTCTAGGGTGAAGTTGTGGAATTCCTTGATGAGCTGTTAGAAGTGGATGAAAAGAAGGAATCCTGATGAGTGAAAACGCCACAAAGTGTTTCACAAAAGCGAAGACTCACCATTGCTCCTTACTATTGTTTTTGGTCACTTGTAGTTCCAGTTAGATATACCTCAAAGGTGCTTCCTTAAGCTCCACTTTGTGCCCCAAGATCCACTCCTGAAAGGTCACTTCCATGCTGCACTGACTCTTCTGTGAGCATGGGTTTTCACTGTGCAGAATTGGTGCATACGACTTTTCCTCTTGAGCTTTCCTTCCTTGACACAAACACAACAGAACAGACTATTGACTGTTTATATTTTCTGGGATAACATTAAGGTTCCTCCTTTCAGTGCTGTTCTGCTAAGTTGTAGCAACACAGCTAAATTCTGAAGAACTTTTCCCAGATCATGAACCATGGAAGACCTAACAGTTCCTCTTTCTGAGCTATGTATTCTGTTATTTATATATATATATCTTTTATGTGAGGATGCATAAAGTGATCATGGATCCCAGTGCACCTGGAAGCTGTTAAGATACATTTAAATAGCTGAAATAAGGTGATTAACAAAGCACAATTAGTGATCTTGCAAACAGTGCTTAAAGAATTCTGAAAGCAGTTTTGGTCTTTCTCAAAAACTAAATTCATTTCCATTATGTGAAACTAAGAATAAAAATAATTTCTTTTTCCTATCAGTTCTTACTCTTTCTGTTCAAACAACCTGTGGTCCCTGTGTGAGGTGGGGCCAATCTCATATGAAATAGTGATGATTGATGTATCTACTATTCTCTTCTGAAGAAAACAGTTTTCTTGGGGTTTTATCAGTCTGCTTCAACTGTCTACATAGTTTTCATCCAATAGTAAGTACAGGTGGAAACTGTGGTGAATTTAAATGGCATCTTGAAAAATATTTACACGTGAATTGCTGTCATTTTTATTATTAACTCTATGGCGGAATCCAATACAGAAATACTTTGAAGGTCCAAAAAAGTGTGTTGCAGAGGAGTAGTGAATTAGTAGATAAGTCTATTGAAGAGCAGAAATCCCACTGGACTCAAAGGAGGATCCAGGATTTCATCCTTTGCTTTCCTCTTTCATTTTCAAGCATCAAGTTCTGCAAGTGGTTTCATCCCGCTTACATCAAGGGCAGCCAAGCATTCAGTGCCCTTATGACTGAAATGTAATCCAGCTGAATGGAAGTGAATTGAAAAACCAAAATCTATACTATGTTTTTAAAAAGGCAAAACATGTTCTACACTACTTTGCTGAGTTGTTGCTGCTGTTGCTTAAATATGCTATAGTAGGCTGCACTATTGAGTGTCTACAGGGCATAAGGAGGGGGATCCATAGGATCAGGTTTCAGTGTCCTCCAGCCTGTGACAGCAATGAAACATTTGAAGTAGTGACTGAAAGATATTTGGAAGATCAGACTGGCTTTTTTAGCTGCTTTAATATAAATCACAACTAATCCACTGAGGTTGATGGGCAGACTGTTTTGTTCTCAAAATGAAAATCTATTAAGAGCCTTTTAAGTTTAGGAGATTTGCCCAGCTCCACTTGTGGTAATGAGACCAGAATGTGGCTTGCTGTGTGCCTTCAACAGATGGAGGGTTTCCTTATGGTTTTTGTTCCACACAATCTTAGCCCTCCATTTATAGTAATTCTATGTAAGAAATTAACTTTGCTCTTAAAACTTGCAAGCAATTGATTGTAAACCATCGCTTCACCCCATTAATTACATGTGATATTCTGCTGGATTAGCTGCTCCAATTTATACTTAGTTTTCTGTTGTTGGTGATGTGTGTATGGAGTCCTCTTTTGTCCTTCTGCTTTCCAGCCTTCATAGACCACTCCAGATTTCCTCCTCACCATTGACCTTAAGATCAAATACAGAAATAGCTTCCTCCTTGATACTCTGGCTTTCAAATCCAGAAATCCCACTGTTAAAGGGCATGGAGCTGGTTGCAGGTGGATGTATCCATCTACATGGATATCCTTTGTTTTACAGCATTTTTAGTTTACTTTCTTCCTGTCACCATTTACCAAACCGACTTCGGAGTTCTGCCAAGCACCTGCTGTTGCCTGGCTGTTTGTTTCTGTGGTGCCCTAACTCTTGGGTGCTGTCTGTAGGTATTGCAATGCAAAACCTGAAAGGCTTCCAGCAGTGGTGCTTGTAATTCCAAGTTCCCGAGCCTGAGGCTTTCCGTGACTGTACATCTTGTGTGGAAATAGCATGGGTGCATAAAGCTTCTACTCAGGTTTTGCCTGTTAGTGAAGCAAGTGGCATAGAGTACAGTAGGTATGAGATGACAAAAAATGAGTCCCAGGATCTCTTTGTTTTGCCACCCAGAATTATTTCTCTCCAGTTAAAGAACTCCATTCCCTTTTTGAGCACTAATTCCCTGAGATTGCTGTTACCTTTTTTTTTAAAGAGCAAAGTACATGATAAAATACTGCCATGTTTTCATTCCACCGGGAAAAAGTGAGTGCACCAGAGTTACCTGTTTTGTGATTCATTTGACTTCAGTGGATTACAATTGGAATACATTTAGTGCCTAATTTTTCCTCTTCATTGAATGGTTTTCCAGTGGTTATTGCAAATCTCTCAGGTGTTACCAATTCCCTGGTAAGCTTGTGATTCTGTCTTCAAGGCTTCCTCAAGTGTTATCTTTTCATGTTCAGTCATTTCATCAGCTCTTGGATGTTCCAGCTAAAATCCTCTGCCATTGTGCCTTCTCAGGTGGGGGTTTCATGATTTACTAAGATACCCATTAGCCAATGATTTATTTTTCTTAAGCCCAGTTAAAGTAAGTCTGATGTCCTTTACCATTCTGTCCTGAAATGCCACCGTGATCCCTTTTTCATTTCGTTCAAGTGTCTGTGGATTTTTTTCTGGCCTTCTTAATTTCCACTAAATTCAGTCCCAAGCCAGTTCCATCTTAATAAGTACAAGCAGTTCTCAAACCCTTGGTTTTTACTAATGAGGAATAGCTCCTCTTCCAGTTCTTTAGTCTTTATTGTGGGGTTTTTTCAGCATTCTCAGGTTCTTTTAACTGATTCTTTTTCCTGCTGCTATTGTTAAATGCCAACATTTACATGTCACTGTAATAACTGAGTGTTCTTCCACTCTTCTGATCCTACCAGCTCTTCCTGGGAGGCTGCGGGAATATTCTTGCCTCCCTTCTGCCACTCCAGATTCCTGTAGTTGTGAGTTGTCTGCCTCAAATATTATCAGCTTCTACCTAACCTGATGGGATATCTAGATGCATCACCATTTCTTTTTTTTGGCATATCAACCTTGGTGGCAGTATCTCTTGTTACAGAGATGTACAATTACACTTTTAAATAATTGATCACATTTCTAGTAACAAAGCTGGGTCTTCTGGTAGCTGCTGTTGGCCTCTGATCTGCAGTAATTCGGAGCTGGTCATTCCATCACCACTTAGAGGTGAATGGTGGGTGAAATGTCCATCTTCTGGCAGGTGTGCAGCACAGGATTCTGTGAGCCCTGTGCTTGTTTTCTTGTCGGATGGAGTCCTGTATGGTGGGAGTCTGTTTGGAAGCTGAAGATTAAACTGAGACAGAAAAACTGTTGTTTGTGTGAAAAACATGACTGCTGGCATTCAGGACAGTTTCTTACATAAGAACTAAAGCTGGGGCAAGGGGAGAGATGCACAGGTTGAAAATCAGTGCATCTCACAGACTGTGCCAAGTATGTCATCTTTTTCAAATTAATACCTACTCTTACTGATAGTAATTCTTCATATATTACTGGCTTCTTGCTAATTCATCCTCATAAATAGCAACATTCATTAGGAAAGGAAGAAGGGTTGTAGTGATGTTTCTCCTCAAAGCTTAATTCTCTTCCCATAAAACAGCATCGCAGGCTCCATACTTCTGTGCCTTAGCAATTCCAATTGCCAATAAAGTCAGCTACGAAAAACAAGTACTTTTAGAATGATCAGTTCTGGCAAATTCAATGTGAATTCCGATGTCCTGCTGGGCCTTTTCATTTGCCGGAGCAATTCTGCAAGCAGGCCTTCATTACTTCTGTTGACAAGGTATGAGCCAGAAGCAAGTTCAAATTCCTTCCTTTTCCAGAGCTTTACTGCTTTGGAATGCTGAAATATAAGCCCAAAATTTAGTCAGACGGTGTTCTTAATTCACCCGAAAAAATGCGTCCAGCTGAGGAGGTGTCGTTTCTCCATCCTTTCCAGAGTAAGTTTGAGGCAGAATTAAAGATGGGTCCCCTCAAGACAAACTATCCCCACAGAAACCTAATAGCGTGCCCTGATTTACAAGGTTTTTTCTCAATAGACTGTTGCCATTAATACCCCTGATATATCTTCACATCCTTTACAGTGAATTATTGGTCTGTATTGATAATGGAGGCAGACCTAGAAAATCTTTCAGTTTCTAGAGAGTCTTCATGAAAAATGGTTTAAATACCGTGCAAATTTTACAGCCCTGAAAACAGAGCTGTGATTAGACAAAGATTTGTTGGATTATAAAAGTACAAGTGTTTATTATGGCTGGTACTGAGAATAAACAGTTGCTTGCATATGCCAGCTACGATGGAAATATGTTTTTAAGTTCTAAGGGGAACAGTAAACCAAAGCTACTTCAGTTAAAAAAAATCAATACTTAAACTGTGGGGAGAAGTAGTCAGTGCCAGAGAAAACATTCCCATTTAATAATGTTTGAACATAGAGCTCTGATGCAGTTTGTAGCAAGGCAATGAGAAAAACCCACAACTAATCCTTCATTGCAGCTGTCTGAACTTTTGGTTGCCTGCCATACTTTAAACAGCGACTTCTTTTTCCTGGTGACTCAAGACTTGAATGACCTAGTGTGAAGAGTTTAAGCTATATACAAAAAAGGAATTAAGTAAGAAGTAGCCAAAGTAAGTTGGGTTGCATGCCCCAGCAAATCAGGGATTGTATCTTAAGTCCTCTTCAGTGCCTAGGAAAAAATATTAAAATAAATAGATACCTTTTTATTTATTTATTTTTGGCAAGGAAATATTCAGCAGTTTAGGCACCCATCTCTCCTCCTTCCTCTCTCCTCTCTCCTTAGAATATGATGATATATGGAAACTAAATTCTGTAGAGAATTTGAATTTTGAAGTTTATAAAAGCTAACCTTTCCTGTAGAAAAACTTTCTAAGTTTTCTTTGATTATTTTTGACTTTTCCTTCCCATTGATAGATCTCTTGGGTAGGTCTTTTAAATGGCATGAAGGGACAAATGTGCTTTTTTCCTCGGATTAATTCTCTTGCAAAGTAATGAAACTTACTCACTTTCAAGTGGAAATATGGGGGTCATGGGAGTAATTTTATGTGACTCACAACTTTAAAGAAAAAAAAAGGCTTTCTGTCTTTGCCCCATTCTCATTATCATTTATTTGAAAAGGGATTGAACTCTTAAGTACTATCCTGAGCTGGTGGAAACCACATAGTTTGATAAGTCTTACAGTATTCTAATCATTTCTTATATTGAATAATTTCTAATTCGTCATTCATCGTTACATATTCGTATCTTTCACATCTATGTATTATGTTGTATCTTTTAATGACAAAGAATTGGATATTAAAAAAAGGTAAATCATTGATGAAAAAATTCCATCTATGCTGGGTCCAATGCCCATGGTGACAAATCTGCAGCATAATAGCTTTTGACATACAGTAAGCAATGAGGCAGTAGAACACAATAAGCCATATATTGTTATCTATCTGGCTAATGCAAAGACAAGCACAGAAATTGGGGGGGTTTCAGGGTGAGAACTCAATAAATACCTAAAATGCCTGAACCCAGTGTTTCTGTACAAAGGAGAGCAAGCACCGTTTGGTTGCAAGGCTTTGAACTCCCACACACTGCCAGTAGCTTTGCTGTTCTGTCCCACAGTGTCAGTTCTCAGCCTGCTGAAGCAAATTTATACAGTCTACAGACATGATCTTTACAAAGTGGTGGTTCACTTAATAGGTAGTTGTTGCTAAAGGAAAGGAGGGAGAAGGGAGATCATATCTCAGTTGTAACCCCAGTAAGCAGCCTGTTGTAATGGGTGGTTTCCCTAGAAGAGAATGATACGGAGCAACAGATCACTTGTTTGTTGGTTTTCCCAAACTCCCTGAATCATTCTGGTGAAGTGAGTACTGTGAGTACAAACAGATGATGCTGCAAAAGAGGATAGATGTTCTAAAGCAGAACTGGACTGGCAGTCTAAGCTACTTTTCAGCTCATTTTTTTAATATCCAAGTATCTTCTACAAGACTTATCTAAGTAACAGACCTATCTTTTCTCCATAAACGTGGGCAAACTGGATGATTTGCACAAGAACATACACAAGCACTTCCTTTCCTGCTTTTTTTGTAACTTGATTTTTATTTAAATACATCCAAAGCATTATGTTAATTTACACTTTCTTCTGGTTCATGAATAACAAGCATTTCTAAGTCTCAAATAAGATCCTTGTACAATTTGTGTTTATATTTTGAGTCTCATTTTCACATGTTCAATTCCTGGGCCAAATACTATTGACTTTTCATTTTGAATGATGCTACAGAGAACTGTAACACCTACTTGTACCTTCCAGTTAAGCAGTATTTTTAATGGATGTTCCCGTGTTTATTTTCCAGCATATTTCCATGGAATTACAGATGGTATGTTTTAGTTGAGTTAACGGTCTCCATAAAGTTGCATAGTGTGAAATCCATTGTTGTTTTGGGTTTTGGGTTTTTTTAACTGCATAAAAAAAAATAGTTTACAACAGAAATTCTAGGTTATTTCATAGTCTAGAATGTATTAAAAGCATAACGTCATGCATGTGTCAGAGACATATTTACAAATCTGTACAGTTTCTGTCCTTCTCTATTTACTGTGGCTCTTGCCAGATTCAACTGTTACCACTCTGAGGTTAAATTCTCCAAGACAATGTATAGCTGTCATATGAAAATTCTTTGTTTTGCTTACCAGCCCTGAGATTGATGGCTGCATGTAAGAGGGGCCCAATTCTGCACTCCATTTCATAAAGCCTGCCTTCAATGGAGTTAGAGATGGTTACCACTGTGGCTCAAGGCAGAACATGGAAATAGGTGAACTCCACCCAGCCACCTTTTTTTCACTCCAGTATTTGATGAACTACTGGCATATTTTGACTAAGGCTGAGTGGCAGATTGAATTTATTTCTTACCTGCAACTTATTAACAGTTGCCAGACTTTCTCTTGTTCATTCAGAAAGGTAAGGAAGAGAAGCTCATACTAAACTCACACTAACTATGGTAAGGGATTCTAGAAAACATACTCCTCTCTCTCCCTGTTTATTTTAATAATTGTTGGATATGAAATATGCTGTTGGAAAAGTCTCTGTGCTTTTACACCAACACCCAGTCTAAAAGCCAAGTGTTTGCATTTTGTCACCTGAATGCAATTTCTTTCTTTCCCAGGTCTGCTTTATCTTTAAAACCACAATTAGCAGCATGCAAATGGGCTACCCATATCCCATAGCCATTGTTCACCCCAGGGTTCCCCTCCAGCCAATGAAAGAGCAGAATGGTGAAAAATCAGTCCTTCCACAGAGTTCACATGGCTTCAGTTGCCAGAGGTACTACTGGCTGTGAATTAAAATTCAGTATCTTGGTCAGTCAACATCGTGTTCAGAAAAGCAGCCGATTTACAGAGTACCCCTGGAAAGTGCTTCATCACTGTTTGGCTCTGTAATAAGAGGCTATTCATCATAACACCCAGAATCAAGGGTGCTCTGACTCCTCTCCTGCTGATACTCAAGGAAGAATGGCACTTACAGTATTCTCTCAAGTCCAGGGAGACATCATGGTTGCTATAGGAAGATTAGTATAAGAATGGCATTTCTTCACTGAGGCTAAACAAACACCTTCCAGGAAAATAGCACAATGATCCGACACTTGTGGCATGTTGAATTCACAACATTGAAGAAAATTACCTTAGTAATTATTGCAATAGTATCCATTAAAAAATGGTAGCAAGTAGTTTTTAAGACACATCAGGTAATAATTTGTTATGGTGCTTTATCCTGACCAGCTTGGACAGGTTCTAAAACAGGAACAAACACCAAATGTGTGGTTGCTCCAAAAACATCCTTCTCCTATTCTTCCCTCCTTCTTTTCCTTTTCTACTGAGAATAGACCAAAAAGGCCTGACCAGCCCTACCATTACATTATAACCAGGTAACACAGAAATTAATCAATTAATTTATTATTAATAGGAGCAAAATTTAAAAGCGGAAAAAGTTGTAGTACTGAGCATGCTTGTATCCTGCTGATGTCTCCAAAAGACCCTTGTGATAAAAATGTACTGATTCTTTAGCTCTGCAAAGTCGAAAATGCTAAACTGTGATTTCAAGAGGGTGAAAACATTTTTGTCTTCTATGTTCTTTTAGCATTGTTTCTTTCTTCTGCTTTCTGCGCTGCTGGATTTCAGCATCTGTGAGTCATGTGAACCTTCTAGCATCAGTATGTTTTTTCTTCTGATCTCTAGCATTTCTGCCAAAAGGCCTCTGGTTAGACTTTCTGCATTTCAATGTGCTGGTGATGGTAGTGGTGGTAGCAGTGATGTCTGGGTTGACACCTTCCATTTAATTTATAGACAGAATTTTTCTGCTGCCGTTTTTTGAAAAACCACACTGCCAGTACAGCTGCAACCAGTAACAAGCAAAGAAGAATCACAATTACTGCTATGATAGCACCTTTACTGGACTTGGGACAGTCCTCTCCATCACAGGGCTCAGAAGTGGGGATAGGCTTTTCTCCAAGGCCCTGGGTGAGATTTTCCTGCTCCGCTAATTCCTGGGATGTTGTGTCAGTAATGATGTCTGGAGCTGGTGCAGTGGTTGCTACTTGTTCTGGGTAGGTGGTTGCTTCTCTTGGTTCTGCATATGGAGTGTGGTCATAGGGGCTTACCATTACAGAGGTTTCTGACATGGATGTTTTTAAGCTGGTTATGTCAAACAGTATTGTTGTACTGGGCTCCTGAGTCACAGTTTCCAGAGATGTAGCTGGCTGTTCCTCTGTGGCATCATCATAACCTCTGCCCACACTGAAATTTTCCAGACCACTCACTGATGTAAGTGGAACTGGTGTCTCCTTAGCCCCTTCATCATCTATCCTTGTTGTGGCCGCCACAATCTGTGTTAAACCTTCCTCTGGAGCTGGGCTGCCATTTCCCGATTTTCTTACTTCAACATGATTTGGCTGGTCAGTTGTGAGGACAATGTCATCTTCTGTTCCCATCGAACTGTCAACTTTATCCCCCTCCTCTTCGTCATCCTCTACCACCTCCTGTGTTACTGGATAACCATCTAACCACGACTCATCAGTAATGGCAACTGCATCTATCGCTGTCTTTGTGTCATTAGTCGTGAGAATGGGTCCAATGGGGAAATCCTCACTGTCATAAAACATTTTGGCACCAGGTTCATCATAGCCTTTCTTCACTCCAATGTGGTTATCACCTTCAGAAAACTGTGCTTTAGTGGAATCATCTGTCTCTTTCTCTGATTCAGGTTCACTGATAGTTTCTGATAGAAACCAAAACAAGTTTTTCTGGCTTAGGAGTGAGACTGGGGACTCAGTTGGTGCCTTGCTTCTTTTTTCAGTAGTGTCTGTGTCCTGAGTAACACCTTTAGTGCTTCCAGTTCTTCCTTCCTCGGAACTTTTACTGAAGAAAAGCTGTTCTTGCTCCTGCTCGATTTCTTTACCATTGCCATGTTTATTCTCAACAATAGGTACTGATCTGTCATCAGGAAAGTTATCTTCATAGTCAATGTGTGCCTCAGTTTCATCTAGAAACATAAAAAAACAAACCACAAAAGCCAACATTTAATTTCTCCAGAAAAGCACCATGTTCATTTGTTACAAGAAGCCAAGAAGAAAGGTGCAATGAAGAGTGACTTTTAGAGAGTATTTTTCATTCTCTGTTATTGTTTATTTGAAATGGGCATGGTCCACCATAAGCTGATACTCAATATAAAATTGAAAAATAAAAATCAATATGTATTGATGCTAACTGCTAATATCTTGCCTTTCCAGATTTAAAAATGTATATAAATAACTTCCTGTCTGCAGTTAGAGGACTTCCTTCAATTGCTTATTTTTCTTTCAAACCTTTGCTTCCCCTAATATGACTCTTTGCCAGACTTGAGAAAACATTTTCATCACATTCAAGGAAGAAATGTGTGTGGAGAGGAAGGTATAGCAAAAAGTAATCAGTTACTAATTGGCAATTAAAAAATCCCAAACAAAACTAAACTATGGGTTTAACAGCAACTTCATCCCTTTTGAGCTGGATGGCTTTAAAGGATTGTATTCAGTACCTTATGTTCAAAATATCAAAATACTGCTTTTCTTCTGTCACCTTCATGTTGCAGTGATACAACACCTGGGGCTGGAACCCTCTTTCTCATTCCATGGGAGCCCTTCAGAGCTGCCTGGGGAAGACCCCACCATCAAAGCTGATGTTCTTCTTGCTTTCATCTGAAGAATGCTTAAAGCCTAACACCTGTATATCATGATAACACTGTCTGTAAGCAACTCTCAGGCTTGCAATTTTAGGAAATGAAATGTTACCAAAAAGAAAAGAGAGGAAAAAACCAAAATTAAGCTGGTAAAAAAAAAAAAAAGCCCCACTGAGTGCAACAGAGGGGCAGATTCATTGCAAAGTTTGAGTTTGGTTTAAAAATACTCCCCATTGCTCAGCAGACCTACCACTCATAGCAAAACAGGCTTGACTCAAAGCATGAAGCTCGATGTTTTAATTTGAATGAAATAGTGCATTGTAATTTATATCCCTTCTACTCTTGTAAAACTTTAGCTCAATGAAAAGATTTCCAAACTAGACAGGGCGGTTGATTTTCTGCTCACACGTTTTACTCCTTAGAAAGTTGATGTAATTGCTGAGATTTATGCTGGCATTAAAAGTCATAGAAAATAGTTCCTTGGAATATGGAAAATAAACTGAATCATGGTGAGAATTTTCCTTTTTAAGCGAGTGTTTAGTCTTTCATGAAGACAGTGAAACAATAGACCTGGCATGGCACAAGAAACAAGAAATTAATATGAGAAACTGTTATAGATCAATGCATTCATAAAGCCTTTTTTTTTTTTATTTTATTTTAATTTCCTTTTTACACTCACCCAATTTTGCATTACATTTTCATCTGGGGGCCACCTCAATTTCTGCCTGAGTCACATTCTCCTTGGAGACTACTTCCCAGACTTTTGGCAGAGCCACATTTGGTCTACTCTTATGAAAGATTAGAAATACTGTCAAACCAGTCTGACCAAAACTGCTTAGCAGTGAATCAGCTCACTCCAGCTCACTTTTTGCCAGAATAGTTTTAGCCAGGTGCCAAAACAGAATGAGCATGAGGGAAAGGTATTTTCCTTGGAATAGCATCTGGGTCTACCAGAAATCAAATATTTATGCTAAGGAAACCAAAATGTGTGACATAGCCAGCAGAGAGTTAATACCTCTATGAAAACTATCATCCTGGACAGCTGGATGCTCTCAGCAGGTCCATTCACCCACAAGAAGGGTTTTGAGGGAAACCTGTGCATGATAAAACAGTGCCAACAATGCCACTCCTTCCTCGTCCCACTGTCCTCATCTTGCTTGTCTAATCCTCTAGATCCTCTCCATCCTCTTTGAAGAAAAAAAAACTTCAGTCTGGTGCAAGCATAACTTAACAGTCAGGGGAATGCAACTCTTGGTGTGGAAACCTTCTGGGTAGGACTCTCATTTTCTAATTAATCCTAAAATCTTTTCCAATAGTATTTCAGGCTTTCCTAAAGGAATGGAGACTAATTCTGAATATGAAAACATTTTAGCAAGATATTCATGCAGCTCTGCATGGCACTGGCCATTACTATGTTGCACTTCTACTAGCCATCAAATGCAAGTCTCACTTTGTCCCTTGTCTTGCTTTCATTTAAGAATTTTTCTACCTGGCTGGCAGTCTCTTTGCATGGAAATGGTGTCTCAAACCATTCTGCTGTCCTAACACCCAGACTCCTGCTGGAAGTTGATATGTGGCATGCCTGCTTCACTAAAGTCCAGTGTCTCTTGGGACAGCCTGAGAGTGTCTGTCAGGTGTCTATTGCATGTATATGAACTGGAACATTGTAATGTGATAAGTCACCATTTACCAACTGTTACTGTCATTGTTTTCTTTTTTGAGATGAATCATCACACCAATCTGTCTTCATCTGTGTGTCTCTTTTACCTCTATTTTAGCCACCCATTTACTTTTCAGACTATGGTCATCCAGCTGAGGTTAAAACATTAATTTTTATGTTATGGTGTTCTAGAGCAGGCACACATGTCCATGAACAAAAATTACATCCACATGCCTCTGTTGTTTCCCAAGACCTATTCTTTAGTTATCAGTATGAATGGGCAGCTAGTATTCATCTCACTGTCCAGTACCTTAAGTGCTGGTCAGTGAGATGACCAATACTCATTCACCAATGAGTATGGATCACTGGTGAATGCCTAGCAACTGTAGTAACATGCTTTTTATCGAATTTGAAGTTCTTTCCCTTTAGTGCCCTCTCCTGCCACGTAGTTTCAGCCCACTAGAAGACACTCCTATGGAGGCACATCAGAAAAACCATGTGCTCCTAAGAAAATACAAGTCCTTAGTCTATCAGAACTATATTAAAAGTTTGTTGCACCATCAGTCAAGTCTCCATCAAACCTGCTGTCTTTGGGCCTGATCCTGCCTGGAGAGAAATGAATTGGTGCCTTCTTAATGCTGAGCTGAGCAAAGAAAAAGCCCATTGTACTCTAAAGAGAGCCTGAGATTGGAGCTCATTATGCACTGCTTGTCACCGCATAAGAGAGTCTTGTTCCCTCTGACAATCAGATTGTGGCCCAAGTTGTAAAGCTGCTATAACGTATTTTCATACGCAATCTCATGAAATTTGTATGGTTTATAGCAAAGACTACCAACATAACTAATGTTAGCTTACAGGATGCCAGAATGAAAGCAACCATTGAGCTCTCTAACCATGGAAGGAAATGCAGACCCCCTCACTCTGAAGCTTTGATTTATATGATCCTGGTTTGACTTACACAGTAATAATTCTCTGTTCTTTCTTCTGGGCCTCAGACCTTCAAAGGGGGCTTGGAATTAGTATTTAGTGATTTTGTGTTACCCTGACAATCTTCTAAGTCCACCATGAACTTGATTTTCCAGGAACAAATTGCACAACATTTGCACTTCTTTTTGCTCACCTCCTCAGCACTTTCTTGAACTTTCCAGCTCCCTGATTCTTACTGTTGGTACTGAAGAGCAACAACAAAAGTAGGTTCAGCTCCACTTCTTATCTAAATAGTTGTAACCATTACTGATACACGTTTTTAAAACAGCTAGTAACTGATTTAAAACTGATTGCATCTTTCTTTCTACTCAGGCATGCCTGGTTTTAAGAAGAGCCAGAACTAAAATTAATTTATTCAAGGCCAAAATCTTTCCATATTTGGTCATTGTTACATCTTACCCCTACCCTCCTCAGCAGACTCAAGGATCAGTGAGTAAGGGATCAATGATCAAGGATCAAGGATCAATGTGTAAGGGATTACTCAGGCTGAAATGAACCTTTTACAGCAACAGATGCTGAAAGGACATACTACCAAAGATGTGAAGCTCAATTAAACAGTAAAATCCTTTTAATTTTTAATTAAACATTTTTGGAAGGCATCCAGTCTTAAAGAGCTTTCATCTCCTTCAATTTTCAATCCTAATGTGAAAACAGTGAACAGACACAGAGACAGGCAAAAACAAAGAGCCTGGTTTTCCACACTCTAGGACTGGTTTAATTTTTCTTCTAGATAGCATGTTAGCATCCAACCTCTATTTTGAGTGTTACTATTTTGAACAACCATAAAGTGCACTGCATATTTTGTGTGAAGGTATTTTTGGAGTACAGGAAATTGAAACTTGATTCTCTGTAGACCATCATTATAAACATTTCTACTGTATAAAAACATCTTTATTCTAAGAATCTCAAAGTAGCTACAGCAAACATAAATGAGAAGGCATCTGTCTTTAAGGATGGGAGGGAAAAGAGCATGTAGACCGATTTGCCTAATATCAGTCAGATCTGTGAACTTCTGCATTTCAAAGGATTATCCATTTGACTTTTATCAGGCACACAAACATGCTTCTGTCAAATCAACCAGAGTATGCTAGACAGAAATTGTGTTGCCTTTTGTCTTTTGCAATAACTACAAGCAGAAGGATAGTTTTTATTCCAATAGAAACCCTGTTAATATAAATAAGTAACCCATCAACCTTTTTTTTTACTAATTCCATTTGGCAGAATCAGTTCATGCCAGATCAATATTTTACATTAATGTAATATAACTGCTCAGTGACAGGCCTGAAAAGGGAACTGAAGTTTGTAATAACAATTGTTTTGACAGGCCACGGACATATTTTATTGCTGATTTTATTTTTCTGTCACAACTCTTCCTTTGCACTCTCAGAATTTTAAAAAAAAAAAAAAAAAAAAAGAAGCATTCCCAAAATAAGATCAAAAGCCAGAGACATTTTGTTGGATTCTTTTCATTAAAACAAACAAACAAACAAGAACAATAAAAAGAAATGGTGCTGGTTAGTTGTGCTTACAGACCACGTGAATGTGAATTGACTCAGAATGCAATGTTTGAAGTAATAAGAATAGGAAAAGTAATGAGAAGCCAGCAAAAGGACTGGGAGCTGCAGATAAACCTTTCAGAGATGGTCAAAGGGTGATGACTTCTCCTTTCACTGCCATCAGAAGTATGGTCCTCAGCATGGACAATTAAACTAGCTGTGAACACACTTGACAAGTGTTGACACTGGAGAGACTCCTTAGATGTGCGGAAGAAATGGACTTTCCTGACACAAGCATAGATCTGGAAAAACCCAAAGCAGCCCAGAGAAAAGCATAAATAGATTATATTTTTTGAGCCAGTCTTAGGGCAGAGACGGGACAGGATTTCCCAGCTGTCTTATCTGCCTTCTCTTTTAGGAAGCAAACTCTCAAGGATGAAGCCTAATGCAATGCAGCCCTGACCTCCCCCCCAAGAAGTGTTGATATTAATGCTTCTGATATTGAACCTGTAGTTCATTGGGAGGGGGCAGGAATTATAATTCAGCAATGGTCACTTTAGTCTCTGTGCCTGCAGGACAGCCACAGCATGGCATGTATACATCTGCTTTCAGACCCTACTGCAATGCCAATCTTCAGGATATATTTTGTGAAACAAATGCATTCTCTCCACAGAAATAGAAAAATTAGTAAACTGCAAAACCCCATGTATTTCCCTGTTTTCTGCTTAAGGATGCTTTGTTGGGTTGAATATCCCTGTGTTTTCAGCTAGAACACAACATCTTTTCATTATGAGGAATTACAGGGAACAGTAACTGTACAGAGCCACTTTTTTTCTTAAAAAGCATCTCGATTAAAAATTACAGTCTATTGTCTGTTGTGCACGATGGACATTAAAGCCATTTGTAATGTGCTGTTTTCTTAATTTCCAACCTACTTTACTGTATCGAGAATCCACTTACTATAACCCCCAAATGATTTTGTTCAGTTATGCCCATAGCCAAGTTTTGCCATGTATTTTGGGTTATATGTGTAAGGATGGTTTGTTTTGGGTTTTGTTTTTGGGGTGTTTTTTTTCATTTAATTTACAAATCTGCCAACTGGATGGCTGTACACTTACATCCTGGGTGCCAGAATAGAATGTATCTCTTCTTACTGGATCAAACAGAGAGGAAAGATGATCACAAAGTGACTTCAAAGAACATTTGAGTGCTATATTTAGACACTGCTGTGATGATAGTTCTTGGACTCCATATTTGCTCTGGGTGAACAACTGGTAGCGTAAAGCAGGCCCAATGTTTTGACACAAAAAAGAAAAACATGCAATTGTTGTGGTTTAGTCTGATATTCTGCCTGGACAGCTGAACATTATAATGGAGAACAATGATACTCAGGTGTAACATCCTCAGATCTCAGAAAGCTTTAAGCAATTAGATAGATGTCGTCACTCTTTCACAGATGAGGCAAACAAAGCAGCAGAGAGCAGTATAGTGACTTCCCCCTAGTCTCAGAGACAGTGCAAGTTGTAGGAAAAGGCTTATATCTCTTAATCCTCCGACTGGAGTTTCCTCCCTGTGGTCCCGTTGCGTTGGTGTAAGAGCATCGGGAACACATTTCCAGTTGCTCACCCAGCGCAGATGCAGAGCAAGGGAACTGTGTCATCTTACCAGCCTCTAAACATAGCCCTTAAATGGTCACTGAAGTGGCTGCATGAACATCATTCCGCTGATGCCAGCTGGTGAGAGCAGAAATGGTTCACTCTGCCAGCAGGGATATAAATTCTCTGTTAAGTCCCATCACTAACCTTCATGATAGGGAAGGTGGTCTCTTGCCTCAAAGCTCTTAAAAAGCAGGGTGTGTGCCGAATTCTGGAGTACTTAATTATTATTATTCTCTGTCTTATGACCCAAAAATATCAGTCAACTGTAAATCAGGTTTCTGTTCATTAAATCCCTTTTTTTTTGCTATACTTTTTCACTGAATTCTTACTTTTTAAAAATCAATGAATCACATATTTCACTCTTCCTGTAAAGTCTTCTTTCTTAAAAAATTGTGATCAGGAGGATTAAATATATAATTATTAGTAGAACACTTATTGTATTTTCTATCCCAGATCCTTAAAGTGTTTGAAAAACATTAATCAGAGGAAGCCCTTCAGTATGAAGTCTACATTGAATTAATTTAAAAAATCATAATCCACAATATCACATCTGCTCCCAAGTTTCAGTGTTGATATTTGTGATTTTACAGCCACACTTTCCTATTTCTTTTAAAAATATTTTTCTCTCCCCTGTGGCCCTGTGAAAGGCTCAGGCAAAAAAAGCAGAAATAGACTATTTATCCAGAGGAAACAGTGAAACACACACAACATAAATGGCCTGATTCTCTCCCTTCCCTACTTTGGGGTAATATAGTTTTATTTCTGTGTGTGATGAAGTTAGCATTTCCACTAATCTCGGGGAAGGAAAAAGAAGTGTCAATTTGGTCCAGATTATAAAAGATTCAGACCCAGTGGGTTAGACAAAGATGTCCCTGCTTACTGCAGAGGGTTCGGACTACGTGACCTTTAAAGGTCCTTTCCAACCCAAACTGCTCTATGATTTTGTATGCTATGATCAGATGTAGATACTCCTTTTCATCTGTCTTTCCATCCATGCTCCTCCTCTACAGTATATCACTTAATCATCTGAATTGCTCTTTGTAAGAAGAGTTTTTGAAGCTGAAACAGTTCCAAAAAATTTTGGTTCTTTTATTTTTTTACTTTTTTTTTGTAAATCTATACCATTTGGATGGGTTTGAAAGTCTGATTCCCTGGTGCACAGACATGACCTATTTCTATTAAGAAAAAAATTGACCTTTTCTCATGATTATCCATTGCCCGATGGTATATATTCATGAGTAAAAATAACTCCCTGCAAGCCCCTGGGCATTAAGGACTACGTAGGTTCTGAAACTGATATGCTAACTCCAACCCATATAGATAGTTCGGGTACCCAACAGCTGCCCAATTTATCTGTTTTGCCAGAAATCATATCTTAAAAGTCTGATTTCTCCCTGAAAAAAATAGTAAGATACTCTGATGACTGTTCTTAAATATTGGAAAAAAAATGGTTAGTTTATGCATTGAGCTGGGTAACAAGGGAAAGAAGAATTCAGATTGCATCCACACCTGAACTCATGGCACTATTATGTTTAAATAGGGGGAAAGTTAAAAGCTTGCTGCAGAATGTAACTAACATATAAAGGTGGATTTTACTGTGGGTTTAAATTAAAAATATATCCTTCTTACAATTTCCCAGAGCTTTTACATGCTGCTTGGTTTTTTTGGTTGGTTGGTTGGTTCGTTTGTTTTTGTTGGTTTTTTTTTTTTGCTTTTGTTGGGGGTGTTTTGTGGTTGTTGTTATTTGGGGTGTTTTGTTTTGTTTTTCAAATAAAAATCTATTTTCTTCAGTCAAGTCATTTGGTAAAAAAATCCATTTTCATTGCTTTTAGTGGAGTAAATATCTGGACAACTGCTGTTGTGTTTGTAGGCAAAAGTGCTGAAAGCATGGTACAAGATAAAAATTCTTCACTTTTTTTGGGAGGCAAATTACAAAATCATACACTTTTTTTCAAAAAACTTTTCCATCTCACTGCTTAGCAATAACCCAAAATGCATTTCCTCTGCTCTGCCCCAGATTACTTCTATGGCACAGGCAGCTTTCTTAACTTACACAGGTCTTTAATTTTCCCAACTTAACAAAAGGAAGCAGCATTAATTGCATGTGTAAGGTCAGAAGTTCAAAAGTATTAAAGCTAAAGGAAAGGGCTGGTAAAAGCTCAGATCATCCCATCTAGCTTCTTACAAGCCAACGGACAAAGTCAAGAATATGAAAGATTTTTTTATATTGAATGGATTCTGCTAACCAGAAAGAAACTTGAGGCTCATATAAGTATGAATAAGTTCTCCTTTCCTGTGCTTTATTGGAGACGTCTGCCAATGGGATTGTAGAAGTCCTGTTGAGCCAGCTAAGACATCGACCTTCCCCGGGACTGCACGTGCCCAGGACACACCCCACAAGCCTGGAACCATGGTGGTTAGGCTGGATGTGACCTCCCAGAGGGATGCTCCATGTGCTGGGGTAGCTTACCTTTGACACAGGCCTGGACCTGCCCGTACCACTCCCCGCAGCTGTCGCAGAGCAGCGTGAACGCCGTCTCCTTGTTGCCCATGATGTAGCCCTGGGCACAAACATACAGCAGCTCATCCCCCATCTCAAAGCCAGTGTGGCCATGCAGGATGGTGTGGGGGAAGGACGGTGGGTCACCACAGGGCTTGTCTGAAAGGAAAAAAAGGATGAGATTGTAGAGACCTTGCAATGGTCTTTTAATACTGTGCTAGGAGCGGTGCTAAAAGAGCTACCCTGAGGATAAACTTATACATGTCCAGAGAAATCTCATCTGTTTCATGCCCTTATGCTCCTTCACAACTGTTTTCAGCTGTAATTGGGAAGGTATACAGTGGGCCATAACTGTGATGTGGTAACTGCAATGTTATTGAGGTCTCACAGACATGCATCTAGAGAGGCTTTGTGTAAATAAATCAGGATGCCAAATGACAGTTGTCATCACTGGCTGCTTCTACAAAAGCTAACAAAGGCTTGGGCGGGCAGGTGGGACAGGAAAGCAAAAGCTTGGACATGGTCATGTTTCATATCTGCAGAAATGCTTGTGCAATTGTTTAAGACTGGCACTTTGATCTCTTACTACACTTTAGAAGCCAGCATAGACTGAGCAATGACCCAGTCCACATTCCCAGAATGAAAAGGTCCAGATGAACACCAGTAATTTCTCAGACTGTCTCTAATCTTCCAGTCTTTCTCAAAATCAGGTTTCTTCCCAGATACTCAAATTTCCCCTATTTTAGGTTAGAGACACCCTAAAATAAATATTGTGACTTGTACTCTTCATCTTAAGAACACCTGGGGGTAATATAGCTCTGTTGTCTGTGAGAATCTGAAGAGCTAAATTTATCAGTGTATAAAATCCAACAAGATGTTTGATAATATTTTTGCTGGAAGCACTGAAAACCAGGAAGCAAAAATTACTATGAGCAACAACAAAACTGATTTGTGTTTTTTGCTGCATGAAAGAAGTGTAGAGAGGAGGCAGACAGACAGCTGCCACCACCAGTGCAAACTGAATTTTAATTCTTTTTCAGGTTTGAACAATATTGGGTATTGTTAACAATGTAGGTCAAGGTCTTCTAGAGAACTTTCTTCTCTTTCAGAAGTGCTCTTCAGGAGGCCTTTGCCATGTCCCTTTTTCCTCCAGGTTTTTTAGAGTCCTTTTTGGAATAGATATCTCTTGGTTACAGAAAAACAAAACAAACAAAACCCCTGTAATGCAAGAACATGATTTGACTAAGAAACCCAATGGATAAAGCCCAGAGTGTTGGTACAAATAAACACTTCTGTATTCTTTCTCAAATCTGGGATTTTTTTCTGAGTGGTTCTAGAGCCCTAATTGACTGTGAAAGAGAAAACAACTGTTCCTCTTGCAAAAGTGACTGAAGATTTAAAACCTGCTTTTGTCCAGATGCAGAGCAATAGGAAATGAAAAGGCTCATGACTTCTGGCAATTATATGGGATAAGGAAACAGAGGACCAGGTCTATGTTCTAGTATTAATCTCTCCTGTTGAAATAGTTTGCCTTGGTACAAAAACCTAATTGCTTAGTTGGCTAAGGCAAGGTTGTGTTCCTTGAAAAGGCTTTTGTTTGGAAATGGAAAAAGTGCTATGCCCCTAAACATGCAGAAGGAGAAACACCTTCAGAGAGCACCCTTGCTGTTTTGCTGAAGCCTATTTTTAAGGGCATCATCAGCACAAGATCTTGCAAGCAACAGTTCCATTGACACCAGTTCATGTCTGGTGTTTTCAATGGGCAATGGTTTTGACAGAAAAGCTTTTTTTAGTCTTCTTTCTGCAAAAGCCAAGGCTTTCCTGCTTTTGCCCTAGGGACATTCTGCAAAGTCCTTGTGAGTCCTGGCTGCAGCTTTTCCCATCATCTACCCACTTCTGATCTAGGCACAGGTAAATTTATATTTATTTAGAAATATAATGTATTTATGTTGCCAGCTGTTTACCTGGTAGTGAAATGAAAATCCTACTATAAACATCCAGGCTCTGTGAAAGTTCCTTTGGATCAGGCTTTTAGAAATCATCTGATAGGCCTGACTAACCACTTCTCAACCGGGTATGCTGAAAAACAGCTGCCACTAATATAAGGGGCATGCTACTGAAGTCAAAGCTTTGAAGTCTGTGCTGTACACACACACACATACATAAATATATCTATATATCTACTGTCAAACACCTTCAGAAGTTAGTGGGAGCTATGCACACACACACTGACAGAAAAAAAAACAAGCTCTTGAGACTACACAAAGCTTAGTTTATGTCCAGTCTTATGGAGGTTTGACATCAGAGGAAGTGAGGAGCAGTTAGTAGTTAATGCCTTTCCTGTGAACTGGTTGGATGAATAGAGGTTGATGCGGATGAAAGAAATTAAAAATTATTTTACTGCCTCATAGGAATTGCACAGAGCCCTGCATTTTATGTACTTTATTTATGTAGCTATCTCTGTTGGCACAAATAGGAGCCGTGTGTCTGCTCTGAGGGAAGTATTGATCCCAGGATTGTATGGGACAATTATACATCAGGGGGTATTCTTATCTACGAAGCCTTGCTTCTTGATCCTGTGGCCAGAGGAAGCCATTAACATTAGTTAACTATGACAAACCCATTCAAAAAGCACATTATAACCTCCAGGAAAGAAGAGAGCTGAAAGGATCTTTACAGTAAAACTTGACAACAGACATGGTAACAGAATTATTAGAGCCTGAAAGAGAGATCTGACTGAAGTGCAAACAGAAAGAAAAGCAGGTATTTTAAAGACGTTCATGGACTAACACTGTATGGGGAACTTTTGACTCCATCAAGGCTTTGTAAGGTCATACCTTTGCTCCAGAGCATATTGTGTGAGAGCATGGACAAGCATAAGCAAAAGCTGATACCCTGTAAAGGCAAACTCAAGTTCCTACATCCATTTTGCTGCTGTCCTCTCCTGTGTAAGATGTACAGGAGCTTTCCAGGTTGCAGCATCTTATGGCTCCTCATCCTGCTGCAGTCTCAGTTACTATGACAATTCCTGTTCAGCCTTTTGCCAAACGTGTTTACTACATGTACAGAAGTGACACTGGCACAGGAACTCATCAAACTGAGCCACTTCTGGGGACAGACTTCAGGTGTTTGTCTGCAGTCTTTGTACCAGGATCGGGAAGAGCATGGGTTTGTTTGTAACAACAATCTGTTTTCAGTGCTGGCATTCAGGCCATTTTCTTGCTGGAAGAGAGGAGGCAGATCTGGGCCACAAAGCATGACAGGGTGTGTTGGCAGCAGCTTGTTGTGTAGAGGAACAGTTGTGCTTTTTGTTAAGGTGACCACAGAGTTTGCTGGGAGTGGTGATGCTGGTAGAGAGGACTGGGCTCCTCCAGTGCTGAACTCTCCATCTGGAGCACTGATTTTCCCCTCATCTATCCTCCTCTAAACCAACATGTTTTCTTAGTGCTTGCTAAAAGACTATCCCCAATACATGCTTCCCAGTAGAAGAGCCTGATCTTCATGATACTCGAGGGCCATCCAACAGGTCCCATGCTCTGCCTGCTTGTGTCTCAGATCACACCTCAAACCTGGACACCTGAATATTTCTCTGCATATCGTGACCCTTCCTGAGTTATCTACATATGGACACTGAGGTCAAATATGTAACAGGGCTCCATAATTGGTAGCTGACCTCCAGTAAGGAAGGGTGGATTGGGCTGCAGAGCAAGACAGCACAGCACAGCTATAAGAAAATTAGTTAAAGTACACAAAAGATCCTCATGTCAGCAGTAATTTGGCACAGACTGTCTCCTGGAGTGAAAACCACCAATACAGTTGAGAAAGACCTCAATATACATATGTAGAAATCAGGACAGAGTCAACATCTGACAATGGGAATAAGTGGCACAGCAAACATATAAATGTTGGGCCTAGATATTTTAGGGCTAGTAATGGCTCTGGTTACAGACTTCTTAGAGACTCATGGACTATTTTTCATATGGGACTGAAGAGGCCTCTTGTTAATTGAGTTGACACATTCAGTCATGGTTGGTTTTTAGGAAAAATGGCTCCTCAGAATAGTAACTTTAACTCCAAACCATGTGTGGGAAGGAGTTTGTGACTGGTGATTTCTGGCAAAGAGTTGACACATATTACTTTCAGAACATGGCACTTCTCCCCTCCAATCTGGATTCGTCCAGAAGCATCTCCTTTATTTGAACTACAAGCATCCCATTTGTTTGTAAAGATTTTTTTGTTTGTTTGAGATGTCTTCATAAAATACTGCCTACAGAAAGGACAGCCTAAGATCAATGCAGAAAAAATCAACATGAAAAAGATGCAGACTTCAGCTTCCACATCACCTGGCAGAACCAGGAGTTTACTGGGATCTGTTTATCTACAATTGCTACTATAACTGTGTACCATGCTCTGAAAGCTGAGATGAAACATCTGCCTTGACATAAAATATCCCCTGTTACAACTGTGCCATTCAGTAGAGTTTTTCCAGAGAGACCAGGGGAATTTATAGGATGTCATCTCATCGTTAAGAAATTAGAAAACACAACTCTTTACGGTCACACCTTTAAAAGAGGTGAGTGAGGATGTTTATTTTTCTTCTTGATTGCAGGGACCTAAAGCATATGGAATTTTTCTGTTTGGATAAAAATACTGAGTACAAATAGAGTACAAAGAACCAAAACTCAATCATAGCCAATGCAAGTGTTGCTTGTAAGCTACCAATGTCAGGGTGCCAATACCTCTTACATCAGATAGGACTTGTAAGACTTTATTAGTTTAAATGACATCACCAGGTAGGTGGGAATTCCCTGCCACCTATATGCTCTGAAAAAGAACACTGTAGAACTAAAAAAGCATGACAAATGCAAAGAAGTAGTTCAAAAAATACACAAAGGAAACTGCAGTGTGATTGGTCCTGTAAAGCACATTTCATATATTTTCTGTAAAGAACAGACTAATTTCTTTTTTTCTTTCTGCTGAAAAAGGCCATCAGACTTGGATGGATATCTGGAGCCAGGAGTCATGTTTAAAAAATTTTGATTTGCATTTATGCTGTACACTGCTACAAGTTGCTGCCGATTTAGTTCTCCTGTGGTGGCAGCAAACCAAAGCCTTATGGAACAGTGGTCTTGCTTGTTACCTGTAAATATCAGTAGATCACTGAAAGAAAGAACCAGTAAAACTTGGGTGCTATTAATAAAGATATTTCCTTTGCTGCCTTAAAAAAAAAAAAGGCAGAGAGAGAGAGAGAGAACCAAGAGCATTATATACATATGAAATTGAATGGTATGTGGTATTACACAAAAAAAAACAAGACAGGCAGGAAAAGTTCCAGCTTTCTGGTTTTCTCACTATATCTACTTTATACTTTGAGGCATTTTCTTATGAGCTTTGATAGAGAATAAATAGACCCTCTGTGCCCCAGATCTGACTTATGTGTGATACAGCATTTTCAGAATAAGAAGAATTTAATATATTTTTAGGTATTTTTTTGCACTCAGGGCCTAAGAGAGAAACCTTGTGATCTCAGCAGATCCTGAGCTGGTACAGAGTTGTCTTGCTGACTCTAATGGCTGCATAAAACATGTTTATGAGAAACCAAGAAGACACATTTCTCTGTACTGTGGAAACTGCAGCTATACTCACAGCATTCATAAAACATTACAGCTACATCTTTCCTTGTCAAACAGAACTCTTAGCACCAATTCCCTGTAAAACATAACTTAGTCTTAAAGATTGCCATGATTCTCCTGTGTGTACAGAACAAAATCCATTTCAGAAACAAAACAAAGTCTCTCTTCCTTAAAGGATTCTTATTTGTAAAAGCCTGATGTTGCAAGCACACCCAGAGCTCTTCCTGTCATCTGCCCACAGCCCTGGCTGTTGGGGCATGCTGAGGTGTGTGCTTAAGGAATTTGACTGAACTCATTTGCATGCCAAATGATAATTAAGTAAAGCTTAATTATAAATCATGGCCTAAGAAGGAAATTTTTATGATGATTTGTACTAGAAGTTTCATGGTGGTTCCAGACGCCCTTTGCACTATCCTTAGAACTGCAAATGGAGCTGTGAAGAGATATTATCATCAGCTTAGTTTCTGAAGAAAAGAAAGCTGATGTGACTGTTCCCTCTACCCATTCTCAAGTCTGTCTGAGCAGTTGGCCTGTCTTGGTCAAGCCTGATAAAGAAGGAAAGCTGCTGAGTGTTTGCTCAGTTTGGTGAGATGAGTTTAAAAGAAGAAAGAGCCAAAGCCAGGTGTGTTTTGCATTGGGATGGACACATGTAGGACTTGGCTTTTACTGCTCCCACACGCAGTGCTGGCCCACTGATCAATATTGCATACAGATGGACACACCAGCACGTTCATATCTCCAAGGCAGCCACAGCACAGTGGGGAGATGTAAGGGTGAGACAGTGGCAAAAGAACCCGATGAATTTCATATGGGGCTGCAGAAATGAAAGGGCTGGAAGAAATTAATATTGGGGGCATTGATCCCAGTGTAAGAAACCTGACATTTATCAATTTCAACAGGGTAAAACAACTTGCCTTTTCTACTTAGTACTAATGTATTGCTGCATTATAATTGCAATTGTAGTGATTAAAAGCGATGCCCACTTTTCTAAAAGAAAAAGCCTATTCATGAGGTTTCAAGTAAGCAACAACTCACTAATCCAGGCTTGGATGTGTAGTTATTAGTCACAAGTACGAAATGTCAGAACTGATATGCTACGTGTGAGGTTGTGGTGCAGGGTTTTGCTGTTGTTGCTTCATACTGGATATTTGCTAAAACTGTAAGTGGCACCCTTGAGGTGTAGGATGTTGTTTCATCAGTCAACAGCTCCCTGCTGGCTTGTGTGTTACTGCATGTTATGCTTGCATGTTAAAGCTATTTCTTTTCCAGACTTTGCTCTTTTCATACCAACTACAAACTTCGCTTAAGCCTTTCTAATCAAACATTGACTCTGCATCCCAGATTTTTTATATATTCAAAAAAGAAGAAACCTTACAGTCATCCAGAAATGTTTCTGTGTGTAAGAACTACTTGGTGAGTGCACTGGAATAGTCATCCCATTCTGTAACGAGAAAATTCCCTGCCTTGTACAAAACAAGTTGTTCATAAATTAGTGATTCTTTGCAAATTATCTGAATTTCCCCCGAGTTTTAACTATGCAAATTCTGAGTCCTGTGTAGTACTCCTTTCCAACATAACCTTGTCTCTTATGTTCTTACCTCCACCTTTACTGCCCCTTTAACATGACCAGGAACCAAATGCAAAAGGTGAATGCAGTTCCTTCTCTGAGATCCAGCATCTCCATGTAAGCTCAGATGGAGCAGGTGGCAGCACACAGGGGAGCACAAGGGCACAATGGAACAATAGTGGCCACAGCAATGATTTCAGCATCCCGCAGCTGTCCCACCCACTGCAAGATTTTTCTCGAGGGAGGAATGATGACAAAAGAGAGATTTGAAGGAAGACAATGGGAGAGTTTTGCAGATGTTTACAGGGAGCTGCTCCTATGTGTGAGGAGCAGCATGAAAGGCAGCACAAAGGTGCTTGTGTGACAACATGAGCAACTGGGTGACAGAGCTGGCATCACTCACAGCAGCACGGAGCCTGGAGTTGATATCACAAGGGTTACTTGAGAGGATGGTCATACTCTGCTAAAATCTTTCTTTCTAAAAAGAATGATTTGGTACACATCAAATACGCATCACCTCTGCTACATTTCACTTCAGCCATATTTTCATCACCACTGTTGCCAATGACTGTTTAGCAGAATGCCCTCTGTGTTGTGAACTTACTGGTTCTCAGTAAATGCCATCTGCTTGCCCCATTGCTTTTCTGGGAAATGGGATGCAAAACTTACTGTGGACATCAACAATCTGTTTCGGGGTTCCCAAACTTTTTCACACAATCCTGCCTATCAGTAACAATTTATTTTTTGCCTCCAGAATTCTTCTTTGCTTGTGGGTTCTGGCATTTGAATATCAAAAAGTTAAAGCATCAACTTACATTGGAAATAATTTCGTTTTCAGAATCATCTATAATATTTCAGAATCACTGCAGGCTGGTCTAAACTTGTTAACAAAGAAGAAAACAAAACAAAACCAAAAAAAAACCCCTAAAATGGATACAATGGAGTTATTTGCATACAAATGTTGTATTCTGATAGATATGCAAGAGTATGATGTTTTGGGGCTGGAAGTCAGCTTGCTAAATTACATTCAGCTACAGCACTGAGTAAAGGAGATGCTTCAGGCGTCTCCATCATATTGGTGCCAGATACATTCTTTTCCACAAAGTGCACACCAAAATGGGTTCTGCCACATCAGTAGTGCTGTTTAAACTCACTAAACTGCAGCAAAGACAAAAGATAATGCAATTTATTTGGTGCAACAAATATCTTTGCAGCAGTTGGCTCACTTAGTGGGTGATTACTATAAAGATTTATTCCTTAACATTCCCTCTTTGCCTCTCAGCAGTAGAAAAATTGAATGCAAAACTTTTAATGTTGCAAGATAGCGGTGACTGTGCATTATTTCAAAAGTATATCAATGCTGACCTTCATCCTTTACACAAAAAGCATCATATTGGTCATTCACAAAGGGATCGGTTTCAATTTTAACATCAATGGCTTTCACGCTCTGCTGTTTGCTGCCCGTCTTTCTGCATATAATTGTCCTAAAATAAAGAAGAAGAAGAAAAAAATAATCAGAAATCTTCTGGAGTTGTACATGCAGCTGAAATTTGGGGTTTTTTTTATCAGAGTAATCAGGCTTTAGCCTCAGCTTAACTTTGTCATAGTTGGCACATAAAGGATTAGTGCAGGAAGATCTATGAAAAAAAAGGCCAAGGAAGAAAGAGAAATAATTAAAAAAATGTTTGTTGTGTATCAGTTCCAGACATAGGAAGCAATAAAGGACGTTTATCTTATTATATTCTGTAATACTTGTAAATATCAGACTGAGACCCGGAGCATTTAAGGCTCTCACATTTCAGCAATACATATTCCCACCAATGGCACCTGCATAGAAATTAATAGAAAACTCAAGGTTTGATCTGAAAGATTATAAATCATTAGCATTTTACATTAAAGAACCATTAAGGCTGCATATTTAACTGCTCAAAAGTTAGCACCGGCAAGCTCAGAAAATTCATCTTGGGTTCTTGGAAGAAAAACTGGGGGCTTTTTATAGTAATGTCACACATTTATGTGAACTCCATTTCTTCTGATTTGGTCCTCAGCAGTACCGAATCCACCCTGTTGCCCCTTAAAGGCTTGAAGAAAGGTATTGTCTGTATTTGGTTTTACAACCCTGAACATGAAGGAAGAGTGTACTGAATATATCTTCTCTCAGCTGCACTAGCTGCTTAAAACTAACAAATAGAAGAGTTGTAGAAAACACTGGGTTTACTGTTACATCGAAGGTTACAAAGGCTGGGAAAGTGAATTCAGCCCTAATTTTTGCAGCTGGATATTAATGGTGTAGGGTTTATATTCTTGTGGACAGCAGGCTTGTAGAAGCATTCTAGCAAGAGCCAGGCAAAAATGCTTTCCACAGGAGAATCCTTCCAGTGGAGGAAATGTATCACTTTGTATTGTGCAATGGTTGACCTAATGTGCTGTCAGTCCTGCACTGAATTTGACCAAAGAAAAATAAAATAAAATGAAAAAATAATAAAATAAAATAAAATAAAATAAAATAAAATAAAATAAAATAAAATAAAATAAAGTAAAATAAAGTAAAATAAAATAAAGTAAAATAAAATAAAATAAAGTAAAATAAAATTAAAAAATTAAAAACTAAACTAAACTAAACTATAATAAAATAAAATAAAATAAAATAAAATAAAATAAAATAAAATAAAATAAAATAAAATAAAATAAAATAAATAAAATGCCCATTCACTGAGGGTGAAAAAGATCCAGTGGTAACCCAGTATTTGATCATGGACCTACATAAATACAATAATTGAGTTACAGAAATAGGCTGAATTATGGCTGTACAAACTATATTCATTCTGGCACGTGTTAGCTTTCGAGTAGTTTAATATGCAACTTTAATGTTCTTTTCATATAAACAAATGTTCTTTTCATATAAAAAAATTTCAAGCCATATGGTGATGGTCAGGCATATGCACCAGGATGGTTCCTACCACACTTCTGCTCTGGAAAACAACATGACGTCATTCCCTGCTGAAAGTCCCATTACAATTTCAAAGCAAATATGTTTCTTTTGTAAGGAAAACTCCACTTGATTTTTTTGGGGATCACTTGAAGGAAATATTCTTCATACAAGTTTTAAATCAAGTTCTCTTAGAATCTGATGCATTTAAAATCTGAAACCTCTAAGTCAGTAATTAAGCACCTGCACAAAGGTGACTTGATCTGCCCAAATGAGTTCAGATGACTGGGAGAATCAGGCCATCAAGTAGAAAATTTCTGTTTGTACTCACATATTGTTCCACTAGGTCTTACAAGATCTAAGTGAATGAGACAGTTATGCTTCCCTTCAAAAAGTGACTTAGCAACCTTAATCTTTCCAATAATTACTTGCTTAGGTCCCTGCAACTTATGCTTTGCAACACCAAGTAGACAGTGATATGTCTGTAAAAAAACATACTTTTTGTCTGCAATTGTGTACTTTAGGTTTCAGGCTCTCTCTCTTTTAGAAAAAAAAAAGAAAAAACCAAACCAACAAACAACAAAACCCACAAAAAACAAACCCACACAAAACCAATCCAATATACAAAAAACCCCCCAGCAAACCAAACCAATTTTGCAGATTGCTGCCATCATAAAATTCTGGTCTCTGAAAATCAGGCCCCATCTATTTCTATGTTCTATCAAGGAATACAATTCCTGACACTTGGAAGATACTTTGGAAAATCTTACCTTGAAATATCTGATTTCTAATTCCATTTTCTATATTTATATATTTTGCTTCTGCCCAAAGCACTGTAATTTTTTTATCAATTCTTCAGCAGGCTAAAACGTCATCTGTGGGTGTCACAGCCCTGGTATAGTCAGGTCATCACCAAAACAGGATGCCAGGCTCACATGTAAGATTGTGTCTTAAAAGAGCAAGTTTTTCTCACCTTTTTTTCAAATATTGTACAACAAATTACAAGTTTGTAATTGATAGAATATACTGATTAGCTAATTGATTTTAAGAACACTTCTTGGCTGCTATCCTATGTGTACCTTGAATGTAGTTTCAATATTATATGTGAAGAAAGGCTTTAAATTATGTTAAGATTTTTGCAAGAATTTCTCACTAAATTTTTCTCCTCCATGAAGTTGAAAAATTGCTCTTCCTGTTTATGTCTTTTTTTCTCTACAACAGACTAGACTCCGATTAATCTGCTACTTAGCACCTTAATTTGGATTTTTGCCATAATAAAATTGATCTGACTAAAACTGCAAACTTTCCAATGCAATTCTTCTGAAATGAAAGAAATCTTGTCTTGCACACAAGACACAGAGCTGGGTTAATGACTGGACTTCATTATCTAGATATTTTTTCACACATTAATGATTCTGTGATTCTAAAAAACTGAAGGAGGAAAATCTGTTTTTTCTCTCTCATTCCTCCTTCTCTGTCAGATGTTTCCCTACGACAAGCTCAGCCTGGCAAGCAAACATCTCCAGTAAGGTGTTAGTGTGTCCAATGATCAGACCTGCAAAGCTCTTGGCATAGAAATAGTCTCTTTGCAGTCAGCAGGACCTCAACATACACAATATTAGTCTTTTTTTCTCTGAGTTCTTGAGGGTTTCCCTAAATCCTTAAACCACAGCTTTTAATCTATAATTACAGGTTAAATATACTGACACACTTTTGTCTCAGTTCTAAAAGATGATGCTTTTAATTTCATTACACTTTTCATGACAGAAAAAAGGCTATCCATTCAAAATCCAACATATTTTAAAATTTCTTCAGCAGCAGCATGGCTATGCTGAAATAAAGAACAAAAATGTAGTTTTGCTACTCTTTTCAGCACCCTGCTGAGAAGTGGTGGAAATGTGATGTGTTGCTGCCTGTTTTTTCTTTACTCTTCTGAATTATTGCACTGGGGCATGCATCACAGCTGAAAGAATGTCACAAACTTTACACTTTTTTAAGGGATACATCCACCTACAAAGCCATTCAGAAGAATGGAGTCACGTAGGGAACTTGAATTCTATTAATTGCTATTTCTCTGTATTAATTGAACTCAAGCAGACTTTCTCATTGGGCAGAGCAATGTAATGCATGATTTTGCACCTTGCAGTTAAGAAATTGTTTAGATTTTATTTTTCCTTCTATGGAGATCTCTTACGAAGGCAGATGTGCTCAGAAGAAACACACTGAGTTCATACTGCAGATCATCCATAATCATAATCACCATCACAATCTCAGCACAAAAATCAATGTCACACACATGGACCGTGTCAGTACCATATACTATCCATCAAGGTAAAAGTATATTTGAGAAAGGGGAGGTTTTAGTGGTATTAACAACAGTCCCTGCTCTTTGATGGAAAATGGGAAGGTGTCTGCTGGTGTCCCTTTGTTTGCTAGACAAACTACTGAGAATCTCCTCAGCCTCCTGCTATCCAGCCTAGAAGGATAGCCTGCTTCGTGATGCCTCTTCTCATCTCAAGAGAGAACACTGGAGACCAAAGGCTCTGGACCCTGTTGAAGGTCAGTTTAATTCCTGCTGTACAATACAATTCATCCAACTAAGAACAATTAACAGTCCTCCTTTTGTACCTACCTCGAAAAAAAGCTCAGAGGTTGGCCAAGCTGCTCATTGTTTCCCTGTGCCGTGACTCAGATATTGCAGTTATCATGTGCACACATGAGGAGAAAATCTAATCTGTAGCATAATAAGATATGAACCAGACTTCCCATAAGCCTTCTGCTTACTCTTGTGCTGCTTAAATCTTTTTCTAATGTATTGTGTAACCAATGAGTAATTGGTATATTTTGGTCTTCTCCTAATTTCTCTATTCAAAAAAGAAAATAGCAGAAAAACTGACATGAATAGTATTTTTTTTTCACAATACTGCCTAATATGCCATTATAGAAAATGTACTAATAAATATACCATGAGGATATGCTTGAACTGTAGTAACAATACCTAATTTCATATATTGTATATATGCATGTGTAATAAAGGTATTTTTAATAGACTCATGATATTTTTAAATAAATTCTGTTTGTAGTAGTATCCACTGCTACTTTTAATTTCTAAGATAATTACAAGGCAATACTTGAAAATTTTTCAGTAAGCCCAAGTTAAAACATATGGAGTTAACAGCTGAGTTTATATGACAAAACGTGATCTGTCAGCATAGAAACCAGCAGTTGGGATTGGGATTTTTTGTTGTCACTGCTTTATCTGCCACTTGATTGTAAGTTTTGTACTCTTAGTCAATAAACTCACTGAACTGAGCCAGAATGGTCTTATGACATTTATTCATAGCAGCATGAACTTGCATATGAATATACTGTACTCACAAGACCATCAACATGTTAGCTGAGGCACTGTGAAGGTCCAGTTCATAACATACTATAACAAACTAATTTAGAAAGTTTAAAACTTCATCACTTTTCTTAGTTAAGATAAATCTTTTACATCTGGCGCTAATTTTTTTTCGTGGGTCAGCTTTACCATTTGTGTTTCAGTAACTAGGTAAGAGAAATAAAAATGGTTTTCTGGAAGCCAAACCAGTGGACTTTTTTTTTTCTCAGTCTTTCCCTTCTGTAGTTTGGGAGACTTCGGATTACAAAGCTGGCTCTGATGAGGAATAAAATATAAACGACATGTTCACGATCACCAAAGGGAAGGAAATTTCCCTGAAAAGTCATGAAGGGGAGCACAGGTGGGTCTTGGAAAGTCCATTGACTGGGAACTATAGAGGCTAATTTTGTCTGGATGGGTCCCAAAAAAAGCAGCTGCTAAGTGTGACATGAAGACATTCCAACAGCAATGCTGCCACTGGAAATGTCTAAAGGAGGTCTTACCAAGGCAGAACCAATATCCTTTAGATTCTTAAAAATATACACCAAAATGCAGCCTTTTGTGCTTAAAATTGTACGTATGACTACTGAAATAGTAAGGCCTCTGTTCATTAAATAAATATGGCCCATTCATGAAGATTTTCATACTGTAGCCTAGTATGAAAGATTTTACATAGCCATTTTATTCTAATATCACTAGGTACACATAATTTGAGCATTCTTAGTGCATGTGAAAGAGAATCGGATTGCTTCCTGGCCTGCACTGGTTGGATGCTCAAAGACATGTCAAGCTCCACTAGAAAATTGGTGTTACCAAATTTCATTTTATGGGCTCCAGTTTAATCCATGGCTTTCACAACAGATGTTGCTGATTAGTTACCAAAGGGTTTAAAAAATACAATAATATTATTCAAATGCTATTAATTTATAAAGAAACTCAATTCTCAGAGAAAAGGCTTTCAGACAGGACTAAGCATCCCAGAGATATGTAAAAAAAAAAAGGGTAAAATATGGGTGAACTTCTTTTGAAAATTAGAAAATCAACCTCATTAGAACTATCTGGAAAGTTAAGATCCTGGTATTAACTCCTTGTGTGCATTTGCAAAAAGTAAGTATATGGCCTTTCTGCCTTCATTTTGCTTGGCTAAACAAACTGACCCCCTTTAATCAGTTTTGTTAAGAGGGATGCTTTTTTTTGACTAATCCTATTCTGAGTTCAGACCTTCTGAGCTTGGATACCAAGAATTACACTGCACTATTGCAGGTGGTGTCTCACTGGTGTCTCGTCCAAGCCCTTCAGTACTGCTTTCTCTCCCCTAGATGTCTTTTAGGAGGACTGCATTTATTTTTCTCACAAATTTTATGTGGTTTTTTTATTTTACAACAGGCTCTCTGCAGTCCTGTGTTTTGTGTCTACACCCAGTTCTTTCTCCTACTCTGCCTTTTCCAGCAGAACTGTTAGTTTAAGGCAGAAATTCCTATGAATCTTCATACAATATTGTTGCTCTGCACCCCACTTCTGTTACTCTATTTCTGAAGTCAGGCTTACCTTCCTGTTCAATGTTGTGGTTTCCCTTTGTCTTAGGAATGATTTCTAACCTTCTGGCATTAATTAATTTCATTAAGAGACCCCTAGCTTTTGTGTCAAAGTTTGCCAAAGTTTTGCTAAATCCCTCAGAGTTTGTTAAAAAACCCTCCCAGTCAAAATACAATTTGAAAGTGTGAGTGACATCCAAGTACATAACAACTCTAAGGACTGTGATGCTACAGTTTAGCAGATGGTGGTTTGGGTTTTTGTCCTAGAAAATACATCAAAAATATATACTTTCTTCTGTATGATGCTTTTCTTCCAAAAGTACATTTTCTCATACTGGGCTTTCTGTTTTATGAGAACCATGGCTGTCATACTTTGCCCATGCTGTTTTTCCAGGTTGTGCTAAGAAAAATCTGCTTCCCACCTCTCTAACCTGATGCAAAGTGGCTCATGTCCACAAGGCTGAGTGATACCATTCCTTGGAGTAAACTTGCCAAGTCCATACCTTAAATTTAAGTCTCTTGACTGAGATTTATGTAGAAATCCCTGTTCCTGTAATACAATTGCTTTGGTTTTACCCTGTGTAAGACTTTCTAAGGTGGCTGAGAAGAAACAGTGAGAAGCCAAAATCATCTTTCAGCAGAGCATGACACCAGCTGTGAACTGTGGGACCAGAGTTTGTGACATGAAGGCATTTTGGAGTACAAGACCTCCTCAGACAGTTTCCTAAGCAAATGTAGCATTTTGAATCAGACCATGCCCTGTAAGCTATGTTCTACTGAAGGGAATTACTTGACCTGCCTCAAACACATCTGGGAGCAAATTCATATGCATTATGATCAGAGAGCAGAGCACAGCCTTGAAATAAAACAGAGCTTGCAAAACTGACATAGCACTAGGACTGCTTCTCTGCAAATAAGCAAGTGGGCCAGTTTTAGCACATATACCTGAATGAATTTCAAAGGACCCACAAGTCCAAGGGTTCACACACAAAGATGAGACTGGCAAGGGTCAACAACTTACCCTTTATTTCATTCCCTGGATCTTGCTTTTTTCCTTTCCCAAGAAATGTGGTTTAACTACCCTACTGTCAGGTGCTGGGCAAGTCCCATGCAGTAGGCAGAAAAAGAAGTAGGTAGTCTTGTGAAATGCCATTTTGGAGTCCTATTATTACATTTCCCACTGGTGTCATCTGCAATGAGGGCCCTGTTGTGTTTGACACTGTAGAAGCATTCAATAGGAATCAGTGAAAACCCCAAAGAGCTAACAAAAGGAAGGAAAAATAGAGATTAAGTAATTTTCCTAGCAGCAAACATTTGGTCTGTGGTCAGCCAAGAAAAGAACCCCAGTCTTCTGACTTCCACAGCAAAGCTTATTCCAGCTGACTCTGCTTGCTCACTCCAGAGTTACATCCCCTCTGAAATAAAACCCACAGGGACTGGGTAGGAACCAGCCCAGGGCAATTTCATGCAAAGGAACAGGTTGACAGCCCTGCGAGAGTTCTGTCATAGAACAGAAGTTCTATGCAGATGTTCAAAGCTGTTATAGAAGGGATACATGGCTTCATTCTTTTATAGGCACAGAAGGAATGGGACAGGGAATAGGACAGCTTCAGCTCTCAGTCCCATAAAAGCAATGGAAATGAATAAACTTGCTATGAATATATTAATACAAGCTGTTTAACAAGGGATGTTTAACAACAGGGTTGATCATAAGACCAGTTGTGTCAAGTTCACTTTCCACATTTCAAAAATGCCAGAAAAAAATATAAGACCCTACAGGACACACTGCCCAGTGCTAGAAGACTCGACAAAAAGTTTTCCAGTATGACATTTGAATTCAAAAGATAACAGTGAGAGCCTTTCAGAGAACTCTGCCACCTTTTTTCCATTTATATTCTGGCAGATTACTTGATGGTTTTACTGACTCACTTGTCTGACATGCAAGTAAGCCGTAAGAGTGTCGTTTTTAGTATAAATAGCTATTAGGGCTCATCTGACAAATGAGACTTGCCTAAGGACATTTCATTTCCTGAAACGGAACAATGTGTAGCACTTTATAAGTTACACGTGTCAGGACTGACTTGTAAACGACTTGCTTCTGGGCTGCTGGAAGAAGTTACCCCTAAAAGCTTACCCCAGTGGCTTCTCTTGAAAGGTTCCCAAGTCCTTGGCCCTGCCAGTGACTTGCCTGTGTGTGAAGCCCTGAACTCTGAATTGTGTTGGTATGAACAACTGAAAGTGGAAGACAAAAGCATCCCCTTATGCCTGTGAAAGAGGTTCTGTCTCAGGCTGCTCAAACCACAAAACCACCCAGTTTATTGTGTCTCTGGACTTGCTGGCAGGAATCTATTTGTTTAAGCAATTTCCATTCTACATCAGTTGAAATGAATCATATTTGTCAAGACCTGCTGCTTGGGCCAGCCCAGTTTGCAGGGACTGACATGGGTTAGAGAGTGCAACACAAGCACCTCCACCAGCAGATTGGTGTCTTCTTCCACTAGTATCACTCACTGCAGAACAATGGTTTTAACACTAACATAGCTGGTGGCCTACCCTGTTCACCTTAAACAGACAAGACATGAGCATGTCTACCTGCAGAGCTGAGGAGGCAACAATCCCTGCAGTGAGTCAGTAAGAAGTACCTTGGAGTGAGCTGGGTGGCCACAAGCCAACAGAAGGTGTTTCATTATCCTCTGGAAAACTTTGCATACTTATGTATGGATCCGCATTTACATACGAGTCCTCAGAAATTTGACAGTAACCCAAATTGGGCTGGTTCTTTAGACCAAATTCTCCTCTTTGCCCATATAAGAGGCATAACCCAGAGGGCAGGCAATATAAAGACACTCACACTGACTCAGTGATGTGCCTCAGTCATAAGAGGAGAAACTCCCACAGGTTTCCAGTGGAGAACCTGTTTCCAGTACAGACCCTGAATTGTCTGTAAAAATAACAATGACACAACAACCAACAGTGATGGATATATTTACTACGAGTGGGATTGTAATATTCACTAAAGCTGTTAAATAGCCATCAGAAGTGAACTAATAACTGACTTGTGCAAAACCTGGAAAATGGATATAGCAAGGAAAAAGGCCTTACATGTCTGCTAGAGCTCCTGTTTGGTTTTAAGTCTAAGTGGTGAAAGGAAGGCTGGAGCATGTCAGAAAATCTGTAACACTATAATGACTTCACTCACAGCATTTGTTTGTGTTTACTTCTACTGTCAGTGTCTAATCCATTTTTCCTCAGGAGAAAGATTGGGATACTTTCCAGGCACCAAATAAATGAACCAAACTTCATTCTTCCTGAAATCAGGAACTTCTTTTATCATGTTCCCTCCTATTCATCTCCTTTCTTATGGGAGAATATGAGACTAAAACTCTGTGACCTGCACTGGATGCCAGTCAGCTGCTGGGAGGATTCCAAGGCTTTAGATCCAACCTATAAAGTCCCAAACAGTTTTGGACCTCACAAACGTGGGGAGGTCACTTCTCATTCAAACATGTGGAGGTCCGTCAAGATAAATAACACAAGGAGTGCCCAATGAAGAGTCCTTTATTTTGGAAATAATTCCCCCTACTTCTCTAACCTCTGGGCATGCTGTGAAGCCTCCTTTCCCCTCTCTGTGTTAAATCAGCTGAGTAGGGATTGTGGCTTTTCTGTATACCAGCTATCTTTTATCCTTGCTGTCGTGTTTCCATTTATCAAGCAAATGCCAGAAGTATTGAATAGATAAATTTTAAAAACATTTTTTAAATATTTTGAGTCCATTTCTCATATCATTCTTGAGCCCTTTTTTTGAGACTCTTTTAGTATCTTTCCTAAGATGCAGTAACACTACATATCATATTCCAAAGGAGGCTGATACACTGACCTACGTGTATATATTTTTTTCATATTCTCCATCCCATTCCATAAGCACTCTAGCAACTCCTTTGTTTGCTTGTTTGTTTGTCTGGTTTTACTACAGCTGCAGTCTGACAGTGGTTTTCTTTGTGCTGTCCATAGTGATGTCCTCATATCTTTCCTGGACTGACAGAGGTAAATCCGAACCCTGTAAAGATATTTTTTAGTAGATTGCATTCTTCCCCTGTATGCAATATCACTGAACTCCATTTGACATCACTTTGACTGTTCATCTAAATCCCTCTGTAAATCTCTATATTCAACTTGAACAATTTTTCCCATTTGCATACTTCGCACTCTACTGATTGTTTCTTTCTCCAGAGCTGGTCTATTAATAGTTGTAGCTCCAGTGCCTGCAATAATTAATCGATGATCTCACAGGACTAAGTAGTGGTATTGCTTAGATAAAAAAGGGATGGTTTCTTCTCCTACCCATCATCATTCTTTACTTTCAGAATGCACAGGTTGTGTAAAAGATCCTGTACAATAACTTTGCCAGGCACTTCTTAGAGTAATACAGTTTTCCTGGCTCTTCAGCCTGCGTAATGTCAGCAACTGTTTTAGGAAAAAAACTCTTAGATAATTATATCCTGAGAGATTTCTGGATTTTTTTAAATGACCAAAAGTGCATACAAATTTTCAAACAATTTTTCACCTGGGAAAAATTAAAATCACTGAAAATAGTTGCTTTTGCTTGAAATTGTTAAAATGTCACCTTTGATTTAAAAGAACAATTTTTTTGTCCTTCAGAACTTTTATCACTAAAAACACAGGAACACCAATGCTTATTTTAGTGACTGATACCTGCCACAAAATCCAATAACATGCTAAAGTTTGGGAACTTGGAAACAGTATTTTGATAAAACAAAACTTTAGCACCACTGAACATATTCGAAAGACTAGATATACTCCTGTGCAATTGCTGTATGGTCCCTGCTTCAGTGACACGAGACATTCATGCCAACCCTCAACTCTTCCATCTGGATTTTTGATTTAACTCACTTTTATGTGATTCGATCTCTTTGTCAAATATGAAGCCTGCCTACGTGTTCCTGAGGCATGCTGTGAAGACTTTCATTTTGGAAGAGACTGGGCAGTTGGGATGTGTGTCCTTGGCCCAGTGCAGTGGCACATTCTGTGCAAGACTGGAACGAGCCTGAGATAGACTGAGTTTGGGAAGCTCTCACCAGCCAGAACAGAGAGGCAATGTGGCAGGGCCATACTGCTTCTGCCATATAGCTGCACCTACATGGACATATGTTCTCAAAATCTTAAATTCCACTGAAAGTAGTCGGGACTTCTGGAGTACTCATGAAGGCTGCCTGTAGCCTCATGAAACAGAGGGAAGTGGTTTCCACAACAGGACACTTCGACATTCCTGCCTTGAGTTGTTCTCTACAGAGGCAACAATGCTTCATGGAGGGGGCTGTGTCAGGCCAGTACATCTTGCAATGCTGTCTGTAATGCAAGACAAAGCTCAGCCCAGTGCTGAGTCACCTGAGCTGCCACAAACACATAGAGGGACAACATCAGTTCCCTGATGGGCTTTCTCAACCCTCTACCACACATGTGTTATCGTACCTAAGTGCATTGAAAGCTGTGCCTATTTGAAGGTGCCTACTGCCTGTTCAGGCATGGGGCAATACCTAAGACAGATACATGATTTCCATGAGAAGTTCAGTTTGCTGAGCTTCTTAAATAGTGGAGAAGAACAGAGTCAGCAGGGGCACTGACAATAACACAAGCACTGTGTCCTCAGCCTGAAATCTTCTTTAGGGCTCACCACCCCGCTACAGGCCAGGCAAACAGGAAACACAGTGATGTAATTCAGAAGGAAAGAAGAGGAAATTTCTTCAAATCTGCAAAGTATATAATCTGAGACTAATGAATATTTGTGTACCTGCAATATTAGCTGTAAAAAATTAATTGTGGGGGAGAGTGGCATATTTAGCTATATGTCACAGTGCTTGAATTGTGGCCAGTGTTTTTCAGTTCTATTCTTAGTCAAGGAGGAAAACTTGCTGGACAACTGTCATTTATACTTCTCAGAAAGTGTTATGCTGTTGTCCTTACCCAGCAGAGCCACTGGCGAGCCATCCCGTGGTGCAGCCAGAGAAGGAACAGTCCAGAACAGCCCTTTTCAGTTCTTCTGCAGTTGCTAAGCGAGCACTCAGGTCAACACAAGCTTTCTCAGCTTCAGCTAAATCCAGACCCTGAGAGTTGTTCTTGGACTCAAGTGCAAACACTTTCCCTGCAACACCAAGAGAGGACATGCCATTCGTCATGGAATTGTACTCAATACATATTCAACAATGTTGGAAATTATCACCAAATAAAGTCTTCATGCTTTGAATAAGTTTATTTTAATGAGCAAACTACTTTTAGGAACGAGTATTTTTATCAAGACTGTATCTTTGTGTTACCTTTTCTTTTCATTTTGTTCACCAAAAGAAAAGCAAGTATGGCTAAGGCCCTAGTAATTCCTAGCTCATAGGAGAAGCTTGTCTTGCTCTGCAGCAGTGTGTTTAAGATCTGGAGAAAGAAAGCACACCACTCTCATACACACATATATTGTCAAAGTCAGAACATCTCTTGTAGGCTACTAACACTGGAATTCATGGCTAAGCATTTTGCCATTTTTTTACATCTACAAAGTAAGCACATACCTAAACCCAGTGTTGCAGCCCAGTCTCCTGTGTCAGAAATAGATTTATACTTATTCTCTAAAATCAAAATTATATCAGTCTATGACAACTTGTATCTAAATGCAAATGACTTCTTTATCATATCTTTTTTGGAAAGGCAGACAAAATATTTCCTTAATGGAAGGCTTTGTTTGTTTGGTTGGTTGGTTTTGGGTTTTTTTGGTTTTGGTCAATGAGCATGAGAACATATTTAGCATAACATTATTTTGTGTGATTTTTATTTTCAGTTCAGTTTATTTTACTTTATCTAACACTGTGAAAGCTGTAAGGGTGAAAATTAGAGGTTTTGGCAACTGGGAACAGGGAAATTGGGTTTTTGGCAATGAAGCTTGAGCAGTTACTGGGTTGTGGAATAAACATATTAGCTGGGTGTTTCCAGAAAAAGAAATAAACAATGAGTGAGTTTACAGTGCTGACATTTAAGTTGCCATCTTTCTGATGATAATATCCATCAGAGGATCTTCTAGATTCCAAAGATTGAATTTGCTTGCAGGTGCAGAAGACAACTTTTAAGCACTTTTCACTCAGTAACTGCCTGGAAACATTTATGTTTCATTTCCAAAGTGGATTCGTGGTAGTCATTGTATGTTTCCAGCACATTCACAGTGTTCAGTATGTAGCTAGCTTTGTATTCATGGGATGTACTGACCAGTATTAGAAATTCTTCAGACTGATTCAGCACCAAGTGCCACTCCAACACATTATTTCAACAAATTGATAAATCTGCTTCTATTCCTAAATACAGGAAACTTACACTGTCCCTGACAAGTTTCTGTTCTCACCTGTGCACAGCTGAACCCACAAAAAACGTAAAGTTTCTCTCAAGTAAACCTGTCACTTGTGCTTACATTAGCTAGCAAGCGCAGATGGGTCCTGATGAAGATCCCTACTTTGGTGGGAATTCTAGATGTGCATGGTAAGAAGTCACTCTGAGTTGGACAAATGGCAATTTAAATAAGCGGGACCAGCAGCTGTGAGAAAGATCAGATAACAGTAGCTGACCAAGGAATACAATCTGAAGCACAGATCAGCATCCTAACCAGTAGATTACATTGTCTCCTGATTCTCAAGTGCAATCAATACCATGAACAGTAATTAGAACAGGGGAATTTACACAAGGTAGTGAAAGAAGCAAGCCTCTACATTCCTAAGTACACAAACATCAGGTTTCTTTGCAATATGTCCCAAATAACGCATGACACTAACATGACACTAATGTAGCTCCTGTTTCCAAAGCCATGGACATACTAGTGAAGCATGCATGGCCTAGGAGGAGAGATAGTGTAAGCAGAAAGGTAATGATTTTAAACAACCCTTCTGAAGTTGGAAAACAACTTTCACCCCTAAAGGACAGCAGAGATTTTAGAGTAATGCTTTGCTGAGGCTTTGTCCCTAATAAAAACTTCAAAAAATATCCACATTATACATTTCACCATTCAACTGTCAGGACTGAGATGCATCATCAAAGACATATAGGGTAAGTTTGCATAGTATCTGATGTAAATCATAAATGCTAGTTTGATATGCCGGTAACCCTTATTTTCCAGCTATTAGTATTGCAGTTAGAAGACTTAAAGAAAGGAAAATCTTTAAGCATGGAGCTACATGTAGATACGATTTGAAGAAACTGAGTTAATAATTTAGTCTTTTTGCCAGTAAGCAACAATTACATTTTTAGAGGGCTTTAACTAATCAAGGCAGAGGCTGAGACAGCTTTCCTTAACTGCTGTTATGTGTTTGCTAGTACCTAAGATACAATAACTTTTTACTAGAACCTATGAAGATGCTGATTCAAACAGAGTCTTGTCATTTGTAAAGCTATCTGGGATGTTCAAATCATATAGACAAGTGGATTTTAGGGTAAGCTAGTAAGGACTTGCTGGTTGGGGAAATTACAGTGAACTGCTTTATAGGAAATTCTGGCTAGCCAGAAGTGGATAAAGAAGGCTGACCTGCTTACCTGATCAAACTCTCAATCTTCTCCAAAGTTTTGGAAGCTCTATGGCTATCTGCCCTGTTTTTAAGATTTGCCCTCTGGTTTTGCCTAAATTTTCCTAGAAAACATCATAGCACATAAAGTTCACTTATCAGATGCTTGACCAATGGAATAGCTGGATCCTCAATATCCTGAGATGTGTCACATTACTGAGGGGCATCTATAGGAAAAATATACAGGAGACATGCTAGCGTGGGAATAGGACAAATACAAAAGCACACCAAAACCGGAAATCCCCTTAAATAAAAGAGACAGCAACACTGAAATTGAATTCTGCACCTTATAGTGTCATGGCTAGCATGCTTGAGATATCGATGTATTGAATTTTTCTCACTTTTTATCACAAAAGCGGTGTCATTTTCAATATAAGGGGGTCTAGGGATCGTGGTTAATTATTTGTAACATTTTTATCAGTGCTAGTTTTAATGAAAGGGCTCTTAAAAAAAAGTTTGTCTCACATACTTGATGACATTACAGCAATTTTTTGCACCGGGGTAGTTGAAATCAGTTTTCTCTCTGAGATAGTATCAAGAGATGTGTTCTGCTATAAATATGAAACCGTCTCATAATTCCATATGACACAGGATGAAGAATCATGTTTACACGAAGAATGTAATATGTCTTTGGTCGTAGCACCTTTGAACAGCCACTATGTTCTGCTCAACCCACTCCCTTCATTTTTGCCCTGTAACCTTTGTTTCCCATAATGTTTCCACTCCCACAAGTGAGGTGGAAATCTGTTACCGAAATTCTACATATTTTTCTGAAGCCTTTCTAAACAAAGCAAGTGCCTGTGGTTTAAAAGTCAAGCTAAAAATCCACACAAAGTAGTATTTCTCAGGAGGCTTAATGAACATGTTGAGTTTAGCAGGTTCAGAAGGAAAAATATCCTTGTCACAGTAAGGTTCTTTCAGATTCCCATTTGAAACCAGTGAAAAAGCTTTTAGCTTCAATGATAAGGCATAAATAATAAGACGTAATTCTTCTAACTGTTGATTATCAGCTGGGTTCATGGTTTTGGTGCAAAACTCACACTTGAACTCAAAGAGGTTCTCTCTTTAATAATTAACTTATATTGGTAGTCTCCACCAACAGTTGATCACTATTATTAGACTTTGATTATATTTTCATCTGTCGATAATATTTTCATTATTTGTTGCACGAAAACTTTGCAAACAAGCAATAGGTTAATACAGTTTCTACTTAAGAGTAGCCCAATATATTCTGATTGAAAACATACCCACTGAAATATAGATCTCAAGGCTTCTAGGAAGCAATTTTATCACCTTGTTCAATTTCTGCATAATTAGACTGCAGATTTCCCCCAGTAATTCCACCATCAAGTGCAAAAAAATTCATAGTTGAACTACAGCATGTCTTTTCAACATGCATCTAGTCATGATTCAATGCCTCCAAGTAACAGAGAATTTACAGCACAGTTCACAGTAAACTGTTGCAATGGTTCATTACTCTCACTCCACCTTATTTCCACCTTCAAATTTTGCTGAATTCAGCTTCTAACAACCAATGCTTATTATGCTTTCAAGAATGAAGAGCCATCTACAATCAGATATGTAGAAGTCTGAAAAAAGAACCCTTCAAAAATAAAACCAGCCCAAAACCTGTTTCTTTGTGTTTTATGGAATGTCAGTGGGTTTAGCAGAATTCTCTTGGTCATCAAGAGGAGAGTTTGGCTAATTTATTCTATTACAGTAACAGACACAACAAGAAGTTCTTCTGAGGTGCATAGGCATGGCTCAGAGCCCAGTTCAAATTTCTCCATATCTTCAGCAGAATTTGCATCATTCTTGAAAAAGGAACACAAAACGGCATAGCCAAATATACTTTGAAGTAAGAATGTCACTCACAAATAATATAAAATGAACACACTTTAAAAGGCACGCCCAGTGTGCTGGTCTCATGGCATGATGACACTTCCTAGCTCAAAGGACAAAAACTAATCAGTTTCAACAGAATAAATGTGGTGAAAGATGTGCAAATGTGCAGTCTAATACGCTTTTGCTTGAATGTTAAAAACTTCAAATTGAGGTAAAGAGAGCAGAGGAAGGGAAGGTCACTTCTGTACCTCAAGAGTAATTTAATTTTCATTCCTATGGCTGCATGTAACAATGGCCTTGATTGTAAAAGTGAGGGTGAAGGATTCAGTAAAACTTTACAATTGCAGACAGACATTTGGTTAATTACTGGTTGCACTTAGTGTTCTTGAGTGTGGAGTTTATTTCTGTGAGAAACTAAAGCGAATTATTAAGTTCAAAAAATAATACATAATCAGAAAAATAGCAAAATCACGATGTCATCTTTGGGGTCCTCCTCAGCTACACTCAGTTTGAGCCTAAATTTTGATTTTACTACACATTTTAGGACTAGATAGTTGGAATTTTTATGCAAGAATCCATGCTGTTTTGCAAGCGGGGGCCTGAAATACTTAGACACCTGCTACTAAAATGTGAGAGAGCAGAAGAGAAAAAACATACATTTTTTCCTTTGTTTTAAAGAAAAGGATGTGAAACAAGCCAAAGAGTAGGCTGTGGGAGGGCTTTTTTCCTACTTTGGACATCGACAGTTTCTAGTCAGAAGTGTTTACCTCAGATACTCACCAATTTGTTCCTAACTTTCTGAATTCTGGATCCTTTCACTTGCAACCTCTGCAGTCACTGTGCACGGTCACCACCAGGTGACTGGCTTGACCAACAGGGTTTTCATGTAATCCAGACTTAGCCAACAGACCAACTCCACTTTGGAACGAGCAAAGTTTTTAAATTAGCACATTTATTTTTTTTTTTTCAATTCAGGAGTGTCTTGGTATGGTAGATGAATGGCCATCAACCTCTCCTGTCTCAGGGCAAGTACCCTGCAGCAAACTATGGTTCATATGTGTGGATATTTTAGCAACCACGAAAAGGCAAAACAGGGAGATAAAAAAAACCCAGAGGCAACTCCTGTGCAGGATGCAGGAAGTTGCATCCTTGTTCTCCTAATCAAAGAAATGTTAATGCCTGCCTGCACTGGTACCTGCACTGAGAACTGCCACAATAACCCTCATTATTCTCTTGAAACTGCACTAAGAGCAGTGGCACCCCATGGTACATCACAGTAGGAACAAGCCCTTGGGGAGCCTTCTGTCCATCTGACCTGGACCTGAACAGCTATGAGCAAGCACATTTCAATTGTAAAAAAAAAAAATAAAATAAAGTGCTGCAAAGTGAAACAAAGCTATATTTTATTTCAACCTTTACCTTGGTCTTTCTGTAGCCTATTGACGCCACAGAAATATGTCCCATGATAAATACTGGTCAAAAGAGATCAATTAAGCATTGAGGCTTAACACCTTCACCAGATCTCGATGGCCTCCACTTTTATTGCCTACTCTCTGTCATTATTTGTATGTCAGATCCTAAAGCGAAAGTCTTCCTTAGGGGAATATATTGTAACCAGTTTCAGAGGTTTGGCTGTAACAGGGGCCAGTCTGGATTTCACAGTTGTTTTACAAGGCAAATTCAAAATCACTTCAGTGGTTTGAGAAACAGTCCACTACTTTTAGTTAAAAATAACAAATACACAAGCACGTATGTGTCACCCAGAATGGTCCTTTGGCACTTAAGTGACATTTGGATGTATTAGAGACCAGCACAATTGTATTTTCACCTATAACTTAACAAATGAGAAGGTGGTTTCTGTCTGAATCAGGCCAGAATCCGTTATTAAAGAAAGTATTAATCCTGTTTCATACTCTCTGATCTTCTTAAATACATAGGGGTAAATTTTAAAGTTCACATAGACATAGAGTGTTTTCTTCTGCTTTAATGTATAATAACCCAGGTGGCTCATAGGACAGTGTTACAGTTGTTTGCTTGAATATTAATACTAGGAGAACCCACCGAAGATGAAGTTAATAGCAGACTTACACACTTTTCACAATGCTACATAGAATTTAAATAAAAATGGAAACTACAGTAATACAATAATGCACAACAACCATAATGCACTTCAGATGTTCTACACTTTAATTCTTATAAATGCTTTACCATGTGTGAAGTAAATTTGACAAACTGTTGAATGATCATTCAAATCTGTCATGAATTCTGCCCTAAAATGGTCTCCAACACTTTTTTTCCTTCATCTTTTAGGGAACACCTGTTTAGGAATCAAGATGATGCAATTAATTCTATAGAAATAATAAATTGGAAGGTGCTCCTGAAAAAACAAGGGCTTCGTCAGGTGAAGCATTTTTAGGAGGGAAATTTTTATTCCTGTCCTGTCTCCCTAAGTTCTGTGGAGAACTCTTTTTCAGGGGTATGCTTTTCCCCCTTTCCCTCATTTCAGAGGCATTTTGCTAGGGAAGGAGTATATCCTAAAAAGAGAATCACAGTTTTGCCTTTTGAAACACAGTGCAGTTGCTTGACTTTTTTTTTTTTTTTAAATTACTTAGTGAAAAGTAATTTTCTTCAATTTTACAAGACAGGCTCCCGTTATATAAATGGTATTTTACACAAAACGGTAGAAACATGTGGGCAAGATTAATTTTCTCCCTTTCCTTTGTCACACTTTGTCACCAGCTGAAATAAATTTAAGTTAAAGAGGAAAAATACTCTGAGAACAAACAAGAAGAGGTTTTTATTGCCCTATAACATTTCAAATCTGTTCTCTGGAATAATGCAGCAAGCATCAATGGTAAAGGATTAGCATATTGAAATGAAAAAAACCCTGAGATCAGGCATAAATGTATCACAGTTGTGAAAGTGGAAAAATGTGACCACTCAGCGTTGCTCTCCCAGGAAAAGACACGGTTTCAAAAAAAAAGTGGTTTTGCTAAGGCAAGGTGGTCATCATTATCACAGGGTGAATCATTAAAAGGGCAATAGACTCCTGGAAACTTTCAAGGGATGCAGCTATTCAGGATTACCATCCGTGAGTAAAAAGTCCCATTTCAGAGTAACTGGCAGCTGCTGCTTCAGCCAAATTCCTGTCCTGATCACATCCCTCAGCAGTGAAGGGTAGATGAAAATCCTCTGCAGAAAGGTGAGCAGTCATCTTCGGCGTGTGTGGCACTGAACAGAAAAGGTTAGGAAAGTCTTACACTGCTCGTGTTCCCTTCCTCATGTACCTGCCCACATAAATTGACATTGTGGGGCATCTCAAGTGGGCAGATGGGGAAGCTCTTTGGAGAAAAGATGTCTCCAAAAATATAGCTGAGTCTTCTTAGTCATGTTCTGGCTTTGTTTTCTTATTCTTACTTCCTCTGGAAAAGTTCACTATCCTGTCATTTTGTTGTAATAAAATAATCTCAGCCTTCTGGGATCTTACTTCCTTTCTCTGCTTAACCCCCAGATATTTGTAGAGTCTCAAAAAACCTCTGAATCAGAAATTTCCTAACCCAACCTGGAGCGTGTATATAAGCTCCTTATTAAAAACAAGAAAAAAAAAAAAGAAAAAAAAGGAAAAAAAAAAGTTGTGTGGGGTTTTTTGGGTTTTTTTTTGGGGGGGTGGGTTTGGTTTTTGTACAATAAAACATTTCAACATACATCTCTCATTCCTTACATAGCAACCCAGCCGAAACTGAATGGGATACTCACCATCAGCCTGAACAGAGATGATCTGCAGGAGGAAGAAGACAGATCCCACACCCCGGAGGAAGGTGAGGGAGAATGTCGGGGAGCCTGGAGCCATTGCCCTGTTTGCAGAGCCGGCAGCCGCAGGAGCTGGGCTGCCCGGGGCTTCTCCTCTCTCCTCCTCTGCGCTCTCGCAGCGGGGTCTGCGGCGGTGATTGCAAGGAGCACTTTCCCTCGGCAGGATCCTGTGTCTTGGGCTTGGACTGAAGGCGGGAGGGGTGGAAAAAGAAAGAGGGAGGGAGAGAGGAATCCTTGGCTTGGCTAGTGTGAAGGGGAGGGGACGAGGGGGGAGATGTCCAGCCAGCTGGGGCTGGGGAGAGGCTTTACCCAGCCCCGGGTGCAGGGCAGCGCTCAGAGCCGGTGTGAAAAGTCACGTTATCCTGCCGGTAAATACCTCATGGATCACGGTGGGAGACATTCAAAAGCCGGGAGGGAGAGAAAAGGGAGAGGGGGGAAAGGACAAGCGAGGAGCAGAAGAGACCCCTGGCTGGGAGGAGAAGGGGAGCCAGCTAGCTGATGCTGGCAGGCGGGGAGTTTGTGCGCCCTCCGAGCCATGGGTGCACACGGGGGGAGCATCTTCCCCTCCACAGCATGAAACCAGCCAGCAGCACTTGGCTGAAGTAGTGGCTGCTGCAGCAAGGGTGGTGGTGCTCAGGTAGGGGCTCAGAGAAAGTGCCGAATGGGACCCGGTCGGGCAAACCTCTCTGAAGATCGGCATTGGGATGATGGGTTAGTCCTGCTCTTCCAGCTTCCAGCTTCAGGGTGGGCATGAGGAACTGAAGATCGAAGTGGGGGTCTGTCAGGTGGTGTCTGTCAGCGCTCCTGGTCCAGATGAATGGTGCTGGTCAGGTTAGAACACTCTGAAGGCAGCTGATGAAGGGAGTTTCCAGTTCCCACTAGCACTTACAGCACTGACATCTGTCCCTGATTCGTTTTATATTTGTCCCAACACAAGTCAAAAGAAACCCCCACAATAAGAGGAAACATACTGGTGGTGATGCCAGGATTTATTTCACTAAATATATAAACAGAATAGTTTTGTGTTGCTGTTGGAACTCAGCAGGGCTGAGAAATGTTGTTTTCATGTTCCCATTCTATTTTGCTTTTATTTCAGCTTGTTAAAATTTTTTCCCTTAGAAATTTGAAGCTGAGAAAAAATGCCCAGTCTGGCTAGAAGCTCTGAGCCACCAGGTACAGAAGGAAGTACCTGACCCTCCTCACTGACAGAGGCCCTGGTGTCCTACAGGGCAAGGGGCTGGTAGGCACTTGCAGGCATCTTCTGAGAATGGTGACCCTGCCCAATGCTGGTTTCCATCTGACTGAAATGACTCAAGCTCAGGAACTCCTGTCTACGATATTCAAGGAAGCAAGTAGCACCATAGTACTGGAAGCTTTAAAAATACCTACATTTGATGAATTTGAGCAGATAATAATGCCCTGATCATGCTGACTTTTCAAGAAGTCTTCCTCTTCTTTATACATATTCATATCTGGCATGTGAACCTACTCGCTGAAAGCTTGCAGATAGGCTTTGAATTTTCTGTTTATCCAGAGAATAGGGATGGCAGCAGTTTATTATTGGATTGCCTTGCTATCCTAACTTGCAAGGAAGACCTCCAAAATTCAAAGGATAGGAAGTTTCTTGCTCACTTCATCCTTAACATAGGGTTATTGATGTAACAGAACTATGAAAGTGCATTTCATTTCAATGGAAACCCTGTGCTCTGTACAACAGGAATTAGCATACAACATGACAGAAAGGGAAACTTTTACTAGTGGCATAGCTAATGGCATAAAATGCAGTTTTAACCCTCTGATATGCCAGTAGCTCTACCTACTCCAATACTAAAAATTAGTGGACACAAAAATATGAGAATATGTTGAATCTACAGACTTTCAGTGAGACAGCAAAGACATTCCACGAAACTGAGTAAGTAATTACACCAAGACACACAGACATTAACAGGGACTTAACACAACCACAACAATAGCTCCAGGTTTTCCTGACGCTTGTCATAGGGATGATGACTTTGTTGGTCCTTTGCTGTCCTCATGAGTTTCACCAGAGTAGCTGAAGGAAAGAATAGTATCTTCCGGATTTCCATCTGAAATTCCAAAGGTCTGTTGGATTAGTTTTGCTATAATTGGCTCGTTTCATTTTGTTTATATCTGTAAAGGCTTGTTGCCACTCTGGCTTCTATCTTGGAAAATCGCAGCTTGTGTGCTAAAGTAGAACATCTTACTGACTTTAAAGAATTGCAACAGACCACAAGATCTGTTCCTTTTTGAAGCATAAAGAATTCATAGAATGACCTGGCTTCTTCTTGCTATCCCATCTCAACTGTAAAGTAAGTCTGTAAGTGTGGAAAGGTAAGGAGACTTACCAGTTATTAATTCCTGGAAGGAAAGTACTTTACTGCCAAACAGTTGTCCTTCCAGTCTAATATTTCTATCAGCAAAAATTCCTGCTCCTAGTGTGTTTTGGAAGATTTACATAAAGCAGAGCAGAGTAGGTTTGATACTTATATGATATGTATTGTTTTGCATTGAAATCAACATTAACAAAAAAAAAAAATCCCGCTTTTGGAACCAAATCCTGCTTCTTGGAACCAAAAACTCCAAAGGAGACCTGGTAGTTGAGATGGTTAGAAACACAACCAACCTCCTGCTCAAAAAGAGATATAACCTTTTGCTCAGAACCTCTGGCATTCATAGCACTGTAGTAACACACCAATCAGACTACTTTGTGTATGACATACAATGTATTATGGCAAATTAAAATCATAGATTATGCCTTCCTTGGCAGTAGTGAAGGTGCCAAAGGGGATATTTTGCAAAACAGTGCTTCACTATGTGTGAACTTTTATTTAGGGAGAAAAACATGTGAAGGCACTGGGTTATAAAGTAAGTACATACACATACATATGGACACACACAAAACACTTGTGTGTTGTGAAGCACACAATAATGGCTGGGACATCTAGTACCTGAAGAGCACTGGTATGCATTTACATCTGGAATATGTCGTTCACGTTAGAGCGGCTTTTTAGTACTAAGAAAAATGTCTCAAAAACCCACAAGTAAACAAAGACACATTTGAAAACAGGAACATACCCACTACTAGGAATATTTACTTTCTGCCATTGAAAATTTATATACTATAAACATTTTAGATGTAAAGGCTCCAATTCTGCAAATTCTAACACATGATCTTAAGCCTTTCCAAAATAAGGACCTAGGATCCTAAGGTCTTGAGCAAACAGACACTCAGAAACATTTGCTATCTCAAGCCAAGCTGGGCAGATATTGGCAGATTTTGAAGTTCTGCAGCTGCCAAAGAAACTGATCTTTGGAGAACGCTGAAAAGTCATAGGAAAGGTCACTTTTCATATCAGAATAAAGCACAATAGAAATAAAGTTTCTGTTCAGAAAAGGATACCTCTCTTTTCTGTCACTAAAGCATGAGATTCTGTTTAACGTGTTTCTCTGCATAATGCAATAGCTTCAGATGTTTTCAGTCTGCATAATTTAGCTTGAAGAACAGAATTTAAATGGAATAGCTTTGGGTTTACTTATCATCCTAAATTCTAATGTATTTATTTATTTATTTTAGGAAAGAGATCTACATTAATACATGAGCAAGGTGCTGACTAAATTGTTCTAACCAGGGTGATTATTAGAATTTATAATACAGCCTGGAAGTTCTGAAGTACTGTCTCTGGATGAAGTTGGAAGGAGATAAATACAGAAATATCTGAGGCATGTAGCTTGCTATGTGTCCTACACTCAGCTGCAGTACCTACATAAAATGATGGCACTACTGGATAACTCCATATCTATTTTTGGCGATCCGTCCATGCTCAGATATGACTTATCATATCCAAACTTTTAGATACCCTTTGATTTATATAAGTGTCATTAAATAACTGATTTCCTACAGGCCAGTTATGATGGCAATGGCTGCCCATAGTTAGAATGGTGAGAGCAGGGAAAACCAAAAGGATTTGGGTCGTGCAGCTTAGTAACACATCAAATTACAAGTCTGCACAACCTCTTCAGCCTCTCTTTCTTCACATATAAATGCAGACGACCAACTTTACACACCATTCTGATATGCTCTTAGTAAATCAACATAAGTTTCTTCATAGATATTTTAGTAGTATCATATCATTATAACGGGGGATGGCTGCTTTCCTGAAGTCTATGACTTGTGCTGCTGCTGGAAACAGGAAGTAAAGAATGATGGCTTGGCTTCTCAAGGACCATGTAAAGGGATCTGAAATACTTAATGGATGACAGAACATTTACATACAAGCACTGCAATGACTGACATCTCCTAAAGGATATGGAGTCTGTGTGACTGAAAGGCAAGCAGGAAACCTTGGGAATACTGTACACCTATTGTATTCACGGATAGTACACCTACTGTATACTGGGATCCAAACTTATTCTGCAGCTGTATCCAAGCTTCTAACGCCCAAAAGCCCACTGGAAAAGTGAGAGAAAAAAGAGGGAGAGAAAGAATTCTTTGTTTATAAAAAGCGAATTATTAAACAACAGTAACAGACAAACATTTTTCAGTGTCTGGCAAACTGTAACAGTCTACTAGCTGCAGGGAACTTTTTATTTTATTTATACAGAGTGTTTGCACCTAATTAAATGGAAAAGTAGAAATGTGCAGAACTACCTGAAAGTAATTCAGGGAGCTGACCCAAAAAAAAAAAAAAGGTAGAAGGCATATGCCCCACTTTGTGGGTGGTGGGTTGAACACAGAGACCTGTGTCGTGGTGCTGCTGACCCTGAGAGAGAGTGTGATTCTTACACTTACATCATGTTATGTGGGGTCAGGTGTTGTCATGTGACAGGCCATGACCTTCATATAAATCACTGCCATGTAAACTGTAAAAATCACACTTCATTTCTTGGAGACTGAGCAGTCTCAAGAAAAGAATGAAGATATCTGGCCATAAAACATCAGCTGCAATACTAGTGGCATGCAAAATTATTTCTGTTTTGTTTTGTTTGTTTGTTTGTTTTCTGACAAATGGAGGTAAACCAAACATCTGGCTGCCCTTGGTTGGTGTTATTTGGCTGGGAGTAGTGTGATAATTTTTACTTTCTTCTTTTTTTAAAGCCTTACAGCAGTTTAAGTGGTGAAAACTATGTAGCAGTGTAAAAAAGTATTCAGGTTTACCCAAACAGTTTCTCTTTGGTCTCTGTGGGCATCTGTAAAATTATGGATAGAGACAGAATCTAATACTTTGCCTAGATTTCCATCTTCAGCCTGTAGACAAACCACTCCCATTTCACTATTTCACCCTCTGTTTCTCACACCCTCTAACATTCACCAGCTGTGGTCTTCAGTTAGATGAGAGAGAGCAGTTAAATTCAAGGCTACCTGCATCTACCTAGTCTATAGCTGCTGAATGCTTCCCACTGTGGATATGTGGCACAGAATGAGCAAGCCACATGGGATGTGACTCATCTTCTCACAGTTCCAGGGCAACAATCAGATTAAAGACCGTATCTTTCTGGGGTCCCACTGATGCTGGGAGTCTCCTCCAAAGCAGGCTGCCCTCACCAGCATCCGTACCTGCATCAGCAGGGTGCCATGCTGTGTCATCTAGACACACAGAATCATTGAGGATGAGCCAGCAACAGCTGAACTGCAGCATTTATCACAGAACCTCACATCTTCCCCATCCACTCCCCCTTTGAGTCCCTCCAACCATCTGTGAACCCCATTGCATGAAGACCTGGGAATACTACAGGGCCACTGACAGAAAGAATTTGGCCTCAGCAAATTTATAAGGTGCCACCTCTATGGCATATGACACATGGCATGGAGTTGCTTTTCTATGGCAGAATTGTGCTTTCTTTTTCAAAGGGACGTGTCTAGTCCTTCCATTTGCAAACAGACCCTTGCAGGTTCAGGAGAAGAAGGTGTACAGAAAACTGAAAATGGTGTCTCTCAGAGTTGCCAATGCTCCCAGACAGGGCTATGTGGAACATACAAGGCCATGGTTGTTGCACCTGTCATGCTTCCAGCATAGCAACTAATTTGACATTTATTTTACCAGTCACCTAATATTTTGACTTTTGTATCTCAGCCTTCTTCTCCAGCTATTTCCTAAAAGTTTATTTAACTGCATGCTAACCTATGTTCCCTGGACCTTAAGGCACCCTAATTTCTTATTAGGTGTTAGCTCTGCCCTCTGCCCCTAGTGCTGTGTGTGGCACAGGAGTGGGTGTTGTGTCACGGAGCCATCCAGGTGGTGTTCAAAACCTGGACAGTCAAATGCTAAAATGTCAAAAATTGATATGCTGACTAAGGTAACCTGACATTTTTTGCACCTCCAGGAATGGGTTACCAGTCTATTTATAGTCATTTAAACAGCAGATCTCGTAACTACAGCCTGCCTAAACCCCACATTTTACAGTACCAACTGGTTCAACTACAATCTATTTATTGCATGACTATGTGGCTCAACCTATGTCTCTGATCCACCCTACAGGTTCTCAGCTGCTGGGGATGTGACCAAGTGCTATTTTGAGCAAAGGCAACTGAAAAAGTTTTTCACCTCAGTGCCTGGATTTTGGGGTCATAGTGGAAGGAGCAGCTAAGCCAAAGGGAACACAGGGCTCTACTGAAGCAAAAGGTTTTTATGGGCAGGCTTTCTCATTAACCAGACATGGTATAGTCATGAAATGTAATTGAATTTTGGCTTGGATGCTTTGCAGTGTGCAAACCTTATGCTAGAACTTGTGATAGTGCTTCACACTTAAACACCAGTAATTTTAAGTAGAGTTTTATGTAAACTCTAAAAAGTGCTGTGTTTTCCTAATTCCACTTGGGGGAAATGACATTGCTCAAACATGCTGTAGTTGTTAGGATAAAGCTGTCATGTTTCCTGACTCAGCAGAACTGAGTAGAGGGAGTTGAAAACATGGCTGTTGATATCAATGTTTGAAATGTCTTCCCTCCTTGCAAAAGCCAAGCACGCCATTACTAAGGTCACTGTAACTTTTTGGTAAGACAATAAAGAGGAGAGTGGCAAATACTGAAAAAGTGTTGAGTCTTTCTTGACATAGATGCTCATTCATATTTGGAAAGGAAATGGTCTTTCAGACTCCCCATCTTCCCTTGCTCCAGGTAGCACGCATAGCTTTCACATGTGGTCTCTTTCACACCTCTCCATGATCTCTCCAAGATATGCCATTCCTTGAGGAAAGTGGAACTGAGCATCTGGGAGTGTAAAGCTTCTGAGTGATATGTAAAGATCATGAGAGCAGATCAGAACAGCTCATGCAGATGCAGATGGTACCAAGCTACTGTGGGAGTCTGGGACGCTGAAGTGTGGAGAAGAGGACAGAAAGAAAATTATCAAGCTCTTTAGGTCTGAGGCCTAATTAGGGGAAGCCTTATTCATGTTTTCCCAATTCCCTCAACTCCATCTTTTCAGAAAACATGTTCATCAGAATCCTTTCAATCTTTTCTACATGTTTTTGCATCTTTCCTCCAACTCTTCAACTTCTGAGTCTCATGCTGACACTTAACTCTTCCAGTGATGTGTGTGGGAGTGTGGGTATGGTTGTGTGTATCAAATACCTAAGCAACTTACAACAGCAGACCTCTGTGCCATCAGTTTTACAATGGCTAGGTTACACCTTGGGAACAGCATCTTGCATGTTCTCCCTTTCAAAGCACACGTCAGTTTGTTCAAGGAAAATGGATACACAGCATTCAAACCGTATTTATACTACCTGCCAAATATCATCCACAACAGCTAAAGTTCACTACTTTTCCATCCTTGCAGTAAGTCCAGTCATTAGGAGCTGGCTAAAACAATTAAACAACTGCTAAAGCAAACCCTATAAGCCATAATGGCAACGGTGGTTAGGGAAACAACATAATTTTTGTACCAAAATCTAGTCTGAACAGTCTATGAGTTAATTTCAGCCCCTTGAAGTGCTCAGCTCTTGCAAATGGCTTTGAGTTGAATAATGTGAGAAACTGTAATTGGTGTGTCCACAAATGCCAGACCACTAACATTGCAACCATTGATTTTTATTACCCACTATGAAAATAGTAGTGGATTATTATTAGCTAGAAAAAAAATACGGAAAATATAAATACGTTGTTATTTTAAATTTAAACTGACACCAAAACATGCACTTTTAGCAGTGGAAGTAGCCAGGATATTTTTGACATTAAAATGTTTATTTAAAGAAAAGAAAGATGTGTTCTCCCTCTTTTGGTAAAAAATAAAAATAAAATAAATCAACACTCTGTGTCCTCAAAGAATTGACCATTTTAGCTCCATAAGCAGAAGGAATTTTGCAATAACTCCGTATTCTTAGGCCAGTCCAGGGGTTAAATACTGCTATTGAGGAGATGAATAATTTTTTCTTTTCTAACATATAAATCATATATTTAATTTGCAAACAAAACTGAGCCCTGCCTCGAAGTTTGGAACATCTGCAATTTGTAATTGTACAAAGAAGCTGGGAGAAGGGAACCAAAACAGAAGCTTTTTGTGTGTACGTGCATGCACACACGCACATGTGTGGGTGGGTATGCTCATGTGAGTGTATGAGCAGAAGAGAGGGAGAGAAAAAAGGAGAAATATTTCCCTTGATTCTTTATTTTTGCAACTCAGGACCTGGCAATAGGTGATTTCAAGGCATGAATCTAATGTTGCACACCTCATCGTATGCTGATAGCACCAAAATTATATATGCGGCTAAGGCTTCCCACTCGGAGAACTTTGGTATTTTTCTTTGCACCTCATGAGCATGTGATATGTTTCAGTAAATGTATGAAAAAAGACACTCTAAAGAACGAAATTAAGTTAGATTTAAAGTTCAGTATTTGCAAAAAAAAAGGTTATTGAATAGGAAGTTTAAATAGCAACCTACCTGACAAAATCTTTGAATAAATACACCAGTACTTAATTATACAATAAATAGTACTTAATTTCAGTAGCTGAAGTATTGCTCACTAAGTTACTTCATGGAAAGTCAATTGTAAATCAGCAATGAATTACTGACCAATACATCGTGCCCAAAGTAAGTTCTGTCTCAGTCTGGTTTGATCTTTAGTCATATCATGTTTATCAATCCATCTTTTCTCTTTATTTGTCTGATATTTTTTGGTCTCGTTTGATGTATTTATTGCCCTTGTGGAGCACAACCAGTACTTACTACCAAGCCAAGCAGTCTTAGGGAAGGAGAGATGAGTGACCAGGGTGCGAGCTTTTCATGTGAATGCAAGTGCGAATATTCTGTGCCTCTGTTGCAATAAAAAGAAGCTTATTTTTTCAGAGTTTCAACCTTCTTTCAGTGGTCAGAGCTGTACCACAATAGCAATGGCAGCTTCCCATCCAAGTCCCAGAATCAGTACTTCTTTGGTTATCCTTAGATTCCTCTGGTTATGTATTCAGAACTCAGTGAAAACACTTGCATTCAGATAGACTGCACAAGGAAGCTTCCTTTCATTTTGCCTTTGCATTTGAAATCTGGGGGGAGGAAAAAAATGCTGACATTTACCTGAGATTAAATATGGCTCACCAACCACAACAAAGCTAAATCCAACCTCCTGAACTAGATAACAAATGAATTACTCTTTGTTCCATAGGGACACAGGATACACGGAGTGGCTAAGCAGGGACTAAACATGACACACCTTTCACAAGCTGCAAGAGTAGATGGTTATAAAGAGAGAATAGTAGAGCTCATGTTACAGGAATCTTGCAAATTCACTGATATATTTAAAAGGAGATGGGATGCAGTTCAATGTACATTAAGTAAGCCATTTCAAATTTTTGGGACAGAGAGAGAAACATAGAAGAGTTTACTAAAAGAGAGAGCAATGAAGACAATTCTACACCAAATTAAAGAGATAGGAAGGCTACAGGAGACACACTAGCAAAAATATATGGAAAAGTAAAAAGGGAAGAAATTCTAAAATAGAGAACAACCTTCTGCTTTGAAGAAATAGCCAGATTTCAGTGTGTTTTGCTGATTTTTTTTTTCCTTCAAATCTTCTGCAATCTCCTTCAAATCTTCTACAAGTCAGATCCACCTGCTGCTGCCCATTTGATTTGACAGGGCTAATCTTTGGTTAAATATTGGCACAACTTCAAATAATTGATTACAGATACATACCTATTTATAGTCCTGATAGATTCCAGAGCCCCAAAGCGGCTGTCACACTAAAGAACAGGTATATGCAGAATTATATTTGCTCTTTGTTTGCTTTGCTTTTTCCTCCTAAGTCTTTCCAATGGTGAATACTTCTCCTGCTTAATCTTGGTTTCCACCTTTGCTTTCCTTTCTCTTTTCTGTTTCCTCTAAGTTGCTGCCCCTCCTTCCCCAACCCTCTGCTCTCATGTTTTTATACATATTAACTTGTCCACTTTCTTTGTTTTCTGTTCTACCCTGGACTACAGCAAACAGAACAAAATACAAGTGGAATAAGATGAAGGATATCATCTGTAGAAAGCTTATTGCACATTTTATGCTATTCGGTATGCAAAGCCTTAGCATAGGGCTAGGGCTTGACTTGAGCAATAGTAATTTTTATTTTGAAAAGAGAGAGCAGCTTTCTAGCATACATGGTTTCTGAGAAAATATTATCTGAGCATACCCTGAAGGCTAAGAAACCAAAGTCAAATAAAAGGAACCTCAAATTGATTATTTTTAAGCCAGAAGGCAAATAAAAAAGAACTCTAAATTGATTATTTTTAAGCCAGCCTCATCACGTATGATTTTGGAACACTTAGGGCTACAACAAAGATCAAGCACAGGATTTGCCAAAAATCAGTCTGAGCTTTCTCCATAGATTTGCTTCTTTTTCTACTCTTACCTTAAATCTGAGTGAAGGATTTTTTAGGACTGACTGTTAAAATCTACAGCCTGCAAAACATCAGCATGCATCCTGAAAACTGGAGAAAAGCAGAAGCGGCGACTGAAATAGGGAATAGAGGAATTTTGTGGCTCTCATGCTTTGTCCTTTCTCAGTTTCTGAATGGGGATGGGCTCTGAGTCTGGCTCTGAAACCAATGCACTCTTCTGCCTCATTTCTAGGGCTGCTCCACCAGGCACATGTCCTTTTGTGACCACAGAGAGCAAATAAGGACACAAATGAGTAGCAGTGTGACAACATCGGCAAGAGGTGAGCATTATTTGTCCTCAGGTTCCCAGGGATGAGAACACAACATGCTAAGGCACAACATCATCTTTGCCTGGGTCTGAGAGATATTTGGTTTCCCCCACTTTGCTTAGCTTTGTTTTTAACAGCCCTAATGATGTCTCAATAATAGCTTAGTGTAAATAAAAAACTTCTTCGAACTTGACCAGACCTTTGTGATGGATGAAACAGTGTTTAATGCTTATTACCTTTGTATTTCCTATTTTGTTTTGTTAGAAGAAGCAGCAGCAACCAAACAAAACAAAAAAACCAAAACAAAAGTGCAACAGTGCTCCCAGTTCTCAGTTGTTTCCTTTTGTTTGTGTAGACAAAGTGTTTGTGCAGCTGCTACCTTATTTTTCAATCACTTCCAGGCACGAACTCATCTATTCCACTCTGAGCTGATACAAAGCTCAGGAATCAGAAATTGTGGAATCCACAAAGGAAATAGCATAACAAGAAGAAAACCGGCTATTTACAATTATACAACTGGTGTTTTTCCAAGAAATTCTGATTTTGTGTATTCCACTGCCGACAGTGTTTCAGTTTCTGTGGTGGATAATTTGAATTGGAATGGCATCGACAAGGCAGAAACAAATGCAGAAACCTTGGCAGTGCTGCTGCTGGCTGTCTGCTGGTGGGGAGCACGTGGAGACTAATCGGCAGTGCAGCTCAGGGCACAGTGAGTTAGGGCTCAGCTGCTGACAGTGAGCCATGGAAAGGGTTGAGCAATTCCTGTCCAAACTGAACCTAGCACAAGTTTTTTGTGCATGTATCACAGAGATGCATGCCTGCTGTGATGACATGTATGCCATGAGGCAGATGAATGTCTCTATAGTCTCAGCAATGCTAGGAGATCATAGATTCAGGTTCACCTTTCCACAAGTGCATCAAGCTCTTTCTGCATGTCAACAGCACACCTTGTCTCTTTCCTGAACCTTCTTGCTATTTTGATGTTTTCATGTTACTGAGTAAATGGAATAAAACAGGCTGTAAACTTACCCTGCTTCTTTCAGGAACTGCACAGGAAGATAAGGTGCTTAAAGTCAGCAGTAATATTCAAGGTTGAATGGTATATTTAGGAGCTGGCAGAAAATGGCCTTTGAAGCAGCACCTTTTTGAGAGTCAAAGGGTCTCTCACAGATACAGCCAAGCTGTTAGAGAAAATCCTGACTGTAACACTCATTTGTCCTGTTCATAAATCTGCCTGTCTATTCTTCAAAGTGCCAAAAGCTATCTAGCCAGACATCCAGCTTTTATAAGACAGTCTAACAAGCTGTCTGGCTCAATTAGTTGAACCCTGATGGTGCTCCAGATTTTCAGCAAGCAGACCACTTTGTAAGGAAAATATCTCCTTGCAGACCCAGTTCTCTTCTGGTACTGGTAGCTTAACCTACGATGTTACAGTTCTTAAATGTTTGGGTTTTTTTTTTTCAATGAACCACAAGAAAAAGCTCTGCAGCCCATCCACACACCATAGTTTCAGATCCTCAATTCCTCAGCCTTTTTTGCTTGGCCTTCTTCACTATAAATGGTGGCAGCAATATTTTCCAGCATCTGGTTGTACATAACAAAAAAGCTACATGCTTGATTGTGACTGAGAAATTCTGAGTACAGAAGTACTGTTTGGGGTTGTGACTGAGAAATTCTGAGTACAAAAGTACTGTTTGGGGTTGTGACTGAGAAATTCTGAGTACAAAAGTACTGTTTGGGGTTGTGACTGAGAAATTCTGAGTACAAAAGTACTGTTTGGGGTTTCTCCAGCCTGAACTGGCTCTGTTCTTGGACAATCCCATAACAGACTGCTCTATATGATCACATATGTAAATGGCCCCACAGAAGCTGGGCTCTATTACCAGGTTAGGCTGCATATGGTTATATCTAATTTCTGTTTCCATTATAACTTCTGGTAAAAAGTTGGTATGGCTCCTTTAAACAGAAGCAGTCCTTATAAAAGCACAGTTAGGACTTCTGATCAGTAAAAAGTAAAATAACTACTAGAATTACAGACTCGATGTGATGCCTCTTTCTAAAAAATGACACACTTAAGGGAGCAAGCTTTTTTTCCCTAGCTCCCCAATTAACCTAATTCTTCAAGTTTTACACTTGATAGTCAGCATACATACAGAGAGGTTCTCCTTCTCTCCAGGCAGACAAGGGGCAGAGATGTTCTCACCTTCCTGTGTTTCTACTGTTCACCACTAATGGCTTCAGCAACATCCCAGTGGTCCCAAGAACCTGCCTGCTCTGGTGATCCCTAACTAGAGATGCAGGCATCAGTAATGCAGCTACACAGGCAAAACTTTAAGGAACAAAATCCAACCAGAAACCTGAAAAACTGGAGACTCAGAATGAATCATTCCCCATTGTTTCACGCAAAATTTTCATTCTTTTAAACATTAGTCATGCAAATGTTATTCAAACATGTTCTATCCTTTGACTGAAAACTGACAGCGATAAAATTCATGCAAAACACAAAGAAAACAGTAAATACACAGTAGCAATGCAATGCTATTAGAGCACTTACATTTTCAGGATTTACTACATTTCAGCAAGCAAATTCAGCAAAACCATGTAGATTCATTTTTGTCTGTGTTTAATTTTTGGATTTTGGACAACCTTTAGCAATGCAAAATGAGTCCAAATACAATACTACTTCTGTATACTACATGGTTAAGTTAACTCTGTAGAAATTTTTCAGGTAAGGGCTTAAAGTATAAGACAACAACTTATCCTGTATGAAGAAAATATCAGAGAAGAAAAGCTATTTTTAAACTAGCTGCATTGACTTCAACACTCTTTAGAGCAGATCTCATTTTGAAAAACTTAATAAGTTAATATGCTATTTTTATGAGAGATAATCAGCAGGATTATGTGGAAAGATGTTGGCACAGTAACACACATAGTAAAACAATTCTCAAAATACTAGTCATTATTTTCAATTATGTTTTCTATTTGATTATTAAAAGCCAATCTTGTTGACCCAGCAATACACACTTGGCTGCTGCTTGGTAATGTCTTGGGAAATCCTATCCCTTTGAAACTCCATGCAAATCATCTAACAGGAGCCAACATTAACACTCAGACTGAATTAGAAAATAGAAAAATACACGAAGTAAGTTGTTTAAGGACAAAATTGTCTCCAGCTAAAATTAAGCACTGATTCACAGTGACATTATGAAAACACTAAACTGTACATTAAAATTCCTAAACATCACTGCTATTCACAACAGGCCAATGCAAACATTTGTTACTTCTCTGTCTGAGAGGGAATTTGTAAGTTAGGAAAATGATGTCAGTATAAAAGAATTCAAAACTAATTTTATCTGATTGGCAAGTGAGTTCAAGTACTGAGATACTAAATAAATATTTGACAGCCCCATTCCATAGTATAATTTATTTCACATATGTACTAAATTAAAAGAAAAGCTTTTCTAAACTGCAAGCAATTTCCAGGCAGGATGATGATGATGACTGCCATTGTGTCATGGTAGAGCACCTTCTAACCCTTGCAAAAGTCACAAGAGTTTTGAACAAATAATCACAACCATGAGACAGAGAACAGCACATTGAGTAGGTCCACTCTTGTCATGCCTGTGACAAGGAATTTAATTTTATACCACTGAGCATTACTTCTTATGAGGGAGAGGGAAACAATGCTGAATGCCTGACCTTGTGTTTGTGTCAGTAGGGCTGCTGCCATTGAAATGGAGTTCAGAGTCATGCCTAGCAATGGGCATTGCTGGGAAAACTCATTCCAGCATGATAGGGCTGTTGTTGAGGTCCTATTTAAACCTAGGATGTGTCTCAATGAGTGAGCATGTGGAAATGTGTGATTCATGCAAAGACCAAGACTCGTGGGCACATGATGGCACAGGGAGAAATTCAAGAGGAATGCAAGAACTATTAGATGTGATGCACAAACAGACCCAGAACTCAGAAATGCTTTCAGAGAGTATACTGAGATACAGTGCATGTCATTTCTTGTTGTGTGCTGAAATGGAAGTTGCAGAGGTACCCACAGTTTTGGAAAGGTAGGTCTATTCAGTGGTTCCTCGCTAAGCAGATTTTCTTTGAAAAGTTCTTTTATTTAAGATACAAGCAAAGAAGGAAGAGTCTTAGAGTATTTAAAGGATATAGAGCTGCATTTGTAATACCATAATTATGGACATGAATAATCAACCTGTTTTAGAACTTGCCAGAAATTCCCTGAAATTGAGAAGTTATTACACAGAATTTTTATTTATTCCCCCGTAGATACAATAAATAGCTGCAAAGTTCAGCTAGTTTATATCCCAGAGGACTTACCAAGAGCATGGTTTAGAACCAATTATGAGAATATACAGATAATACATCTAAAATGCAAGCCTTACCTATATGTAAAATCATATGTTTTTCAAATACTACAATGTACAAGTTACAACAATGTTTTGGATGTTAAATGCTAAACAAAAAGTATTCAATACTAGTTTCACTTACAAAACAATCATAAAATCTGTGCTTTTTTTTTATCCCCTTTACAGAAAAAGGAGAGTTGTAGACATATATTATTAAAAAAAAACCAAAAAACCAAAACAAGTGAAATGCAAACAAAAACTCAATTTATATGGTGAGATTAAATACAGAATATATTTTTCTTTTTTTTTAGTACATTTAATGTTTTCTTCTTAATTTTCTTCCATAACTTAGAGAAGCCTATGTCTACTGATCATCCTATAAATCATGAAACCTTAATTAATACATAATTAAAATACTTGATCTATTAAAAGGAAAATGAATACAGACAGTATTCATGCTCTCCTCTCATGCTACACATGCTCTCCTCTTCTTGATATACTTTCTGTCATGTACACAGGGTCCTTTTTCTAAAGTGTGCTAATACAGAAACATGCATTTGTTATGAAGCTTCACTAATACAATAAAGAGTATATATGGCACTTTGGCATTGTTCTGGCTGAAAAGCATTACATGCATGTAAGCGGCATCATTAAAAAAAACCAACTTGGGAGATTACAGAGTGAAAGTGAGAGAGAAAATGATCGTTCTGAAAGAGCATAATGGTGCTAGGAAGTCAAAATTCTACCTTCCTGGGCTTACAGTCCAACATAACTACTGGTCTGAAATAGCTATTCACTTTATTTATCATTGCAAAATAAAGTCTCTTTGTGTGCTTGTATGTTCTGCTGAACTTTGGAATTAATTGCAAATTATGTCTATTGAAACCAACAGCAACAAACCATTTTCAAACAATGTGCAGTAGGAGCCAGAAGGTTGACTCGTAAGTTCCTCAGTTACCTACTAGCCTTGTTCCCAAACTTCAGAGGTGTCAATATCTTCTTTTGTCATTTCTTCTGTTTTAAAACCTTTGGCCTAAATGTCCATGCACAGATGCTATACATGCAATCTTAAGGGCAACTACGCCTGTCCCCACATTGGACACAGATTGGATACAACTGCTTGTTTTGTAGATGTTTAAAGAGTTATTTGAATGACAGGCTTAGGTAATTCAATGTATAATTTGTAGCAGGCATTTGGACTACCTGTACTACTTCAAAATACAGAGAAAAAAACAACTGTTAAATCTAATACTATCTCTGAGAATATAAATGTGTGGTATAAAGTTGTGGCATGACAAATGACTACAGAATTTTTCTAGTAACATTTCAATTAAACAGTTACTGTGAATGCCAAATCATGTGAACCTAAATTGGTGTAATTCAATTACATATACTAAGCTACATCTGATTCTGAGCACACTCAGTGTGAGCTGAATCATGACATATCCTGCTATCTGACTACGTTAGGTGCCAGATAAGAGCTGAATTATTCTTTGGTTACTATAAAATTGACAGAAAACACCTTGGTTTTGACAGGAAATAACTTCAGAAAAGGAAATAATGTTTTGTCATCACAATAATGTACTGTTTTCAGTTTAACATTACTGAAAGAGACATTTTTGGTAGGTGAAAATTTTTTACTTGGGATCTAAAGGCAATTACACTTCTTTCTCTGATTTTTAATTACATTGATTTTCTTCCAGCTTTTCGTTCCTTGTCAATGCCTGTCATGACCCTAGTGCAGTGGTGTGTTGTCCATCAAACTGTCCTAGTTTCTCTTCTGGCCTTTTTCTGAGCATAGGCTTCCATTTCCTGCTGATCTACATGATGCTTGGAGAACTGGTTTGTTTTGAAATGAGGTTCGTTTACTACCCTGTGTTGTCAATGCCACTCCAAACAGTGTAAACATATATGGTGGTTTGGCTTATCTGTGTCTTTCAAATCCCCTGTATTATGCTGCAGTAAATTTTACCACAGAACCATTGCAATAGGTACATTCTGCCCACCTGAAGCCTTTTCAAATATGCTCACACAAACATCTTGCTTCTCGTATCATTTTCTAGTTCATTTCTGTAGCTTGGTCATTCTTGCTGTCAAGTGTCATTTTCATGTGGAAAGGGTAAAAAGACAAGCAAAGAAAACCAAATGTGTCTGCAAAATTAAGAATTGATAAGGCAACTGGAATTGATGTTTTTTTGTTAGGTATTTTGGATTTGCAACGAGGACGTGAAATGAAGATTCTCAGACCTTTCCTCAGCTGAGGAAGATCAAGCCACGGGAGCAAAAGTGATTGCTGAGTGAAATTGCTAAGTCAGTCAGTGCTTCACTGAACAAGGAACCTGTCTTCATTCATTACAAAGGGAACACAGACACCTTGTTTATAGAATCAACACATACAGCACCTGCATTTCTGTGGGATCCATTACACAAAGGCTGCAGCTCACCCGGCAATATCTGCAGCCCTACAATTATCCTTACCTTTTCTGAGAAGAAACACCCTTTGATTCATCCATCTGCAGGACAACTGGAACCTTCTTGCTCCAGGACCATGCCAACAGAAGATGTGAGTGGGAGAGGTAAAGCCAGAGCAAAGTGCCATCCCGTTGTCTGGTGCACAGCTCTTTGGAAAATATTTTGGTGGTCCTCAGAGTCAGCAAAATAAACCATCAGCCAGCAGCAAAGAACATCAGCCCTGGCAGCAAAGAGGGCCAACTGCATCTTGGCCTATATTAACAGGAATACATTAGCAGTTCCAGAGAAGTTATCTCCCTCTGCTCAGTACTCATCAGGCCACATTTGGAATACAGCATAAAGCTTTGGATCCTCAGTACAAGAAAAATTGGAGTAAACTCAGTGAAAAGCCACCAAAATGGTTAAGGAGAGTTGGAGTGCTTGTCCTGAGGGGAGAGGCTGAGGGACCACAGCTTGCTTAGCCTGGAGAATTTTTACCTAAGAGAAGACTGCCAGGCCCTGTTGGGAGGCTGTTGAGGAGATAGAGCCAGGCTCTTCACAGAATGGTATGTGATGGGAGGACAAGAGACAAGAGATATGAGATGAAAACAAGTTTTTATCAGATATTAGGAAACACTTTTTCTCTAGTAGGATAATCAAGGAGTGGAACAGGTTGCCCATAAAGACTGTGCCATCTCCATCACTGGAGGTTTTAAAGACCAAAGTGGCTAAAGTCCCAAGCCACCTGCACTGATCTCAGAGCCAATCCTACTCTGAGCAGCAGGTCATCCAAGCTAAATTATTACATGATTCTCTAATTCTAAATCATTATGTGTGCTGTTCAGAAAAACAGCTGCTGGAAGAGGCAACTTTAGTTACCTCTTACATGTTGGTTTTACCGGGTCTGAAATTCTGTACTCAGAAGAATGCTGTGTTGGACTCTGAAAAAAATTTTAAGGCTAGTCTAAAATCATGTCTATCTTCCAAATTAATAAGCTCTATAGAGCTGACTCTGGGGAAATGTAGACAATTTTGGTGTTTTCATCTGATCTTTTTTTTTCTTCCAGTACCCTATCTCCCATATCCACACCTCAACCCTGCACTGCTGCTGTAGTCAGTAAATGCAAGGAATAGAGCAGGAGGATGACCATGGATAACTCTAGTGCAACCACATAAAATCAGAGGGAAAACATCAGGAAGAAATAATGCTGCAGAATGTTATAAAATATTTGCAAGCCAAGTAATTTAATTGGTATGTAAAAAGCTTGTTCTGCCTGCCTTGTATAAGATCGACTTGTTTGTTGACGCTTCAGGATTGATACTTTTCTCAGAACAGAACAGAAGAGAATACTACATAAAGTCACACTATACATTATTTGTATTAATAGTTTAGCATTAAACTCACACTTTTAACTCTTTCTGCCTGACACTTGCTATTGCTTCACCCCACTGTTGCCACTCCTCCACAGAACATCTGTTTTTCATCCATTCTCACTCTCCTCCAAATTCTGACTTTTCTCCCCACAGTTTCAGAGATCCCAAGCCTGCTTGTTTTCTGAATGCTTTCTGTGTTCAGTGTTGGCCAGACTGTGACTGATAGAAAGAGAAAATGTGCAAGGTCAGTCAACCTGCTGCAGAAAACATACACAATGAATACAACAAATACACAGGCTTTGGTAATATGTCGTGTGAGCAACACAGGAGGCAAGGCATGCTCAGCAAGCAACCTTAAGTAACACATTAATTGACATACAAAAGGAGACATTGCAGTTGAATTGACTAGATGTGAGAACGTGAGACCTGGCATCCAACACCCCTGTTGTCATGGATATCACTTATACATATGTTTCCCTTGAGTCAGGTGATGTTCAGGCTCTTCAAGGAACAACCTGGGTGACATTTGTTTGCCTCCTCCCAGCCACAGGACATCACAGCTATGTCAGATGGGACCAACAGCAGCTATTCAGGAGATCAGAGCCTCTCCACATGCAAAGTAAATGCTTTTCTATCACTCAGCACTGAATGCAAAATGTTCATCAACTTCCAAGGAAATCCTAAACCATGCCAAATCTTGATCCACTGATATAATTTTTCCAATGGACTTAATGAAATTGGGACCTTCCTCCCTAGATTAATTAATAGTTCCACCCTGTATATTTGAAATACTTTCCCTGTTTGAGGTACACTGTTGGGGTATTTGTTGTAACTCTGGAAAAGCTTTATTTCTGCAAAGTTATTCTACTTCAGAAAATTAAAAGAGCATCATAATGCATCTACCAAAGAAATATGTATTGTAATGGATAACTTCTATGAAAGCAGACAGCATTTCACTGAAAATTCCTAGATATCCCCTGGGATTGCTTGGCTGTTTCTATTTTCCATATGAAGTATAATTAAAAGAAAAAATTATAAGTGAAATTCACAGCATGAATTCCTGCACTAATATCATCGATGTCAGTAGAATTAGAATGGAGAGTAATTTAGTTCTGTGAGTGTCGAGAAAAGAAGCTGGTAAAGTTATGGATTCTTTGTGGTGCACCTTTATTTTTCTGGTAATGAAGGGACACAAAAATATATTCTGTATGGATCCCTGTATTGTCTAAATAACATATTCAATTTGCAGTGTGATTTATGCTTCATAATTTATTATTCTCTTCAGGAATGTGCTTATTGCAACAAAGTTGCAGAGTTGCCATTAGGATTTTGTCATCATTTTATGTAAACCAAACTGAAAGTTATTTTTATATCTTATGCATTCAATATTTAAAAGATATTTCCTATTTAAAAATGTAAGATTATGGAAATTCTTCAGAAATATGGTCTTGGCCTTGTTTTTTGCATTTTTTCTGTGCTATTGTATACTTTTTTGGATATGTTACAATATTTCCAATCAGCCGTTAGTAATAGGCTTAGCAGTTGTTTCAACCTCCCTCGATATTCCTGTTCTCATTTTTATTCCATAGAAGCCAATTTAGGGATCCATTTGTGAACACTTGCTATCCAAAGCAGTGTTTGCTACCATTAAGAGTCATTATGAAATCAAAGTAGCAAGTACTTTACCCTAGCAATAGGTGTCTGGAGGACTGGAGCTGAGGTTGCACATGTTCATTTAATTTTGGGAGGACATTCAGGCAACCCCCGTTCCACACTGCAAGTGTATACCATGTTCTGTAGTGCCTCTCTTCCAGTTCTAACTCTCTTCTAGTTCTACCAGTTGTATGTTGTTGAACATGGGTCATACCAGGCCATGCTTCAGTTTATTTGGATTTAGAACAGAAACAAAAACTGTTCCTCGGCATATGGGAACAAAATACTTCATTAGATAATTTGAGAACTAATTGTGCCAGCGACAGAAGTACACTGAGGTCTTCAGCAAAAATGTACCCTTCTGAAAAGTCTGTGAAAAGAAAAATTTTCAAACAGATCTTACCCTATCCATCATTTCTATGTGGGCATCACACTTGTAACTCCTGTAGTTTTTGTGTCCAATAGTTCCATTCTGGGGTCCGTTACACTAAACATTAAAGAACATCCTGATAGCATTAATATTTATGCTTCACTTTGTCCATATAATAGTGTTTATATATTGAGGCATCTAATTTCAGGTTCCCTATGCAGTCAATGGGGAACAGGTGGATTCTTAGTTTCTCATAGGTCTTTATAAAGACGATACTTTCTTCTAGTCTAGGCAGCTAATTTAGATGCTTAAAACTCAGCTGTGTCCAAAATTGTGCATTGAGGCAACTGAATGCAAACAAAAAGAAAAATCTCAGGCATAAAGTTCAAAGTGGTAATTTGGAAAGGAATCATTACTAGAAGGAGCAATGACTATATAAGTTAGGTATCTATGCTATCTCTTCTCCTGTGTTCTGTACTGAGCTCCAACCTTTAGCTGGTGAGCCAGACGAGAATGACCTCTCTGCATTTAAGTCTAATCCAAAGTCCAGAGTTTCACAATGTTTGCTTTTTTAAAGAATCAAGCACATTTCTCAAATTTAAGAAATATATGGTAAAGGATATATGGCAGAGGTATGAAATATATCTTCTGTTAAAGCAACAGAATGTTTTCAAAGTTTAGAGAAAACAGACATCCTGCCAAGGCATTTGACCACAATAATTTTCATTCTTCATTTAAAATTCTACTGTTTATCTTCTTTTTTGCTTTTATACAATAAAACTCCCTTCAGGTTTCTACCTCCTGAGACAACACAGATCCAAGGATTTTTTGTTTAGCTGATCAACAATAACTAACTACATTAAAAAGCTTTTATTTCACAGTTGCAAGCTAAAATTAATAGAAAATTCCAAGATACAATGTACAGAATAGAATGGGTTTATCAAACATAATTTTCAAACTGCAAAGATGTTGGAAGCTATGACACACTTAATCCAATTTTATGTCTACTAAATTTTATCAGTAATTTGAGTGCAACAGGTTGAAAATTTTTTTCTGGTACTTTTATGCAAATGAATACACACACATTACCCTAAAACACAAAGCTCAATAAAAATCTTTGCAAAACATCTTTAAGAGTTCACATTTGTATCCTTTAGTGAGTGGCTCACAAATGTCTTACAATTAAAAAGAAAAAAAGCAAAAAGCACTGCAGCACTGTGTATGAGTGAAGGATTTTACTGTACTTTGCAAAGAGTATCCTATTCCATCACTGCTTCTGCCACCGTAATATGTTCACATGAATGCAACAAATGGGAACTAATTCAAAGAAGTATTAAAGAGTAAGTTTTATTGACATTTATTGTGACACAGACAGAACATTAAGACTTGTAATAAAATACCACTCTGCTTGTGAACCTAAGTTTTATTTTTATTTGCAACCACACAAATCTTATTACAGTGCTTTGTATATCTCTAATTTTGACTTTATTTTTTTGAACATAGCTCTAAGCCAACCATACTAGGCTACTGGGGAAACCGTACATGGTGAAACTGCTACACAAAGTCTGTACCACACGGAAAGTTAGTCTGTATCCGACTACTCTTCATAGACATATGCAACAGCAGTTAAACATATGTCCTATGTCCTTGTCAGGAATCCAAGTCAACTTTCCAGACTTTTATCAAACTAGCTTTCCCAAACAAATATCTTCTATGGGCCAATGTTATAGAAATGTTAACACTTCTTACTTAAACTGGAAATTAAATTAAGAACACCTGAGCAGAGATCTTCTGCATGGCAAATGAAAGTGTGCTCTGAAACGTAATTTAAGTGTACCATGGTAGAAGTAAATATGGAGAAAATTCTGAAGCTGGATATGGAGAAACTTCTATATCAGCTCTCTAATTTTGTGCTTACTGAGCTACAACAGTAGGTGAGAGTAACCAGTCACGCACTTACTTATAGGACTGGTGCCATGTTTCACACACGGATAATAATTGTCAAACTATTCTGAGTGACTGTGGTAAAGTTCGTAGACTTTATCTGGTTGAATCTTTGTTCTTTGCACAGAGTAATTCCCTACCGCAAAAGTTCACGAACACAGAACTTAGTTTAAAAGCACTTCTTTGAATTTTTCTGAAATAATGAGAACTTTAAGGAAGATGAAACCTTGGCCTCTCAAAACTAGGAAAAACAGGTGTCATGGAAATTTCTTAAACACGAAGATGTCACACATCATCTTTTTCTGAATGAAAATACTGTTTGATTGACATTCAGAAGATTTCCTTATTTGCCTGGGATTTCCTGATGTACGGCAGCATGATCAGAGCCACTACACAGGGATTACACTCAGACTGCCATGTGTTAAGATGACCTGGGACATACTAACAGAGCTGCATATGCACAGAAGTTGATGACTTTTGGAAAACACTAGACCAACTACCCAAATGTGACAGTTTGTGCATACCTCACTGCTCAGGCATCTCCAGATATATTCACTGCTTTTGGAACATGAAGGAGGCCAATTCTTCTTCTACACTTCTTGTGGCTTCATTTGAAACCACCCATTTATATATTTCTGGCAACTAATTTTCCACTTTAGAATTAACAGAATAATACCATTTGGAAGTGACTACCAAAGGTCACTGTCCTGGTTATAGTGGCCGGGACCAGTTTGTCACTGTGTGGGTGTGGCCAGGGCTTTGTATTCTACGCCCTTTTGTCATTTTCTCATGGACTGCTAACAATTGACCATTTGCAGCAGCTGCCAAGGGCACACCTGGCCCCTCAGGTTACAAGCTGGGTGTTTAGGAACTCTGTGAGATAAGGACAGTTTCCTGTCTTCGCACCAATGACTCAGGTGTGAGAACTCCCCTCTGGGGAGGGGAGACCTTAGCACCTTCACATCCAGCCTGAGGGGTCATGTCTGCTAATGGGCCATCAAGGAGTATCCCATGACTCATAGTGTAGTAAATAACCCACTGTGAAACTCCTCACCCTGGGGGAAGTACTGGGCACTCCAATCTGAGCCCAAGCATATGTAACCTTGGGAGTTTGGGACTTTTGTGACCACTTGTGGGATCCAGAGGAGGACCAAGACCTCAACAGGACTGCAGCTGTTACTCTTGACCAGACTGCACTCATCGTCCTCAGCAATGGGTTTTCTTTTTACTTTGTACTAAGGGGTGGGCTACGTGGTGCTCAGCACAGGGGCTGGCAAGCTCCATTTTGTTTGTGCCCCAGGATGCTGGGTTGTACATCTGTTTTTTGTGGGTCAAACAGATTTTTCCTCTGCATCATTGTACTTGTTGTGATCTTTTTATTAAATTGTAATTCTGACTAGCAATCTTTTTTGGAGTTGGTTTCATTTCTCCTGCTGTTTTACCTTTAAACCAGTACAGTCACCTAGACCAAAGTTCTGTTCAAAGCAGAGATAACTTCAAGTGCAAGTTACTCGTTGGCTCTTGTGATGATTATCTCTTAGTCTTTCATAAGACACCTTCAAGGAGAGTCTGGTTCCATCTTCCCTACAACCCCCTTTCAGGCAATAGAAGACTGCAATTAGATCCCATCTGGTCATCTTCTCTAGACTAAACAAACACCTGGTCTCTCCTTGCTTGGCATATGCTGCAGCCCTCAAACACTATAGTGCTCCTCCACTGGACTGTCCCCATTTTGACACCATGTTGGCTCTGATGATCAAGCCCCAGACCTGCTCACAGTACTTCAGATGCAGTCTCATAGGTGTTGAACAAATGGGTATAATCATTTCCCTCAGCCTCCAAGCCACTCCCTTGCTAATGCAGTTTTTTGTTGCTGCCAGGGCTCATTCTTGACTCATGTTTGGCTCATTGTCCACCAGGTCCTTTTCTACAAACCTGCTTTCTAGAGAACCAGCTCCAGCCTGAGCTCTTGCAGGAGGATACTGCATCACAGAAACAGGACTTGGCATTTGCCTTTGCTAGGTGTCCTGAGAGTCCCATCAGCCCATTTTTGCAGCTTGCAAGGGTCCCTCTGAATAACCAAGTTACAATCCAGGGATAAGGTGGACAAGGATGCATGTCAGTGTTGGGAGGAATGGGTTAAAAGCAGAAGACTGGCAAGGAGGACTGTAAATCACTCCAGTGACCTTGTTGCTGGGAATAACTCTTGATAAGCCTGTGGGAAGAGCGGCCCAATGATCCTCTAGTATGGATTGAGTTTAATGGTGCCTGCAACTCCACTTGTATACCTCTGCCTGGGTGTTGCTTCAGAGATCCCCTGGCTAGCAAGGTAATGGAAATAAATTTACTCTTTGAATTCTAGCTGTGAGCTGTGGTTGTCCCACCTGCCTGCTTATGTTGACTCACACAGGTTGCTGGTTTGGATTCCAACAAATTATCTGGGTAGAGCAGGATATTCCCAACCTATGGTATGTGCACTACTACCAGTATAAAAGCAACTTTTGAAAAGGCAACAGCACCACAGCAGTATAAATCCTGGCACAAAGCTAATATGTGCAGGTGCCATACTCAAGGAAGAAAAACAGTTCAGGAAATCTTGATCTATCAAGTCTTACAAGGCAGTATATGTAAAACCACATCAGACATTCAAACAGCACTGATTTACATTCTAATGCGAACATGCAGAGATTACCAAAAAAGCATCCCAGAAACAAGATATGTTTCCTTAACCATTTTTTGCTTGTAATGGCAATTAACAGATGTAAACCCTTTTGTCACAATCATTTAACTTAAGGAAAGATTAGCTCCTTCAGATTCATTGCAGTAGTTTAAAAGATAACCACCTGCAAGCATTTTCCTACTCACTGGTAGCCAAAGCCCTTCCCAGCTGAGTTGGGTTAGCATGATGACAAGCGAGCTCTTCATCAGCCTTGGTGCAAGTTAGCTTGAAGCACAACCAGGCAAGCTTCACCAGCCTGTGCTATGCTGCAGAAGCAAGAGCTGTAATAAACAGCTGGGAATGGTAGCATCCAAACTTTCATTTGACTTACATAAAGGAAGATGGGGAAAAGGGAAGGAATGGTCTAACAGTTAGCTTGTTTCAAACTAAATTTTTTCAGCCAGGGAGGCAAATTCCAGAAAAAAAGAAAAAATTACATGTATATTTATAGGCACCTGTGCACTGTTAAGACTACTGACTCACTTCTAGACTCAGGGAAATCCAACAATCAAAGGACCACTGTAAAGGATACTGCACGGCAAGGATGTCAATCAGGTTCAGTTCCTGCACCTTGGCAGTCATTCGGTAACAACATGTATGGGGAAATCTTCACTGGACATAGCGAGAAGCTGGGGAAAGCATGAATGGGTGGAACCCAGAAAAAAAAGACTCCTTTTGTGAGACTGGGCTACTCAGTTTCTGCAATGACTCCATGGAATCTGAAGGTCTCCTCTGAGATGTAGCAGCCAAGAGGCCCTGAAGCTACTGCTTAGCAAGACCAAAGACTTCCAGAATTGTTCTACTAAACCATCCTCTCATGAAGGAGGTTGTCTCATAGACAAAAAGGAGTCCAGAAGGTCAGTAGTGTGGTGCTATAACATCATTAGTTGATCTAGACACAAAGATTTGGATTTCTGTCTCTTACATCCTAAACAAATACACAGGTGGCAAATACATGGGTGTCTTCTCTTTCTTGGGGGATGAAACAAGGAGCTTTTTTCCTGTAGTCTTTTTATACATAAAATATTAATTCAAATTTATTTTGTAGTGTTTCACTCCTTCTGACAGTTTTCAATCAAATGAGAGCTGATATTAGGCCATGGAGAGTCTACTCACACATTTGCCTCCTGTCTTGCCTCCCTTGCGCAAACAGATTAAAATTTGGCTAATTATCCTGAACTCCTCTTCATCAAACATGGTTGTTCTTTTGTAATGTCTCTTCTTTTTGCAAAATCAGATTTGTTTGGATTTTTTTCTTCAAGTCGCTGCAACTTGAACTAATTCTAACTCCCCATATTTCTTTCTTTTTACTGTAGCAATAGGGAAATCACTCTTTATAATAGAGTCCAGAGATTTGTGCAGAACTTTTTAAAAAAAAATATGTATCATGTGATAATCATGTGTTCTTTTTGAAATGTGAACTGATAGAATTTCGAAACTGCTAGGTCTGCGCCTTCTGCAATTCAGCTGAACATGTCTAAATTGTTTATACATATTTCACATTTCTGAGGCTTCCTTCCCTACTATACAAACCAGATCAACTGTATGAACCAGGTCATTCTCCAAAATCTGGAGAGTATAATACAGTAGATTCAGAGATGTGCCAACAAATGGCATGTGCATATACCAACTATTTCCATGTGGGTTCTGAGAAAGGACACTTTCGTAAGAAGCTATTTTTTACCGTTAATCAAACCAGAATGTTTCACTCCTTTAAGGAATGAACACAGCCATTCCAAACAGCAAACTCCTGTTATTCTTCAGTGGCCACTTATGATTCTTAGAAGGACTGAATCAACAGAAAACACTACCTGCTAGGGTAATTTTTCCCCACAATCTTTCCCATCTCCTCATTTCTGCATGTGATATTGCAACTGCTGAATAGATATGACCTGTAAGTGTGCAAGTAACTGTGTAAGTAACAATGTTGTATTTGGCTTTGACAGTGGTTTTATGCAGGGAGTGTTTGCAGAACCAAGCAGTGCTCTTACTGTCAGCACGCACTGCCTGGAAGCACTTGGCTCGCTGACAGACCAGCTTTTGTGGGTTTTTCCATAGCAATTTAGGATGTTATCATCCCTTGGTTATCTACAGTGGTGGTTGCAAGCGGAGTGAAGCTGGGAGAGGGTAGATTCAGGTAAGATATTAGAAAAAATCTTTTCACTTGTTAGGGTGGTCAGGCATTGGAATAGGTTGTCCAGGGAAGTGGTGGAGTGACCATGCACGAAGGTGTCTGAGAGGCATCTGGATCTGCCGCTGGGTGACACAGTTTGGTGGTGTTAGAAATAGAGTTGGGGTTTTGCTGAAGCTGGAGGAATTGCATGGGTAAAGAGGAGAAGGGGGAAGAGGGGATAGCTGAGTTTTTGGCAGCTGGGACTTGGGGTGGTTTGAACCTGTTTCTCACGCCTTTTTGGGGTGTGGGGGTCTCGGGCAGGGAGGTGGATCGTGCCAGGCTGTGAGTTTCCTAGTACTGGCCAAAAGGAATGGAACAGGGACAGCCTGGCCGGGACGGGGTATAAATATATAACCAGGGTATATCTGGTTCTTGCTGGCCTGTGTCTGCCTCCCAGGCCAGAGGGGACACACCAGTTCAGCCGAATTTGTTAAATAAAACGTTCAGTTTTGCTTTGAAGACTTTGTCCCCTTCTGAATTTTATTGGTAAGCGTGAGCGTTTCTCTCAGTGGTTTAGGGGTCACAGTGGTTTAGGTGCTGGGCAGGACGGGAGGACTGGACGGTCCCCAAGGGCTCTTCCAACCTTGATGATTCCATGAGACATAAACAACGTGGTTTCATTACAAGCAAACAGTTCATCAACTCAGGAACTATTTTTTTAGGCGTACCGCGAAAGGTGTAAGGTACCAGGTCCTGTCTGGAGCTGGTGCCAGGGACAATTTGCGCTCGGGAATAGGGAATTATGAAAATAGATAAAGATATGGCCAAAACAGGCCCTCGCCTGTGACAGGCCCTTTGTGTGCAGAGCAAAGTGGCCACTCTGACCAGGAGACCCTGCACAGGGGGCACACCAAACCCAGCCAGGAGAAGAAACCCACCCCTCTCATTACGCTAACAAGGCGGGACCCTTGGGACACACAAAAATCATGATTCTTGGGGTGGGTGCGTGCTTTCTCGTACCCTCGTGGCCTGAGCACCCAGAAGCAGAAACCCTCCTTTCCTGCTACGCTTCTTTATCTCACAGATATCCGCACCCTCCCTAAACCGAACAAAAAGGGGTGTTTTCCCCTCCCCGTTCCCCACGCCGCCAGCGGCGCCCTCAGCCCGGGCGGGGCGGGGCGGGGCGGCTGAGGGGGCGGGGCGCGGCGGGGCGGGGCTG
>JAWWTY010000077.1:54130496-54149779 GCA_035222235.1 Margarornis squamiger
GGGGCGGTGCCGGTCACGCGCGCGGGTGCACCTGGCGCCCTGCGCGGGCACGGCCGGGGCGCGGGCACGGCTCGGGGGGACTCCGCTTCTGCCTCCGCCTTCTCCTCCTCCGCCTCCTCCTCCGCCTCCTCCTCCGCTGCCTCTGCCATGGTGAGCGGCCCGCGGCACAACCGGGAGCGCCCCTGCCATGGTGAGCGGCCCGCGGCACGGCCCCGCCGCCGCTGGGCCCGCGGCACGGCCCGTCTGGCTGCTCGGGGCCCGGCGTGGGTGGGGAGCGAGCGCCGGCAGGGCCGGGCCGGGGACGGAGGGAGAGAGGGCCGGGGGGGCGCTGGGCGTGCGGGCCGGGCTGGGGCTGTGCCCGCCGTGGGGAGGAGGGAGTGTCTGTCCGCCCGTCCGTCCGCCCCTCCGTCCGTCTGTCTGTCCGCCCGCCCGTCTGTCAGTCAGTCAGTCTGTCTGTGTGAGCCCGTCCGTCCGAGCCCGGTCCCCCACCCTGGCAGGGGTGGTGTGCGTGCCGTGCCCCTCGCGGGGGCGCGCCCAGGGACGGCGTGGGTGCAGGGGGTTTGGGCCGTGAGCGCCGTGCTTATTTACTTACACATGTGCCGAGAGCCAGGGTGTGGCCTGGGGTGTCTGTGTGTGTGTGGCAGATACACAGCAGGGCATGAGCGTCTTGTTGTGCTCCTGTCAGTGCGTGTGTGTCTGTGCCGCGGTCTGGGCTGTGGGTGACACTGTGTGCTGGGCCCTGACACGGCATTGTGTGTGTGCGGCTGTGTCTGTGCTGCTGTGGGTGTGTGTGTGTTTGTGTTGTAGCAGGGGTGTGCTGGGCCCTGACATGATAATGCGTGTGTGCAGGTGTGTCTGTGCTGCTGTCTGGGCTGTGGGTGCGTGTGTTTGTGTTTAGCAGGAGTGTGACACTGTGTGCTGGGTTGTGACATGGCATTGTGTGTGTGCAGCTGTGTCTGCATGCTGTCTGGGCTGTGGGTGCGTGTGTTTGTGTTGTGGCAGCGGTGTGACACTGTGTGCTGGGCCCTGACATGATAACGTGTGTGTGCAGCTGTGTCTGTGCTGCTCTCTGCTGTGGGCTCGTGCCTGCATGTATATATAGTGAATATTGGGTGTGGCATAATCTGTGGGTATTTCTAAAGGCATGCATGCTATGGGTGTGGCAAGGATTATCTGTACTTTTTTTATGTACGTAGCAGATACAGGGTATGGTATTCTGTGCGTATAGAGTAGCAGTGGTTTGTATGCGAGTGTATGCATAGTTGTGATGTTTTGATGTGTATACACAGATGCATTTATGATACATTTGTGTTTTGTGTGTGGTGGACACGAGATTTGTTGCATTTGTATGCAGGGATGGCGTGACATGGAGCACATGTGTGTGGAGGGTGCAGTGAAGGAGGAAGAGTAGTTGTGGTTTGCTCTGTGGGGAGGACACATGGGGATGTGATACAGTACATGTATGCAGTGAGTGAAAGGGGAGAGATGCATCAGGCTGTCTGTGAAAGGAAGATGACAAGGCACGTAAGGGGGAGCATGTAGGGATGGGCACAGCATGCTTGGAAAGATATGATCCCCGTATTCAATTACAACTTAATTGTCTGATGCCTTATTGTTTTGCAGTGATAGAATGATAGATGCATAAGGAAGGCACAGTTGCTGGCCTTTCACACATGGGGAAATGCATAATTGTTTTCAGGCAGGAAATCACTTTATGTGTATATTTGTGTGTGTGTAATGATAGTAGGTTTCCTGTATCTGGTTCTGGGGAGGGGAAAGGAGGGCTCAACCTCACAAAGTGAAGAACCATATTCTTGTGATTCTAACCTATTCCTGTGCGTGAAGGCTTGTTCATGAACCTTCTCTTTCTTCCTCTACACTTTGCCTTCTGTTCCTTCCCAGTTCTAGCCTATGTGTTTTGAACATAAAGCAACCTTCAAAGCTAAGAGATGAGATGGAATAAAAATGTGGATAGTCTGTGATTGCAGTACACTTCTATGTAGAATCATGTTGGGTTTGGTTTGCACAGGTTTTAGGATGCATCTTTTGCTACAAGAAGTAATAAATGTCAGTGAATGAGACTGTGGATAGTGTAGTATTGGTGAAGTGATTATGATGTGACTTAATGACATGTCCTGCTTCACGTCAGTATTCCATCACACATCTTGTTCCACATTAGAGGATATGTGGTATCTTAAAATCAGTTGAATGAAATGGATTTATCTCATGTTCTAAACTTAGGTAAGATTATAGACTGAAAAACAACTAACCAAATGTCTGCAAACTGTGCCAGGGGAGGTGCAGTGTGGACATCAGGAGGAATTTCTTCAGTAAAAGGGTTGTTAAACATTGAAACAAGCTGCCTGGGGAGATGGTGCAGTCACCATCCCAGAAGGTGTTCACGAAACTGGTAGACGTGGCACTTGATGCTGTGGTTTAATTGACATGGTGATGTTTGATCAAAGGTTGGACTTGATGATCTTGGAGGAGTTTGGTTCCTAACATTAGGATTCTGTAAGCGTATATTTTCCATTTACCAAACCCCAGACATGAAATTTTCCTTTTTGATCCATTTTGATGTTCCTAATTAGATGCCTTTAGCAGTCTAAACTCAGCAAATATGGAATCTGCAAAGCCACACTGAGTTGTTGCTGTAACTGCCCAGGTAAAATCTCAAAAATTTTACCAGATAAGCCTTACCAATGTGCATTCTTATACTGAGCAGCTCCTTAGTTGCACTTGACAGCTTATAAGAAAAGGATGAAATAATACCGTTCGTGACAGTCTTTTCATATTTTTCAGGTTTTTTTATTCAATGAATGCTTATACTTGAATTTCTCTGTCTTATAGAGTTAGTCTTGTTCAGGTTATTCTTTCCCTCTTAATTCTTCATTGCTTCATAGAATTAATTTTGAGTCAGGCTTTTTAGTACAGAGGACATCAATGCACCTAAAAATCAGGAGGACTGTTAGCTTATTGCTTGCTTATTTTGGCAACACACTGGAATATTTAGCCATCTTAGTTAAATTATGTTAAAATTAGGGATAAGATGGGGCTAGCAGATGTGCAAAGTCTAAAATGAAATTCAGGTTTTCACTGAACATGCCAACTATTTTTAGGTTGGTGTAGAAAAGTAGTACTAATCGTGGGCCTGTGACAGTATTGATCTGAATCCCAGCAGAAGGCTACACGTGAACTGTTTCAGCTGTTTCATCAATTAGAAGTCAGAATAACTGCATTAATTTAATGTAAATTGTTATCAAGTGGTGTGGTAATTCTGGTAGTCTTTCTAGTGAATTAGAGATGTACATAAATGGGATATGCTAAGTAGGACAAAACCAGATGAAATTTTGACAGCAAAGAGTTCCTTCTCGAGCTAGTTTAAACAAGAGCCACAACATTCACTTGCGTTCCTTCTAATAGTCTCTTTAGGAAGGTGATCCATATTCTCCATAGATTTCTTTTTCTTTCCCTCTCCTTCCTGCCCCCATATGTTGTAGCACAATTCAAGAACTGCTACAATTTCTCATCATACTTGCCCTGTTTATTTTGGATTATTTGATTTGAATGTGATAGGGTTGGAGTTCAGCTGTCTTCCTGAGCTTTTACAAAACAGCTTTCCCACTTGAACTTTATAACACAGAGTGGGATATTCTAATTTTTTGTAAAGGTTCTGAGAAGGAAGATTGTAAACACAGTAACTTCTAAATGGGGAAAATCAGATTTGCATTCTTAAAAATGCAGGAAACCTAATCTATTGTTACAACAGAAAAATGTATACATAGGGCATTAAAAGAATGATGCACCTAAAATTCACAGCATACTGGTATCTCCTGTGTCAATTCAGTTTTCTTATTCAGGATCAAGAAATTACTTGTACGTCTCTCAAAGTTTCAACTAGTTGTTTTTGCAATTGAAGAACAAGTATTTTCTGAAGATCAAACTTTTTTCTTGACCTCATTTTTCCAAAAATGTACTGTACTGTGTCTCAAAATCTGTTTCTATAGTGTGATTCTACAAGACTGTGCAAAACCAGATTATTTTGGTGATTCCTTTTGAATCATGTTGTGATGGAAGCTCCCTTAGGTTCTATTTCAGTATGTTTGTGCACAGTCTCAAAGTTACTTGAGTGGTCAAAGGAAAGTACCTTTCTCAGATGTTTTGAATTTAGGCTTTTGCAACTTACATTTGTGTGTCTGATACTGCAGGAGGGATTCATTATTTACCTGGTCAAGGAAAAGAAAGCACAGAATCTCTAAGATGCTTAATTTTTGCTGTCTCAAATGACCTCCATCCTATCCACTCACCCCACTGCTCCCCCCAACCAAAACAAAACCCACCCAGTATGAATTTAAACGTTTAAATGGAGTAAAATAATTTCTGTTGGTAAACAGAAGAGGTAATGGAAATGTAACAATAGTTGATACAAGGCAGCTCAACTGACATAATCAACTACAGCCAATTTCCTGAGGGGTTCCCTCTGGGTTTTTATCTTCGTTGGAGGAACCACTGCACTCCTGCTAGAGGAGGACTGGAAATATGCCTTTTTCTGGACTTGCACATTTATGAGTATTTGAATCTATAAACTGCTACTGTGTAGCCCACAAAAAAAGTACTTAAAATTTGATATCAAGCTGCAGGGCTTAAAATATTTGCCATACTTCATGGTATACTCTCCTTTTCTATCCCTGTGTTTTCCTGTGTTCTCCTTGGTAGGCAGAAGAAAATAGTAAATTTGGTTTTCATTGGGTTTGATTGCTGTTCAACTGTTTAACCAGTATGTTCTGTAAATTTAAATCAAGGAGACAAGAACATCATCAAATCTGCATAAATGTGAAACTTGAGCAGTATGTCAAGTTTGTCTGTCTTCAGAGCTTGAAATTGAGGTCAGAGCTTCATAGAGCAAAGGTATTCCCGTATCATGGCTTGATGTTGCATAGTAGTAATCTATATATTAAGGGACAAAATTTCTAAATGTGCTTGTAGATTATAGACTGTTTTCAGAACTATTTCTAGAACAAAAGTATCAAGGTCATGTTATTTCTGCACAAATTCAGGGGTCATACATTTTGGCAAATACTGAGAATTGAGTGAATATCCAGTTTCTCTTCTAAATCTCAACCTATGACTTTTCTTGGCACAGTTTGAAAAAGATGTTTTGAAAATGATATTATGATGCTATTTCCTTTGAAGTCAGCTGTAATTACTGCTTGTAATAATGAAGAGTTACCTAATTTTGTCGCTTATACCTGAAAGCTTTTAGTAATTGTACTTTACATATATGGTAGCTTTTATTAATTATGCACTACATATATGGCGTGCGTAGCACAGTGCAGATGGAGGTTTACTCTTCATAGTAAAGATTTCATTCTCAATACTAGAAAAAACTTCAGTTCTGACATAGTGTTTTTGAGGCAGATCAAGGCACTGCCTTGAAATGGCTTTGTAGAAACTATAGAATCATTTCTGTAATGAACTATACATTTTATATCTGAAATGTATTTTTGAAGAGCAGTTGGGAGGGAATGTTAGTACTCAAAATTTCTGTTTCAGAGGTGCTTAGAAAAAAGGCTTCTACTTCAACCATACAGTCACTACTTAAGCTATAATTTCATTTACAGTTTGAGCTAAGTAGAATAATAAACAGCATTGCCTTTCTGCATGTGGAATTGCGTGACTGGAGGGAGGACACTGTCAGTTCAAATTAGAATGGTGCAAACTCCTGGGGAAATGGACCTGCAGAAGAATCTCTGTGTGAACACTCCGTGAGGATTTCAGGTCTCTGTTGTCATACCATCAGCCTGTTAGTTTGTGTGCTGATATTGGAGACTGGGAATAAAATTTAGCCATATGTATGTCAGTAAAAACAGCTACATGCAGAAGTGGTGAGTCAGGAGTTTTGAAAAATGTTCTCTGAAGGGCTCTGATGAATCTGTGATGTGGATTAAATTTGGATGGCTGAGACTGAATGGCTATCCCTAACCAAGTATTGCTGCATTAAAATGGATGGACACTTTTTTTTTCTTGGACACAACTTTTCTCTCAGACTGATTTCTTTCAGAAATGTACCATGCTCTGAATGCTTTGAGAATATGTATTTATAGCATGATTTTACAAGACTGCATGACAACAAATGGGTTACTTTTGTGATGACACAAATTGTGGTTCGAGTGCACAGTCCTTGTGGATGTTGTGATGGAAGCTGGCTTAGAATTTACTCCAGTATTTCTGCTTAGAGTCTCAAAGTTACTTGAGTGGTCAAAGAAAAGTACGTTTCTCAGGTGTTTTGAACTTAGGCTTCTGAAAATTCAATTTGAGGCTCTGCTTGATGCTTAAGGAGGGATTTGTCATTACAGAATCTGTAAGATGTATAATCAACCTTGTACCCTTGTGATGGGCTACAGGCAACAGCTGCTTTTTCCATCTGTTTTTAATTTTCTGCCATGGATCTGTTGCTCTCCAAGCTTATAAAGTAGATTATGTAGCTTATAAAGTAGTTTCCCCATGTTACACTTTAAAGTGATTTGTAGATTGGACTATTAATTGAATGCTTTATTTTAATTTTATTTTTTTAGGAATGATGTTTAAATGCATCATCCTGTACTGTTTTTATTTGAAAGGGCATAATCTTAAGAGAGGAGTAATGGATAATTACCTGAAAAAGAAAATATTCAGTAATTGATTAATTTTATTTTTTTTTTAAAGGCAAACTGAAGAAAAGATTTGCCAATCAGTATATGACTAACAGGTGATGAGGATAAAACTTCATAAAACCTGTTTTTTCAGCTGTCTATCTGTGTATGTTTAAAGAATACGTGGGGATGCAATTAACAGCTTTTTCCAAGTTTCTTAGTGTTTAAGTGGTAGTTCTGGGATTTTATTTTTTTTTCTTTCTTGATCTGAACCAGTCTCTAGTCATGGAAAGTTAGGTGAGGAGTAGTTTATTTTTCCATGTGGTTCAGGTTTGTTTTGCCATCTCCGGTAGTGGTTAGAGCAAGATGCCTTAAAAGGGAAAGTGTGAGCTTGGTAGATCATAACCTGAGTGAAAGGTTAGTCTTCCATGATCCTATCTCAGAGCAATATGGGGGAAGCAGAGCTTGCAAACCTTTTTTTACAAATAATAGTGTAATGCCAGTTTCTTTTGGTGAGGTATTGGAGCGAACATATTTTCTGTCATGCAGGCTACTGAACATTAGTTACATAGTAGCAGGTATTGATAAAATGTTATCTTTCAACTGAATTTTAAGCCTGAACGTAATTAGGTCAATCACTAATTCTGCAAACCATTGGATTTCCCCTTCATAACTTTTAATAAGCAAACGTAGGAACTATCACACGGGAGTGAGAGGGTTGCTCTCTCTTTGGTGACTTAGTAGGAAACGAGGCTGAGTCTTGCATTAAGGGGTGGCCAGCTCAACTCACAGATGGGTTGAACCTGTTACACCATAATGCCGTGGCTGCTTGCAGGAGTGAAGCTGTACTCTTTAAATGACTGGATTGGTGATTTCCAAATATGTTGTTGGCAATAAGTGACTGCCCTTTTGAAAAATGCACAGGAAAGGGTGATATGTGTGCTAATTGATCAATGAGTATGAGCTGATATTCTCAAGGCAGCAGGAAAGGCAACCTTCAAGCACCTTGTGCTCTGCACTAGGAGGCAGTTGAGTTGGAACAGCAAAAGGCTTCCAGGTAGAGTTGTACAGCTGTGGACATTAGCTCTGAAGTTTACAAATGACCTTGATCTATCACCCAATGAGAACAGGGTCTTTCAGAGCCAGGCTGATGCCCTCCAGTAAAATCTGAATGATGTGGTAGGAATACCATTGCTGGCTAAACAAGAATGATGACTCTTCTGGAAGAAAATCAAACAGCAAAGTGGGCAGTGTGGTCAGCTGCTTCTGCCTGAAAGGTTTTATTGTATTGGACAGCACTTACTCTGGGGGAACTTTAAAAGCATTATGGCACTTATAAGCAGCCCTAAGTCACTGGAAGGCATTATGGAAAGACAGAGAGATGTTCTCAGGTGTATCTGATCTTGTTCTCTGAAGGTGAGCCTTAACTGTTTAAGGCGACCAGCACAATAAGAACAAAAGTATTTGATATGAGGTGTTGCTTTTGATCAGTCAGTTTGTCACAGTGCTGGAAGAGAAAATATCCCAAGGAAAGACCAGTGCAAAACATCTATCAGGTATCTGGCAGGAAGGAGGAAGCTGTAAGTCTACTGAGGACCATGCCCTGGGCTCCAGTAGGGAGTGTCCAAAGGGAAAAAAGGGTTAGCAAGTTAGCAACCACAGCAGGCTGGGATGGCTGGGATTTTGAAGTGCACAAAGTCAAAGCCTGAGTCAGAGGAGGGTGAGCAGCTGGAGCATAGGAATGACAGCCTGAAGGGCAGACAGTGTCTGTGTGTTGAAATAAAAGACTTTGCCAGTGTGTCTCTGCTGTAGACAAGATTCAAGATAGGATCGCATTTCAAGGTTCACTTTGGCATGTCATATTTTTTATTGACTGTACCGAAAGCTTTACCGTGGGTTCTAATTTAGCACCAGTCCTGTGCCATCAGCTTTTGTGCCTTCAATATCACTTATTTCTGTTCTGTTGGCAATGCATATCCTAATGCTCCCTTTGTTGCTTGCATAGGGTTATGTTTTGCCACTTCCGTGGTGTTAAATGATTCTGCCTGTCTGATGCATTGATTGCACATTTTTGGAGGAAGTGCCAGCAATTCTCTGAGCACCAGGAATTCTCTGAGCACTAGGGAATACTCATACTATAGTGTAACCTATGAGAGAATCTGAAATTTGTGGTAAAGGAATGCTGTTTTCCCTTTTCTTCTTCCTCCTCCATTTTTCTGGTGTGTTTAAATAGAGAGCTTTTTAGGGTGCCATTCATTACTTTAGCGTGCTCATGAGCTGCTCTGGGTAGCAAAGCTGATCTGCTGGTTCTCCTGCCACTATAGCAGCAGGCAGTTTCAGTAGCAAAGGGAAGGGAAAATTGCACAGGGAACAGCTAGGTGTCTGCACTGAGGAGGAGAGGTGTGCAGCAAGCTGCTGAGTTTTGTGGTTGTCAAAAAAAATCTTCACATCAGGGGAACTGAATAAAACTGTTATTTTGTCAGGATTTTAATTTAAAACATCTTGTTTTTACTGTGTCTATTACTGCATAAATAATACTCAATAAATGCTGTTCTTGCCAGTGAAAACTTGATGCTTTATACACATGGCAATATTTACAATGAAACCAGGACATGTGCTTTGTCAACCACAGAAGGGAAATATATGGATTTAATTCTAACCTACTGTCTCCTTTGGTGAAAACAACCCAATATTGTGTCTTTTTCCGGACTTGATAAATACTTCAGTCTTGTTTTCAACATACATGTCTTCTCTTTTTGCTATGCTCTTGAGAGTCTTTCACACTTCATCTTCCACCTTTCCCAAATCTACTTTTGTCCATAATTCCTTTAGCATGCTATTAAGCAAGGCTATTTTTGAGAGTCTGGGGGTTTAATAACTTTTGATTTGAAAAGTTGACAGGTTGAAAGTCCTTATCTACTCTGATTTTAGTGGAAATTAGATACATAAATATCTCTGTGGAACTGAGCCATAATGGATGAGCTACTAGCAAAACTGTTTTATCTGTAAAGAAAAGAGTCCTCTTCAGTAGAGGACTGAATGACAACTGAAATTACATCCTTTAAAAAAAATATGGACTGTCACCAAAATTAATAGTATAATCTTATTTTGATCTTGAAATAACTCCATTAGAGAAGATTTCTTCATATCACTAATTCTGATGGAAACAGGAGACCTTTATCACTAACTGTTAGACCAGAAGAGATTAATATGTGTTGCTTTCAATGGTGGCAAGCTAACTGTGGGATACCAAGAAGTTATATTCTAGGACTAGTGGCATTTAGTATGTTTAATAATATGGAAGGGGAAGGAAAATGGGGAGATTATTCTTTTTGGGTTTCACAGATTTACCCAGTGGATGCTTGATTTATATGATAAAGAGATTTTTAAAAAGTGTAGTTGCTGAAGAAATATAGTGTAAGAAAGAATCAGATAATCTTTTAAGAAAATAGTCCCTTTTTAGGTCATTATAACCCATTTTCAAAAGTACAGTGAAAACACTAGCAAGAGAGGTCAGTTAAGGAATGTAAGAAATGGCTCAAGATTCAAGGAATAAGCAATTAGAATTTTTTCTTATGGGGTTTGTTTTGTTTGTTCTCATAATTCCTATAAAATATAGAGAACTTCTGTGTCTCTTCTTCTGTTTACAGGAAATTTAGAACTGGTTTGAAAATTACATTTATTACATATGTTCAATCTCACATATCCTTTTTCCTTGTGCACAGATTTGTCTATTGCATTTGGGGCTTTTATACAGTTAAAACCACACTTTTCAAGAGTTTGAGATACCCTGTCAGTAACACAGTCAAACTTGCTACCAAATGCAAGGCAAAGAGAGGAGAAATATTCTTTTTGCATCCATGGTATGCTTAATTGTTGTTTTGGATAATTGTGTACAGGTATTTTGAGGGCATGACACTGTCAGCACCATCTGTAACTGAAGAAAAATAAGTCTTGACAAGAATACTTTTTAGAATATTTTTTACAGTGATTGAACACTTCCTTGATTGATTGGGTTTTTTTTTTATAAATAGGAGCAGAAAGCTAGAGGTTATATAATAAAAAATGAAGTAAAAAATAAGAACAACAGCACTGTTTACTTCAGAGAAGGGATACATGAATGTACATGAATTTTAAATTATCAGAAACTATTCAAAGAATAGATACATTATCCTGTTTACACCCTCTGTCTTTTCTCTCTGCTTGCATGCATTCCAAATTGTGTTACAAGTGTTCCTCTGGAAGATGACTGCCCCAGTTGTCCTGTGTCTGTTCTCTATTCGGGGAAAACATATTGAAGAGCCTTTAAAGAAGCCCCTCTCGTCCTCTGAGATGCAAATTCAGTATGGCTCTAGAGGGTAATAAACTTCTGCAGAGTAAAAGAGTACTATAAAAAGCCACTTTCATTTTTCTTAGTGTACTTACTCCATAATAATAATAATACTTTATGGTATGAGAACGGTAGTTTATGTACGCAAGAACACATAAAAGTTACTGTTGGAGGGAAAGCAGCCCTTTTTTGTTTGTGGCCACATCTGTGATTTGTGTAGCAGGCATGGTACTTTGTGGGGCTGGGCATGTTGCACACTTACAGTGTGCAGTAAAAGCTGCATTTTTTTAACTGGGATTCCTAAATGAGCCATATTGGTCACATATATTGTCATGTATTTAGAATAGTTTGTCTGTCCAACTTGAACGTTAGAATTATCTTGCCTAAACATAATAAGCCTTTTTTCCTGTAAGAGTTGCCAGTTTGGTGGTAGGTTCAGCTTTTCAGCTTGGCCCCGGTAGAAAAATGCTATTCTCAAAAATCTGTGCTATGATTTGTAGCAATTTCACTTTTTAATGCAGGAGTTGATGAATAGTTGGAAATACTCTAAAGGCTTGAGCATGCATTATAACTGTGTTAAATAGTAACTTGTCTCATACCTTACCAGCTTAGATGTTGTGTTACCCTCACACAGTGAGCACATATATATATATCTCTCCATGTTACTGTATGTTTGAGAAGCTACGGTGTAAAGAAAAACTGGATAATAACAGCTTTTATATAGGCAAAGTGAGGGCACACACATAAACTAGTAGCAGTCCAGAAAGTAGCTTTATTTAAAAATATATACTTATGTATATAAGTGGGAAGGGTATGCTAGATGATGTAACTTTTGAAGAACTATCTGCTTCTATAGGATAATTACGAGGATTTTTTGTAGTCTGTGGTACTGGATGTTCAGATTCTCAACCGGAATTAATGACATCTAAAGTTCACTTTTTTACCACAAACCTTGTGTGCTCTCACAGAGGTAACATCCTTTTGTTGCAACTTATTTTTTTAACCTGTAATGCACAAGAAAACTTCCTCACCTTGCTCCTTGGTGATCTTAAGTTCTATGGGAATGGTGTATATGCCCCCTTTTTCTGAATGAGTGATGCAGTAAACACATTTAGGCCTATGTTTTGACTGTTCTTAAAAAAAAAAATCCCAATGCTATTGTTTTCAGGGTAGAAGCTGCAAACTGTGAGTAGCATATAATATCAAAATGGCATGCATGCAGATAATTCATAAACCTATGAGCTGTCAAACTCAGAAGCAGTCAACCAGTTCTAAAAATGGTGTGGATGTACATGGTGTATTTAAGCCTAAAGGCTGAAAATATCAACAGCAGTGGATATAAGTGGATATTGGATATAAGACACAACCAGGGCAAAGCTGAACCTGTGGTCAGCCATGTGGAACTGGTTAAAGCCACCGACTCTCTTCTGAAGGAACTAGAATTGTCCTTTTGTCATGGTTGTGCATGGTTGGTTTACATACACTTTGAATGTCTGTAGTCCTGAGTCTGTGAATAATTATGCTGCTCCAGTTGCCGGAAAAGGCAGCTTGGTTAAACTTGTCAGTCCTGTTGAAAGTTGACAGTTTTATTGTTCTTAGATGCATGAATAACCGTGCACAGAAGTAGTGGGTGAAGAAATTTGTGTTAAAATTGAAACAGTAGTATGCAGTTAGACCTGAAATCAGCCTAGGATGTACTGGAAGAGAAAAAGGGTTCTTGACAGCAGCCAGAAGGAGGTTCAAGTTTTCAAATCTTGGAGTATTTTTGAGGGAGATATTTTCAAAATTCCCAGATCTGTACTTTCTGCTGACTCCCTTCTTTTGTGAAGAGAGAGCCAAGCTTATGTTTGACTTTTTTTTCATTCTTTGCTTTGATGTAGCATTTTTCAGAACCACCTCTTGTTGTGCTTCCTTTTTGGTTGTTTGGGGTTTTTTTGTTTGGTTTTGTTTCTTTTTAACAAGGGAGCAAAACAAATAGTTGCCAAATATGTGTCTGGATAGTAGAACAAAAAAGGGACGATACCCTGATGCTTAAGTCAGTGACAGCTTATTCTTAGTGAAGGGAGTAGATTTCTTTCAATTGTTTTTCATGTTTCTGTTTCGTATGATTTTCGTATTTACCTATTAGTGTTTAGAATACTCATCTGTTTTGTGTCCTTCTTTTTAGTTACTGTTTCTGGTGTTTTGGATAGTAAATGGACTCTATAAAGGTCTTCTCTTTACACGGGAAGTAGTTGCTTGTGACTTTGCCATGGTTCCTTACATTCCAGTTCACCATTGTTTTGTTTATTGCTGTGTTTCTCTGTTAAAATTTCTCAAACCTAAATATTTACAGTAAGTTGTTGAAGCAAGAGCAAGACTTCAAGGAGTTAACTGAATTAGTAAAAGTATTTTGCTTTGCTGCGCTAGGGGAGAAAATTGTCTGATATTTTGTTTTAGCTTGTTACTCTGTTCTGTCCAATGTCCTGTTCTGTCCTGCTTAGTAGACCAGAGTGTGTTCGTTATAGAAAGAATGGTAGGAGGAAAACACAATAGAATACAAGGCCATAAATCTAGTAGATTTTGATGTTTAAAGTAGATATAAGAGGCACAGAGCCATGACTTTGTAAGCTTGAAGAAGCTGGGTCAGGTGAAGCTGATGAAGAGTATCAAAAATGACCACCAGGGGATGAAGTAAGAAGAGGAAAGCACCCTAAAAGTTGAGCCAAAAGAAGATTCTCAAAAGCCCCCGCTGGACTCTGCCTCTGTCATTAATATGTATGCTTAGATATTGTAATCAGATGAATATGTACGTAGAGATGTTGCAATCATGCATTTAGACACTATCAATTCCCCTGGTTGGCATTAATAGTTCGAGCTAGTTTGTCCAGCATGAGCTGGCTAGCTTCCCAATGTTGGCTGTAAATACCTGCTGCTAAAAGACAAAAAAAAAAAAAGTTCTCTTAGCAGTTCTTTTTATTCCGAGGTTTTTTGGCATCGTTGTAATCTGGTCAAAATCTCCTTTGTTTTAGTCTTTGTATGTAACTGTTGACTGATCCTTTTCTCCTTTTGCACAAACAATTTCCTGTATAATCTTAGAATTGCCTGCTTTTTCCCCTCAGCATTTTCTTTTAGTCTCTCCATGTTCTTTTCCTTAGGAGATATGTTAGTAAAATGAAGTCCTGGGTGACAGGTATTTTCAGTTTTTCTGGTAGCATTTCTTGACGTGCTTCCTTTGCTTGTATAGTAGTTGCTGTGCTATCTGTGGCACTAAAGTCTTTAAATCTGTAGATTATAATATTTTATCTATATATATCTGGACTATATATTTGCACTGTAAACACTGAAGGGAGTGGCCTGAATGACTGGAAAGTGTCCACTTTATTTTTTGTGATGGGGCAGTTTTAGGAGTGTGCATCTAGTGTGTGTTTGTATGTGTCTTGTTCTTCCTCGAAGTTTCACTGCTGCCTAAAATACTCCTTTGTGGGGTGTAAGTGTGCCTCTGATTGCTTGTTTCATGGTTATTAAGTTGCTCCACAATTTTTGTGTGGTTGAATCTTAGCACTAGGGAAGAGCAGGTGTATGTGGGAGGTGTGGCCTTGTTTTGAATATTGGAATAATCTTATGGTATTAACAACTAATATGTTGAAAACTTGACATTAACAGTATTAAGCACCTAAGTAAAAGATAAAAAACCTCTTTAAAAGCTGTTTTTCTTGTTGGTCTTTAAAATGGTGTTTTTTCTGTCTGTTTCTAGGTTTTCTCAAATAATGATGAGGCCCTTATTAACAAAAAACTACCCAAAGAACTTCTGTTAAGGTAATTTTACATGATGTGTTAAGGAGTAAAAACCTGAGGACTGTACATTGCTTATGTAGCTTACAGGCTGTCCAGTGTTATTGATTCTTAATTAAATCCTCTTGACATAAGTAACAACATACTTGATTTAGTTCTTGGAATTCTTGAACTTGCTGTCTTGATTTGTTTTAATGTGTTCAAATTGCACCATACCATGGAACATGTCATTTAACAGAAAAAGAAGTGAAATGAAATGTCCAAAAAACTTAGGTGTACCGAGTAGTGAGCTCTTCCATCCATACTGCACAATATTTATCTGTCTGAAGAGCTTATAATCCTTTCTCTAATGTAGTTCACTCTCTGTGTCATGAACTTTATTATAGCAAAATAAAATACAAATTCCACTTCAAAGCTTCCCAAAATGTCGCCACAGTGAAAAGCACTGTCTGTTACCATTCCTACCTGCTTGTGTTATATAAAGCAGACTCAACAGGAGGATCTTATTGTAGTCATTCAGTTGTTCATAAATTTTATCAGCTTGCTGGTGTATGAGTGGATCATTTTGCAAAGTTAGCTGCAACACCAAGATCAGTAAGTTCAGTGACTGAGACACATTAATCGATGTCTTCATGCCCTCAAATTGTTGAAAGTTGATTTCAAGCAAAGTATAAACTGCCAAATGTGGAACTATTGCTTGACTGGGTGTGACCACTCAAGAGATAGAGCTGAACCAGCTCACCATCTTCTGTACCTAAGTATAGGTTTTATTACAGGCCACTCTTTAAGGTGAAAGAAAAAAAGGAAAAAAGTGTTCACTTATAACGGTGCAACTACAGGTTTTAGTGATAGTGTTATTCAAACTGAGCTGATGATTTTGTCTAATACACTAAAGAGATGTTTGGGTTAGATTTTATTTATGTCATTGCTTCCTGTCTGATTTGAAGTGAAAGAGTGTCTCAACCACATTTTGCATCTTGTGCCTGAAGAAAGTGTTCCTAAAAACATTATCACTTCTTTTAGTAACTTCACTATCACAGCACTCTCTTGGTGGTATTAAAGAATCAGGCAGTTGTTAAAGGAATTGAATTTTAAAAGGATTTTCATTTTTGTTGAGAAACATTCTGTATGGTTGCAGACTGTAAATTAGACTCTGTGAACTGTTTAGAAGGTGTGACTAAAAGAGACATGTCACTGAATGGTGGCCTGAACAGAAATTCTAATAACTTTGCTTTGTTACGTTCAATGCCACACATGAACCACAAGGTAAAAGTCAATTTAATATGCTGCCTCCATAGCTAAGAGTCACAATCTGCAAGCACTTCTTTTCTGGCATTAGGACTCTCCAAGTATTTGTAGAAATCACTATCCTTTTCACTGTTATGGATGCCTAGTATCCTGTGTATGTAATTGAACATAATTTGTTGATGTGGTTTAGACAGTGAAAAGTATCCTGCAGTGAGATAGTAAGGACATCTCACTGCATCATTTGAAAGAACTTACTGAATATATAGTATGCCTCAGTTTTCACACAGCACAAAAAGAAAATATTTGTGAGGCTATATAGATATTGAATTCTTAAATTGCTGAGGCTATGCTAATTACATGAGTAGCATCTATAAAATTAATGTGTTGAGGTTTACTGTGAGAATTCCTGCATTCAACTTCTAGGTGTCGGTTTCTGGAACTGTGTATTGCAACACCAAATTTGGTAAGTTCTTTAAAATGTTAAATAGGGAGTAGCTAGTTTGTTTCATTGGGATAGCTTACTGTACAGGGCATTTTCTGAAGGTCAACAAAGGCAAATGCACCTGGGGAAAAATAACTCCATACACGAGCAGAGACTGGGAGACAACCTGCTGGAAAGTAGCTCTGTGGGGAAGGACCTGTGGGTCCTGGTGGGCAACAAGCTGTCCATGAGCCAGTAGTATGCTCTTGTGGCCAAGAAGGCCAATGGTATCCTGGGCTGCATTAGGAAGAGCATTGCCAGCAGGTAAAGGGAGGTGATCCTGCTGCTCTGCTCAGCTCTGGTGAGGCCACATCTGGAGTGCTGTGTCCTGTTCTGGTCTCTTCAGTACAAGAGAAACATGGAGCTCCTGGAGCGGGCCCAGCAGAGGGCAAGAAGGTTAAGGGACTGAAGCATCTCTCTTATGAGGAAAGGCTGAGGTAGTTGGGCCTGCTTGGCCTTGAGAAGACATGACTGAGAGGGGCCCTCATCAATGTCTATAAATATCTGAAGGGAGGGTGTCAAGGGAATGGAGCCAGACTCTTCTTGGTGGTGCCAAGCAATAGGACAGGAGTCAATGGGCAGAAAGTGAAGCACGGGAGGTTCCACCTGGATATGAGGAAGAACTTCTTTACCGTGGGAGTGGTTGTGCAGTGGAACAGGCTCCCCAGAGAGGTTGTGGAGTCTCTGTTACTGGAGATATTCAAGAACCGTCTGGACACAACGCTGTGCCATGTGCTCTGAGAGGACCCTGCTTGAGTGGGGGCATTGGGCCCGGTGACCCTTCCAACTGTATCCCTTCTGTGATTTTAAAGAACTCAATGGGGAAAAAAAAAAGCAATGTGTACAAGTAATTGTGACTTAGCTGTTAGTTTTTGTGTTCAAGATAACTTCTTGCAAAGCAACTTGAAACATATATAGGCTTACCATGAATTTGGCCACTGAGGAAGTGGTGCAGCTAGTCCCTGCTAGTGCAGTAACTGTTGTGGCAGTGTTTAAAGTTTTCTGCATGGTTTAAAGCCTTCCTGGGGCTGGAATGACAATAAAATATTCCAGGCCAAGCATACACAGAACTGATTCAGCCAACCATCTGTTTCTTGTGCTCATATGTCCTTTTTTGAAATTGAACAGTGATTTACTAAAGTAACATTGCAGCTGTAGCCAGTGAAGTTGACAATCTGAGAAACTGAACTGAAACAGTCAGCTTTCTCAGTAAAGAACATGATGATTTCATGCTGAATGCTGGGACTCAGTCTGCTGTGCCAGAGAGACATAAAGTGCATGTTTCGTTGTGCCCACAATTTTGTGCTGACCATCAACGTTTTGGAATGGAGAGAAAGGGCATGGGTGAGAAAGGTGCTCTGTAAACCCCTCTTTTTGAAATTGTACTGCTGCAGAGGCCAGCTAACAAGGTCAGTGGCAGGGCATGGTAGAGGGAGTGTTAAGATGGGACATGCATCTGAGTTTTCATCCCTGAAAAGTGTAGATACCTAGGGAAATTTCAGGGCACAGACCTGGCTGCCTAAAGATTTGTCAGTGGGGAATTTGTTTAATTTGCCTGCACGTAAAGGCTTTAGCAGGATTGACTCTGGACGTCTTTCAAACCTAAACCAGTTTATGCTCATGCTGCAACATGTTTTAAAATAGTCTTGCCCTGTGGTTATGACAGGGGAGATTAAAAACTGCCACACTGAATGTAATTAATGTTCTAATTATTTTTCCTTTTTTTACTAAGCAGTCTACCTTTTCATTATATGGAGAGTAAACCAGTTGCAACGGAAGCATTTTCTTCACGGTGCTGGGACTGGGTAGTAAATACTGTTGAAAGTGTCTTCAAATGCACTTAGTTTGTTGTTTAATTGTATCAGATATGTATGAAAACTGTTAGAAAGCACTATGTCCCCTTTAAAGAGGCCTGTGGCAGATCTTGGAATGATTAGGATGTCCCCCCAGGTTCCTCAAAATGGTCATCCTGCTACATGAGGATCAGCACGGCCAAGTCAGATATGGCGATGCACTCTCTGAGCGCTTTCCAATAACCAGTGGTGTGAAACAAGGTTGCATTCTCGCACCAACCCTCTTCACAATCTTCAGCATGATGCTCCAAAGGGCCATGGCAGACCTCGATGAAGAAAACGGTATCTACATCCGATATTGTACCGATGGAAGCCTATTCAGCCTAAGGCAACTGAAGGCCCACACTAAGACCATGAATTACCTTGTCCATGAGCTGCTTTTTGCTGACGATGCCGCCCTGGTTGCTCACACAGAAGCAGCTCTGCAGCGCTTAACATCCTGCTTTGCAGAGGCTGCTGAGCTCTTTGGGCTGGAAGTCAGCCTGAGGAACCTGCACCTCAGGAACTCTTCCATCATCCCCACATCACCATAGGTGAATCAGAGCTTAAGTCAGTCCAGCAGTTCAGCTCTCTGGGAAGCATCATTTCCTCAGTCAGTAAGATTGACAAAGAGATAGACAACAGGTTAGCAAAGGCATACAGATCTTTCAGGAAACTCCATAAAAGAGTCTGCGCAATAAACACCTGAAGAAAAGTACAAAGATTAGTGTCTACAGAGCCATTGTACTTTCTACCCTTCTCTATGTGTCTGAATCATGGGTCATCTACCGCCACCTGCGACTCCTCAAGCGCTTCCATCAGCGCTGCCTCTGTACAGTCCTAAACATCTACTGGTCTGATTACGTGACTAATGTGTCTGTCCTTGAACAGGCAGAGATCACCAGTATTGAGGCCACACTGCTGAGAACGCAGCCGTGCTGGGCAGGGTACGTCTCCAGGATGGAGGATCACCCCCTCCCTAAGAT
>JAWWTY010000077.1:54149905-54210925 GCA_035222235.1 Margarornis squamiger
ACTTGCCTATCTCACATTGGCCTTTTTAGCCACCAGCGTGCTTGCAGCAAGCGTGGGTGAAGCCCTTCCCAAATCTTCATTCACGAAGCCTAGCCTTGAAGACTATGCTTGTAAGTAAATGGTTGAGACCCCCAGCTTCTCAGGCAAGAAACTCATTTGAAAGGATAAGAAACCAGAGATTATTTGTTCCTTCTCAAGCAGACCCAGATAATTGGGCAGAGGAGGAAGAAGATATCTGACTAATATGGACAGTGGTGGTTTTGAAGAAGACCCTTGTTTGGAGGAGCCGATTGTGCTTTTAGGTATGTAGAATACCTGGAGTGGAGAGACAGAGGTGTCTAATTTGTAACTTTTTCTGGAAAAACTGAAAAATACAAACTTTTGTCTGAGGCAGTTCTTAGTTGGTAAGAATTTCGTAAGCAGACAAACAATAGATGTGTTTTGACAAGGGAAAGAAAAAAAAAATCTCTCATCTCGGACATCATTTGTTTTCCACACTTCAAGGATTTGTATAGTTAAATAGGGCTAGATTTCACCCTGAGTAGCTGAGGCTGCAGTTCAGTGTTTGACAGTCTCAGGGAAACTTTCCAGTTTTATAACACACATGCAATCTTTTATTTTAATTTTAGGCTGTTTTGCATGTCTTCAAAGTCCTCTGTGGTAGTCTGCCAAGCAGTTACAATGTAAATATTTAGAATTACAAACAGCCAGATTGATTCAGGTATATAAACTGCATTCGTACAGATTATGAAACAAATTGGTTGTATAGAAGTTGCTTATGAAAGTAAAACTTCTTTTCCATGTATTTAAGCAAATCTATGTTTTTTGTAAAGCAAATTCTAGTAGGGCTTTGCACAAGTAATTTTTATTAAGTAAGTCTTTTGATTTAACATGCCTAAAATACATTTATCAAAAGAAGTTTATTAGTGCAGAGAAGTGCTAATTCACACTATTCAGTACAGAAAGCTCCTTTAGCGGTTTGTTAACTAGAAATATGAAGGCTAACATTGGCAAGAAGCAAGTAGAATAATTTCAAAGTCTGATTTGGTTCTGAGGAGTCATATATTCATTTCCAGTGACCCTCACCTCCAAAAAAACCAGTGATGAGAATATCAACAGAGCAAGTGATCCAAATGAGCCACAGGCACAAGTCATGAACTAGATAAAGCTTTTGAAAATTAAATATTTTGATCTTTAGCCAGGGAAACAACAGGATTATAATTATTTTAGCACTGTTTAAGATTTACTTGGGGCTTTCAGAATCCCTATGTGCTTTGGCAGCAATTGAGAAGTAGTAGCACACTACCAATACTATTTTTACTTGTTTTAACATGATCTACCTAATGTTAAAATGTGTAGTCATTTAGATTTTCTCTATCTTCAGCCTTCAAGATACAGTATCTAACTTCAAATAGACATTGAGAATGCAACAAATTGCAGCTTTTGGATTAAGCAGCTTTTGTTAAAAAAAAATTATGGTTTTTTTCTGGTGATGGGATGGGTTTTTAAACTTTCCAGTGATTTACTTTGTATTCAGGACAGAACTTGGGCTGTGTCTGAGGAGACTAAAGACTCAATCAATAGCTTGGTGGTCAGCATACCCCCTTCAGAGTGTGGAAAAGGTCTCGTTGATATTTTTTTTTTTTTTTTTTACACATGTATTGTTTGTCTGCTTATGAAATTCTTACCAAGATCAATTCCAGATGCAAGTTTATATTTTTCAGTTCTTTGCCTCACCAGTCGGCACTTTGAACATATTTTCTGGCTTCTTTGTATGAGATGCTAAACATTTGCAAGTGATTATATGAACAATTCAGTTTGGCCTTTTGAAATTTGAGTAGGTAGCTGCAATCCTCTATTTTGTATGTTTAAGTGATTTGATTTTGTTCACAAACAGCTGCAAGAGTAAGCTTAAAACTGAATTTTTGGGCAGAGATATTTTTGAGTTGGAATTCCTGTAAAAATGTGAGTGAGAGGCTTGAAGAGCAGGAACAGAAAATTACACACGAGTGCCCTTGTGTTAATGAAGAAGAGGAGATTTGGAAATGGAAGAAGATTCTTTTTGTGTCAAGATGCTGAATAAGACTTGTGAATTTTGAAAACAAAACGCTTTCTTTAATGTTTCTGCTTGAACAATTGGGACTTCCTTATAAATGGAGTGCTTCAACATTATTTGGTCCCAGTACAGGTATTATCTCTAGTAAGAACATGCTTGTGACAAAGGATTAGTCACACTGGAACAAACTAAAGTAAATAAGCATTTGGAACAAGAGTAACAGCTAAAGGGGATATAGCAATGACTGACATAAGTCTTGGAATCATATTTTACCATTTATTTCATTTTGTTTTTCTTTTCTTTGCTATTGAGCCTGTCTTGAGAATCTCTTATTTAATGAAGACTTAATTCCATTTAGAGCTTTACTTACCATGAAACTGGAGTTCTGTTTAAACTTGGTATCTTAATTTGCTAATGGTCAATATTAAATGTTCAAAAGTATCGGTGCTTTTTGTATGGGGTTTTGGGAGATAGAGGGTGAAATATTGTTCTTTCATGTGAAAAGTGCCATCAAAACAAAAAAAAACAATCAAAAGATAGTTCTACTTTCTATAATTTATTATTTTTTTTTTTAAATATTGATGCTAGGCAGTTTAAATAAAAGTACTACATATAAAAGTACTTAGAGCTTTTATGTCTGTAACTCAATGAAGTATTTACAGGAGAGGTGAGCTTTATTATCTGTGTGTTCATGATGCAGATGCAGGCATCAGGAATAGAAGTCTTTGGTTCAAGGTCATGCTCCAGGCCGATAGCAGAGCTGCAGGTTGGCCCAGGTCTACTGAAACCTACTCCAGCAACTGACCCAAGTGCATGACCTTTATGGCAGTAGTGGTCATGGATTATGGAGCATCCCCAGGCTGCACGTCACCACTGCATCATGTTATTTGTCTACATCTTTACTTAGTGCAACGTTGGTATAGGTGATTTTTGGTTATTTGGTGTCCAAACTATAATGCCTTCACTTGTGGCCAAAGATAGACTGTAGGGTGGCTGGATTTGCCAGCAGATTGAATTGGAATTGTGGGTTGCAAGTTAAACCACTCTGAACTAATAATTAGACTAACCGCTTTTATGTAGTTAAGATGTCTTATAGTTGCCAAATTTGTACTTCATAAAAATAAAATTTATATTAAGAATTTATAGGCTAGCTGAGGCTGGAAAATTAAACAGAACTGGCCCTTCTTGAAGGGCATTTGGTTTCAGGTTCTAAGAGCATTACATACTGAAAGTGTTGATGTTCTGTTGCACGTGGTCGTACTTTGCAAGTAAGTAAAACTTTCTTTTAAAGAATGAGTAATATGATCCATTTGTCTTACAAGTAATATTTAGGCCATAAAAACTTAGATGCTGCCCTCTTTAAAATGAGTCCAGCAAAGCTGATTATTTGTAGAAAAAGCTGATTTCTGTTTCAAGTGAAAATAGATGTCAGGCATCCTGTAGTCAGCCTGTTATTTTGCAATTGCCAATATTTATGTAAGGATTGTGTAGCAATAAGCTGCTGGGCAAAAGAAAAGGAGATTTAGCTTGTAAAGTAATGTTTTTTGGTGCCATTGTTTGTAATTGAAAGACTTGCTATGTAGATCAGCTGAGAAAGACCTGAGTTTTTTTCTTGTTGGAAACTACAGGGTGAAGTTAATAGAAAATTTTGGAGCATGTAACAGAGTTTCTAGTTTACGTGCTTTACTTTACAAAATAGTTCCTCTCTAGTGAAAAGGGATTTGTTTTCATAATTGACCTCTAAGGTCAAGCATTAGATGAGTCAATGGATGTGTGCTTTATGTAACAGTTGGTGTTGGTCAGCCTTTTATGACATGCTACTGAAGAAGATGCTTCACAGGAATGAGCTAAAAGATTTTTTCAATAGAAAATAGTCAGGTTCCTTAAGATTTAAATATGCCTCGCTCTTTGTATTTCTAGGACAAGTGTTATTTTGTGGTTTTGTTGAATAAGGTATTATAGGCCTATGCTGGTTTCAAGGTAAACCAGCAGGAGAAATGAACCCAACTCAAGAGAGATTACAAGTCAGAGTTACAATTTACTAAAATGATTGCAATAAATACAACAATACAGAGAAAAAAACCTGCTTTTAACCCACAAAAACCAGATGTATAACCTGGCACCCTGGGGCACAAACAGAATGGTGTTCATCAGCCCCTGTGCTGAGCACCACTCAGTGGGTCCCCCTGAGTACAAAGTAAAGGAAAGGAAAACCTCTTGGTGAGGATGATGGTCACAGTCTGGTCGAGAGTGGCAGTCGCAGTTGTGTTGAGGTTCTGTTCCTCCTCTGGATCTGAGGAGTGGTACCTGAAGTCCCCAAACCCAAAGATTATCCATGCTCAGGTTCAGGTGGGAATGGCAGTACCTTCCCCCAGGGCAGGGAGTTTCACAATGGGTGATTTAACTCCGTGAGTCATAGGATGTTTTTGGAATCTTTGATGGCCTAGGTCATTGCAACTGCCTATTGTGCCAGTCCCTGATGGGCCCATGAGCAGACATGACCCCTCAGGCTGCGTGAAGGTGCCAATGCCTCTCCAGAGGGGAGCTATCCCAGCTGAGTCACTGGGGTGAAGACAGAAACATTCCTGTGCCTCGCAGGGTTCTTTAACACCCAGCTTGTAGCCTGAGGTGTCAGGTGTGCCCTGGGCAGCTGCTGCAATGTTAACAGTTCATCAGAAATGATGTAGAGGGTGTGGAATACAGAGTTTTGATTACACCCACACAGTGATAAACTGGTCTCAGCCCTTCTAACTAGGACAAGAACTTAGCTGCAAAGTTGGTGGAGTTTGGAACTACACCAACATTAGCATTGTTAATTTAATAATATATATATAAATTTATTTATATGTATTATTCATGAAAGATTTTGCTTTTATGGATTATGGCTATGAATTATTTAGCTTATCTGTGTGTTTTTTAGCCTGCATATTTTTATTCTAATGTTTGTACATACTGTTGGACTACACTTACCAGTGAAATGCTTCATACCTCAGCAGGGTGTTTAGTAAAATGGGGGACAAAGCGTGTAGAGAAACCTTCCATATATAAAGAGTTGTGAATATGTTTTGTATTTACTGACTATGACAAGACAGCTTCTATGGTGGTTATGAGACTTTGCAACTGTGTATGTTCAAACACGGTTAGTAGTGAACTGAGGGCAGCTGATGCCCTTTCCCGCTGTCACATGGGCATTCTTGCAGAAAATTTTGAGAAAAACCTGCTAAAAGAGGAAAATCAAATCTGTGAAAGCTGTGCTTTGTCTCTCTGTGATAGTTTTCCATGTATGTAGGCTTTATTCTTCCATATTGCATATGAAGGAGTTTAATGAGAGCAGATTTGCTATGCAAGGAATTGTACAAATCAATAAGAATATCATAGCGTAAAATGGGGAAGACATAACAGATTTGTTGTGTGCATGTTTTGTAACAATGGGATAGTGTGGTAAAGTTGAAAGAATCTTCTGAACACATTATCTAGTTGAGGTGCTGTCTTCATTGACGCATTTCTCATCCTTGTTACTTTGGTTTATATTTTGATAAAGTTCGGTACCATTCTTTGTGTGCAAAATCACTATAAATTTAAACAGGATGGAAAAACAGAAGTTCTGAAATGGAATTCCATTCACAAATCAGTTATTCAACAAAACCGTTACTTAGGTTATTGGCTAATCTTTTTTAAAATTACCAAGTGTTTCTGTCATACCAAATTGTGGGGGTTGGGCCAAAAATTCTAGGCACTCAAATATGTGTGTGTGGTGCTTATTGTATTCATTGTGTTATCCACTTTATCAATCTGCATAGCATTGTATCAAAATACTTAAAATGAGTGATTGCCAGGCCATTAGTTCAAAAGTTTATTCTTCATGTGATCAAATTTGGAAGTGTCTTACTGAGGCAAAAGAGAACCAGTTTGATTCTTATACAGTTTGGCTTCTGTCTCTGTAGGAGGTACACTGTGCAGTGTAGGGGGTTTGAGAAATACCTGTTTCTTTCTGTGGCTCCTTGGGGAGGGAAACAAAATATTGGGAGTCAGCCATCTCACTGTTTGGAAAGACGTGGGGCAGTCTGTTTACAGCACAGGGGAATAATGAAGCGCATGTGGAAATAGATGGGAAGATCTTAGAGGTTGTAGGTCGTCACTTCTGCTTGGTGGGACCATGTAAGTTGCAGTGAAAATGCCTCACAAAGGTCTGTGGCCCTCTTATGTGAGTCTTGGGTATCAAGAAAATTCCAGAAGACTAGAAGAATGTGAGTTCTGACTGCAGCACTTTTAAGTAGGTGAGAGATGACAAGAAATCTCAGCTTCCTCTTCGGTGCACTGTGGAAAAATTCACCATGGATTTGTTTGATGGAAACTGAAGGAGAGGAATATGACAGTTGTTGTGGTTTTCTGTAAAATAAGTTGTTGGACAATATCATTCTTTGAGATTAAACAATAGATTGGCTTTACCAATCAATATTACATGTTTGTACTTAGGCATTTGACTTTTAACATTTGATGTTTTTGTTTTAAAAGCTAACACGTATGTGTGCAGTATATTCAGTGCTTGTTAAGGGAATTGAGTTATAGACACAAAAAGAACTGTAATGGTTTACCCCTATGAAGATGTGACACTCCTAAGGAATTCCAAATAACATGATAAATTGGCATGCAGTCAAACAAGATTAATTTTACAGATTAATTTTACACGGGTAGATATACAGGTCTAAAGAATGCTACAGGAAGAGCTGTGGTCTGGACTGTGTAGTTCCAGAGCAGGGTGTGATGCTGAAATGGGCAAGATACTCTAAGATTCTTGGCAGATGCTATGTGGCCTGAAATGGCTTTGAGAAATGAAGGTAGTGCAATCATACTTTATGTCTGTGTACCACTTTGTTGGTATTAATAATTTTTTTTAAGCTGCACCTGCTTCTGATGTCTGTATTCGAAGAAACATACTGAAAAACTAATGTGCAGAGAAAAGAAGATTTAAAGAACTAAAGTACAAAGCTTTTTAAAATAGGATTTAAAGATGTCATGATAAGTGGCTTTTAAACTCAATGAGGAGAATATTAACTGCTAAAGTACTCATTAATTTGGTGAAGTAGAAAGCAGCATAGAGCTGGAAGTCAGACATCCACCTTGGAAATAAGGGAAATATTTTGACAGAATGATTAACCAGTGGAACAAACTACCAGGGAAGGTGTTGATTTTCCATGTCTTGAAGGCTTTCAAATAAAGAATAGATCCTTTTCTGCAAGTTAGGCTTTAGCCAAATACAAGTTTACCATAACGGAGTTGAAGAACTGTGAGCTTGTACAACCCTTTGGCGTGAGGCTCATTCTGCAGGTACTGTTAATATTGAAAGATCTCCAAGGCTCTCCTGAGGCACATGTCCAGAGCTTTTTTTTTTTTCAAATTGTTTTTCCTTCTTGAGCTCAATACAGGATAACTAGTTGAATGGCCTGGGATACTAGAAACCAGAATAAATGATCCTAAATGTTACTGTGGATCTGTGAACTTAATTTCCAGTTTCCTTGTATTAATCCGTTCCAGAGACTGAAGTAGACATTAATCCTGCTACTGGCTGCATTAGCTTCCATCTCTGTAGCTTTGGTCATAGAGGGCAGAAGTGCAATACAGCCAGCAGCTGTCCTACTTGGTAGTTCTTTCCACTTTTTAAAATTACAAGTGCCTGCTAACAATCCTTCGCCCTACCTGCCAGACACTGACAGATGACTGACAATGTCAGTGTTTCCATCTCAGTTTGTTGGTTGCATTTAAAGTCTCTAAAAGACTTTGAAGTCTTTTAGAGACTTTAAATGACTTTAAACCTTAGAGTCTTGCGTCTTGTTGGCTAGTTTTCCTGACTGGTAAGTATTCACCAGTAGTTCTGTGGGACTGCAAGGAGACAAGCTAGTATGTGTTAGTGGTACACATGTAAGACTGCATTTTAGAGGGTAAATAACCAGAAAAGCATGGAAAAATGTTTTCAACCCTTATGGTAAGATGACTCTTTGGAAATGTAAAACTATTTGCTGGAATCTCCTGCCTATTATACCATTTAATTGAAGGGTAATAATTGTGCTTTTGCTTGCTTGTAATGCATCCTGATGTTGTCATTTGTTTTGATGGGGACAACTTGGGCTGCCTTGCAGGAAACTTTCTTCTTTGGAACAAAAAAACCATCCAAACCTAAAAGCATCATAAATATTTACACTTACTAAAATATTTCCTCTCTTAACATAGACTAACCACTTTCAGTTTTTGACTTTTTGAAAAGTCACTTCCTACAGAATGAAGCAAGAATAAATACATCTGGTCTGCATTTGATTTTAATTTACCTTTTCTTTAGCAGAAGTCATGCATCAGTGTTAATCCCTTAGCAGCAATAAACAATGAAACATGAAGACAGACTGCCAGACAAATCACAGTGGTGGGGTTGTATAAAATACCCTTTCTTCAACGTCTTGCAGTTTCTTCTGTTGTTCCTTGTTTCAGTAGAACTTGACATGTCACTTCTAAAGCATGTCACATTCCTCATTTAGGCAAGAGTATTTCATCACAAGTTCTTTCTTTGTTACAAATAGCATAGCAATCTGTCTTTTGTGCTTCTGTAAATCTGAGATAACCCTCAGATTCCACTCGTACAGAGGTTTTATGAGGAAGCTTCTACAAGCCAAGAAGCTTTTGCAGCTCTCTAGTGTAACCTCCACACCCTCGTTGTCTGACATTTCCCTCATGGTGGGGAGAAAGGTGATTTCTGAAGAGGGTTCCTGGTGGATCACTCATATTCATGCTGCTCTTAAAAGAGAGAAAACACTTTTCAGTGCTTATCTGTTCAGCAGTTCTTCTGAGCACATTAAGTGTGTGTTTTATGCATTAAATGCTGCTAAGTTTCTTAAAGTGGACAGGCCTCAGAGAGGATGTTCAAATGACAAAACAGATGCTGTCAAAATAAATGTTATCAACAGGGTTTTATAAATAGTTTCACAGCTTCTCAGAACATCTGTCCTTCTGTTTGCTTCGCAGTTACTTTTTTGAGGAAGAACACTTTTTTTTTAACCGTATGGTAAAAAAGAGGAAAAATTTTCATGTGTCAACAAAATACTGGAAAACTACTATCTGAAGTGATTGTAATAAATGTCCAGAAGGTTATTATGTTTAAGAACTACTTTCATTACATTTTTTTACTCAGCACAGTTAAAAATCACAGTGCTTAAGATGTAGGCATCTATTTTGAGCTCTAGCTTCAGGTTTTCACTTGAAAAACAGTAACCAGAATTTTGCATTATTAAATTCAGCATCTCTTACCCCATTGCTCCTCAGTGTTAACATCTCACTATAATATGAAATTGTTCTTATTACTGTTCATTATTTCGATGACTGAAAAACTCATTGACAGGCAAGTAGCAGTTTATAAGTGAACTGCAGTAACATCTTCATGTGTTTCAAAGCTTTCATTCTCTCTAATAGAAAATTATTTTGGAATAGGATCTATATTTTATGCTTAAGCTAATGATTTCTTTTTTTGCTGAGAAATTCCTTTGAACCAATGTTATTGGTGTATGGAAATGGTATTTAGCAAAATTCATTTTGACAGTGAAAAATTTCCTTCTGTAAACTACTAAGTTGACAGCTCCAAGGAACTGGTTCCATGATCAGAATAGTAAAGCTGAATTTCCAACTGTTCATGTTTCTTGTAGAGTAAATAAATAAAAAAAAGATACTGACAGTGTTAGACTTGGTAGTCACTGTGAGACCCCTTTAGAAATTTGGGTAATCATTCTCTGTATTAGATTCTAGAACTTGGATTTATTTATGAGTTGTTTTCTATTTATTACTGTTCACGAGCCTCTGAAATCTTCACCCGTATTTGTGTAAGTTGTTTCTTTAATTGTAGCACAATTAAAAGAATATAAGCTAGTTTCTCTGAATTGAAAGGAAGAAAAAATATTTTGTTATCATTCATACATGTTTGAGTAATAGGGAGAGGGAACAGAAAATACGTTTTCAGAAGCAGCAATTGCTGGGTTCTAATTTGTTGGTGTTTCCTGTCTTTAGATAATAGCTATGATATTATTCTCTCAGTGTCAATAGCAAAAATAATTTGGTAAAACACTTATTACATTTAACTTGCTTCTTGTGTAACTGGTGTCCTTCCATACAACTACAGAACTGTGAATTCATGCATTAGTCTGAATTTATAATTAAACATTTTAATTGTTGTTGTTTTCCTTTCTTCCTAGAATATTTTCTTTCTTGGACATAGTCACTTTGTGCCGCTGTGCACAAGTTTCCAAGGTATGTATTTCTGTTGGAGTTTTTTTGTTGTTCCTTGGGATGCTATTCGCTTAATTATGTCCAAGTAATGGGATTTATTGCAATCTGCTTCCTGTTAAAAAAGAAAAAAATCAAATACTTTTCTCAGTCCCTTGTTTATGAGAGCACGTAACAGTGGTCCCAGTTTTACATTCAGATGTGACCTTAGTTGCTGTGTACAGGACTTCTTTTTAAAGGCTGTGGAAAAGATACCCAGTCACATATGCTCTGTATCTGGAGAAGGGATTAAGTCCAGTTTGGCATGATGGCATTTGCTTTTTATAAAGCATGTGGCTGCATAACACTCTTTTTCAGGTGCATTTTCTGCTTAAAATTCCATGTAGTTTGCTTAATGTGCACCGTGTGTCTAAGAAGGACATCCATCATTTTCTTGCCAAGTAGAAAAGTTGTTAAGTAGATGGACTGCTAGTACAGGAAAAAGGCACATACAAGGTATTAGAGAAAGCATGCTAAGTAAGCTTTTGTGTTTACCTTGCCTTCATTTTTTTTCTTGAAATAAAGTGAATAATATTCTGTTTCTACATCAAGTGTACAATGAACTGCGTTATTATACCGCATGAATGAACTTTATTTCATGCTTTCTTCTCTTAATGACAGTTGGGTTTGGGTTTGGTTTTAATTGGGTTTTTGTTTGCTTGTTCATTTTAATGTATAATTAAGTGTGTAACTACTTCATTCCTATACCCACATCATCCTGGCCTCTAACTTCATAAAGTTTTGTGAGTCGTGTAACATCAGGTTTCAGCTGAAGCCTACCAAATTGCATAAGAAAACCAAAGCAATTAAATAAATTGTATTTTTCTCTCAACTACCTGTCAGTTGGATATGGTATTCTTTTTCTGATTTTCTGCGTATATTTGTGTTTCTATGGCTTTTTTATTGTGTTTTACTTTGAACAACTGTTGCTGCGAAGTGAAGGACAAATTCTCAAACCAATGTGTGTAACTTAGCACGTGCAAAGGAAAGGCCTGGTCCTAAGAGTGGAAAGTCAGCAGTTTTCTGAAAGGTCTCTGTTTCCTCAGAATAGTAACTAGTGAGGTTGAGGAACTGTGGTTTTATTGAAAGGAATCTCATTTGCAGCTGCTTTTTTCCATATAGATCTAGCAAAAGTAACTTATTAGATGAATTTTACAAAAGCTTTTTTAAAAATGGAGGATTAAATCTTTCTGTGTACATACTTGGCATTTAATGTCTTACTTTCCTGCATGGTTTGTAGCCACAAGTTAGCCTTTGAATTGTAATCCATTGAGGGGATTTGAGATTAATTTTCACAAATTCTAACTAGTTGAAGCTGTATGACTACCAGTAGCTACAATTTTTTTTAAAAAAAAAACACTGCCTGAAAATGTCTAATTTGTAATATTTGTATTACTGAGAGAAAAATGAAGGGAACAGGCAGTGGAGTTAATAAATGAACTGTATTTGTTTTCTGTAGGCATGGAATGTTTTAGCTCTGGATGGAAGCAATTGGCAAAAAATAGACCTCTTTAACTTTCAGACGGATATAGAGGTTAGTGTCTTTGGGTACTTTTCATTCCTATGGAGGTGTTTAAGAGCATAGCCCATTTGGAGTATCCCACAGACTGTGCTTGTGTTCACACATTTTAAAGACTAAGTTCAAGATGATACTGTGAAGGAACAAATGTAAAAGAGCTCTGTATTTGCCTTTTTTTCTTTCCCTCTGGACGAGTTTCAGTTTTGCTTGCCAGCTATGTATCAGGTAATTTTCATGTATCATGTACATACAGAGCTCTAAAAATTCAAACCTGCTCCTTTGCAGAAAGGAAAGGTATGAGAAGTGCCTCTGCATGGAGTGAGATCCTTGGAATCACTTCTGCAGTCTAGAGGACAATGTTCCTGCTGGTCCTAAGTCTCTCTGTGAGAGGGCCATCTAGTGCTGAAAGCTCTCCTGGACACTTGTCTGTAGGATTTGGAGACTGAAGCATTAAAATGCTGAACAACTTTTACCCCTGAGTTGTCAAGAATTGGTTTGTTGTGTATTTGATTACCATTTCATGGCCATTTGTTTTATAAGGTTTGAACCTTGCATGAAATGCAGGTACATGTGGATTAAAAGTCCTTTCTAGTATATAATGGAATTATTAGGGCAGACTTGTCTTCCCTAAGAAAAGCATGTCTGCAGTAATGCTGCCATAGATGTGCATAACAAAATAAAATATGACATCTGAAAATGAAGACAAAAATCCATGGGGAACAACAGTTCCATAATTAAATCTGAATTGATTTATTAGTTGTTGTTTGATGATACAAATTAAATTTAGACTATAATAATAGATTTCCTTCTGAAGTTTGTTTTAGCTTCTTAGTTGCATGAATAAAATCCATATGTGTTTCATTTGCTGTATTTTGCTAACCATGGTACAAACTGTTCCTAAAGCTTTACAGTAATATAGAGGGTAAATTTTTTTCAATGCTCTTTTAAAACTTTATTGCCAACTCCTTGTTCTGCATATGTTAAACAAGAGGATTCTTACAGAGGTAGGAGAAAAATGTTGGCATATGCCTCAAAATGTGTGAAAGCAGACTTAGAGCTTTAATACCATCTTTTCAATTGCCTTTAAAAAAGCTTGTGTTTCATATTTGCTAAGAAACAAAGTAAAGCTCAACATGTCTGTGGTCCTTCTGCTGATAAGCCTTTTCTATGTTTGAAATTTTTCTGGTGTTTAGAGACACAGTATTGTATTTTAACGTGTTTTTATCTTATGTTTTACTTAGTGGTTTTGCCCTTTGAAATGCTGTATTTGCAGCATGGAATTCAAAGGGGAAGGAATGAAATTAAGTTATGATCCTCTTTTGCTATAAGAAGCTATTGTGGTTTGGAACAATTCAGTTACTTTGGTATAATATATTTAAGTACATTTGTAATATAAGCCCCATAAATTTACTCAGAAGAGTGTGTTTAACCAGCAGTTGTTACACAAAGTAGTTCTTAAACGAGATACAATTTCATACTTGGTGTCTAAGAACTCTGGTTTTTCTTCTGCCTTTTTAGTAATTTTTTTTCTACAGATTTGGGACAGGTAGAAGCTGCTGATTGTATTTGACAACTTTTTGCTCAGTTGGTCGTTGTACTCTTTGGTGATTTTTCAATCAGTGCTTGATCTGAGAATACAGAATAATGAAAAAGTAGGTTTTGTGAAATTTTCCATATTTAAGACCTCAAGTGGTAGAGAATAAAGTGAGAAGGGGGGGGCAAAACCTATAAAAATATTTCTTTTCTATCAAAGATGTGTGAAGATCTTCTTGACGTTAAATGTGCCTTAGGATTTCTTGGTATGTGGAATGAATTGTAAGCTGGGGTAAACTGAAGAACTAGTGTTTTGAATGACAGAATTATTCAAACAGCTAAATGCATTTGAATGCACTAAAGTTGTCTTCTTTAATATGCTGTTTGTTGGGGGGTTTTACATGCTTAAAGAAATAAATGGGTTTGGGAAAACTTACCTCATTATTTGTTTTTAGGGTTTGGAATTTTTCTGCAGTGGAAATTGAACTTGCATTATATGTTATTCATTGAAGAATTTATCCTTACAGTAAAGGTATTTGGCCTCAGATGAGAAATAATTCCAATTAATCGGAAAGCTTTAAAAAAATACATAACTTTCAGTTTGTTTTGGTGTAAATTGTTGTGAGAGATAAGATAAGCAATTTTCCTTATGAATTAAGAAACAAGCTTTAATAAGAAAATATTTTCGCAGAGTGGTAGCCAGGACTTAAGTATTAGAGAAGAACAATAAAATTTAAGAAACATTTTACTGTTTTGGTAAAATTGTTACCATCTTATGTAAAGGAGAAAGCAACAACAGCAAAAAATCCACGGACCTGTAATTCTAGATGTATTACTCCTTTCAGAATATTAAGGGAAAGAAAAAAATAAAAGATGCTGTTTGGTCTTAGTCCTGTTGTTGATGGTCCCACGAAGGTGTTCAGCACCTTTCAGTGGCAACCAGCCCTAGAGCAGAAGCTGGAGAAGGGATGCTTAGCAGAGGCTGTGGTGACTCTCTGACCCCAGCAAGGCTTTGGGGGCAGTTTAAACTTTCAGGCTGTACTTGTGAGTGTGATCCTTGAGGAATGAACACATCTCCCACCTCTGTGGTAGTTCTTTGGGTTCCCTACACATCTGGCAAAACTTGAAGATCATTTTAGTAGTCTTGATGGGTGGGGTCTGCCATGATAAAAAGTTGAGCCATGTGGGATCAAATGAAAGAAAAGAAGAGAGAACCAAAGACTGAATTGAGTAGTGCCTCGGTGTGGGTGGAGATTCTCAACAGGTAACTGTTTTTTCTTAAAGGAGCTAAATACATTCAAAGAGATGCAGTTTCTGGTGGGGTATAGCTGGGATTGGTCTTAACTCCCAGCATTTTTATTTTATTTAGAAAGATATGTCAGAATAAAACTCAACTCAACCCTTTTATTTGGTTTAAGGGTCGTGTTGTGGAAAATATATCGAAAAGGTGTGGTGGGTTCCTGAGACAGCTTAGTCTGAGAGGATGTCTTGGTGTTGGAGACTCTTCTTTAAAGTAAGTAAAAACATTACTTGTTTCCTAATGTCCAGACCAAAGGCAATTACTAATACATATGTTTGTATTGCTGCGTACTGAATGATGTCCAAAATGGGATACTTAAGTAAGTACTAACTACCTCAATAGTGACTACATGAGATGCCACTTTGAGATGAAAATGTAGCTGCTATTATTTTCTGGAAATGAACTAAGTAATGAGAGCTGTATTTTTCAGAAATGTGTCTTTTTCTTTCGTTAGGATTTTGTTGATATTTCTCCGTTTTTAAGTGGTTAAAATGTTTTCAGACTGTACTCTGATGTCCTACAGTAGTCAGAGGATCAAGATTAGTGATCGTTTTGTAGTTTATCATCTAGTCTGGACAAGAGGTGACCTTAGCAATTGGAGGAAGAATGAAGACATACAATTGATTGTCTACAAAATCGGGAATGACCTGGAATTCTTTTCTTGCTCTAATATAAGAACAGGCAGGCAACAGGAGCATCCTGGGAGACTCTTAAGTAGTGGCAGTGGCCCTTCTTTTTACACAGATTATAAATTGAACTGTTTGTTCCCACAAGGTTGTTTGCATCTATATAAGCTTTTTCTAATGCAAACTGTTTAGCCAGATATTTTTCTGAGTATTTAAACATAGAGATCCTATCTCCAGCTGAAGAGTTCCTAAACCACAACTGCTTTAGGGCTCAAAGAATGTTTGAAAGAAGGCTTGGGGTGGAAAATATAAGCACAAAGGTTTTGTTAAGCAGTGGGCATTAAGCTAGGGTCCTGTGACCTCTAGGTGTTGCCAAAATTTATAAGTGAGTCTAATTCATTGATTTTTATCTCTAGTAAATTCATGCAGCAACTAGTTAAGCAATGATTGCTTTAGTAACCCAAATGGGCATCCTAGATTCAAATCAAAAGAATTCCCCAGAGCTTTCCCTGCCTCTAGGCCATCTCCATAACTGCTCCTTGGTGTTTTCACCCTCAGGCAGTCTTGCCTCCTCATGGGAAAGTGCATATTGTTGCCTCTCCCAGATTACTGGCAACTGCTGTCAAAAAAGAGTCCCAACCAGAGTTAACTTTCTGCAGTGCATTTTAAGTTCCCGGAGCATTGACAGAGACAGCTCCTGTGTCCTCAGTGGGTACGGCAGTAGCAGAAGTGGAGGAGAGAGGAGCAGCATGACCTGAGAGAAGGTAGCAAGTACTGTGAGGAGGAGGTAACAGGGAAGGCATTGAGAAAGGAGTTGGAGGAAAGAGTCAGAATGGAAGGTAACAGGTTTCCACCCAGTAACTCCATGTTCACATTTAGTTTAGGCTCCCAGCTGTGCTTTTTTGGGATGCTAAGTCTAGGGGACTGCAGTGAGAGTTCTGAATAGGACCAGGAATCCTATGATTGATCCTATTTTCAAAATGGGATATTTGAAAATAGTGATTTATTTAGTAAACAGATACTTAGAGTGAGTATTCAGCAGTTCAGTGTGTAGCATGTGTCCATCGTAGGGATGATACCAGTAGTCATGCTGGCAGGTCCAGCTGACAGGTCTGGCTGAGACTGGCTGCCAGATTGTGACTGGCGTTCACATGTGCATCCCTAACAGGTAACTGGTGCAGAGGGTGGTGTCTAAGGCACTTTACAAACAAAGATGCTTCTTATCTGAAATATAAGCAGACTATATTAAAATTAACAAATGAATGATAAATGTGTGAGCTTTAAGACTTTCAGAACATTAGCATGAGAAAGGTGACATTAATTTTCAGATACATGTTCTGAAAGTGACTTTTCTTATAAGGCTGTTTACGTTGTTTCCAGATCCATTAGTTTTGTGGGTGATCCTATTTATCCTCCTTCTACATCAATTTTTGTTTAAAGTAGCCATTATCGATGTAGGTATTTGCTATGTAAGTATTGAAAGTTTGTGGCAGCTCTCTCAGGACATGCCCCATGCTTGAATCTCAGAGGCAGTTTGCTGTTCCTTCAGAGTATAACATCTTTCCAAGTGATTTGGAGAGTGTCTTGGTTGTAAATCTCCCTCCAGTACATGAATTTTGGAATAGCTGTTTTGAGAATTCAAGTTTGCCAGTCTAACTGCTTGCTGGTTTTTTTCCATTGTTATCAATCCACTCTGGAGGGCCAGGAAGTTGTTACCAGCTGAATGTGTAGTCAGATCTGTTAACCGGGGCAAGCCTCCAGACAAAACTGGGTTTGTGTGTTTCCTTCACCCCTGCCAATAAAATCAATGCAGCTGAAGGAAACATGGGCATAAAAAAGAAAAAAAAGAAGTGTTTGGAAATGCAACACAGTTGTAAATATTACTCTGCAGAGATGAAAACAATATGTATTTCTTCAGGGTAATTAGTACATACAGGCTCTCAGCAGTATAATAGCTCCAACCATCCTTAAAATTCATACCCAGTAGTGCACACTGATGCATTTTAATTTTTAAAATAATAAATAAGCAATTTGCAGCCCCCAGGGCTTTCCACTGGTAGTCCAATAGACTTGGGTTCCACTTTTATATCGTACCAGGTACGTCCCTTTTCATTTATTATGGGAACAAGCTCCTCAATAAGACATACAAAGGCTTCAGTAATGGGATGTACCAAAACTCTCCCCAGAAGCTTAATGTTTAACTGATGTGATATTTAAATCTTTCTGATTCTGCCCTTTGTGTTTTTAGTTATGACATTTGAAGGAATGTAGTTCTGGCTTATATATGACAGAAATAACTACCTTGCCAAGTGGTGTTCAAGAGAGAAACAGCACTTACCTTAGACAGAAACTTGCAGTAGGTAAAGGAAAAACCAGCCACTAAGACAGATGTATTTGAGGAATACTTTGCAATTGCTCTGTGGCTTGAAGATGAAGCTTTTTGACCGGGGTAGAGGGAGGTACGAGCAGAGTGCGCCCTAGGGACTGCATTACCATTGTGACATTGTATTAATTAACTTGTTGATGTTTTAGGACCTTTGCACAGAACTGCAGAAACATTGAACACTTAAATCTAAACGGCTGCACAAAAATCACTGACAGGTAAGTCAAAAAGGTTTTTTGATTGATGGGAAAATTTGTAAAAAGAAGTAGCTGAAGGTATTTTTAGTGTGTCTGCTGTTTTGCAGCACATGCTACAGTCTTAGCAGATTCTGTTCCAAGCTGAAACACCTGGATCTGACATCTTGCGTAGCCATCACAAACAGCTCTTTGAAAGGCTTGAGGTAAGAAGTTTTCAGTGTTTTGTGTTAAACAAAAGTGTTTAAAGAGCTGTTCAGCATTTAATAGTTTAAAAAATCGGTGCTGAACCTTAATATTTGAATGAGCACTGACTGTACTTGATATCTAGGACTTCTTGGATGTCAACTAGGGTGTTTGTGTGTGGTCTTTTCTCATGACTTTTCTGTGGAGGCCTGGCACAGTCCATTGGCTATCATTAATTTCTAACAGTGTGTTTAATTTGAGTTTCCCACTGTTATGACTATTTGAAGGCTGGATTTAACTTTATGTATTTTTTTAATTCTCCCAGTGAGGGTTGCAGAAATCTGGAACATTTGAATCTTTCCTGGTGTGATCAGATTACGAAGGATGGTATTGAAGCACTGGTGAAAGGGTGTAGTGGACTAAAAGCTCTATTTCTTAGAGGTTGCACACAGGTACATAATTGTTTGGGTGATCCTTTAGGAATAAAATTTTATTTCGGGTTTTTGAAATCTTCATGAATTAAAAAATACTGGTTTTGTTACAGTATTTTGTTCAATATTGCAAGATGTGTACATTCTTCGTGCTGCTTTGCTGTGCTTTTAATTTCTTGTTTCTTTTCCTATGTCCAATTTAATTACTAAATACAGTTAGAAGATGAAGCACTGAAACACATTCAAAATCACTGTCATGAGCTTGCAATCCTGAATTTGCAATCCTGTACAGTAAGTATTTGATGCTTCAGAAGATACATTTTCTAAGAATCAGAAACCATTTTTGAATGTTAGTGAATCGATCTGCTACACACTTAAGTCAAATAGTACATTTCTGCAGTTTACAGAAATTTGTGTGGGATAGAGGTCTTAAATGAGCTGGCTGTTTCTACAGCTGAGTGTGGACTTGGAGGATGGGGTTATATTTTTCCCCCTCATTACATCTGTTAACCATGGCAAGCTCTAGAGTAAGAATTAACTGCAGTCATTCAATTATCATGAGCTGTGTAACATTTTGGTCTATTCATAATTCTGAGGTTTCTAGTTGAGCAGAAGTCATGTTCTGGCTACGTAATTGAGAGTAAAATGCAATGGAATCGTAATTGAAGATGATTCAGAATCATCTAAGTAGCAGAAAGGCATGCTCTTTCAATATTAATGGAAGAACACCTTCATTTGTAATGAAATGACTGGGAATCATTCATGTGCTTTTAATTCTGCTTAGAGAACACAAATTAGATTTGCTCTGATTTAGATTGGCTTTTTTGTTGTTTCTGATAGGACTTAAAGGAATGGGAAAGACTTTCTTTTAGATTTTTAATATATTTAGGTCATTCTTTGCCTGCAAATAACCCTTAGAAAACATTGAAATAAATTAGAATTTCAGTGTTTCAGTCGTGCAAATTTGAATAATGAAGTTAGATTTTTGTTTGTTATTGGAAAGTTTTCTAGCTTTATTGCTAGAAGGTATCATAAAAATCTGCTTTATGGATTATTCCTGAATGAATGTGGCACAGGAACATCTTGTGTTAAGATTGGATGAAAATTTTTTGACCTAAGAGATTTGTTTACAGTGTTGAACGTTGTTGAGTGTTGGGGATTATTAAGTTGCATTAAAAAATTGCAGAAATTAAGAGCAATATGAATACAAACGTTGAGCATCTGTGCGCCAGGTGTTTAGCAAAAGGGAATTTTTCAGATTTTTTCAGTTTGAATGTAGCTGCCCACTGAAGTTGGGCACCTAAACATAACAGGAATGAAAGGAAGTTCCTTCTTTTGGTCAGAACCACACATAAGTAAAGTCAGTAGGTAATTGCTCTACTTTCACTCTTCCTCTTGCCATCCCCCTCCTCCAGAGTTCTTTTTCTGTTGTGTTTTACCTGAAACTAGTAAGATGTATCAAGGCCAGCCTTTTTTGATTATTTTTGTGAAAGCCTCTCAAGAGGGCTGATGGTAATCAGTTGCTATCTCTCCTGCTTAAGAGGGACATTGACGTGGAAGTGTACCAGTTTTTCCTTGGCCAGGATGTCTTTTGTCATGTAGTACAAATAAAAAAGCCTCTCCCTTGAATAGAGTTGATAGTCCTACCTAGTTACATGTGCTTTCAAGCTTTATTTCACTGGGGATGTGTCCTGCTTGCTGTGGCTTAGAAGCACTTTTCCAGGAGAAGCCAGACTCCTTATGACCAAAGGGCTAGCACTGATTGTTTCACAGCAGGTCTCCTTGTGCTTTATATGATCCACACTGTAGTTCTAATGTGTTTTATGGACCTCATAAAATGCCAGGCCAGCAGCAGCAGCTATGAATGAACTGCAAACTGCACTTCTGAAAGGTACCATCTGTAGAGAAAGATTTTAGAAACTGGGGACTTCCTGTGCACTTTTCTTTCCTGAGAGTGACCACAGTAGAAATCACAAGCAATTTCAGAATGGGAAATTTTCATATATAACTTGAGGGCCTTGTACCTCTCCAACAGCAGCATAAAATTTACATAGCCCTTACCTCCAGAACAGTTCCTTTTCCCAATAATAGTGTCATGAGTATCTCTCAAAGGAAATGCAACAGTTCCAGAAAATAATGTCTTTTTGGAGAGTGAGAATCAGAAATACCTGATCAATGCTGGAATTTTATTTTTAAAAAAAACAAACAACAAAGCAAAAACCAACAAAAACTGAAAACTTATCTTCTTGTCTGTAGATGATGCAAATCTTTCTGGAGCCACAAAAAGAAGATGGGACTTCTAGTTTTCTGCCTATAATAATTTTATTTTGACAGAACAAGTTGCAAATCTAAACTTCTGATACTAAAAAGTGCTGGGTTGCAGGGAGGGGGCATGAGGTGACCTCTCTTTGTGCTGAGCTACCATTATTTCTCATCCCATTTTCATCTGTGAAAGGTAATGTTTGTGGTAATAGCCTCAGAAATATGCTACACTTGTATTAACATACTTATATGAGTGGCTTGTAAAAAGAATGTGTATTTTCTATCAAACATACACTACAGGTCTTTGTAACTATTGTAAGAGCAATATTAAAATGGGAAATAAAACAACTTGTTTCTCTGTGAAGGATTAGTCATACAGCAGAAAAATTAAATTCATGACATTAGGAGTGGGAGGAGGAGAGTAAACTTCTTCCAGAACAGAAGACTTGTAAACAAAATAATATTTGCACCCCCCCTCCCAGTAATCTAGTTCCTGTTGCTGTTTTATGTGCACCTGTGATGGGGCTATTTCTTACAGTCCCTGTTTCAGAGAGGAAACTTTCTGATTCCTATTCCAAATTTAGGGTTGCTCTTTTCAGAAGATCTTGTACAAAACAATTTTGAGAAATGAAAAATCCTCATTTGAGTTAAATCTTTCATCTAAAGACAACTGCATAGACTGGGACAAATCTGTAAAGAATGGATTATATGTAATTGTTTACCTGTAACTCTTGCTTCCAAAATTATCTGAAGGGGAAGGATTTTTTCCCTTTGGTCCTACTGCTCCAGTACAAAGTAGGTAGTTATCTCTTCTGCTGTCAGGCTTTAAGCTCTCTTTTGCACTGTTCCTGAATTTACACAGTCACTGGAACAAAAGATCTGAACTCCACAAACATGTAAGAAGCAAACACCATTAAAAAAAAAGAGATATGAAAAATTATAAAACCAAAGCAAAGTGAAAGAGGAAGAAAGCAACAAACAGCTCTCCCTCTGTGCTTCAGACTGCCTTTGAGTAGGACCTGAGGTCTTGGAAAAATACATAGATAAGTAGGAATTGTGTGTGTTGCTTATCTTCAGTATTATCATGGTATGTGGTTTCATGATGGTATTTTTTGGTTGAAAATCTGCGTTGCTTTGGTTACATACAGCATGACAATAGCAGTTCAGCAATATATCTTGATTTTTGTTCTTAGGTGATCACTTGATAAGGAAGTAACTTCAACCTTCTTCTGTGTTGCAGCAAATTTCAGATGAAGGCATTGTAAAAATCTGTAGAGGATGCCACAGACTCCAGTCACTCTGTGTTTCAGGCTGTAGCAACCTTACAGATGCTTCTCTCACAGCACTTGGTCTAAACTGTCCAAGGCTGAAGTGAGTACATTGTGAGCGTGTTGTGAGTGTGTCATGTTGTTACTGGCCTGATCTAGGAAATCCACTTCTGAAGATAATGAGCTGATATCCGCGGGCTTGATAGAGCTAGCTAATGTGCTGTTTGCATTACCTTTGTAATCAAAACATGAAGTTGGAAGTACCAGCTGAATATAAGCTTGAGGGCTGGTCCTCTGTAGCTATCATATTAATGTAGTTCACTGTATATTGGAAAAACCAAGTTAATACATGAAAAATAAAACATGCTGAACCTAGCAGTTCAATTCTGTGCTTCTAGCTAAATATTTTAGTTACTAATTACAAGCCAGAAGAAAAGAAGATATAAAGCCCATTATTTATTTTAAAGGTAAAAATACCTGTAGTTGTGTTGTGTCCTGTGATGTTTGTACTCTGATATGGCTTTATGTGGTCGTTTGTCTTGCAAAGAAAAAGCTAAATCATATTTGAGTATTTTATTTACAGATTTTATTATAAATGTCTTCTAGTATTCTCTGCAGTACATCCTGGTGTTCTTAAACTCTGCTTTGGAGTGTGCTAATGTCTTTGCAAACACTGAGGACTGATTTTTATGAGATATGTTTTGAGCAATAGGGGCTTATTAGTTAGAAATCATATAAACTTTTGCATTGATGTAGTTTATGCTAACATGTATGTTATGGTGGAGTTCTCAGAAGTGCAGACAGCTTTGGCTTTAATAACGAGGCTCAGTCATGCAACAGCTCTCTGTGTAGAGACAACACTTCTTACAAGGTCTAATTTTAATGTAAATTAGATCAAAGGATAAGATTTTTGGATGATACCAAATTGTCATTAATGACAGGAACATGCAGGAGTGGCAACTTGTACTTCAATCACAGACAGAGGAAAGTGTAGACTGTTCAAATTAGGGGAAGCTTCATTCAAATGCCACTGTGCATTATGCTGACAGTGTTCCTTTAGCTGACAGAGTGAAAAAGAGTTGGTTTTTACTGTAGTAAACCTGTCTTTAAGACAGTTCCAGAGTGACAGTCCCCTTCATGTTCATGCTTAGAGAGCTCATGGGTAGCGGTGTTAGGGGACTTAGGAGTCTTCTGACACACTAAACTGTGTTCCTTAGAAAGCTGTGCTGTAATTACTGGTCTTTTTCCACTGTTTCTCTCATTCTCTCAATTTATGGCTCAGATTGGAAATAAAAGAAGTTCTAAAGTACTATTAGCAGTGCATTTTTTTCCAAGGGCAGTACAACTGTAGCAGGAATTGTTTTGATTTTGGTAGGTAAACTGTTAGCCCCTGTCTGTGCCACGAGGGGGAAGGCGTCTGCCACTCTTCTCCTGTAATGAGGAACAGTATGAAAAAACCCAAACAACAAAAAAAAGACCATTTGCAGTGATTGCTGCCAAGGATTAGTGCATGTTGGAAGGACAGATGATACAGCTGGTTATATCTAGAGTTTTGGAATTGTGTATGCGAAGTACTTGATAAAAAGTGTGCCAAAAATCAAAGGGAAATGTAATTCCACACTTGCTCTTATCTTCTGAATATTTGGGGTTTGAGTATGAAAGAAAACTGCACCATTTGTTGGATGTGCTGGCCCTGTTAGGAAACCTTTCAGTATTTTCTGTGCTGTGCTACTCTCATTTCATTTCAGGGTCTTGAATGTCCTACTATGCTGCTTTCCATGACACTGCTGTGTTCTGCAGCTGTTAGCACTCACAAATGATGTCTCCTTGGAAAAAAACCCCTGAGCTTGGCCTTTCAGCTGACCCTTCAGCTTTATTTCTTATCTCACATCAAGATATAGGTGTCTTCTCATCCCTCTCTATATCTGCTCTTTTAGATGCTTGATGCCTTCTCTTTTTTTTTTTGCCCTTTACTAGCACTTTTTAGTGTTAAAATACGGTAGGTGTTTTGGTGAGGCTTATCAAGAAAAACACCAGAGAACCATGAATGCCTTTGGGTGGGGCTGTGAAAATTAGGATCATATTCCTTTCAACCCTACCTGCTGCTAATTCAACAGGAGTAGGGAGGTGCTGTGTGGAGAGACACTCCAGGTGTGCCCAAAAGACATCTGCAGACAATAAATTCAACTATGAGGTCTGTCTGAACATTGCTTTGTAAGAGTGGGAAATCTGCTCTTGGAGATCATTTTGCCTCTTTAGCTCCTATGGTAGGAATTTTGTCACAAATCACTAGATGGAAAATATGTGTCAAGTGTGTCAGGAAAAATAAGAGCTCTCTGTAAAGCAAAAATTAGAACTTTCCTCATTTTCATGCTGCCCAATGCCTTCCCACCTGTTTTTTCATACTGGGGCCTTATTGATGCAGCATGTGTATATGTACAGCTCATTCCCCATTGTGCTCCCCAGAGTATCTGCATACCAAGTTTCAGGAAAGATAGAGCTGTTTTCCTCTGCTTTCTTATTCTTCTGTTTCTGTATTTTCAACCAGATGGGCAGTAAGTAACATCCTATTTTGCATGTTGCAGTTGTCATTGTCCCCCCCCACCTTTAAAGTCAGATGTGTAATAAGGTGGGGCTCATAGCAAGTAATTGATTAGAGGAGTTGGAAGGGTAACAAATGTGACCCAAATCATTGGGGGTTTGTGTGGTGGTGGGTTTTTTTTTCCCTTCCTATTTTGTATGCTAGGTAATTTTCAGAGTAGCTACCAGTATTTTACGATAGGCTGCTAACTACCCTTGATGGAAGGGCACAGAGTTCCTAAATGTGAGTCTGGAAAGAAAGTCCAGAGGTGTTAGAACCATCCATCTGAGAAGTATCTGTCCTGTACCTCTCTTGTGGCTGTTTTTGAGTTTCCATCATCCCTCCTTGTTGAAGACTAGAACTCTGGAGGTGGATTTTCAAGAGTGTATCCCATGGGGCTGCTCAGCTCTCAACTTGGCTGCCCTCTTGCTTATGGCTTGGAAGACACTGATCCAGCAAAGTCATAGTCAGAGCCCCACATCCTGTACTTTTGTGGTTTTGTATTTTGTTCATGCACACGGCAAAGCTTCTCCCTTTGCACTTTGTCTCTAGGGAGCATTCTAATGACTTCCAAAACCAGTGGAAGGATCTGGATGCCTCTAAGTGTTGCCACAGCAAGAAGTTCTTTTGTCTACCTTTCCCTGCCTCCTTCCCACCAGCCCCAGTATAGCAATAGTGAGTGTAGCAACTGTGGTGAGTAAGTTGCACCTAGTTTGTATTGCTCCTTACATAGCGCTGTGGTTCCCCCTTAATCATCTTGACATTCACTCCACCTGCAAAGTGTTCATTTAAAAAAAAAAAAAAGAAGAAAAACAAGGGCAACACAACATTAATGGGGTAGAGCCTGTGGTGCATATTGGTGATACTGTTTGGGACAGTTGAGGTTCTTTTTTCTGTCAGTACTTGTCTTAGTTTAGAGAAACCAAGATGTTTTTGTTGACCAGGAGAAGGAAGGGGCCTTCTTCCTCAAAAAATAATCACCTCACTCCCTTAAATTTAGAACAAACTTTAATTAGGAAGATATGTAGAAAAGGATAACAGTTCTTAACTACTATCTATCTGTCTCTCTATCTATCTATGTATCTAATCTGTGTATCTAATCTATTTTATCTGTCTAATCTATCTGTCTAATCTATCTATCCAGGGAAAAAAAGAACTGGACAAAACAGTCCGTAATCAACACTTTCGAAGGAAAGTAAAGTTTGTGCTCCACTTGGGTGCAGTTGTATTTAGGGGAGCAGTTCTGTTTAAGGGAGCAGCCTCGGCTGCTGCAGGGTCGGCTCCCAGGGATGTGCTGGTGGATGATGGAGCTGTGGCGGTGCCCGGGGAGGCTCCCTGGGCTCGCTGGGGCAGAGCGAGGATGTGGAACCTTCTCCTTGGTGCGGAGCAGGCACGTTCCTGTCCTTTGTTCGAGAGGAGCAGTGTTGGGCTTGGGGGGGCAGAGGGGGCAGCAGCAGCTTCTCTGCCCATGTTGGTCCCGTCAGAAAAACAAGGTCCATCACGAATCCAAGGCACAGGGTTCCCAGAGCTGGGGGTTGGAGGTCGGGGGGGGAGAGGAGCCAAGCCAAAGAGGGGCTCCCTCTGAGATGCTTCCACTCCCCATAACTGCTGGAAACGAATAAGTCCCCAACCCAGCACACAGCAGGAAAAAAACCATCTCTCCCTTCCGCCTCACCCACCACCCATTAGGTCAGAATCTAAGTGCTCAGCCACTCCTTTTGTTAGCAAACTATGGAAAGTTGGAAATTAACTTCAAACTCTGTGTTGGTACGAGAAGGAATTCCATAACAGATTCTGAAACTGTAACAGTACTGCTTACCAGTGCCTCTCAGAAGAGTGTTAGGATTATCTTTCCAAGACAATGTGTTGTTTTCTTTAAGGTTGTGTTGGCACAGTTTATTGGTTTTGCTGTGGGCTTGGAGATTTTAACCTCCTTGCTTTCTGGTAACTTGCTTCACTGTTCTTCATGCAGAGGCTCTGAGGCAATTTCAAGTAAGCAGTTTCTCAATTTTGGGGTTTCCCAGCTGCCTGTGCTGGATTTAGATGCAGGCTTCGTCTGCATTTTCCTTATCTCAGGATTTATTCTCCCATATCTTTCCTCAGATAACATATGGGAAAACTTGGGCATTATGCTCTTACCAAATGAAACAAGAGGTTAAAATGCCTGTAATTGTGTATAGTTTTTTTCCACTAAATGTTCAGATTTAGAGGATTGAACTTAATTTGTTCTGTGACTGGTAGAATCTTCTGATAAACTGGATCAAAAGTCTGCTTTTTACTTGCAAATCACTGTGAAAAATAGGCCTATACATATTTACATTTGCTATTGAGAGCTTTAAGTTACGGAAGACAAATTTGTATCGCGAATGCATTTGCTTTTCTCTGTGTTAATGTTTTCTTTAACATTTAAAACTTTTCCAGGATTTTGGAGGCTGCAAGATGCTCACATCTTACAGATGCTGGGTTTACCCTTCTAGCACGGGTAAGGGTCATTTCAGAAGGTTAGAGCTTGCCTTGTTTTCGTTGCTGCTGAGCAGCTGTGCATTCAGGTAGTCCTGCTGGGAAGCCATATGAGAAGAGGAAAACTATAGTAGAAAGAACCCTATCATTGCATTTTTCACTTTTTTCCTCTCTTTTTCAGTTTGTTTCAATTGAATTTATTATGCTTAAGTAATTCTAAGCTTGTGTTATGTATTCTAGCCAAATTTCCTCTGTAAAGATGCCATATAACCCTGTGATATTTACATTAAAAAATCAGCATATAATAGATTTTTCTGAGCATGCCCTGTAGTTACAATATACTTACATTACACATTATAAACTACTTTTGCCCTGATTTGTGCTATAAATATGTAAAGTTACCATGAAGCATATTGGTGGCATCAAATGCTTCAAGTTAGACTTGTTTGCTTACTGGTTTGGGAAATCTGAACACAAAAATAACACTTGGTAAGCAGGATTCATTTATGCTGATGATATTTAGTGTCAATGAACAGGGGGTTTGTAGCCACAGTGGTTAAACAGTGGTTTTCTAATTGTTCAGCACTGCAGTCTCAGGCCTTTAGTAGTCACCTCAAGTCTGCTTGTGGGGGCTGCAAGTTAGACCATTTATTCCTGTAAAAAACAGGTTGGGAATTGAGCTGAGCTGTGGCACCATGTGGTCTGCTGCAAGGTCACAAGGCTCCATAATTTTCTTGAAATTAGTCATGATCAGAGATTGAAAGCACTTCTGGAAGCTTGCTGGGGATCTCTGACTGCTGGGAGAATCGCTTGTGTAGATGTGATGTGCGGCTTTCTCGCAGCCTTGAAGTAGACTCTGTTTTAATGTTTTCAGCACTTATCAGCAAAGCAGATTGGGTTTAAGGCTTCTTTCTAATGTATGATGGTGAAGAGGGGTGTTCCCTGGTGTTAAGTTTCGGATGGGTTTGGTGCAGGCTGATGGCCGCAGAAGTTGGATTAATCTGTATGCCCCATGAGTTGACTTTAGTGCAAACTCCATGGGTTTGGAGTGAAGGGGGAAGGGAAGCAGGGGTGGGTAAGTCCTGATACATACTGTTCAAACCTTGCAGGGCAAGAACAAGACATTTCACTAAGAGGAAGGCTGAAATGAAGTTTGAGAGGGAGGTGGTGTATTGCTCGTTAATTTATTTCTTTCTTTCAACAATTTTTTTTTTGTCCTTTGGTGGTGATCAAATACTTGAAGGGATTTAGCTCTCAATTTCCTCTTGGAAGCTGTGCTATCCCATGTTACTAGTCTTGTGCATGATTTTATGTCTATGCTGGTTTATTTCATCCTTTGTTCTTCTGTTTGTGTTTTGTTTATTGTAGAATTGCCACGAGCTGGAGAAAATGGACTTGGAAGAGTGTGTTTTGGTGAGATGTAATATGAAAAGGAATATTGGGCTTCCAGTGTAAGAATGCTGTACATTAGCACTTTCAGTTAGATACGCTTTGGTTTTTATTAATAGTGCTGTGTTTATGGTAGGAAATAAAAATAGTCATTGGGAAATTCTGTACAGGGAAGTACTTGGAGGGTAAGAGGTGATGGGATGCTTTCCAGAAATAACAGAGCCTTCATCTGGTAGACAGAGATGTCTTACTTGAGGTTGACTCTTCTGCTGTGTGTTGCTTATGGGTGCTTCATTTCTTTTATTTCTAGATAACGGACAGCACATTGATACAACTTTCCATACATTGTCCTAAGCTGCAAGCATTGGTAAGTGTAACATTTTGTTTGTGACCTTTAATACATCCCCCCAAACCACACACACAGAGGGCTCCTGCAACAGGAACCCGGACTGTTCACTGTGTAGCTAGAAAGCACTCCTGATGTACAATGATGTGCAAAATACATGCAAGTTCCATAAGTATTCTAAAAGCAGCACATTACTCCTAAAATGTTTACGTGCATTGTTTGATTAAAAAACAGTTACCAAGTGAGGAATAACCAGAAAGCTTACATTTTATGGTTAATATACTTCATATTAGATTACTTACTTATTTGATGAAAGTGTTTAGATCCTTTATAGATGCTCTCAAGTGTTCAGTAATGGTTTTTTTAGGGAGGATGACACTTCACATCAAGTATTGAACAAACAAAACCACCCAGAGAAGGTAATGTAACCACTCTGTAATCAGTTTTGCATGCAAGCATTTTTTCCCAAGGACTGCATTTACATAATAAATTATGGAAGGTTTTTTTGAGCTTGACTTTTGAACATAATTGGAGAGGGTTGAGATGCCTCCACTGGGGTTCCCTGCTTACTGTTTCAAAGAACTGTTGTCTAGGGAGTGGTGTCTTAACCTTTCAGATCATCAAAACCAGTTTGAGGTGACAAATTTGTGTGTTCTTTAGTCAAGGTACTCCAGAGTTACTGGATTATCCTTACAGCAGGAGCTCCTGTATTTAGGGCCAATTGTCCCATAAGTGTAGATCTGTTATTCACTACTTAGATCTATGTGAGAGAACAAGTATCTGTATAATCTGTTCTTAGATGGGATTAAAGGAAGGTTTGCTGCTTCCTTAATTAAATTCTGTGATGATTAGTGTTACTAAGGTAGCAACATGAGGAAAGATGACTTTTAAAAAAGGAGCTTGTTCACTATTTTTTATTGTTGTTGGTTTTTATTTTTGGTTATTAATTGCCCAGCCTCATTTCTGAACCATAATTCTTGATGTTAAACAAAATGAGTTGTGGGAAGATGTGTATGTGACATGTTCTGTTCTTCTGCGATGGACACACTTCTGTGTTGTAATCCCAGTTGTAACCTGTTTTTGCAAGGGATCTCTGGTACTGGTTCTGCCAGTGCTTCAACAGAGATACCATAACAACTCATAATTTCCAAGTATTTTTTCTGAACATGCTCCTCTTTGCTGGCCTCTGTGTGTTAGCCCACAGACAGGGAAGCGTGGCCTTCGTGAAATATCATACCTTTTCTAAGGGAACCAGAAAACTTGATGTTTTTGTTGATGTGTATCCTGTGAGTAGGAAAGATAACCACACAAAGACTGTGCATGAACAGCAATGGCTGAGAATTACTGTGAAAGGAAAGACAAGGCTAGCAGGTGCCAAATACACTACACAAACTAATCTTGATGCTTCACATGTGAAGTCACAAACTATTGATGGTCCTGTAAACTCTTGTGTAGCTGTGCTTTAGTGTGTGTTTAGGTGCACTTGCAGTAAAACAAATATTTTGGAGTCACAGAGTTTTTTGATGTTTGGAGACTCAGTAGATGGTGGAAATAGGCAGAAGCACTGTTAGACCAGTTATAGCCAACTACTGATCTTCATCAGTATCAGAGTACTCACAGGCTTTTTTACTTTTTGTACTTAAAAAGTAATTTCTGGTGAAAGTGTTAAATAATTGTACCTTCACGTTATTACAGAAACTGTGAAATACTTATGATGTTCTTGGAGATTGGGAAGACAATTGAATTCTTCATTTAAGTTGATCACACTGTTTCTTACTCTCACAGTATGGTATGCCATATTTGATTTACACACAGCATTCAGAATGTATTAACAAAAAAAATTACAATATCCTTTGGTTCTTAAGTTTTCAAACAATTGTCTTTGTAAAATTCCACATCATTAGCACTTCCTAGCAGGCTTATGAAGTCAGAAAAACCATGTGGTTTAATATGAAGTGTGTATCACTTAGCATATTTGCTTTGCAAAGTTCTACGAACTCAGCTGTACATCCTGTATTGTCCTTTCAGTACCAAATACTGTGTCTCAGAAAAGCTGATTTTATAAGCTGCTTACTTCCTGGGATGGAATACTCTTAATTAGCCAGCAGACTGCTGCTGTAGCCAACAGCTTCACAGAAACTGCTGTGCTTCCCTGGAGCAGCAGATCTGTTACACATGTTGGTTAACCCTGCAGCTGCTGATTGTTCCCAGGCTGTGAGCCAAACCAAGTGCTCAGAGCACGTACATAAAGAGAGCAGGCACAGAAGAGAGTAAGGCTGGCAGTGCTCAGGCTTCCTAGCTGGGCTGAAATGGATGCGTTGTACTGAGAGATGGGAAAGATCACGTATTAGAGTCAGATGATTGGCAGGAGGTACTTTTGAGCACTACTGTTTGCTTGCTCTGAATTAAAAAGTGCTTTTGGGTTGCTGCAAGTATTTCTTCATCAGGTGATGTCTGAAAAAAACAACCAAGGGCAAGGAAATGCTACTTCAGAACCAGACACCATGAGCTGTAGATACAGGTACGAGCAGAACACAGGGCTGAGCATAAAGCAAGGCACCAGCTCCGAGCCCAGGGCACGAGGAGTAGAGTTCACAGATCCCACACGTTTCTACTTGAGAGCATTCACTTCACTGGTGACAAAGAGTGGGGTTTTTTTAAGTCTTTTCCTGTTGTCATCATCTGTGCTTCTCCAAAAGTCATGAATTCCCTAAAGGAACAAGGAAAGTGCTTTCTGTGGTGCCTGTGATGCAGCACTGTTTTCCATGTTCTTGAAGTTCAAGGGATTAAAAAAATACGCTGAAGAGGAGCAGATATTATGGTGCCTTGTTGCAGAAAGGACTGCTCCTGCAGCACTATAAGATGTATGTTGCTCCTTGTATGTACAGCCTGAAATGCTAAGTGTTCATGGCTTGGGTTTTTTTGTTTGTTGTTTGTTTTTGTGTTTTTTTTTAAAAAATCGTTATTTGGCAAATCAGTCCAGTCTGATTGTTCTTTATCTGTGTGGACTTGCACAGGCTTGGTCCTGGTGGTAGCTGCAAAACAGTAACACTAGATCCTCATCTGTGTTCTTGATCATCCTTCAGAGTTGTCTCTGGTTTCTGGCACAGTGCTGTTTGCACTTGTGTGGGACAATTGGAACAGAATTTCCATGTTTTTAGAGAGCAAAGAGGCCTGAGGAGTTTTGCCAGTGACATGTGTTCTGGGACTCATTCTGAAGCAAAGTTAAAATCGAGTACAGCCTTTTTGTTAGGTAAAACAGTTTCTTTTTTCACTGGTCTGGATTTCAGCTGTGTACTATTTGAAACTGTTTAACTCCTGGAATGGAGATTGGAGAGGACCTCTGATGTCCAGAGGCTAGAGTAGCTTAGGACTGAGTGATGTTAATTGTTTGCCTTTCTGTTTCAGAGCTTATCTCACTGTGAACTGATCACTGATGATGGGATCCTTCACCTGAGCAACAGTACGTGTGGTCACGAGAGGCTGCAGGTACTGGAGCTTGATAACTGTCTTCTCATCACTGACGTGACTCTGGAACACCTGGAGAACTGCCACAACTTGGAGAGAATTGAGCTGTATGACTGTCAGCAAGTCACACGAGCTGGAATCAAACGAATCAGAGTATGTGTTCACTGACTGGTTCTCATGGGAATACCAGAGCTGTTGATACTGCTTGAGATTGTGTGAGTTCTACAGGCACCCCAAGCAAGGAAGGCTGGAAACAGTCTGACTGCCATTCTGTTAGGTCCCCACCTCTAGAGACTGCAGTAACTTTTCTGTATGAGCAGCAGTAATTGTCAGTTTCTGACTCATGGCACTTTTGGTGTTGGGATGAGTTTGAATGAAGGTTATCTTCTGTTTTCTGTATTTTCTCAAATACAGGCCTCTCTGTTTTTAGGATGCTGTAGTAGTATTCTCTAACTCTCCTAAAATACACTTTATATAATATATAGAGTCAATAGTAAAACATCTGCATGGATATTTCAGTTAATGGGTTGTAGGGCCCTTAGGCCCTGGAATCCAGCCCCAAACCTTTTCTCTGTGTACCTCACCCATTAGGTCAGGGACTGCCTGCCTTGTGGGAGACACTGTTTTAGCCTTGCTGTTAAACTTGTCTGCAGCTTTGTATCCCAAATTTTGTGTCCACTTTTGCAATTGGAAAGCTTATCCCAGACGGTGACTCAAATTGAGGGCAAATGCCTAATTCTATTTCATGCTGCTTTCCAGGATGAGAACAGCAGGGGGACAAATGGGAGACAAGGTACTTTTCTGTCCTCCTGGGATCCCTCCCTCCCTCTGCTGCAGTAAAGCATGTGCCTCTCCTGATGGAGAGCTGTCTGGGACACAAGGAATTACGTGTCAGGATGAGACAGCTTGGCTACTATCCAGTGTCTAGATGCTTTCTTTTTAGCTAACCAGCCTTCAGGAGAGAGTAGTTGTTGGCAGCAGTTAAGGTCTACTGCTTCTCTTTACTTTTCTCCTTCTAGTTACATTTCTTTCTCTGCCATTATAATGCAGACTTTTCACCCACAGGCTCATCTACCTCACGTGAAAGTTCATGCTTACTTTGCTCCAGTAACTCCCCCTCCTTCAGTCGGAGGGAGCGGACAGCGCCTCTGCAGATGCTGTATTATTCTTTGACAGTGAGTGCAACCACACAGAAAAAGTTGTTGAAGAATGGGACTGCAAGTCAGCGGAAGGAGTCGGTTTTGTGACAGTCCTGATGGTGGTGTTTGGTCATCCAGTTTTGTGACAAGAAAGAGCGTTTTGTTTTCTTTTTTTCCAGGTAAAAGTCTTAACGTAACGTGCAGCTGTGGATTAAGTTGGTGATGCTTTGGTTTGTATTAGTAACTCCTTCCTTCTGTTGGCATGAGAACTGCAGCACCGTGTAAAACGTGTGGGCATTGCAGCATAGCAGCTACTTGGTGAACAGTCACTAAACTGGGAAGTTCATTTGCATTTGTAAGGGCAATTTGGTGTGCGGTTCTAACTTAGGGTGGGGCTCGAGTACTTCACAGCCAAGGAACTGAACCTGCTGTTCTGTAAAATAGACAACAGATCCAGTATCAAAGGACAAATCAGCTTTAGCAGATGTTGACCAAAAAAATGCAAAGTAATCACAAGCTCTTACAGTGAAACAGCAGCTTATTCTTTTTCATGATTCAGCTCCATATTTAATTATATAACAGGACATAATAGGTAATGTCAAAAGGTAAGATAGTACCTCGAGGTAACTATATAAATAGAAATACTGCCCGTTTTTGGACTTGGTTCAGTTGAACTGTGCTCGTACAAAGCTTGCCCGTCACTGACGCACGTTTATACCCAGCCTTGAAAGGGGTCAGAAATCCACTGTGGCAGAGCTTGTGCACTCTACTGTAACTGGCTGCCACAATCATACCTGGTGCTTACTGTAACGCCATTCCTGTGTCCTCAGTTACCTCCGTGGTTTGGAAGGAGAGGAAGCAGCGGTTCTAGGAAGAGGGGTGTATATGACACATGCTGTCCTATGAATGAAGAATGAAACCCAGGTTCAGCTACAGGAAAGACAAGGGAGCAAGGAACTCAAGCTGTTTGTCTCACCCATTTTAGGGACGAGCATATGGGCAAATCACTCTGTAGGCAGGAGTTGAACCAAACCAAACCTGTGGTTTTCAAATATAGGAAGCCCAGCTCTTCATGTTTGGGTTAAGAAGCTGTCACCTTCTGAATGATGATAATAATAATATCTATATATTAACCCTTAAGGCCATGCTTTCATCCTTAGTTTTTCAGTGCTAGAGGATTAGATAAACTCTTTTATATTAAGCAACTTAATTATCTGAGAGAAACTACTCAACAGTTCAGAAAGGTTTTTTTGCGTAAGTTTGATTGTGCGTGTGGATGTTTTAAGAGTTCAGGGCCCCCGTTTACTGAAAAATAAAACGCAGTTGAAAAAGCTACTACTGGATAGTAGTGCAATTCCTCCCACCCCCTGCCAAATTTTAAGCTACTTCTAAAAAGGAGGGAGTGTGACATGAGACTTCTGTGGACAGACCGGCTGGGTTGTGTTCATGCTTCACAGAAGATGGGGACAGTAAATTAAGACCTCAACTTCGGGGTTAAATTACAGCATCGAGTACAGTACATGGATCTCTTTACTACTCCACAGTAAGCCAATCTGGGCTTCTTTTGCACAGCAGTGGAGTGCTGTTACAATCACGTGTATAGTTCCATGACAACACTGCTAATGCCATAAGAGAGGTTTAAGCAGATTCTATTCTCAACTGTATCAGGAAAGTCATTGGTACCAATTATGTCAAGATGTGTTGCCTTTTGTTGGCTCATTTTTTTCTAAGAACATAATGAACCTTGTAAGTCTGTTGCATTAAAGATGTACAAAAACAAATGGAACCTACTCTGATATAGGACATTTAAATAAACAATCAGCTGATGTCAGACTTGAATTTGTTGCAATTATTTCAAATCTACCCAAAACTGATCCTGGAAGTAGAAGATCCATGTGAATACACTACAAGGCTGGTTTACTTCCCTTCCTTACCTTTCCCTACCATTAGTGCTCGGGCAGGTCTTGCAAATAATCTGAATGTTGATGAACGTATCTGTAATGTGCGTGTGGTACAAAAAAAAGTAAACAAAAAGAAAAGCACATTTACAAAATTATTGAAAAACATTTATTATACTTAAATTGAAATGTGTACATCTTATTAAAAAACAAAAGCAATTTGCTGGTGCCATAATTTAATTCCAATTTCAAGTGAGCTGGACAAACTACTGTACAACTGTCAAGATTTTTTAAAATTAGATATTTGGATACTTTCCAATCAAGGATTTTTCCACTTTTTATAAAACTTTTGGATTTGAATGTGGTGTGAGCTAAAAAGACACAAGTGTCAGTTCAAGAAAATACTAGGACCAAACAATACCTAAAGATGAACAACTTATAGGCAAAAATGTTTAAGTACATAAAATTTTACTTTCAGTGCAGAAAAAAACAAAAACAGGAAAAAACCCTCTAGGTTTGATGCATTTAAATTTTCAAAATGCTACAGCTTTCAGAAGCTTTTTCTGCTAAGCACTTGAGCCAGTTATGAAAGGGGAAATGAAAAAAATCCAAGTTGCTTTTCTACATGCTGGAGTAGTTGTTTACATGGAACACCACAGCATCAAAAGCAAACTATTCCCAAGCTTTTAGTCAGAGGTCAAGGTGGAACCTTCCCAAGGCACAAAATGACAGCTCTGAAACTGTCACCCAATACCTCTGGAAAAATGCCCCTCTAAGTACCTAACCAGTTGAGACTTAATGTTACCCTAGGAAATGCTGTGCCATGACTTTACAAGAAATACCCAAAATACCAAAAAGCACATTGCCTCTTTCGGAGAAAAGTGAGTATTTGGTCATATGGAAGAGGCACTGTAATGTGTACAGTATGGACTGGAGGGTGGAGAAAGGTCAACAGAGACGGTAAGAAGGTATTTGTCCATCACAGCAACTCCAGCAGGGCAGGGCAGGCACCTGCTGGGAAGGAGACTTACAGGGTGTGTATTTAGTGTTTCTTAAGCAACTTCCTCGATGTTACTGAAAGCTGTGACAGCCCTGTGGTACCAGTGGGTCATGTTCCCTCATCAGCATAATTCCACTAAGTCAGAAAACCCCACCTCTCACTGCTGTATTTTTAAACCCCACAATTTTACAAGCAAAGAGTTAAATTGCAGCAGTGCTCTGCAAAGAACCTATGAAACTAAACATAAAGGATGCATAGGCAATTCTTTTCCATTAAATTCATTAAAGCAAAACACAATTACTTGGTACCCCATAGGATTTATATTAATCCCTCCAATAAGGTACTATTGATAATGCAGTTTGCTGCATGCATATATTGCATCTGTCATGGGCTTCTTAAAAGCCCTGTTCTGGCATTTACACTTCTTACACTCTTATACACAATTTACACGGGAAGCTGTTTTGACAGCTTTACTCTCAAAGACCTGACAACCTGATCACTATCACCTTAACTACTCACCTCCACACAGATTAGCATGTGCTCTGCTAACATCAAAAAATAAAACCAGCGTAAGGTACAAGCACGTAATAGACAAACTGGCACAGAAAGGTAAATGCCCCAAAATAAGTTTACATTCATCTCCAACTGGATACAGATAATAGAAAAGCAACACTGCTTCACTTCTAGAAACTGTATCTACTGGCCATAATTTGCCTTACTTCAGTAAAGGGCAAGCACCTTTGCTTACATTGTCTTCCATGCCTGTACGTAAGCTGTCATGGCATTATACCTCTCATGAGGACACTTAGCTATGGCAGTGATAAGAAAGTTCACCAATCAAACAGCTCATTAGAAAGGTCATTTTGTGTTTTCAATATGAAACATCTTATACAGTGAAGTTAGATCCTAAGGTTTTGGATGATCTTCATAATCTTTAGGCAGGGCTTCATTCTGCGTTGGGAGTATCAGTCTAGCAATTGTGTGACGTCACTTCAGAATTATATGGAAGCCTTCACCATTTTCAGCTGAAAAAAGAAGAAAGTGTCAATGTTTCTTAAACAGAATCGTAAAAAATAGGAGCCAATGCACCAAAACTCCAAAGTATGGACTTGGCTTTGAAAATACAGCTCATCTACAGCAAAAACCTAACTCTTAAAAATTTCCTACTGGTGTTAAACAAAAATTTGTACGCTCAGTGATTTGTAAGTGGATCTTCAAAGCTGGGACAGTTTCTGTAGGTAAAGTCTGCACAGTCAAACTGGTCCACCAATTATTGCTATTTGCTGGCACCTTTCACCAGAAATAAACTGGACTCCTGGGGAAGTGTGGGATTCCTCAACAACCCACTGAAGATGGTTATTGACTAGCAGTGAAAGAACAGAATGTTGTACTCTGTTCTGCTGACTCCCATGGCTCAGTGAACAGTCTCTGAACTTCAGAGGTACTTCTGCCAGGGTTTTAAAACATTGTGAAGCTTCACCATTCTCAGTAATTATTAGCAGCAAGCACTGTCCAGTGATGGTTGGCTGAATTTTATATGAGGTTTGTCACGGAATGCTGCACTGGCTCTGAACTGAAAGCTTGGAGAAACAACTGAGGTGCTACACAGAGGCTGAAATCACTGTCTAGGAGAAGAACAACTCAGGGATATTTTCTGCTACTATGTATGCATACTTGTTTTATTTTTTTACTCTAAGGAAGGCTCCTTGGTGGAACAGACAATGATGTTTTAGAAAAGACAACGTACCTTTTATTGTGGTGAATAAGAAACAACTCTCATCTTGAAAGTTTTGAACCATCTGCAAAAAAAAAAAGTTTCAAAACCCTCCTGAGTATGAACAGTGCAAAAAAAAGAAACACCAACTCAGGTGTTAAACACACAATTGCTTATAAAAAGGCTGTATTTTTTGTTTTGTTCAGCAAGTGACACAGATACACCAAATTAAAATCTATTACTGTCAAAATACTGATTGTTACTGCCAGCTGTGGTTTTGGAATTTTTAAGTCCGTGTATCAGACACCTGAATAAGCCAACTTCAACAGTATTTAAATACCCCCTACCTTTGAGCATAATCAAAATATTACTAATTACTGCAGCATCTATACAGGTGAACCATATAGAACTTACAGACCTTATGGGCCTCTCTCCTCATAGTTTCAATTTAGTCAGGTAGAGGAAGAGTGACATTTAAAGGATCCTTCTGCACACTTTAATGTAAAGAAAAATATACTCTAAATGTCAAAAAATGCTAGGTTGCATTATTAAACAAAAAAACTATTATTAAACAGAAAAAACCAGTAATAAATAATCAAGCGTAAGAAAATCGACCACTGTAATTCATAAATAAAATGCCAAGAAAAGAGAACGTCCATTACCTGGTCACTAACAAGAATGTGGATGCCTGTGGGACCCTGTCTGTAAACCTGGTTGATCTGATGCAAAGGAATATTAAATGCCAAAGCAAGCTTGCGTGTGACTTCTGAGGCTGCCATCTCCTCCAAGTAAATTGCATGATAAACTACAAGAAAAGAAATCATTTACATGAGCACAGTATAAGTAACTATATGAAAAAAATCTGACTGTGTTTACACACAGGCTTTAAAAAGATTTAAAAGTTAGTAACCTTTTGGTTACTTCCTTCCTGTTCTCACTAAGAGGCAATCATTTGCCTTGGTTTTTTTTTTTCAAGGAAAAGTCAAAAGCACAACTCTGACAATGGGAAGGCTCCTGTTTGTGCTGAGACTGATGGCAACTTCCAAACTTTTTTCTGTATCCTTCAAAAAAGATGCCTTTGGAAGTAGTTTTGGGCAGTCTCAAAAGAAACAGGTACTACATACATCCAACTTACATGTTTATGCTGTTGCTTTAAAGAAGGATGTAGATTTTGGTTTTTTGGTAAAGACAGCCTTATGCAACTGCCTGAATAAACTTCCTACAGATCATCACAGAGCTGAAGGGTGGCAGGGGGAAATACAGCAAACAAACAAACAGAACAGTAAGACAAAGCAGCTGTTGAGTTTGATGCTGTATTTACAGTTCTGTAGCTTTATTAAACAGTGTTAGAAGCCCTGGACAGCTCCATATTTGCACGTTCTTCTGTCCCAAACCAAAGACTGAAGACACCCAGAGGGAAACTACGTATTTGACAGCAGCAGTATCCTATTTAGAGATCTTCCTTCCCCTCAGTTCTTAAATACACAAGCGTTATTGCAGCAGCAGCCTGTACAGACTTCAGCTGGGGAAGAGAGGTCTCTCAAAGCCAAGAGCAAGGAAATAATTTCAAAGAGCTCCATTCTTCTAATTGTAACATTGACATGAATTTATAAATAATGTAAGTTCCCATCTGTGTTGAAAAGAAGCTGTGTGTCAGGAAAATAATACTAAAATCAGGAGCCACTGCTTGGCTGTTTTATCTTGTCTAGGCTCTACACTTTTGGTTCAGTTGCACAGAAAATTACAGCAAACCCTACAAAAAACGGGAAAGAACTGAAGTGTCTTACTTGCACTTAGCTTTTACATTTCAGTGCTTGATACCTTGTCTGTAACAGGCGCAGCTGAGTTTGAGAACTCCTTAAGTAACTGCCAGACAACTAGCTAGTTTTATCAATGGACTGAAAATAAAGTTACTTATCCTTGAGAGGTTTTAGGTTCTGTTCAACCTATGCAGTGTTAAAGCATCAATACTGCTGTGAATGCACCAGAAACAGAAATTCAGCCTCTCCACTGTTCTTTTTTCCTTCCCACCTATGTTGGTTTAGACTTTGAAGACACAGGACCGTACCGTATATTGCACCGTTGCTGCTATCGCCATTGCCTGCATCTTGTCTTTCCAGTTGTATGCTTCTTAATGGCTCCTGACAGACATAGATGGTTAAACGGGGCCTAACAGACCTGCAGTTCAAGGAAACCACACATCAGAGAACAGGCTATATGGCCTGGAAATACTGAAACTGGTAAGCTACAACTGTAGATTTGTTATGCTGACAGCTGCACTCAACATGCTTTCTTTCACTGACCCAAAAAAACCCTGAATTACTATAAGTGTCCCTCAGATGCTACTGCATTTAACCAACATTTCAATCAATCCAGAGTTCAGCAGGATGCTGCTTGTTGGAATTGTGGAACAGAACCACTGAGCAACAACAATTCTTCTGAAAGGCCAAGTGCCCATTTCAGACAGAATCAGACACACCACCTGGGATGCTCTCTGTGTTATTAGCACTCAATGCCTGTAGCCTCACAAAGTCTCAGGTTGTTCTTGGCTCCCTGAATGACAAGTTTTGTGCGTTGGCAACAAATCCATCCGTATCAGGAAATGGGCAGGGCCCCAGTGCCTTGGTGCCAGCCTTACAGCTCCCCTGGGCCTCTTCCTGGGCCTGCCCTGAAGGTGTGCACAGGAGGGGATTTTTAAACGTATTGCTGCCAATTCCTGAGGCAGCTCACACAGGCATCAAGGCTCGTCCTGACACTAACTTCACAGATCTCCCAATTCTAGAATCCCCTATCAGTAGGAAATGACAGAACACCACCCAGCCTCACCATCAGCATATTACCTGGATTTCAGTGCATTATATAGCCGAATTCCATCGGCTGGACCACAGATTTGTACCAGATCTTCTCTCGTCAACTTTAATAAATCAGCACCTGCAGAAACACAGGAGGATTTAATGAAGACTATTCCAGTCCATCAATACTTTTGAAAATAAACTGTATGTTTTACCCAAGGATAAACTTCACCCAGATACAAACAGGAGTCAGTAAAATTCAGAATAGTGAGCACTAAGTAATATTGACCTGCTTACCAAGGGTGGTTAGTTACACTTTACAGCGCTCACATCTCTAAACAGTACGAGTCTGTAAGGCACACAGTTTCTGCAGAGACAGATGCCTTGTTCTACAGAGAAACAATGGTTTTTGCTGCCACCCAGGCTAGTGTGTTTGGAACACAGGCAAAATACAGAGCGATGGTTTCTCCCTCAGTGAATTATCCCAGGCACTCAACTCATTCATATCCTCTGTGCACTTAAGGTACAACAATGCACTCATGTACAGAAATGCTGCTAAAGGTTGGCATAACTACAGCAGTGTGGAGAGATCAGTGCCTCAGCAGCTTGGGGGCAAGCCCAGGCTGTGGGATACTTCCACCCAATTCAGCTTGGGTGTGGTTTTCTTTTTTCTTTTTTTAAAAAATGATGCTGGGAATAAATGATCTGTGAAAACAACTGCTTCCCTCAAGATTTACTTTAGAAAAGGAAGATACTAAGCAGATCTAAAAATGGGAAGAAAGATCCTTCTGAGAACCAGTATGGCTGTCAACCAGGAAAACAACAGTCTGAAAAACCAGTCACTGCAATAGACGAGTGGGAAAACAGGAAAGAAATATCATCTACTGCCATGTCCTGTGTTCAGACATACCCTGGAAACTGCACTGCTATTTAATAAGCAAATCAGTAAATACATATGGATAGCATATTGTTCCTAGAGAATTATTTTCTCACACAGAACTTGCTCAGTAACACCAAGAAAAAAGTAAACTATAGATACCTGAGAAATTTGAAAAAAGCCTTGTATAGGTGGAGAATCTATTCTTGAGCAACCACTGCTGAGTTTCCTGGATTGTGGCTGAAGGATGAAGCTGCTGTAAGGAACAAGATTGGGTATGATAATTTGGATACTGAAAAAGCCAAACCCCAAACCAACAAACTTCAAGCCATTAAAAAATCTCCCTCAGTTAAACACTTCCTCAGCACTTACTAATATCATTAATATAAATCAAATGTTCTGACACAACTGCACATATAGCCATGATCAATATCAGGAAGCAAACACTCACATCTCCTGACCCTTGAGAGGTTCCATCTCCTTGATGATTTGGGGAGGAAGAATTGCTACAGATTAAAAAACAACAAAAAAAAAAGTATTAATAGGATTTTATAAACAAAAATATTTAAACCTTGTTGAAAAATAACTTGAAATTCCCAAAACAATAAATACCACAGTAGATAAGACAAATTAAATACCACACAGACTGAAACTTATTAAACTCAAGAGAAAGATCATCGCACTTCAATATGGAAGTGCTCTGGTTCCTATTTTCTATTATCCTTTATCCACTGGAGAAGCAGCTTTTCCAATACTCAAAGGAGGTTACGTGGCCACTTCACTGTCTTTAAGAGGTGACTGAGGAAGCATTAATAAAATCCAAGGCAGACAAAAACCAGTATACAGATCAAACAATACCCCTGTAAATAATTTTTTGATCAAACACAAGTTTGGTTATAATACTTCAAGTAACAACTCAATATAAAATGTTGTTACCAATGCAATTTTTGGAGAAATGCTTGTGAAGACAATTGCTAGGGTTTTTTCTCCTGGCAAATTATATGAACTGTGTATGAAGGGAATGAATGAAAAGAGCTAGAAATAGTTTCCATGGACAAGGACCAAATTAGAATAGTTAAAAGGTAAAGTATTGGTTACATGACAAAGGAGAAGAAGTCGTTTTCAAAAATGTACAGGAAGAAAGAAAAATGGTGAAGCAGAAGTAATGACCTTGATACAACGATAGAAGTGTTGTACTGTAAAATGAATACAAAGGTCAAAACAACCTCTCAGTTTGGCATGGAACCAGAACACAGTTGCATTTACTCAGAAAACATTTTTGAATAAGCCTGATTTTAAAATTTTGTCTTTAATGGGGGTACAGATTAGAAACCTACCTGTCTGGGACACTGTAGGTATTATGCTGAGCAGAGGTAAAAGTTGGAGCAGGAGTTGGACTGTTGTTTACAAATGTTGTAGGAGTATCAGGCCATGGTGAGCACTGAAGATAAAGAATTAAGACTTCAGTTTCTCTTGACAATACACTTTTTACTCTGATGCACACTTTCATTTAAATCGAGGGGTTTATCCACAGAGTATTCTGACTTCCAATTCTAAATAGAGATTCCCTCTATCCCACACATTACATGCAGATATTCCAGGTAAAAAATCAGTTCTGTTTTATCTTGGTCTTTCATGAAGACTCCTAGTTATACTTTCCTCTGTTTAAAAAAATGCAGATATTATTCATGAAACTCAGAAAATACCTGTACAGGTTATTCAGTTTAAAACAAAACCAGCCAACCAACCCCCAGCCATCTGCTGGGAGAAAACCTTCGTCCTTCCAGGGATGAAAGGGCTGTTTAAACTTCAGGCATCATGACATGACAATAGGTGTTCAGTAATGGTAAGTAAAGCTATGAAGCTAGATTGCACCCTGTGGATAAACTGTGGATTGCCCTGACAGAAATTAAACACAAACGGAATTTTCAGTAGAAATTTTGTTAAGTTCAAAATTTTTATTAATTCACTGCAGGACTGAAATACATTTGCTTACATGGACTGATTTCTCTGAACTGCTTGGTACACTGGAATTTTTTACACAAACTAAAGTCATCGCAAGTATATGATATGCCAGCTGTCTAATTTTGTCAGTCTTTTTTTGGGTACTTTTTTAAATCATCATGATTAAGCCCTTCAAACTAAGGCTACCTTTTAGTGCTTCCAATAGTATTGAAAATCCAGTATTTTAAAGAAAAACAAAAACCAGGCTTTGGTATGTTCAAAGACATCATTAAAATACGCAGGTGGCCCAACATGAGGTAAGTTAAGACCATGCCTGTTAAAAAACCAAACATTTTTGATATACTTATCATGCACCAGCTTGTTAGGAATTTCCAGTTATATCACAGCCTTGCATGGGGGAGGAGGAGGAGGAAGGAGCACAAATATGACCTAACATCAATGCCAACTTGTTTCCACAATTTTTGTTTTGAAAGACTGTTCTGCCATCCAGGGGAACAGTAAACAAGTGCAACACCAGCTGCCATCTTCTGTCACAGAGGCAACAACATTTCTGTGCTGGACTCCAGTCTTCATTTGTCAGAGTAAGATGGTAAGATGTTAAGTTCCCCAGCATGGTGGACAGAATTAAAAAAAAAAATTGGTCTTACATGCAAATAGCTTAAAAATTAGGAACACTCTTTATCTGTCTGAGATTTGATTCCAAACAGCATTTTTGCTACTCGAAGATGTTGTATAACAGGTAGTTAGTTACATGAGCCCTTCCTTCCCTAATTATGTGGTCCAAAGCCATAATTTTAAAATGAAAGCTCCATGTTAACTTTGTTATTCTGAAATATTTTGAAAGTGCAATTAATATTATTTTTTTTACATTCTCACTAAATTTTAATCCTTAGCCACCATTCCCTTACAAGATTCAATTCACCACAGATTTAAATTCAGGGTCAGCAAAGAATCCACTGGTGCTAGAGAACACCTTTTCAGCCATTCCCAAGGCAGTTAATGTTTCTGTCCTTCAAACCAGCTGAAGTTCTTCACAACAAAACTCTGGGTTTATATGCAGGAAGAAGCAAATCTGAAGTATTCAGAGAAAGAGACTCCCAGCCTAAAGGCAGTAGCCTTTCTTCTCCCATAACCATGTTTTCCTACCTTGTTTCCTCTTCCAGCAAAGACATCACTGAGACTGATTTAGTTGGTTAAAAAGATAAAAAAGGTAGTAGTAAGTGTAATACTACTGCAACATGTCTACTGGTTCAATTCTCCTTTCTTCTGTCTTACAGGTTGTGGAGGGAAAAACGAGTATTATTTGGACACTGAGATTCTTGTTCTTTGAACCTTTCATAATTAAGTCAGTCTTCCAGCAATTAATCAGAGCTGAGCTGATTATGCTTTCGGAATCACTCCCAAGGCACAACTGTCCTGGGAGTTGTGTCAAAAACCCACAGGTTCAGAAACATGATCAGGCAAATGCCTGGCCATCAAATCCGTTAACACGAAAAAGACTAAGCAGAGATGTGCTTTCTAACATCCTGCAGGATGATTCTGGATCCTGGGGAGGGGCTTACAAGGGCAATGGATCACAGAAAGTGGTAGGGCTTCCCTGAAACAACACCTGTCGCTGCCACCTGACTTAACAGACCTCTGCTCTGGTCAATCACGGTATTTCTCATATCCCTAAGCCAAAACTGAACGAACCAAAGGACATTCAGCAAGCTAATGACAGTAACACTGAAGTCCCTGGCCAGTGGACGCAAACTCAGGAGAAAAATGTCATCCTGTCACAAGGAAGCATTCAACTCTGTAAAAAGCCATCACAGAACCGAAATAAGATTGGAATTACGTCTTTTTCTATAAAAAACCATTAATATACACTGCTGAATTTCCAAAGATCAGGTTTTTGAGGTCTCAAGACTAGGTGCCCTCCATTACTAGTACGCTGATAGAATACTACTGATAAAACTGTACTCCAGAAACTGTCTTATTTCCAAATGTGGATTAATTCGTGAGAAGGAGAAAACTATTTTTGTTTCAGACCTTTAACAGCCTTCTGTATAGGCCACAAATGAAGTTACGAAGTGCTGAGCAACGATTTTACTGAAGTAAAAAGGAAGATAACAAATACTTCTAAGTATGACTTTTCAGATTCAGTACATATCACATCTGAACTCAGAATGTTCCTAACTTCTGAGGAATTACAAAATCTCAAGTCATTCTAAGCCACTGTGTAATGATTTTCCCTTCTTACTTCCAATCTACTGGAATCTGCCCAAATTCATGCTTTTCAGGAGAGTTAAACTGAACCTTGGAAAATAACTCTATACTATATTCAAATGCCAAATAGACATGAAAATGAAATACAGTAAGCTTAATTTGTTCTCCAAGTTGAACTTACTATACTTGGGCACACAGCATCATCCTTAAAGAACAAAGCATCAATTTTCTTATACATGGTATACAGGTTTTCCACAAGCCTATAAAATACAGGGGGTTTGTCCCAAACCACCACAGTTGCTCACAAAAGCAAAGAACTTTGGCATATACAGACTTAACTGTTGAGCACAGAAGTGAAGAAATTATTCCCAAAATGTGAAGTCACCCCCACTACACATCCTGCATGCTGATACTGCCATACAAAGTAGAGATGTAAGGAGAAAGAAATTGTATAAATAGTGTATGCTCATGTTGCTAAGTTGGTTTTGTTCCAGCTCCACCTTCTGATTCATATAGCCTCTAGAAGATTTTTATATTCTAAATTTAAGTCACTTACAGCAAATATTTAACTTCTGCACCAATCCTTCATGTCCAAAACTTAATGTTCCAATTTCTTTTAAGGCCTATACCAGGAAGTCTTCTAACTTATACAGTGCTCTATAACCATCTCTATCTACAATAAATGACCATTTGGCCAAGTTTAATCAAACTGTAGTTTATATATTCTACCTTGTGACATATGCTATACACCAATATAAAAATAAACCAAGATAGTGCAAACAGAAAGATGTGCAAAGACCCAACTACCACAATGCAAATTTGCCTGCTTTTTCAAACTCAAAGAAGGGGAAAGAAAGAATTTGGTGGGTTTTTTTCCCTCTTCTTCCTCACATAAGCCCTATCTTCTATATATTAGGAGAAAGGAAAAACAAAGTGCCTCCTTTATAAAACAGCCCCTGAATGAAGGTCATCTGTACATAAACATCCATTCTGAGGTCCAGAAAGCAGTGTTAAGTTTGTAGCCTTTTATATCTACAGAAGTCAATGCTCTATAGCATGAAAAAGTCTTAAACAGTTTAACTATGTGTCTGTCTGTTTGAAATAATACCGAGATAAACACTGCAGAAACTGCAGTGAATTGCGCTGAATTAAGAGAAGTAACAGAAAAGCATACCTAGATGGCATTCTTATGAAAATGAGTGATAAGGAAAAGATGGGTTATGGTAATTAGAAAAACCCTCTGGTTCTTAGGAAAGTGTAGGAGAAGAGCAGAGCAGAATGACCATTCAGAAATGAAACTTCACTCAATTCCTTGCACTGTGTTAGAATCCCATATGAATTAAACTGGAAAGAAAACATATTAGATTCAATGTTTTCTGAAAGAAGCACGGTAAGAAACTGATCTGTGCAAATCTGACTGTGACTGAGCTGGAAGGAATCGTTTGTAGGGGAGGGGGAAGAAACAAAAATAGAAGTATCTAACAAATAGAACAGCAGAACCTTGGAGGGGCAAAATAAAGCCAACATACAAAATGAGATGCAAAAAGCAAGGAATGAAAAAGCCTATATAATAGGTTAGGTGTAGGAGGAAGATAAGAATACACAGCTTTAAAAAGAATGAGAACTATAGATTGTAGCCATATTGATTTCTAGAACTCAAGAAAAGGTAATAGAGAATGATTTCTGGGCACCTAGAAAGCAGCACTGGCTAAGTAACATCCAGCACTCCAAACAATACTGTTTTTCTGTAATGGAGCTACAGTTCCTAGGGCATGTGAAGTTAAAATATCCATCATATATAAACATGTAATATTTAAAACAGGGTCAATTCTCAAGATGTATGGAACCAGGTCTTCACTTTTTGTGCCTAAGCCCCTTTGTGACACTGTACTGCACATACAGAACATCTGAGCTACACGTATGAGGGAATTCTGGTAACAGCCAACGCTTCTGATGACCGCGTTTGGAAAGACAGATTGGCAAGGACAGAACTGCTCTAACTAGAAACATGTATCATCCCTGCCCATCATATCCAGAGGGCCCACAAGAACAAGCCTGTCTGGTGACAAGAGAAAAAAGGCTGAGGAGTTTGCCTTCTAGATGTAAATCCGACATTCACTTTCTTGATCATGCAAACAACTTACATAGCTAAAACCAGCATTTAGTGAGTGTATAGCAATTACCAAGGTATCACTACAAACACAGCAAAAATGGTGTTTCCTGGTATTTTTTATAGACTTGGCATTTTCTAGTAATTTTGCTGATGATAACAATCATTGTAATGACAGAAATACCACGTGTTAAATCTGCAAACAGTAACAAGTTAGCAAGGTTGAAAAGATTTAATCCTACATGGATAAAATTCCAAATGGTCTGAACAAACTGACCAAATTACCTCAAGAAAACATTTTATTAAGGGAAAATGCAGAACATGAAAAGTCAGCTGCACAATTAAGGGAACTAGAAAGCTGTGCATAGCTGTTATTCAAAACAGTCTATGGGTCATTATCCTTTATATGCTTTGGGAAAGAAGTCCAGCAGTGTCCTGCCTCAGCTTTTCTTCTGTACAATTAAAGTAATGCTTCCCTCCATAGAAGCTTAGTGTTTCAAGAGATGGTTAAAGAAAACGTTAGGCAACTTCCAGGTATCATTTAGCTACAGTGTGTTCTACTCTGCACAATGGATTTGCCTTATTTTTTAAAAAATGCCTTTCTCTATTATTCTTCCTACACATAACAATCATTCAGTGAAGTAACAACTGAAGGAGAAGAGAACATAGGAGAAAGAAAAACAGAAATCCCTTCTGGGACCAGCTTCAAAAACCACTTTATAAAGGAAAGTGATAAAATCCTGCTTTGTCCTGCCTCTCTTCCAGGGCTATCTGGAACAAATAAAAGAATGTACTACCAAAGAATCCTAAAACCACACCTTAAAAGAAAGAACTATAAAAAACAAAACAAAACAAAAAACGCCCCCAAAACAAACAAACAATAAAACCAACCAAACACCACCCCAACCCAACAGCCAAGAACACGAGAGGGTAATTTCAGGCAGCTCAGTACATACTCAGTATATACAATTGTTTTGGGCTGAGCAACACAAACAAAACCCCCAAGTCCTCCAAAGGACTCATCTGGCTAATGTCGCTTGTCCCCTCCCACCCAGTTACATGGCTTATAAAGAAGGGGCATACACCGAAGTGTTGTATAACCAAAATATAAAACCATATACAGAAACTTTCACAGATCATAAATACCAACCAAGTAATGTCCCAGGGACAAGAGTCAGACAGGCATTACCTAAACACTGTTGGGAAAGAGCTGTCAGCAGTGTGCTGGTTTAAAGAAAAGTCAAATAATTGTCTTCCACAGCCATGTTACTAATTGACATTCACACCGCCTAAATGAAAGATGCAGGATTGTTTCTCTCTGAAACATACACGGTCTTCATGATACTCATCTTAAGGAGCAGCATTTAAGAAATCTAAAGTGCTAACCCTTGACAGGATGACTGTGCAGGAAATATGTTAGGGAGGGCACAGAATCTATGTTAGCTTCCTTTTGGGGCGAACATACAAAGTTAACATAACATGAAGATGAACTGAGTCTTCTGAGCTGCATTAAATCTGCTTGGAGCACAGAATGTAGATGGATAAAGGAAAAACCAGTAATAACCACCTGCAACAGGACATGGTGCTTTAAAAATACTGATGTACATGAAAACTTCTGTTGAATGTAGGTACAAATAAGAACAAACCACTAAATTTCACTGTTCTTACTTCCACTAATTACACACATACAGGAAAGCAAAATGCTATTTCATTTAAAGTCACATAAACTGAAAGCTCTTGACTTTTAAGTTACATAGTCCTTCTGCAACAGTTTAAGTGTTAGATTTAGGAAGGATTCCTTTGCTGAAAACAAACACGGAGTAATTGGTATACATAAAAGTGAATAAAATTAAGACACAGCAATCAAAATATTTTTACTTTATATAATGGAAGTTTCTCCTATATCTAACACTGCACAAGGTATCTTGCATAATCAAAAGGTAAGCAGAAGTCCCTTACACTGCCTCGCTTTGCCAGAGAATCACCGTAGTCTGCTGGCAAAGTCCGCTTGCTGGACTTTTTCTGCTCATGTTCAACTGCATCTTCAATTATAGGCTCAAGCCTCATCTGGACAAACACCAAAGATGTGGATCAATTTCTTTTCATTATACAGTGAGGAAAGATCTAAATGCCTTTTAAAACTTCTGAAATATTTAGAAAACTGTAAAGAACTCACTGATGTTTAAATAAAAAGAAAATGCAAAAACCTACTGAGGCTCTGGCCTGAAATTCAGTAATCTCTGAAAAACAGACTTTGAAGCGCAAATTTGGTAATTAAACTCGAGTCCCCCCTCTTTTTTGTTTTTGGTTTTCAGATGTAAGATTTTTAGATCTGTATCAAAAGTCTTGCTCAAGGGTTCAGTACAGTCAGTCAAACAGTGTTCAATCTTGGTGTGTTTTAATACAAGCACCTATCGAGTATCTAAATGCAAATTTACTAAACAACAGTGCAAAATTTAATGTTGCTGCCCACTGGACAAATTTGTCAAATAAAAAGCTTATCTTTATGTAGAACTAATTCTGCCCCAACCCTTCCAAGACTGGAGCTAAGTAACATGCTGTATTTATGTATTTTCTCCTCAGTCAGTAGATGCAATTTTATTTTGTTACCTCTGTAAGAACTGTGGTGTCATATGAAGGCTGATACTTCTCTTTTTCATGTGCAGTTCTCTTTTCCATCTTTTCTCTGTCTGTTTTCTGTTTTCTGTCTGCTCCTTTGGGCTAAAAATGAACAGTTACATGAACAAGAACACAAGTGGAAAGTGGTTTTATAACTGAAATCTGATCTCAGAAGCCAAGCAGTAATATAAAGATGTCCTGCATCTTTACGAGAACTTCTGAGAGACTTAAGGATCTGTTTGCCACTGTTACCTTAAAAACTTTGATTTGACAGCTAGCTGAATGCAGATGATCGGTATATTCTCCATTTTCAGTCTGTTTAAATGTGTCAACCTGAATCCTAAAAGGAACTCCTTTCTCTCCTCCGTGTTTCCGAGGGGTAAATTCAGTGCTGATACAATGTACCTGAAAGAAAACAATGACCAAATAAAAAGGACACTCAGAAGCATTCCAGACATGAATTTTATTGTATGTTACCAACAACATATACTACAGTTTCTTGCAATAAATATTAGCAAAGCTGTAAAACGTCACTGACTAGAAGAGTTTTTCATCTCATCCACCCTCACCTCTGGGTATTTTCAGAAACACCCAACTCCTATAAAAGTCCACAGACCTTTAAATCAGCATGGAACCACCTCAGCTGCTACATCAGAATGAAGACTGGGGTTATAAGCTAGAAATACTCCTAAAGGTATCTAAGGAGAAAATCAGTGCAACAGAAGGAGTTATGATGAGTCTCATTAGACAGTGCTCCAATTTTTTTTTGCTTTTTTATGGAATTTTAAGCACTTTGAGTGAACTACACTTGCATATGATCAATTCCATTTTCAGTCTGTTACCACTTTTAAGGAAGTGCATAAACAAAAATATTTCATAGTTTCTCTCATATTTCAAGGAGATTATGCTTCAGTAATTATGTAACTCTTACTATAAGAAAGTACCTTTTATTGGACTAGATCAGAGCTAAGTTACTGACAAAATGGAATTTAACTTATTTTGACACCCTCAGTAAGAAATGCTGCAACCTCAAACTTTATACCTATACCTTCTTAAGACCAAGTCTGAGACAAAAGGTAAAAGTTCCAATGCAAATCTGAACCTTCCATATTAATAACTTCCAAACAAAGCATGTTCAGTTGCCCTGAATATCAAATACACAAATAATAAAATTCCTACTACAAGGAAGCCTGTTGACACAGTAAGAAACACTCTGAATGTCTGATTTAAAGCCCTCAATTTGTAGCACAATACTTTTCATTTTGTATCCTCAAGCCAAGATTCTGCTGAGGCTCACCACCAGGAAAGTGAGGTTCTCAAAAAAAAAATAAAAATTAGTAATGAGAGTTATTGAGAGGGAGATAATTCTTATACTTCTTATAACTACATATTTTAACTATGACAGCTTTCTTCAAACAGTTTTTGAAAGCTTTTTATTTATCTTTCTATATTTCTAAATTAGATTGAAAAACCTTACTGAGGACTTAACAGAACTGTGCACCTGTGCTTTTTCCTCAAAGATTGTATTTAATGGCCATCCCACAAATAAGAAACCAAGAAGCTTTGTACTGTAAAGATACTACTGGTTGTGACCAGAAAGGCACTAAACACAGACATGCAGTCAAATAAAGTTTCAAACCTGAATAAAAGCAGATGTACATTTTGTTGGATCCCATAAAAATTCAACTGCATTGAGCTGGCTTGGATTTGTCTTGATATCAATGACTCCAACAGACATTGGAATATCTATTAAAATAAGCAGCATATATTTCAAAATAATCATATTGCAAGAAAAGACTATAAATAAATTGTAAAAAAGGTTACCATCAGCATACACAAGGCAGGGTGGGAAAATGTGGGCTTTGCTAGCTTGACCCTAAGCTCAGAAACAGTTTCCTAGGACACAAAGAATTTCATAGTTTCAACATACAAAGTGCTCATGGGTCTGGGTGTTTTATGGTTTTCCTCCCCTGCTCCCACTCCAAGTCATGCACCAAAAATCACCAAGTTATGCGAAGTATGGAAACTATGTTGGTGCCATTTTCACAATCTACTAGAGAAAGTTACCTTTGTTCTGGTTCTCCTAACTACTGTAACATTTAATAATCAAAATTAGAAAGATTATTAAATGTATAATGTTGCAGAGTTATTTTTCTATAGCATTTAGAAGTCTTAAAGAAATGTGAAAGTCATAAGAACACTTACATTCAAAATAAACATGATGACAAAGCACCATCCAGAAAAACTGATCTGTCATTTTTCACCAGCCCCAACATAAACGTGAACATGATCAATTTAAATCTGGAAATTGAATTCCATGCAGTGGCAACCAAGAGAAACAATTATACCTAAGTCAAGAAGTCTGTCCCCAGGGCGGTTCCACTTCCAACCCTCCAGCTGCTGGTGCTCTGTATATTGCAACCTTCTGTCATGGAACACGACTCTTATAATACTCTAATAAAGAAGAAAACAAGCATCTGATGAGACACAAGTTACTACACATTTAGAAACAGCCTGAATATAAAGCACTAAAACATTTCAGAACAGCCACAGTGATGATAAATACATATTTACAGCAAAAAAAATTTGGCCACCGTAAGCATCCCAAAATATTCCAGAACACAGAACTGAGCAGCAGGAGATACTTGAAAATGAAGTAAAAAATGCAAGAGAGAATTACATCTGATGGCATATTCTGAAGGTCACTATGAATTACATGCAGTGAGCTGAGCAACACTGACAGCACACTATCAACACTATGTAGGCAACCCCAAATTATTTCAGAAAGCTAACACAAAAGACTTCATTTTGTAGGAAAAGTGGTGAATACTACTGACCATGTTTTCACTGGGAATTCAGTAAATACTTGTAGGACATTTTAAGAAATAAAATAGGAAAGTCCCTTCCTAGTATTTACAAGCATATTTACCATGAATCTACGATTTTAATTAATAGAAAGAAGGGATAAAAAAGCTTTCAAACTTTTCCAACTACTCTATCGGAAATATTGATCTAAACTAACTACAACATGATTAACTTTATTCAGGTGGAAGCAATTATCTACCAATACCTATTTGTGTGACCAGTTTTGGTACTGCTAAATGTATGAATGCACATACATGTACATACAATGTACAAATGCACATACAAAGCAATTTTTTACATAGAGGGGGGAAAACCACCACAGATATTAATTGCTGCCCAACAAACAGAATGTAGACACATTTGCATCTTTTTTTTTTCATTATTCTATAATCTTCTGTGTACTAGCAGCTAGAAGTGTCCACAAAACTCAAGAACTTTTAAATGGAGTTTATTCATTGCATTTTCTTCGGTTTACTTCAAAGAGAACAAAAACATACCACTCCTTTTGCACACCAAACTGGAAAGTTTGGAACTTGGAAATATCTGCAGCCACTGCCACCACCATGAAATGTCTTACTTGATGATGTACTGGGATTCCAGTATTTAAGTGTCCAAAACAAAAAGTTCATTGATAAAGCATTGCAATACCTTGCAACTGTGGTAAAATTTACTTTTTTTTAACTTTTACACTGCTTTGTTCTATTCTACCTACCAAATGACTCATCACCCATATATCAACCTAGAAAATTACAGCAGAGATATACTCCAAGGCTACAAGGAAATAGCACCTCAGGGTGCTAATATTCCATGTGCTTATTGCAGCAAGTCACCATGCCAGGTTGTAAAAAGTTTAATTACAGAACTCACAAATCCCAGTTTTATGCTCATGCTTAGCACTTCCTGAAATGATCTCTGAAAAACCATCCCACAGATGAATAAGAACAAGGAATAGGACTATATAAGCAAGTTCAAAGTTCATAAATTATATAGCCTAAAGTTGACAGGCACAATGTCCCAGTGCATTTATCAGCACCACTCTCAAAGTGACTTTAATTGACGTTTTTCCCTTATTTCCTAATACCTGAGTAAAACATTTTAGATAATTCAATAAAATCTACCATCAGATGCTTAAAAGAAAATTCCAAACCCTTCTACTTCATCAGTTCTTTAAATAATCTGTACCATGAATTGGGTAACTTTTCAGTTTGCCTCATTCTTATACTTTGTACAATACCTCAGATCCACAGTACCTTCTGCTAACATTAAAGCACAGGGTGACAAATCTGGAACTGGGAAGAGGAGCTCAGATGTGGAATGAACTGCTCAACAAACAGCAAAATTAGAGAGATCCATTTTTCTATGGCTGTATCTATCTCCAATATCCCACTGCTCCAAACACCACAGGCTGGCTCTATGTATTTCCCATAACACCTATTAAGAAAAGTGCTCATAGTACCTCTACTTCTATCTAAATTATCCTCTAACTTCCTCCCACCTCTCCTCATCACTTGGAATCGTCAGAAAATGATGGATACACATACTCTGTTAAGCTCTGCCTAAAATACTTATGTTTTCAGTACACACAACTATTATGTGCATTAGGTATTTATAATAACACATTTTTATCTGTAAACATCACTGCCCCACACATTCTGAAAAACATCTAGTGACAGCAGAAAAAAAAAAACCAACACACAGAATACAGTCTCTGGTTTGTCAGTAACACTATCTAGAGAACTTAAATTTACCTTCACCAGCTTCCCATTGATCTCTGGTATGTCTCCAGCTTTCCGATTATCTAGCATACGTATCTCATAGGACTGACCTTCAAAGAGAAAAACAATTGTATCAGTAAGAGTCAGAGCACAAGGCTATTTTGTGTTTGATGCATGTAAATTAAAACCCACAGTACACAAGAATACCGGTACTTGAGAGCTGTGTTTGAGCTCTTCATGCACTTCACAGCATGGGAACTAATGGAAAAAAAAAGGAAACTTTTCAGTCCTTTAAAACTACAGACACTTTCAAAGTTTAAGTATTTCATTCTGTATGAAGTGGAAGTACTTGTTTCTCTATTTTTTTCTGAAGAAAAACACTTCAAAGCTGAATTCCTTTACTTTTTAAAACAAATATTATGAAAGGCAACAAACAACATAGAACTATTAACTGGTCTTCCAAAACAAAGTCTGTCAGAGTTTTTATACTCTTCCCACAACATAAATATGCTTAATTTTGTCCATGTACCTGCTGCTTTTGTATGACTTTCAGGCTTTATACGATTTCAGAAGGAAGACTTTAAAAGAGACAGCTGCTATTTATACCAAAGAGGTGTGAGAAAACCTATCTTTCCAGTGAATGTGCTAAATTGTTGTGCTTCAAAAGAGGCGAAGCTTGAAGTAATTCATTTGAACTATGGGCATGTTTTTTTCTTGTAAGGTGAGCAGCGCATATTCATTTGCAAAAATCACATTTCACTAATTAAAATACAGGACAAAATAAATTTCAGCCTGTTTACCAAGATCAAATGCAGTGAATTCACAACCTGCTACACTGCCCTCCAAACTACCTTTATGTGCCCATGTATACTACACTTAAAAGTCATTTTGACTACAAGATAATACCCTTGAAAATGGGCAAATGATTTCTTCATCTACTTTCAGTGCTTCATAGACCAAAGTTACCTTCAACTATGGACCATTTAAGGGGGTTTTGGCTGCAACATAATTAACACATTTATGAAGACAGTCTACAAATGTACAGGCTTTCTTTATTCCAGCAGCATTTATACAGATTTATGTCATCAATAACTATATCAAAATTAGATGAACCCAGTGCAGCTGAGTAAACAATAATTCATTTCTCCTCCTATATTTAACAGGAAGAAACTTTTTCCCTGTTAGTGAGATTTGTTCAGTTACCAGTGCTATTTTACACAGATCTAAGTCCAACTGTATTTATAGCCAGCACTTTTTAAAATCTAGCAAACTTCTGCAAGTATTTCTCTGTTCTTTCTCATCATTTTCTATAGGTGAGGTGTATGAAGAAAAAAATTCTGATTGCTTCCTCAACAAGTGTGGCTAACCTCTTGTAGGTACAAAATAACACTACTGAGACTGATAATTTGGTAAAGGTAAAAAACAAGGAATACCTGACCTGAAAATGTAAAAATACCTCAGGAAGTTTTCAAGACAAAGGAGCAGATAAATTCCATTCTGCAGTTTTGGACATGCAGCTGCTCTGGAAGTGTGAAAAGTACCACAGCACTGATTTTAGTCACCTCTATACAAGATCTATACACACTGCTTTCTCTGCTCTTTGCTGGAGAGCAGCCACTGGAACAAGGCAAGACAAGCAAGGAACTGTAACCGCTCCCTGCCTCACACTGTGTTTGTAGTAAGCATCCTCTTTCACAGAAGTCACAGCATGCTCAAGTTTGGAAGGGACTTCTGGAGGTCATCGTGGTCAATCTCCTGCTCAAGCAGGGCCACCTCCAGCCAGTTGCCCAGGACAAAGCCTTGCTGCTTCCTAGTATCTCCAAGGACGCTCGTCCAAGCCCATACTTCGTTAGCTTCTCTATAAGGATCTTATGGGATCAAACAGCAAAAGCTTTACTGAAGATCACTTTTAAACAGTCTACTACCTTCCCCTTGTCTACCAAGCCTGCCAGTTCATCATACAAGTTTATCAAGCTGGTCAGGCATGACACTTGCTTGGGAAATCTGTGCTGACTACTCCTGATGATGATCCTGTCCTTCACATCCCCGGAAATGGTTCCCAGGAGTAGTTGCTCCATCCCTTTTCCAGGAAGCCTGTAGTTCCCTGGGTCCACCTTTTTGAAGATCAGAGCAACATCTGCCTTCCTGTAGTATTCAGACAACTCTTCTAGTAAGCACGATCAAAGTATAGATAGTAGCCTCCCAATAGCACCTGCCACCTCCCTCAGCACTGCTGGGTGCATCCCATCAGGAGCCAGTTTGCTTAAGTATTCCCTGACCTGTTCCTCTCCCACCAAGGGTACATGTTCCTTGCTTCAGACTTTCCCCTTATCTCTAGGGCCTAGGATTCCTGGAGACCAATGATACCAGGAAAGACTGAGGCCAAGAAGGCAGACAGTACACCTCAGCCTTTTCCATGTCCTGTCTCACCACGGTCTCTGTCCTGTTCAGTAGTCATTCTTTTGCCACTTACGTACTTACAGGTGACCATATTCTCTTTGACATTCCTCACCAGATTTAGTTCCGCTGGGCTTTAGCTTTTCTGGCTGTATCTCAGCAGGCTTGGACAGTGCCTTTGTACTCCTCTCAGGTTACCTGTTCCTGTTTCCATGTTGTGTATGCCTACCTTTTGTATCTGAGTTTTCCCAGAGTCCCTTGCTTATCCATGCAGGCCTCCCACGATTTTTGCCTGACTTCCTGCTCACTGAGATTCTCTCCTCCTGAGTTTGGAGGAGCTGATCCTTGAATGTTAACCAGCTATCTTGGGCCCCCCTTCCCTCCAGGGTCTTCTCCCATGGGACTCTACCAAGATCACTGAAGAGGCCAGAGTTTGCTCTCCTGAAGTCCAGTGATGTGATCTTTTCTGCTGCTCTGCTTCTTCCTCTCATGATCATGAACCATCTCAAAGGCAGCCAAGCCTGACTTCAATATTCACAACCCCAAAGAGCCCCTCCATGTTTTATGAGGTACAGCAGAGCACCTCTCCTCACTGACTCTTCTGTCACTCGGGTCAGGAAGCTGTGAATCAATGCTCTCCAGTAACTTCCTGGGTTGCTCATGCAGCAGACATCAGGGTGGTTGAGGTCCTCCTGCAAGGATCACAGCCTGTGAATGTGAGGCTATTTTCAGCTCTTCACAGAAGGTCTCACCTGCTTGTTCTCCCTGGTCAGGTGGCCTACAGCAGACACCCATACGATGCCATCCATATTGTTCTGCTCTTTAATCCTTACCCATAAGCCCTCAGTTGGCACATGACCCATCCCTAGGAAGAGCTCCACACATTCCAGCTGTTCTCCCTTATAATGGGCAACTTCACCTCCCTTATCCTCTTGCCCTGCCTTTCCTAAAGAGTCAATATCCTTCCACTGCAACATTCAACTTATGCAAGCCATCCCATCATGTCTCCATGATCCAAAGATCATAGCCCTACAAATACACACAGATATCTTAATTCCTCGTGTTTACTTGCTATGCTGCTTGCACTACTGATGTACATGCACTTCAGATGCCATGCTGATTTACCAGAAAGGGCTTTAAGGTGTCCTCACAGTGATGCTTTACAGGCTTGCTTACATTTAAATGCTGGAGGTGACACTGTTTAAGTCTCCTTTTGTTCACGCTGTGTTCCCTTTCATGCACATCATTCCAGGCTGCTTTGCTCATCAACCATGTCCATCACTCCCTCAAGTGCTGCTGGTCACTCTTTCCCTCCCTCTTCATTCCTACTTTGAAACCCTACTTACCAGGTCAGCCATCAGGCTGGCCAAGGTATCTTTGCTCCCCTTTACCATCTCTCCCAAGCAATTCTTTGCATTCAGAGAATTCCAAGCCTAGCCAAACACTGTGCAAACCAACCTAAGGAATGCCTCCCCTTCCAAGGCAATTCTCTTCCACAGCCCTTCTGCTGTTCCATCCAGCTGAACAAGGGGCAACTCGAAACACTGTCCCAAACTCTGACATGCATTCTCAATGGACTCAGATTTCAGTCAGTAAGAACCCTGCGAACCTATGAACAACCAACCATCATCACTGCAAGATCTGAACCTCCAGAAGCAGCTCCAGCTGAACAGGTGATCATGGTAAATATTCCATTAGCTCACAGAATACCTCAAGTTGGAGGCGACCCACAGGGATTGGGTCCAACACCCTGCTCCTCACAGGACCACCTAAAACTAGATCATATGACTAAGAGCATCAGCCAGATGCTCCTCAAACTCTGAGCAATACTCTTTGCTATTCTCATTAAAATACTTACTGAGAGAGGGTAAAGTCAGGACTTGCTTAAGCACTGCCTTAGGGAACACCACCACAGCTTAACAGACAAAATAAATGTTACTGTTGCTTCTCACGTTCCCAAGTCAGGAAACTAAGACAAATCCTGACAAAATTAAAGAGGGTATTTGAAATCTTGAAAATTATTTAAGGCAAGACATAACGGGGCCAAAATAGAAACCAGATAAATTAAGTGACCAGGATTTAAATTACTCTTTTTCTAGAGGGCTCAATCCAACTCATCACCCAAACATGTATCAGCACAGCTCAAGTTCTGCAAACTGATCCTTATTTTAAGCTAGCTTCACTATGAAAGATGTCACATCTCAAAACATATCTCAAGATTCATTTTTTTTACATCTATACATACATATACACTAACAGCTAAGAGAGAAATCTTTATGGAAAGGCCTTAACTCAGGCAGTAAATGTACTGTCTTTCCGTGTGAAGCACTAGCACAGAAAGGAAGTTGGCCAACTGTTTTTTTCTTCCCGTATTTATTTAGAAAAAGATATACCAATGCCCTCACTTTTCAACATCAGGAAAAGTTACAGAGAACTCTAAAACCCAGCAAAACTTTGCCAACAAAATCTTTATATTAAAAGAGATTTTCAAGGGCAGAACAGTCATACTAATTTCAGACACTGCCACTTAAATGGCAAGTTCTTCTCAGAAGCAAGACAGCAAGCACTTTCTTCCTTCAGCCCCATACCTTGTGCTCTGTCTACTAATTACAGCACAGTCTATGGAGATTTCAAGTTGAAATACACAAGGAAAAGAAAGCTGAAATAAATCTAGGAATGGTGATGCTAAAGCATTAGAACAAGAGGAGGGGGATGGAGAGGTGGCAGGGTACAAAGCTATTTATATGGTCCAGAACAAATGAAAAATGGTTTTAGTTAAGTTCAGAATCCTAGCTGACTAAACTTAGGACACCAACATAACTTCCAGAGGTGAGGGAGGTTTCATCATATAGCAATCACTACATTCAGCTTATTTTACTCAGCAGTCAGTGCCCTCTCTATGAGAAAAAAACATGAATTTTCATGCAAATTGACCACAGGCTATGAGGAAAAAAACCCAGCATAATTCACATGAAATATTTAACTAGTTAATTTCTGATAAATGTCAACAGACAACAGTGAAATGCACCCAAACTCCAAAGGTAACCACAAGGGTATCTGCACTTGGGTTTGTTTCAACCATAAGAGTGATCTGAGCAGATATGCATAGCTAATTTGAGAGCAATCACAGTGGCCTCTGTTATGCAGCACTTTTTGTTCAAGGATTGATACCGTAGCATTTATTATGACTTTTGAGGGTTGTTTGTATTACTTTATGCAAATATCCAATTAACTTGCTGTCCTAGGCACAGGGGCCAGGACCAGTTTATCACTGTGGGTGTAACCAAAACTGTGTATTCTACAATCTTCGTGTCATTTCTGATGGACTGTTAATAATGGATTGTTTGCAGCAGCTGCCCAGGGCACACCTGACACCTCAGGCTACAAGCTGGGTGTTAAAGAACCCTGCGAGGCACAGGAA
>JAWWTY010000077.1:54211025-54238260 GCA_035222235.1 Margarornis squamiger
AAGCAGGTTTTTTTCTCTGTATTGTTGTATTTATTGCAATCATTTTAGTAAATTGTAACTCTGACTTGTAATCTCTCAAATTGGGTTCATTTCTCCCACTTTAAACTCCTCCACCTTTAAACCAGCATACTTGCTACTACTGATCAAGTCTAAACAGGAACGCAAAATTAGTCCTGTATTTTAAGCTATTACTACCTGGAATTTGTCCTTCTAAAAGCTCTCGTGGCTTGATTTTATTGGCAGATGTGGGGGATGGAGAGGGGCAACAAACAAGAAGAAAAAACAAAATAAACCAGCAAAACAAACCCCACCAGACTATAAAGGCGATAAAAGCAGTAACATACAGGAGCCTACAAGCTGGGCAAAGAAAAGACTACTAGTAAGGCATCCAACCTCATTTTTGACATGCAATCATTTTGGATATACACTTATGTATCAAAACCCATGAAATACCATTTCAGTTTTAGACCTGCACCACAAGCTGAATTCACATATGTATACCAACCTTGATTCAAGTATGTGAGAGTTTCGTCATATAATTTTACTGCTGGAGATGTTGCAGCACACATAACATACTGGAAGGGTGGATGTTTGGTCTCAGTTTCTTGTGGAAGGCTGGAATCTTCCTGTTTGAAAATAGGCAGTGCCAAAACATCACTGAAAAGAACAAAACAAATAACTCTGTGAGACTGTTGGCCCTGTTTTGCCAGAAGTTAAAAAGTTATTTGTGACTTAAAAAAACCCCAGTGAAATACATACAGAAGTATATCACTCAGTTTATTAGTGAAACTTAAATTAGCAGTATCTGAAACATCTTCCACCAGAACTTTAGGCTAGGATACATAAACAATGCCATGGGACCTAAGCAGACAATAAATAAAGTTGTGCTGTTCCTATGAAATTTTAATCTTCAGTTCTTGTCTCCACTGAAAAAAATCAGTTTTCATTAAACGTCTCACCTGCCAACATAGGCAAGCTTGCCCTAACAAACATGCAGATGAAAGCAAGGTTTTCACTTTCTTCTTTGAAATAATATATTCCCCAAAGTAAGTTACCTACACTGTGAAAGTATCTCTCTCTCCACTTAGTACCACTATAACTAATCCATTGATTCTGTGGATGTTGAAGATTTTTCAGTCTTAACTTTTCTTAGGCTTTAGCATACTCAATAGCCCAAAAACGATTAAGCCACAACTTCACAAAAGTTATAGAAAGTTTATGCCAAGATTCACTTTGCTTATGTAAGACTTACAACCACCAGAGAAACTATGGAACTGCTAAGTTTTGGAACAGTAAAGAGCAATCCATGCTGTCTACAGGCTGTCATAAGAAAGACAACTTCACCACAACCAGCAAACACATCATTTGCTTTCTACAGAAATGAAAAACCTGTATTAGCAGCAGATTAGTCTTCCTTGTAGACAGTAACCCTTCATACATTAAATGTCAAAGAGTTTTTCTTGCACTGATTTTTTGTTTATGATTAAATCATCTGTAGATGCATAGAAATTTTTAAATTCAGTTTAGAAATGGATTTTCAAATATTTCTTTCACCACCTCACCTGTTTCAGTTTTTAACCAATATGCATCTTGTTTTATCTCTTGCATTGATCGTAAACATAGATTTAATATATTTTGTAAAAGAATTATGTCTTATCTGTATTGCACTATTATTTGCACAGTGTACTCCAACATTTTTTGAAGTAAAACTTTTTTCCCCACTGTTCCTCATTCCTGTGAGAGCCTGCTTTATTTAAACAGAATTCTATTATAAATTCTTCTTGAATTCCAGCTCACACCAAAAAAAGACACCCATTACAGGTTCCTTTCCACTACGAAGAAACCACAGGACATGCTACAAAAAGACATGAAAGAAGGACAAAGCAGGACACAGTCCAAAAAAGCATTACCAGCCTGCTGAACCATATCCTAACTACTTCTGATGCCAACTGGAGCCCAGAGAAGGCTTAACTAAGTTACAAAGGAAGATAACATGAAATACCCACTTGGGAGAAGTGGACACCCTTAAAAGAGTTGACTTGTACAGAGAAAAAGAGTGTCACATCCATCAGTAAGACAGAATATTCTGTGTATTGGTGACTGCTCCTTGAGGATGACTGAGAAGAAACAGTGAGATGCCTCATGCCTTGGTGTCAGTCCGAAGGGCAGCAGGAGCAGCCCAGTGCAGGAGGGAGCACTGGGACAAGCAGAGGGAAGCATGCACTCCATAAAGGACTGCTGCTCACCACACAGCTTAGCACATAAACCACTACTGTTTTATGAGGAGGGACTGCAAAATGGCAAGAACACGGAAACGAGAGCGATGTTCAAAATGCACACATAGAAGTTGAAGTGCCATAGTGAAGGCACGAAAAGCATCTCACCAAGTAACCCCTAATCCCCAACTAAGTTCTGCAGCACCTGCCTTCACGAAACATGTAAGTTTAAAAAGAAGTCTTTTGTGTATTTATGAAAAGCATCTTTCAAGTCTTCATTTTCCACCCACAATTTAAATTTATTTACACAATAAAACTGTAGCTGGTCTGGCTTAAGAAAAGTGTGATGTGGTTAATGAAGCAGTTAAGAGACAAGGCACTGGAAGCCAACAAATACAAACAGAAGACCAATCTAGCCAGCAAACCCGCCTTTGCTGGGACTTACAAAGGGGTAATGACTAATTACCACTGAAGAAAAAATAAAGACATCCAACTCCACAACCCTACAATTTACCTGTAAAGAGAGCATAATGCTCATTCTTAAATGCCACCATCCCAAAAAAAACCACTGCAGAAAACGGCACAAGGCAAATTTTTCTTATAAAAGAATCTTCTGGGTACTACTATATTCCAAAGAAAAAGATATGCCAATGCAATTTAAACTCCTTCCTAAACCATCTTTTAAGTTAAATAACCTTCTGATTCCTTCACTCAAAGAATGAAATGTTTGTATTTTCGCGTTTCAACACTTTTTTCCTATCTAAAAATGGATAAAGCTGCAGGCAATTAAAACAGTCAATGAAGTATGAGTAAAATATTTCAAATGAAGATTTTAAAGTGGCAACTTAAATAGGGACCAGCTAAACTTCAGTAACAAGCATTTTCTACCAAATAAAATTCACTGGTCACACAGCACAGCCGAAGGAAAAATGCAAAGAGTGCTCACAATTCAGAGAAGGAAACCAATGGGAAACAGAAATTTAGTACTTTTAATAGTGCTCTTTACTTAAACTGAAGACTATAAACTGCATATAATACATGCTATTATGTCAATCACCTTCCCAGAAACTATAGAGATGTTAAATCAGTCTTTTTACCACCTCTAATCTTAAACTGACTCTATTTTAAGACCCAACAAAACAGAAAGGAAAAAAAACAAACCAAACCAAACACCACACCAGGAGACCAGATCAGCCTTCTCAGTTACAGCTTTTTTCCCCTCAGACCCTCGATCTAATTTCTGCATTTATAAGAAGCCCATGGCCTGGCAGTACAAATCACAAATCATCTGCCCCCACTGAATCCCTGGCAGCCTCCAAGTTAATGTACACTTATGGTATGCACCCTTTAGTCATTTTCCTGTTCACCTGGTGAAAACAAGACTTTTGTTGGTCCACTGCAGATTCGTGACAGGGACTCCTACTGCCAGCTTTGCTCAGGTTACACAGCAAAGAACCTCTTACCTAAACTGAGGCACCCACTAGGAGAGCTGTCCAGATGCAGGAAACACAAGGGTTCCAAAACAGCTATTGTTGAAACTATTTCAGGCTACAGGGGACCAGAGAGCTTTAAGAGACTGATTCTGTTCTTTTTTTGTCACTGCTAACTTTTGAGCTTACGAAGTAAAGACTAATTTAACTTCACTTGTCTCATTTAAGTGAACTTTAGACTACTAAAAGCAAGCTGATGTATAATTGAGTAGCAATGTTTTAAAGGACAAGCAGCATCTTTTGTTAATTTCCTGGTATCATTTGAGAAATTCAATCTATCAAGGTTTACTCTCCTGATGGAAGAACACCGAGACCAAGTTTTTGAAACTATTAGCTCCAGTACGAAAAGTCTTATCTCAGTCCCTCAGAAAGTGTTATCTAAAGCATTCAAATGAAAGGCATTCTTTCCTCCTAGATGGAGGAGGAAAACGTTCCCAGAAAGGACCAAACAGAAACAGTCTTCCTTACACACCAAGAGAAGGGAATAAACACATCCTTCAACACCCAGTCTTAGCAAGCTATGCTACAGAAGTGCATAAAGGAAACTTCACCACACAAAAGTTGGAAAGCTTAGAAGCAGAAACAAGGTGAATGTTGAACTAAAGCATCCAGGGGGATGGATCACAAGTGATAAGCTGTCCTATGCTATGTAGCCTACATGAGCACAGCACAAAAAGATGAAAAAAATTAATTCATCCTCCCAAGCTTGTGAAATGTGTTTGCTGGCCTTCAAAAGTCACCTTCCTTATAAATTTAAACACTCTTTTCAACACTTGGTCTGAAGCAGTTTAAAAAAAGCTAATACATACATATACACACACACACACACACACAAACCCCTCTCTAATAATAGGGTCATAAAATAAATGAAGAACCTCCTATCCTTACAAGAACAGGAACTACTCTGCCATCAAAATTAAAAATGATGTTCCATCAATCACCTGCCTTATCTGCCTTCTGAACTGTGTACTTTTGGGTGTGAGTATTAAAGCATCCCAAAAACATGCAGGCCTTTTGCAACTTTAAAGCATGGTTTACAAGGGCAAATACCTTGAGAAAAATTTTTCTCAAGGGGTATTTGAATTAAGTCATGATCTCAAAGCCAAGCTCTGCACTGTTAAGAGGTGTGAACAAGCCATAGAAAAACATAAGGCGACAGGGGAACTGGTATGTCCTAAGACCTTCTCTGTGTCTGTAAAAGCAGGTTTGATGTGAGACAAGAGCCCTGGCATTAATTTCTGGGACACGACTTCCTCTGCAGCAGCTGTCAAGTAGTGTAACACGAATGAGAAACAGGTGCAAATATACTGCTGTTCCTGGGAATTCCACAACCAACCACATGGAAACTCAGATGGTTAAAGGCTTCAACTTAAAGGGAGTCTGGCACAAAATACAAAAAATAACCAATCAAAGAAAGAAGAAAAGGCCAACACCAAAACCTGTGTCTCCCTAACCTTCTGATGCTACCAAGGAAAAGAAGTAACACTGGTCTCCATGACAAATCCATGGTTCTTCATCCAGTCCTCCAACACAGGGAGGACAAAAAGCTCCTCTAGTACAAACTGCTCCTGTACAGGAGTAATGCATGAAGAGTAGACAAACGCAGACTTGCTGCCCTGCTCTCAATCTGAGATGTCCATCTACCACAAGAGGCAACAGCATCAGAGAAGATAGTTCTAGAATTTGAAGTTTTTTCCTTAAAAATTAAACTCATCCCTGACTTTTTGTAATGTACTCACACTCTCAAGCAAGAAGAAAAGAAACAAACAAACAAAACCAACCTCAAGCCAGTGTCAGTGATCTACTACAGGAGGTGTAAACAAAGGGAGAAGAATGAGGTTTGTGGATTCCCTTTTCCTTCCAATGCCTGTTTCCTGACAGGTATTTACACATTTGTGTGCTTGCACGAAGAATCAAGCTCCAATTCTAATCAGTACACAACATTTTATTTTAGAATCTAGATGTCAGTGAAAATTACTTTTTCTACAATGCAATGCATAAAAATAGAACAGACTACTGCAGCACAAGCTTTATAATGTATTCTGCAGAAAATACTGGGTGCATCTGAAAAAGAAAAAGGAAATAAAATATTCAGGGTATCTTAAGTAAGCATTCCTTTTAAATAAAAAACATATTCAGCAGCTGTCTCAGAGTGGGAAGCGTTAGGGGAAGTATAAGCAGGCATGTTGTCTGTCATAATGTAACAGCAGCCAGAAACAGGACCTGAACGAGATAACTCTCTTTTTATTTTTGCACAGCAGCTATAAAGTTAATGCAGTAACTGTCATGATCCAATCATGTTCATCAGAAGCCAAAAAAGGGATGTCAGAGACCCAAAAGCTATGAGAAGACAACATTCTCCCTCTCTTCTGCATCTAAAACAAGAGCTACAGATTGTAAGACAACCGTCCCTCAACTCTTTACTGATCACCCTCATGGTTACTTGAGCCAGAACTGTGGAGGAGACTTGATACACAAAGTTTCTTCACCACCCAATGCTCTCCACAGCACAGTAAGGAAATAAGACTGGTGACTTCACTAGGGCTTCTGTTCTTTTCAACCAAGGCCAGCAGCCAGCTCCATTTTAAAAAGACTCTTCAATGTTTGGGAGATGGTGCAGAGTCAAACTGACTTGATTTTCTAAAAAATGGAGGATTCCCTGGAAGTATTTTCGTAGTTTTTTTTTGTACAGACCTTCCCATTTCAGAACCAAGAGTCATCTTTTTCAATTCGGTTTAAAGAGCTTCAGGTCTTAAACTACAAATATATACCAAAACAGCTAGTCCTGACACAATCACCAAGTTTCCCCATGACAGGCTTGAATTTTAGCACTGCAAACACCACTGGAAATGTAAGCATTTAAATAAATCCATACACTAAACTTCCAATTTACACATAAAAATTCAGTCATTAAGGTACTTGTCTATCTATGAATGCTCATTTAACTTAAACTAATTTATTAATCAAATAATTCATTAGATGAAAAATAGAATTCTGCTAGAGAGATGACAAGTAGTTCTTTGAAACTTATCTTTTCAATTAATCAGCCTCCATTTTTTTAACAGTTCATAGCAACCATCAGTACCCAAAAGTACACAATTCCTGTTGGATTACAGTGGATGGATTTGTAAGAAAACATGATGGGTGTCATTACTAACTGCATATAACATCAATACTCAAAAGTCACTATCACTAAAGGTACCATGCTTTTATCTAGGTTTTGGCAGGGGTGTTATTTGACACATCTGACAACTGTTACAACTATTCTTAACACTCAAATTGCATTTTGAGTTTAGAGGCAGTTTCTTATTGTGCAAGAACATGCTAGAACAGCAATCAGAAAAATGGGCTTTCAAGATTTTATAAGGAAATTTTGAAACCTATTTAAAACCACATGAATCTGCAGAGAAATTTAGGAGGCATTTAGCTGCCTTCTAGAAACACCCTAGTCACTGATCAACAGACATGAGCAGCTTTGTTAATAAGAATAAACACAGGAGTAATGCCATATATTCTGCTTCAGGGCACTGACTCATCATCAACTCCAGGACGTATCAACTACTCTATACAACCCTAAGAGGTAAAAGAGTTACGTGCAGGCCTTGCTAACAAAATACATGGGCAACATTACTCAGGAAGCTCTCCAAGCACTCTCCTCTAGACCGTATTTCTTTTACTTCTATTGTTTTGGGTTTTTTTACAAGAAAGTGACATGCAGTTAGCTTCTACTGGCACAGAACAGTATCTCTCACTCTTCATGCTATGCTGCTTCTCTTAGTTTCCCCCTCTCAGATGACTTAACAGGCCATGATTTCTCTAAAGTGGAAAACTAAGTAATACATAAAATAATTTACATGCTTGCTGAGATCACTCTGAATCCCACAAACACTAACTGCAACTAGGTGAACCCTTTAACTATGTGGTCAGAGATTGAAGTTACAAATAATATTACTGGCATGTGTTTTCAAAAAATACACTGCAGACAAAGTATGTGACAAAATTCAAAACCAATGTATAGCTTACCTTGTGCAATATTACTTTTTAGATGTTTTTAATGGCTACAACTGTTTTTGTGATAATTCAGAATGTCCCAACAGGCAAGTATTTGTAACTGAAAACTACTTGGGATTGCTGCCCACCATAGCAGGCTGACGTGAGCAGAAAAAAACAATCCATCCAACAACAGCAAAGGTTACAATTCTTATAGTTCCTAGAAACTGAACAGTGAGCATTACTGGGAGGAGGAATGAAGTCTATGAAAAGAAAGGAATACTTTAAAAAAACCCCAGTCAAAACTCAGTATTTTTAAACATAACAAATCCTAGAAAGAACTGAATTGTGATTAGAGAAGGAAGAGCAGGAGTGCATGCATTACCCATAGGTGCTTGCACAGTGAGAAGCCACCCAGGCATCCACCATACAGTGCCCACAAAAACTGGCACACCACTTCATCACTTCAAGGGATGGATGTTTACTAAGGCAGAAACGGGACAGAAGTGGGATAATATCCAGACAAGCTGGATATAATATCAGGAGTATTCTCATCAAGAGAGATGATTCACTTTGTTCCCCGAACTGGCAAATTCTCAAACTTATTTTTAATTAAAAAAAAATAAAAAAATAACCAAACCCCACACAGAACAAAAGCCCCATCATATACATATCCCACCATGAACCTGGTGAGCTCACAATCCCATATATACTAGCAGAAGGGTCCTCAAAGAAACTGCACTCCCAACACTTCACGTGGGAAGTACTGCCTTTAAATACACCTAGTAGTTGAAACTCGTGGTCACCTAAGAAAGAACGTGCCTTCCATACAGGCCAGGCCATCACAACTACCAAGTACGACTGCTTTACTTCTCCAGGCTCAAAAAACACTGACTAATCCTGTCGAAAACCTTGGAATAAAAATGGTCTCCCGGTGTCTCCAAAACAGTTTCTCTTTCCCATGCTAAGTCGTCTCTCAGGAATCCACACATTCTGCCCATCAGTGAGATAAAATTTACTCATTGCATACAAGTACAATGTTATGTTAGCTTCGAAAAAGCACACCCAAACGCTACTTAAACGCTTTAACTTTGCAGAAACTGTGAAACAATCAAAAGGTAAGGAAACCATCCATCTGATTAGGGATAGAAAGAGCTACATGGCAAGGAAAAAAAAAAAGGAAAAAAAGAAAAAGAGGGGAAGAGGAAAGGAAGAGAAAGGAAGAAGAAAGGAAGAAGAAAGGAAGAAGAAAGAAAGAAGAAAGGAAGAAGAAAGGAAGAAGAAAGGAAGAAGAAAGGAAGAAGAAAGGAAGAAGAAAGGAAGAAGAAAGGAAGAAGAAAAGAAGAAGAAAAGAAGAAGAAAAGAAGAAGAAAAGAAGAAGAAAAAAGAAAAACACTACACAGAAATACAGAAGAATAAACACAGTGGGAAAACAGAACCCCATTAACTACGTTTACCTGCTGGAGAAAGAACATTTTTAACCCACGGAGAAGACGGTGAGTGTACATTATGAACAAGAATTACATTTACCCGGTATCAAACTATAACCTCCCGGAACGCGGGGCCTGCTTACATCCCCCGGGCACGGCGAGATGTCGCTTTCAGGGCAGAGATTACATCGAATAACATACAATAATGTAGGAAGAGAGCAGCCCGCGGGCCGTGCCCGGTGCCGGGGCAGGGCCTGCGGGGCCTGCGGGATGGAGGAGGAGGGAGCGGCGTGGGGAGCCGGGAGCGGGGAGGGGATGGGGGTTACCTCATGCTGTAGGCGCCGGCTCCCAGCTCCTGCCCGATGCCCGACAGGCTGGCGTCGAAGTCGTGCACCAGCCCGGACTCGATCACCTCATCCATCTTCAGCACCCACGCCATGTTCCGCCGGCAGGGCGGGGCGCACCGGGACGGGGGGACAGCGGGACGGGGGGACAGCGGGGGGACAGCGGGGATCACCACGTGTGGGCCGGGGCCGGGCAGAGGGCCGGGCAGAGGGCGCTCAGCCCCGCGGACAGCCTTTCCCCGCGGCCGCTCTCAGCATCCCGCGCCCGCCCGGCCGCCGCGGGGCGCTGGGGACCACCGGGCCGCCGCCGCGCCCTCCTCCTCCTCCTCCTCCTCCTCCCACCGAGCTCCGACGCAGCCCAGCGGCGCCTCCCGCCGCATCATTCGCAGCGGGCAGGCGGCGGCGGCGGCGGCGGCGGCACCGCGGGGAGCAGCAGGAGCCGCGGCCGGGGAGCAGCAGCAGCAGCAGCAGGAGGATCCGCGGCCGGGAGCAGCAGCAGGAGGAGGATCCGCGGCCGGGGAGCAGCAGGAGCCGCCGCCGGGGAGCGGGAGGTCCCGGCCGCCCCGGGCGCTCCGGCGCGTCCCGCAGCGCCGCTCACGACAACATGGCGGCGGCGCCCGCCCCCCGAGCGCCTGCCGGGGCGGTGCGCTCGGCACCGCCGATTGGCTGGGCGCCGCCGCGCGGGCCAATCAGGGGCGGGCGCGGAGGGGTGATGGGGAGGCCCGGCCAATGAAGGGGCAGCTCGTCACGCCAGGTGACGTCACCGGGTGACAGGCGGTCCCCGCGGCATGGCGGGAGCGGCCCCGCCTGAGGGGAGCGGGGGGGCCGTGCCCAGGTAAAGCGGCCCCCGGCTCGTTTGTGCGAGGAACACGGAGCAGCCTGCCCCAGAAAACCCAACCCGGGCCCCGCAGGGTCGGTAACACCCTGAGAGGCAGCGGGCCCGCGAGGGGCACCGAATGGGCACGGCCGGAGGGGAGCGCAGGGGCTCAGCGGGCCCAGTGCCCCCGCCCAGGCAGGGCCCCCTCAGGGCCCCCTCAGGCTGTGCCCGCACGGGGCTGGAGGGAGCGGAGCCCCCACACCCTCTCTGGGCACCCTGCCCCAGTGCACCACCGCTCCCACAGCAAGGGAGTTCCTCCTCACACCCAGGTGGAACCTCCGAGCCTCAGTTTCTGCCCAGGGACCCCTGTCCTGTGGCTTGGCACCACCAGGCACACCCTCCCTCCCTCCAAACCTGATCCAGGTGTGTGCAAGTAGCACTTCATATTCCCCAAGGAAAGGCCCCAGCAGACAGCTAAGCTTTTAATGAATAATTCTTTCTGATCATAATGGCCTGGCAGCTGAAAAAAGACCAGGAGGGATGCGAGGAGGAGCTGGAACTGCCAGTGATTCAGATTATAATCCTAATCCCCTTCCCTGTCATCATCAAATAGGGCAAGTAACACACGACTTGATGTAAAGAAGGGTTCTCAAAAAAAACCCCCCGTGTGTTAATAATTCAGAGGATAGTTAAATGATTTTATGAGATTTTTCATTAAAATGATGTACCCAGAGTGCAAACTATAAAAAAGCACTGAGACTGTAAAGCATATTTTGATTGGGTAGTTACATGCTTTAACTACAATTGCACAAGCTTTGCAAAAGATAAAATCAGGAAGGCTCTAAGTTCACTAATGATTAACAAAACACTAGCTTTTCTTCAAAATGTGCATATGACATCCTCAAAGATATGGAGGATCACACAGACCATGATTTATTATCTCTAAAGGCAATTAGTAAGTTAAAATATGACCACCAGATTCTCCAAAAAAAAGGTACCAGTATTTTTGCTGCTGTAATTGCTGTAAGAGTTCTCTGCCTGTCTGGGGACAGATGAACAATTTGTCTGTATATAAGGGGAAGCTTAAAAAAGGGAAACTTATGAAGAGGGCATGGGCTCATGGACAAGTATTGGCTACCAGGTTACAGCTTTTAGCGAGAAGAACTAAAATTACCAGAGGCAAAATTCCTCTTTTAAGCCTGACAAGATGACAACAGTATCCTGAATTCATTAATTTACTATTATGATGGAAGCACTTCTGAAGATGGCAACAAGCCAAATGATGGCATTAATTAATTAATTAAATTGACTGAGATGCTTATGGTCCACTTAATAAATTAGTAGGCATTATTCAGCATATAACAGTAGTGGCTACGAAGTTTGCTAGAAGTCCTATCACTGAAGGATTACAGTTTTAGTTGAGAACTCAAACCTTGTGTAAACCTGAAGTGGACTTCATAATAAGGCAGCAGAAATAACACTAAACCCCACCTTTTTAAGTCGTACAAAAGAAGGTGGTGCTTTGTGGGAAACCAAAAGTAGTGCACTTTCTACTTCTGGCAGTCAGATAAGACAGGATCCAAGCCCAGAGAAGCCACATACAGATTGATTCATGCATAGCAAAACTGGTTTCTCTGCTTGCTAGGCTCGCATTAACATAGCTACATAGCAGTTACAAGATCATAAACTGGTGATTTTTGTACTGGGAATTGGTTTTTTTCCTGACATAAATTCCAACCTCTTCTAAGGGTATCTTGAGTGAGACCCATCCTCTTGCAACTCAGTCTTAAAGAATCGGGTGTAGCTTGTCCCATGATACACAGACTGACTTAGCATTTCTGAATATGTTATCTTTAAGTATTTTTAGGACACAAAGTGCCCTTTTTATGTTAGAGTATGAATATTAAAGTATGTGGGAAGAGCAACTTTAGAGGGACTCAAATGGCAGATTTTTAGATAAGGGTGGGAAAACAGAAGTGATGAAGACAGACAAGGACATAGTGAAAATGGGCCCCAAGCGAGAGCAAGGCCCTGAGAAAAGCTAGGAAGGGACACACCTCCCTGAGGCTGAACAGAGGCTGAAGAAGGGAAGACTGGAGGTGTGGGTGAAGATCCTCACTTTCCTTTATGTTTGGTTCCTTTTGCACTAGGGACCGTGCATGTCACTTGTAAACAGGATTGCATCAGGGAACTCAAGCACCTGTCTGTCATTTCTGGTTTATTGCTTGAGTCAATAGAAACAGTGTTGTGTTTGCTATGTATTTGTGTTAGCCTGCCTAAATTTCAGCTCACTCTGAACCTTTGTACTGAGATGGATTGATTTTATAAAACTCCATTGCAGTTTCATTGCTTTCCCACTTTGGAACCCAAATATAGCCTCAGTTCCTTTGGGTTTTCTTTCTTTGTTTCTGTGTTTTAAAATCTAAAACTTAACACGTTTCTAATAAAAACATGCCACTCAACAATTTTACAAGAGCAGAAGTAATGCTGTGCTGCAGCAATAAGCGTGAGACTACCAACATATAAAGGGCCGTGTCGAGATAAATGATTAAACACTGTCATGTTTACATACATTGTATTTAGCCAAAAAGTAATAAGCTAAAGTTTAATACAAAGAGCAAACCATGCTATAAATTGAAACTCAATTAACATCAAGATTATCAGGAATCTATGAACCTGGCTCTTGTCAAAGCATAATCATTTTTAATTATAAGAAACATTTGAATACTGCACAGAAATAATATTTTAGTCATGAAGAGGTAAGGGAGGTTCATAGCTCACAGAAATATGCTGATGCAATAAGCTGTATATTGCATCAGAATCTCAATGCAAAGCATTTAGGCAGTGTGCCTGGACTGATATGACAGGCAACCTGTAGTCCTGGTCCTGCAGATCAGTTGAGCTTCAGCAAATAATCAGAGTAGATGTGAAACATCAAGGTATTTCTAAGTCTGTATTACCTCGTGTAAACAGATTTTATCTAAGGACTGCAAATGTAATTAGGAAAAGAAATAAGAAAACATCTGTGAGTAAAACGTTCACGTTTAGTAGCATACACAGATGGTGTCATGGCTTGTGAAGCTTGTAGAACTCTAAGAAAATACATCTCCACTGTGTTGACTGTACTGCTCAAACTATTTGATATTTTCAAATCACCAGCTCTATTTGAGTGATTGAACTTGTGAATTAACAAAGGCTATACAGTCTACATTCTTGTGTGTTGTAGCATTATTATTCCCATGATTTAGAGTCACCCCCGTTCTTCCCTTACCGCAGGTAGCTGTTGTTACTGGTGGGATACTGGTGATGGTGATAATGTTCAGGCTGGCTGTGCCAGAAGAGCATTTTGGGATGAGAGGCAGCGTTGTGCTCAGCTAGGAGATGGTCACTGCAGTGATAGGAGAGAGGAAAGAAAACAAATACACGTGTTCAGGTTAAAGCTGCAGTCGGGTTCCTCTAAGACCTTTATGTTTAGCTGCTGCCAGCAAGTTTGCTGGTGTCCCTCTCTCCAGAAGAGGCAGTAGCTGATGTCTTGGCTGGTCCCCACATACCCTGCTGCTCTCAAACTTGCTGCACTGCTAGCTGCTGCCCAGCTACGAGGCTTCATTACTGTCCAATGTGACATCAAGTGCAGCTCAGACCTCACCACCATCCCCATTTCTCTCCTCCCCTCCCTCCACGCTGTCCGAGTGTCACTGAGCAAACTGTGTTAGAGCCGGGAGAAAGAGCAACTTCACAGGACTTCTGCCTCAGAGAGGCACAGAGCTCCCTCCTCACAGAGGCCACTCAGGGAACATGAACACTATAACCCACATAGGCACAAATCACTGCAGAGAAAACGAAAAAAGCTGGGACACACAATGACCTTTAAGGTGAGCAAGATGCCTTCTCAGCAGTGTTTAGATTGTATCCTTTTTGCCTGTCCGTTCAATTCAAATGGTGTGCTACTACAGCATACAACTTTATAGCTACCTTCTTGCCATGAAAATGAATTTAAAAAAAAAAAAAAAAAAAACCACACCAAAAAACCAACAATGAAAACACTGTCAAATTGCAGGAAAAATATTTACTCCAACACCCACGAAATACTACCCCTTCCACCCACTAGAGAAAAGTAATTTTCAGATGCAAACCAGGTGCTTGGCACACTTGTATCTCAGTGCCATTTGTTTGCTGGTTTTTGCAGCCAGGATTGTAGTATCAATTTTAAAACACACAAAATAGCACTGGTCGATCCTGCAAAGACCTTGGCACTCAGAAATAAAAGGGGGGGCCACACATCCAAAATTCACATCTGAAAATAGTTACCTGCAGAGGGCACCTTCTGCTTGAAATAGGAAGGACTACTGACTAATTAGCAGTAGTTCACTGGTAGCTTTGTTATTTTTGTTTTTAAATACCAGTTAATTCTGTAAAAAGATACTTTTAAAAGGTATTACAACATTGCAGCAACACCCAGGCTATGAAAATGAGAACATCAAAGAGCAAGGTTCTGGGAAACAAAAAGGAATTATTTCATATTAGAGTGATAGTAATATGCAGCAGTCAAAAAAACTTCAAATAAACATTATTTGTGCTGCTGTCCACAAAAGCAGACAAGAATTATAACTTCTGCCTTAGTGATTCTAAGAGATTATCCTCTTCCAAGAAGTATGTAAGTACCTCAAGGAGGGTTGTTATAACACATACCCACTCATGTACACAAACTGATCTTTGCTTCAACAAGGATGAGAGCTCAGTGAGTCTTTCCAAGGTTAGTTTTCCCATTTTAGTGTCTACGTGCATACTCACAATAAGCACCCTCCTAGCAGGTGTAAAGACCTGCATGTGTCCCAGGGGACACTGGTGTATTTTCTCAATAGTTTTTTACTTCAGTGACAGTAGGAAAAGAATATATATCCTCCTGTTGGGTTTGCTCCATTTACCGGCAAATCGTAAAATAAATCACTCGGTCTTCAGCCCTAGATTTAGGCAAAGGAGTTAATGTGCAGAATGTTGTAAATGGAAGACCCTTTTCCCTTTGCACTGATTATTATCATGGAAAGGACTACAGACCTCACAAATCACTTTCACAGTATTCCCTTGGAGTTGACATGAGCTTCCCACATAGAGGTCAGGCATCTGTTTTCTTTTGTGACGTGTATTTCTATTAAATTTAAAGAGTAATACTGCAGATTCCTTCCTTCACTTGAAGAGCTTTCAGTCTCTACCACAGACTGGCTCCCACCGCTCTATGCCTATCCCACACAGCTCATGTGGCCTTAAATCATCTGGCACTTCTTCACCCCCAAGAGTAGTCTATTGCTTTGGACAGGGTTTTTGTTCTTTGTTTTGTTGTTGTTGTTGTTGTTGTTGTTTGTTTTGGGTTTGTTTTGTTTGTTTTTTTTTTTCTTTTTGAGAAGTCCAGGAGAGAACTTGGGAGCAAAAGAATTTGACACGTCTATTTTTTAACTTGAGCAGTTGACTTTGTTACTAGCCATTTCAGAATTAATTGGTATTTTTAAATAACACAAACACAATATATCAATTGTAGATGTGTTCCTACATCAAGACAGACAACGTGCTTTCATTGGAAATAACCACCCAGGGGAACACAGGCAGATTCAGCTACTGGCCTGGGTTCACCCCATGTGTTTTGAGTGTGGGTAGTGAGAGCTGTGAGGCCTCAGTGCTTTAGTTCTCTGACTCCAGTCCTCTGTCATTAGCTTGCCAAGCCGTTAACAGCTGACACAACCACAGCAGCAGGCCATAACAAAATACAGGAGCATCACAGCAAACATGTCTCGTCTCTTACCTTCATTTGGTGTTTCAAATATTCCACTTATGTGGACAAACAAGTCATTGATAATATCCAGAAAACTACTGCCTGGAGGAGATGGGGTGTTTGTTAGTAGGGGAAGATGAAATGATGGTGGCTGTTCTGAACTCAGTTTCTAGGTACCAGCTTCTTCTAAAGGGCAGAAGTTCCAAGGCCTGTGTTACAGGCACCTCTCATGGTATGCAAGCTGTTTCCTACTTGAGAGACCACGACCACTAAAGCTGTCCCTACAAACCATCCTATCCCACTGCAACCGCTGCTCCTGATGGTGTAACAGAAGCAAAGCACAACCAGATCTCGTGGACTTCCATGCAAAAGCACTGTGAAAGAGGAAATTTTGCCTGTCTTTTTCTTCCTCCAAGGGTTGACAAGATGCTTATCACATAGCTGCTTGGAGTTCCTTGTATGGAAAATAGTAGACAGAACATGTTATTATTCAAACTGAAATTAAATACTACAAAAAAAAAAAAATCAAAATTCAGCGTTTCTTTTCTTTCTCCTCTTCAGTCTTGTGTTTTGGACTGATCTTTGTTGTAAATGGCATATGGATAAAACTTCAAGTACAGTATAACTTAGTTGTTAAAATCAGGATAGATTTCCCTGGTTGTATTTAGTCCTGGTATTTTGCCTTGTGAAACTCTGTATGTTCGCCATACCCACACCTGCTGCCCTTGACTAACCTCTAGACATAAAGGTATGTGGTTACACGGTCCTTCAAGTTTGGGGACAAATAAGGTGAGTTTTTAACCTTGTACTGTTTATTGTTAAGGGGCTATTTTTTTTTTTTTTCTTGCTTTATGATCTATCCAATAAGTACAGAGATCTCAGCAAAGGAGCACTGTATACACAAACAACAAGACATTATTTATTTAAAACATTTCTTGCTCTAAGGCTTGTCTACGGCATGTAAAGTCCAACCTGAAATTTGAGGTGGGGAGCCTCGTGTTTTGCCAAATGGGTGAAAGTACTGTAGCATATGGTGCCTGAAAACTTGGATTTTTTTTCCATGAGCCATGTCCAAAATTATGAGGTCTCCCAAGGCATTGTTCAACTACCTAATCTTGTTTTTATAGTGATCACACTCCTCATATAATTCTCCTGATTGCCCTTCTGAGAAGTACAAAAAAATGACCTCAAAGAGTGGTATATATACAGAATGTCATCTTTGTTCTTTGCTTTGGATAAGTAAAAAACGTTCTACAGACAACACATGGAAAAAACTCATCAGGTACAATGTGAGACACTGTGAATTCAGTACATATTCTGAAAATTTTACTTAAAGGAAGGTTTTGCTGTTCAGGGATGATTTCTAGTTGTGCTTAAAATACTAGGTTAGTTTAAAATCAAAAGAAAGTTTTGTATTTATACAGAAGCAATCCCTACATACTTCATTTCCAAAACAGATTATAAAGACTATAGAATTGATTAATATATATTTATATTGTTGTTTTGATGTGTTCTATTTAGTCTTTGGACTCTTTCTGGTTTAATCTGGACTGGTTGATGGTTTTAGACATTGTCATCTGGGCCTGCTGAACACTGAAGCACTGTAAGACTGATCATTTACCAGTCCTTCCTGATACAGAAAGCAGCAGGCCTGCCAACAAAAAGAGAGGGGAAATGGAAACACCCACAAGACGTTTTTAGGAGACCTCCTACATTCCAGTAGAAATCTTGGGACACTGACAGCACGGGGACAAGGCAAAACATCACAGCATATCTGACCAGAATGGGACTCTGCTTGATACATAACAGTGCTGAGCACACTAAATGCTTCAACAGCACCTTCTGGTCACTTTGATGGAACAGATATATAACAAACCCTGTGCTTGGACTTGCTTCAGAGTCTCCTTGATATGAGGCACTCAGAGAAGGCAGATTACAAAATACAGAGGTTTGGCTTTTTCTGAAGAAGGCAGGGTATGCTCCTTTCCTCATGAGGTCTCTCCCCTTTTAAAGAAGACTCCATTGCAGGGTGTTCCTGGTCTGTAGTTTGTTCCTCCAGAGTCATTTTCCTCACACTACCTCCTTCTGAATCTCAGGATGCAGTAGGTCCTGAGGTACGAACTGAGGAATAAATGCCTTACTGACTTCACATCTTACAAGGAAGAGGGAGCATGGCAAGTATTACCTTTGCTTTCTTCTGTTCCTTCTGCTGCCTTTTAGGAAGACTAAGGCCTACAAAAAAATCCATTATATGGAGATCATTTGTAGGCACAGATTTAGACAGCATTACTGACCAGAGAAAATTTTAACACATCACATCATACCCAAATCAAAACTTATCAGGTTTTTATGGCTGTGGAGTCTGTTGGTTTTTTTGGACAATTCAGAAGTCTGTAGAGGTGGATAAGTTCAACTAGCTGCTTTTCTGGTATTTAGTGCTTTCTGTGCATCTACTTGGTAGCCTAAAAATCAGTATTTGGACTCCCAGACTGCTGCAGCCATATAGGCTTCCTGCACGTTGTGACACAGAAAAGAGTGCTCAGTTGCTTCTCATTCCTGATGGACCGAGACCCTTTTACCAGAGGCTCTGAAGCAGCTTTGGTACCCTGCCAGGTCTAACATTTTCTAGCATTGGGATGTCTTGGCTTTGTGGACAAAATCCTCCTACATCAATATTTTCCTCTTAATTCCCATTGCAGAAAGCAAGATGTTGTGTATTCCAAGAAAATCCCCTTCCTAAAAACATTACAAACCATACAGAGGTTTTAAGGTTTATAAGAAAAATAGCTGCAACTTACAGGGGCTTAAATTAAGTATATTACACCATGTCTTTCTCCTTGTATTTTCTAACAACTTGCGTTTTCCACTTCACAACAGGACAAAAATCTTAGATGGCTCAAGAAGCAGTGACTCATTAATAGTCTTCTGAGAAAAGGCAGCCTCTGATGATACGAGCTCTTACTTCAAGTAAGCTTTTATAAAGTGTAAGCTGACCATTTCTGAACAATCAGATTTAGATCTAAACCAGTTTAGATTTCCCCTCTTATACATGCTATATAAATAGTGATGCATGAAAACTCCTTAGGGAAAGCAGATAATTTTGTTTTGGTAAAATAATTCAATTGATTAGTTGGCCGACATGGCCACAGCTGTAATCTGAAAAATCAGAAACCGTATCAAACCGCTTAGAAATTCTTTACAACAGATATATCCAACTCTAATGGCATTTCCTATGGTATGAAAGTGTTTTATCTGTCTCAGTTTAAGTTGTGCTGAAAGGACACAAAGTAACAGGCCAGAAATTACTATTTTTCCAGATGATTAAAAGCTTTTTGCAGTTGCCTACCATTATATTTACATTTCAATTGTATTATTTCAGACTAGCATAAAGAGTAAGCATTTTAAAACATGCTAATCAGCAATTTTAAATGAAACACACATCCAGTTCCCTTAGAGGTGTGCACTTAGCTGTTTATCCAAGATGAAATCAGGATTTTCCTTGTCTTCCCTGGTATTTTGACATGAGCTACATTGCTTAGGCTAAAGAAACTGTGCTAATAGGGGGTTTTTTTGTATTCCACTCCTTCCCCCCTCAATACAGACAGACCCTCAAAAGCCCAAGACAGATGTCCATTCACTCTGCCAGCATCTCTGGCAGGAGTCTGTGAGCCCAGGGTGCTGCTGGAGGACCAGGCTGAGACTGTTCCCCAATCTGATTTGTCTGGAATAGAGAGGGGGAGCTCCTACAAGTACTCTTGCTGGTTCTGCCATGGGCAGAGATGAATAGATGGCGAGGGAATACTTTAAACCAGTCTAGCTGACTTTTGAGAATGTTTACTGCATAATTTAAATAAATCTACATGTTTGTTTTTGCTGCTATAGAACCTTCTTGGACATAGAGGCACTACTTTTGAATCTAGCCTGACATATAGTTAACAGAACCATCTCCACTACTGGTTGTACTAAGAGTTCGTAGCGGTCCAAAGATGAGCATTGATGGACAATATCATGATCTAGGAAAGAAAGGACACTGAAAAAGAAAACCTGTAAAACACTGATGCCCAAGTTTAGTTACCTTTCTACCTCATCTGATATCCATATAACTGGATATCTACCAGTTACATGCAGGTATGTTCCTGTTTCCACTGAAGAAATATTTTCCATGTCTCACTATCCATAATTTTTTCCAATCTTACTCCCTCAAAATATCCCCACTGGAATCACTTATATCTACCTAACATAGATCAAGAGTTACAGAATTCTTGTATTTGGCAGAAATCATATTCAAAACTCCATTTTCCAAGTTTTCAAGAGTTAAACAGCAATTTACAGAGTTTTGATTTTGTCCCATCTGTAGGGAACTTCTTACTGTCCAATATTATACTGTTATATAAAATTCTATCAGTAGATGAAGACACTTCTTTAGCTGGGATAATCCAAGCTGCACAACTTGGAACCCTAAGGTCTTAAAACACACCTAAGCATACAAACTTATATGCAACATAGAGAAAGAGTAAATGAAGTCTGATTTTTTCGCTTGCCTGACTAGCACAATTAGTTCCTCAAACTCCTCACATTACTGAACAGTCTTCCTTATTTTAACAAAAAAGAAGGAAGAGAATGTATAAAAGTAACAAAGCAAATCTTAAGGTATGTGCTTTTAATGAGCTGGAAAAATTAATTACAAAATGTAGGGAGGAAAATCTAAGATGTTTTCTTTAGTGAATGTAATATGAATATTGACTTTCATCTTACCTGGAAGTAGACTGGAATTGCAAATCTGTTTACTGTTTTAACTGGGAGAAAACACCAGTTTTTCTTCTCCAGATAATCCTCCAGTTTCTGAATTGCTTATTCATCCTCATCATGTTTGTTGTGTTCTCTGTGTTTGCTGAGTCCCAGCCTGACACAGTGAAAGTCACCACGGCCAGCAGAACCATTCTCACTAACTACTACCCACCACAGGGAGTAACTCCAGAGTAATTCAACACATTTATTCCTCAAGATTATTTTCTCTTTCACGATTGTTTGCAAAGGGACAATGTCATATGCAGGATATGAATTCCTCTGCTGAAAATTAAAACTGTGAGCAGTTCACATGGGTATGTTTGTGGATTTACTTAAATGTTTAAGCATCATAGAAACTACTCAGAATATGTAAGAGGATACATTTGTTCTTTTTGCTCTGAGACTCAGACCGCAAATAATAATACACAACTCAATCTGTTCCAACCTTTATCTTCAAAAACAAACAAGCAAGCCAACTCAGGAAATTTTACATGATCAGCTCTCCTTTTGATTTACATTTATTATCCCAACTTCCTTGCTTCAGCTGAACATAATGTGTTACTCAAAATTCTTTAAAGCAAATGACATCCAAATCTGCGACATCCAAGATATGCATTTCTTATCCTGATTCTGCATGTAGCTTTCCTTCTTCTCCTTCTCCTTTTAAGCCCAAACTCAACCTTTAGGGATTACATGTCAGTATTAAAATGACTGCAATGACCTGTCTTCACAGGATATTAGCAAGAACATATAGAAAGAAACTCTTTCTGAAAGAACAGCAACTTATAACCGTCCTAATTTTTCCGAGATCTTTATGCTAATCCATTAGAGAAACCACCTCCAGCAGGAACATAAGGCATGACTAATCATTGCTTGAATTTTACTGAGCTAATGTCTATTTATAATATAGGAAATGAAGGCAAAAAGCAATGCAGTGAATCTGGCTGCCATGGAAATCATTTTCTTTCCAAATTCTTACATTCTGATGGCTTCATGTAGTATAAATAGACTCTACCTGTTTACAAAGATAGCAACCCCATCTTTGTTGGAAACAGAATTAGTCATAAGTAAAATATTAATTTAAATATATCGCATTCAGATTTTTAATACATGGGGTATCTTCACTTAAAACACTTAAGGATGGCTTAAAAGCAAAACCAATGAACAAACTTTTGTGTAAATACCTTCCTGCCCCCTACCTGGAGCAAAGTTTTTCAGTCATACAGGGGATAAAAACCATTTCTTTCTTAGCAACTTTTGTTTACACATTAAAAAACTAGGTTCTATCCAGAATATATACTGTATGTTTCAATAACTTATATTTTCAGTGTGAAATAGCATCTTCAAAAAGATGACAAATAACAGTCATCTTGCAATGATCCTCTGAAAATAAATATTACCTACAGAAAATGCAGGAATAACATACAGGAGTAGTAAGCTTAGAATTTATGCAATTTTTTTAAGTGACCTTTTGTATAATCAAAATGCAAAAACTACAAGATTGTAAGCTGAAAAATATTTTTAAATATAAAAAAAATTAAATGCAAATGATGTGTAATGTACAAATAAATGAAATAATAAACAAGAGACCTGCCTAGATGAAGGAAACTGTGTTCAAAAAGAACATTCAATTTTTTTAAAAAATTGTCTAGCATACCTATATTCACAGCATGTTCTCAAATGCCAAGTCAGATTTAGTAACAAGAGTATATAAAGAAACATCATTTGGACACACAAAACATCAAGATAATTTTTTTAAACCAATGCTGTATCAATCACATTTATATTTTCTCTTATAGCATGTGATCAAATAAAGCAGAAAAACAGAATGTATACATTGCTAATTTTTTAAGTAATGTTATGTACATTTTATTGCCAGTATATGCACAATGGTAAGCATAGAACTATAAATACACAATGTAATTAAACAGTAGAAAACAACAAGGATGTTACACGTAACAAAGGAAAGAAAGAGGAGATACTATTTTCTTGATGTAGCTGCTAAAAAGGGCTAGTGAGGAGTTATGACACTCTTGGTTTTAATCTTTACATATATTTCTACAACTTCTCCTCCAAATAAATCTCTGCAATGGCATTGCTTCTTTAATAACCACATCTTAGCTCTTTCTATTGCATTCACTTCAAACTAAAGTAAAAACAACCTTTCATGTAACTACAAGCATCTGACTTAATTTTTTATTCAGTTTTGTTTTTCAGGGTTCCTAGCAAGTAAAGTGTATAAGTAGTTTCTTATGATATTTGGCTGTAATGTTGAAGAATAGAGTTCTGAATACACATTAAGTGATAATTTGGAAAAAAAAAAATAAAGAAGATTTTTTTCTGTAGATAGTTCTTCTACTGGGTGCTATATGCAGCAGCTCAGTCAAAAATTAGTCAGCCTGAAGAGGTAGAGAGAATTTTAGCCTAGCATAGATCATCATCCTTGGCACCATTATTTTCTCTCTGATCAGGATACACTTCCTACAACTAGACAACATCACAGTCTAAGGGAAAAAAAAGTCAGGAAAAAAAAGTTCCACCATTCCTGGGAAGGGCACTGTTTCATCCCATTTCTCAGTTAATTAGCTTGCTGCTTATAACAAAAAAAATAAAAAGGAAAAAAAAAAGGAAAAAAAAGACAACATTTAGGGACACAGTCACTTATCTTTGTTCTCTTTCCATTATCAACTTCATAAATACAAAGAACCATTATTCACAATATACTAACTCTTTTTCAAAAATGGAAAAACAAACCCTTGAAACATTTCCACATCTTAATCCAGATGGGTCTTGAGGATGCTATTCAAGAAAACCATGCAAATAATTTGGTGCAGCTTTTCCTACTCATCCAAAATATATATTCTTCTTTAAATTAAAAGGTGGCAAGATCCATAGCATTTGTGACTATTGCCCCCCTCCCCCCATTTAAGTTCAGCGCAGAAAATCTCGGTGCTTTTAGAAAGGCAAGGAATAAATAGTTTTCTGCACTGTTGTCATAAAATCCCATGTGAGTTACAATACAAGACTACTTGTTCCAGCAATTAGGTTGAGAGGAAACATTCTAGTGATAAATACATACTGAGCATGCTTGGGCAGAGCACTCCATTCTGAAGCATCCTGCTTGAAGAACGAAAGGTGACAAGGATGGTTCACGTCCATCAAGTGACCATGAACTCTGCTGCTCGACAGCAGACTGCCACACTGCCCTCCCAGGGCTGTCTTCCACATGAAGAGGTACTGGTTGTACCAGTCCTCTGCTGCGCACACTGAATTCTTATTTATGCAACAAACATACAACCAATGAACAATATCACTTGTACAGCACTGGATCAATCCAGCTTTCTTTTTATAGGCGTATTTCTCAATCTCCAGAGTATCCCAAACGAACTGTAAATAAGATGATGAACCACCAGCACAGTGAACGAGTCTCACTGCAGTTCAGACTAGTTCTGCCTTGTTTCACATCGCTTCTTGTTTCTAGCGAAGGACATGATACTCAAACAAAACAGCAATAAAAAAGTAATGTTATCTGCAGCTGAACAAAAGCAACAGAACTTAATATTTTAACTTCTGACGCTTAAAGCATATCTTTTTAATTAGCATTAAAAAAAATCTTATTTTTTAATACAGTAACACTGGCAAAAGTTAATGGGAAGACAGAGGATTATGAACAGGGTAACTGATGGATAAGATTATTTTAAAATTTTATTCTGCTTTGATCAACTGATGTTAATACTGTTTTTCCTTGGATCTGGAATTATTCTATTGCAACAGTCACATGCAGGCTGAGGACAGCCATTGGTTAAAGAAAAAAAATCCCAAACAAAAAAATAAAAACAAAAGGGGGGGGCGGGGGGAAGAAAAAGAAAAAAGTTCCAGAAGTTGTATGTACGGATTTTCCTTTCACTGAAGAGGGCCTTGCCCTTCCTTTACGAGACCTGGGTAATTCCTGTCAGCTTCATTAACTTTGTCCAGACATATCTGCTGCTGTATCCCCTGCTCCAGAGCCTGTTTGTGCACGTTTGATGTAAAGGTTCAATAATTTCATCTGCAGATTTAAGCCAGAAATTCACTTTGTTTAGTATCTGCAAACTGTACAGACTGACTACAGGAATGGTACAACAAAGGAGACATTAACCCTTTTTCTTTTCCCCAGAAGCAAAATTATATTTTACAGAGCTGATTTAAAAGGAACATACTTGCCAATGAAACCATCAAGCACAAGCAAAATTTGTGATGTAAAGAAGAGTATGAACTAAGATAGTTAGATTAAGATAGATGGAATATTTTCCTCAAATTACAATGCTGTTCTAAATATGGGGGTGTTTTGTTGTTTTTTTTTAAGTTAATGTTGAGGTTTAAGCCTCTAGTCAGAGTTATGGATGCTGGTCACTTTAAATACAATCATTGCCAGTGAGTATTTTTAAGACAGAACTGTCTTCATACGTACACAAAATTAATTGTCCTGCTTTATTCCGAAAAACAAAGAGATTCAGAATTAACATACAGTTTACATGCAAAAAACTGCACGTAAGAGATATCAATTAAACCATAAATATCCTGAAACAAAAAGGACCACAGACTGATTACTATTATTTTTATGAGAGGTACTGAAAGGACAGGTGAAAGTAAAGTAACAAGGAGGAAGGATAAATAAAACTGCTATATGTAACATTTACATATTACATTCCTTGTTTTCCAATCAGAACTTAGATGAAAACCAAAACAAGAAACACCGATAGGAAAAGCTGTGTCGAGTATAGCCATTATCCCTACTACCAGCTACAAGTAACTAAATTAATTAGAATCAGTAAGAAACACAGCTTAATAATCTTAATGCTAAAGTCTGTACCCTTGCATAAAGACCTATGGGCTTTTGGTTTTGAATATTTTATGAAGTTGTATTAGTCCTCAGAGGGTTTCAGCAGCCCTGATATTCCCATTCAACTAGATAATTTACTGAAACTTGCTGGCAAAACGCAAATACATACATGCAATTATGAACCAAGATTCCTTTAAAAGGTATCTTTTACTTACTTTACTGCCCGTGAGTTGACTGAGATGTGGTTTCAGTTCATCACCAATTACTGCATGAATGGCTACAAGGCAGAAAACACATGCCTTACGAACACTGCTCTCTGAATTATCATAACCCTGGAAAGCAATAAAATTAACATTAATACCTTATAAGTTAATGATTAAAAGCCTCATAAAGCTATTTACTTATTTACTATAATAAATACATTGAAGTCTACAGTAAATTAATGCTAGTGTAGCCCAACGAAACATTCCAACAAAAAACACACACAAATACAGAGCATGCAGTTTAAAAAAGCAGGCTGCTTATTAATCACCACTGATAATCATTTTCCAGGCTGAATTTAAAACCCACACAATCCTGTTCCTAAGTGACACTGGAAACAGAGCTGCTGTCATGCAACACGGAAGCATGTTAAGAGAACTGTTCTAGATCATACAGATGTTCACTTAAAGCAGAGGACCACTCAGAGTTTAGAGCTTCCCAAATCTGAAAGAACTCTCTTAACAGCTAAAGATTCTTTTGTTAACAGTAATCTCTTTCTTTAAAGATTGTTTTCTTTTGCCACTTTGCTAGCATGCCGTGCATGGCTGTCTCACTCACACTCCCTTCTCAGATGGTCTCCTTTCTGCCTCTACCTTCCTGCAGACAGATGGATGATTGGATCCTACCCATTAAAGACAGACATCTGCAGAATGCAGCTGTCGACTCTAAACAGTCTTTATCTGTCTTATGGAAATTAATGTATTTTGGCTCTTGATAAGGTGGGAAATAATTTATTTATAAATACAAAGGAAGAGAAACTTCTGTTATCCTTCTCATTTTATTGATCTTTCCCCAAACAACTGCTTGTTTCCTCTTGCCTCCCCCAGACCCCAAGTGATAAAACCCTACAGTTACACACAAACACATGGACAATTTCAGACCAAATTATGTAACTTGGAAAAAAGTACAAATAAGAAAAATTATTTTGTAGCTAAAAGGATTTACCAAGCTTAATTATAACCAGCACTTTATATCCTACTGAGATTTCCTTTCAGTCCTAATCAGAGTTATAATTTACCTACTTGCTAATCAAACAGTTTGTTCCCACTGTCCAAGTTATTCTGGGTCAAGGCAGCTATCTAACTACCAGACAAATAAAATCCTTCATGAGAACTAAGTGATTCTATTTTAAAAAGATTTTGCAATTCTTATGCATACAGGTGTTGTTGTTGGGGTTTTTTTTGTTGTTGTTGTTGTTTTGGGGGGGGGTTTGTTTGTTTGGTTTGACATTTGTTTGTTGGTGTTTCTTTTTTGTTTATTTTGGGGTTTTTTGTGATTTTTTGTTGTTTTGTTATTTTAAACTAGTTTCTGAT
>JAWWTY010000077.1:54238270-54296549 GCA_035222235.1 Margarornis squamiger
CCCCCCCCCCCCCCCCCCCCTCCCCTTTTTATTCTTTCTTCTCTCCTACCTGTATTAGGCCTGGCACAATCTCTGGTAAAAGCTGAGTAAGGGTTTCTTTAGATACTCTTTCTATAACTTTTGTCTGCATTTTGATTGCAGCCAGATTAATGGGATAATCTGCAGTTTGGATAATTGGACAGAGAACTTTGATGCACTGATCTGGGCTAATGGAAGTGGCCAGCATGGAAGCAGCTTCTTCAGCAGATCTCACCACCTATTGAAAGAACAAGAGATAATTTATTAGGAGACTGTTACACTGTGGTCTCTTGTCTGGCAGTAATTGTAAATTTCCTACCAAGAGCTCTACAATACTGCAGAAATACATGAAGAGTCCATTGGTTCCAACTGCTGAGCATAATTTCTTAAAAACATGGCTCTTTCCAATATTACCTTTGCAAACCAGTAATTTCTTGTGTTGTCACTTGTTATTGCTTATTAGGTCAGTGATCACTGAAAAAACATGATTTCACATTAATTTCAAAAGCATGTTTTATGATATGCCTAGAGTGCTACTTCTAGAAGTCAATCTAGCTGCTTTTATTCCCCTAATTTTGGAAGAAACTATGACAAGAGACTACTTTAATCCTGAGGAATATGCAGAACAAGAACAATTAGGTAGGAAGTTAACAGGTACAGAAGCTGAAGACACAACATGAGCACAACAAAGAAAATTAACATCTGGTCTTCATATCAGTGCTGCGGTGCCACCTGCTATACAGAAACCACTACAAAATGAGCAGTTTGGACACCAATGATGTACAAAAACCTACAGAACTGCTTCTTCCCATCCTTGTGCCCTTTAGTCTCTCATAACACAAGAAACAACGAGAGAGGGAAAAAAGCACAGCAACAGAAAAAGGAACGATGGGGACACTGTAAAAAAATACAGTAAATGAAACAAATCAAGAGAGTGCAGGGAAAAGAGACACAAGTATCAGGTGAGTGATAAAGTCATTGGCATGGGAGGAATCACAGTCAGCTATAAAACCTGAAACTCCACAGTAAGTTCCACAGAGTCAGTGCCCTTGTGTGGGGAGGATGTGCTCATTTAATAATAAACCAGAGCATCAGTGACACTGATGTCAACTGCTTAATACTGGCTTGGTTACTGTCTTTGTGTTTCTTACATTTACAGGCATTATCCTTTACTGTGTACGCAGGCATCACAAATGTTTTTGAGCAAGGGTTACAAGCTACCCTTCTCCTTCTGAATGCCCTCACTATTCCTGGCCACAACCAACTCCCCCTTTGATATGTTCCTGTGAGTTTACCCCTAACACCATTCAAAGCCATGCTCTCGAATGGTGCAGAAGTGAAAAGGGTTGGCAATTCCTTGCTGCATTTAGTCTCATCTCTCCACCATAACCCTTAATGAAATCCAAAGTTACAGAGCTCCAGAACACCTAGATTTGACTTAAGATGTCAAACAAGGAAAAAGCTTTGACTTACCCCTTGTAGAGCTATAATGACACACTGCTGGTTACACTGTCCTGTTGGATGGCCACCCAAGGCAATTGTTACTGTGGCTGACATCAACCATCTATGAGAGCTTTTAGAACTGCAGGGTGTTTTTTTATTGCATACCCATGTTAACTAAACATTGTTATTAAACATATATAACATATATATGCTTGTTATTAAATAAATTATTTCCTTGGTAAGAGCTGATTAATTTCACGTTTTCTGGACAGCTCTTTCATCTTGTAATAATTTGTCATAATTGATTACTAACCTCCTTATGAGGATCCTTATGCGCTTCTAATGTCTTCATGATTGTGAGCTCTGCATAATTCTTAAACCTTGCTGGCTGGTTTCTTAGAATTTCTCTTAGAACTTTCAGTGCCAAAGCTCTAATTGCATGCTAAAGATTCAATATGAAGATAAATGAGTTATGTATCTTTAAACAGACATATGCTTTAACATTTGTTCAGCTGCTGAAGAAGTCTTTAATAATAGAAAAATATCAGATTATGCTCTGCACATATATACAGTCTGAACCTAGTGTTAAGAAATAAAGCTACAGAAAAAAAAAATCTTTGCCATCTCTCTTTTTGCAGAAAATTCAGGTGGCATATCATAAACACACTGCTAAACTAGTTTGAATTGTCTATGCTACCCAGAAGTTAAGTTGCAAACTCAGTCTCTTCACAATAAGCATTACTGTATTTTAGAAATGTATTTTTAAATGCTTTGCCACGCAAGATGTTCTGATATTCTAGATTGCTTGAGGGGCTGTTAACAGGTAAGCTTTGAATCCCAGCGGAAAAACATTTCATTCAAGCTATCATGTCAGAATCAACAAATCGGAATAGTGGAGAAGGCAAGTATTATTGATGCCCTTTTCACCATCAGATCACTCAGACGTCATGACATTTTTGTATTTCCACAGTTTTCCTGTTTTTCAGCACTAACTGGAATTTGTGCCCTTTCTACAACTCATACCAATTTCAAAGATGCTGACGGGTAGTCCATGTGCTTTGTTAACCTCCTTAACTGGGTTAATCTGACTTTACCTCTTTATCTCCAAGAGTTTCAAGCAGCAAAAGTAGTATTGTTTTGAAATGCTCATCCCAAACGCCAAAAGACTCTTCCTGAGTTAACTTCATGAGCTCGTATAGGGCAGCCTTTCTTTCCTCAACTCTCTCATTATGGTTTGATAACTCTTTCAGTAACTCTGCAACCAGGTCGGAATGGTCCATGGGAGGCTCTGTCAAAAAGGAACACACACAGACACAGTTCTTGGATCATTGCAACTAAATATTAGCGCCCGTTGTACAAATGAAAGATACTTTCTAGAATGGCTACCTGGCTTTCTAGCATACTTTTATTTTTTCTCCAAAATTTGTCTGCAAAAATTGCAATTTGGCGCCTACATTTTCAGTGCAGCCAACATTGCTGAACAAGCTTACAATCACCAAAAAAATCCTACAATGATACTGCAAAAAAAAAAAACCCCTTGCAGGCTAGTTTACTGCTGGAGTTTTTATGTTTGCAGTACCCAAAGTGGTAAGTACTCTGCATCCTTTTAAATCTGATCAACACACAAAGTGCCACCTTTCCCACATGACCTTTCCATTCAGGATGAAAAATCTGTCTTTTCTCTGTTAGTATTACGGAATTGTTTAGACTTTTGTAAGCTATGATTCCACAGCAATGGCTAGGCTGGCAACACAAACGGGGAAAAAGAATGCACAACAATGTTTTTGGTACAAAAGAGCTGAAATCAAAGCAAAGCAGGCCATTAGTCCCACAGAGATTCCCGATAGCAAGTAATTACAAGATGGCTCTGGATTTTAGTGTTGATCAGAGAGGATTCTGTGCTGATGGAAAAACACATTGGTAACACATCCTATATTTATAAACACTGGACTGCAAACGCTCAAGAAACTTAAAAATAAACAATGAAAATTAAGCACTGAGTTGTTGCCTTTATTCCATCATCGAGAGCCATCTCACCCATTTCTTTAAGAAAGAAAAGCATATAGCTTCCATCTTTGCACTGAGACTTTTGGATGAAGTGCATTTATGGATAAAAATGCCTTTTTTTTTTTTTTTTTGAAGTTTGAAAGTTCTGCCATAAAATGCACGTGTTCCTGTACATGCATAATTTCTGAAATGATTCCACTTATTAACTTACTATTATCCACTTATTATCACACAAAATACATTCTCCATCATTCTCCATAACAAATGAATTAGATCATATACTGAGAAACCACCGCCCTTGGGCATCTTGCATTACTGTATTCAGCACTGTAACTTATAAATGCTGTACAAAGCACTTGTAGGAAGAAAAAAGCTGAATACCACAGAATCAAGTATCTATGTTAGTGACCATAAAAATCTGCTGTTTTTGAAGCCCACATTCCTGGTTGCATTCTGTTTTGCATGAATAAACAGGACCACGAGCAGCTGAAAGCACACTGAAAGCACTTCTGCTGCCTCTGAATTAAGGGCTGATTAATGTTTGACTCAAGGACAGACTGAAATTGCATTAGGTGAGTTATTAATTAGCAGAGATGAGCAGAATGGACAATCACTTCAACAGAAGCAAGATCATTACTTTTATTGCCAGAACTGTTATGCTTGTTCTACCAACTGTGAGGATTACAGCTATAGCAAATCCTATTTTGAGGAATGCATATTGGCACTTAGTTAGCAAAACTAACTTGTTCAAATAAAGTATTTCACTGTGGTGTTATCTTGAACGTATGGAGGGAAGGGTAAAGAGAGGGGAAGGTAGCAGCCATGTCCATGCAGGAATATGGGGAGGAAAGAAGCTTCATTAGTGGAGGAAATAAGAGGAATTCCTGAAAACCATGAAGGTAACTAACAGCCTATATTTTCCATTCCTTTTTATGGCTTCACACGCAGTGTTTAATTTCCAAACATTCTCCAGATAAGAATGGAGAAGCATGAAAGAAGTCTTGTTCAAAGTCTACTATCAAAATTTCTTTTTCAGAAAGAAAACAGAACACAAATGAAGAAGAGCAGATGCAATTCCTTCATTTGAATTAATTAAAATATGCATTAGGGAGTTAAATAACTGATGAAGAAGAGTTCTTCTCAAACCAATGAAATAATATCTTTTTGACAGAATAAACAGTGTAGGGGATAAAAGGGAACATATAGGTATGTCCTGAATTTAGAAAAGATTCTCTACTGTCACTCACAGCATCTTAATACAAAAGCTATGCAAACATGGTGTCCAAAAAAGCAAACAAGCTGGCGCAAAACTTGATGAATCACTTGCAGGGTGACTGGGCTAATAAATGGCTTTCTATTAATCCAGGAGGATACAAGCGATGTCCTTGCTCAGGTCTGTGCAGAGCCTGTTTCTGTTTGGTGCTTTTGTTAATGTTATAGAATGAATATAAAATATGCAATGACATTAATTTAAGAGCAATTGCAAACATTCTGGAAAACAGGATAAAAATTGAAAATTATTATGATAAATCAGAGAAATGTTCTGAAAGAAAACAAGATGCTCAGTGTAAGGCAAGACACAGAAACAGAAAACTTAAGCCCATATACAAAGTGGCAGGTAAAAAGAAGGATGTTTGGAAAACACAATCCATGGGAACAAGCTAAAATAAATAGCTTCTTTGGAGAAGAGCAGTTTTTCAAACAGACACTCTAAACTGCTTTTAAGGAGTCTGAAAGTGACTTCAAAAGCCAGGTTTCCCTATGCTTCAGATAAAGAGCATTTCCCTTGGGGAAAAAAAATGCAAGTGGTTGGAAACTTTAGGCTGTTATACTGGAAACCTTTTTACTATAAGAGAGGCAAAACACTCAAATGGCCATGTCACACTTCCCTGTGGCATCTCCTCCACTGGAAATTTTCAACTTCTATACAAACCATCTTCAGAACACACACTGAAATCCCAGTGCTGTTGCCAGGACTGTATCAGCAGCTAAGGTTTTCCCAGCTAGCCCTGCATTTCCACATCCTCTCCCAGTAATACATGACAGGCTTGCTGGGAGGCCAGTACTAACATAATTTTGTGTCATCACCAGGCAGAAATTCTGTGGAGTTTCTGAAAACCGAAATCTGATGTTCATCAAGCCCTTCAGGTTTATGGGAAAAGCATGCTAACTCCTAACTGAGGAACTGTAGGCACAAAGTATTTTGCCAAGTATATCTTTTCTCATGCAGACTTTTTCTAAGTTGTCTTTGGTGAAATTCTAAAAGTAACACACAAGTCACAGAATGCACAGACTGCATTTGGTTTAATGCAATATCCTAGAAATAAGTTGTCAGAAGGTATAAAGAGGCTTCCCCCATATAAAACAGGACCTTTATAATGCAGAATCAATCACAAACTGGCTCTGTATTAGCATGGCAAAGCTATTTAATTATCAGTATGTACAAATTTCCTTTCCACTCAATCTTTTCAGAAAATAATTGGCTATACTATGTACCTCTTCATGAAACTGAAGAGAACACAAACAGAAATGCATCTTGCTCCGATTTGCTTTTAATTCCTGCAAACTAATCCAATTTATAGAACACTGAATAAAACACCATGTCAGAAAATAACTTTGTTTTCAACAGTTTCTATAACACATCTTAGTCAGATGACAGAACCAAAACAGGCAGAAGGGGGAAATTTAATTTGTCCCTCACTATTAAGAAATATTTTTACTTAATCTATAGCTGAATATAAAATATCAACAACAGTGAATACAAGATTATGAGAACCACTGACTACTTATTAAAATAATTATAGTAGTCTTACTCTGGAACCTTCCCAACACTTAGATACAAAAACTTACCCAAAGATATACTGAGAAATATTATAAAGGAGCTTTACAAGCTTACAAAACAGCAGCCCAAGTTCCTGGATTTACATGGGCTAAATGAACCACCTTCCTGGTAAAAAGCTGACTTGTTTTGTAAGAATGTTTAGTAAACAGAAAATGCCAATGTCATGTTTCAAATACAAACACATTACTAACAAAATACTTAATCCTTCACCTAAATTCCCAAACTGGCTTGATCCATTTTTACTTCCTTGCTGTAAATATGTTAAATTTCAATCATAAAGCAATCTGAGAAGTAAATTTAGACTGACAATACTGCTACAGGATGTGCTGCCAGAATTATACAATACAGTTCAGTATTTACCTAATTTTCACCCTTAATCTCTACAAATACCAGGAAATCCAACAACATAACTCAAATGGGTTACTAACAAATAATCTAATTCAAAACTCAGTATTTGTAAAAACCTCTCAAAAAAGTGGCACTGGTGATACATATATTGCTAATAATGAAGTCAGAAACTGAACCAAAGATGGAAAATCTCATCCTTTTTCTTCTAGAACCTTACCATCAGGAAATTGCTCTGCATCGTCATCAAACATGGCTTCTTTCAAAGCAGATTTATTGAATGGACCGATACCATCAGAGTAATTGTAGGGGTTGTAGTCCCGTGAGCGTGGGGAGGAGTGGGGAGGCATCGTGTTGAGTAAGGAGGTCTTGTTATCAAGGGCTGTTCGACCGGTATCGCTCACGCCACCTCCTGCTCGCATGTCTACTACTCCAGAAGCACTGCAAATCTGCAGGAGGAGAAACATCACATGAACATAAGAAATGCACACTTACACCATCCAACTGAATACATTACTAATTCGCTTTTGTAGCCATAGCTTACAAGTTTCAAAATGTTTACAAATTTCAAACTAGCCTCCGAATAAGGAGTTCCCTAAACTTTGCTTTTCTCAAAAATTCCAAACACAAAAAATCAAAAACAAGAAAGCGTAAAAGGTCAAAAAAAAAAAAATCATGAACTAAAACCAGCTGTCAGTATTTTATCTCACAAGTTTGCTGGAAAGTAATTAAAAATGTGTTTAAGCATATATATATTTAGCAAGCTCAACAAATCTAAAAGCCAAGGTTCCATAGAAGCAGAATTTTTAAATACTGCATGTGGCACTCAAAAACCCACAGGTTTTGTATAAAATAAAATCTGCAGAAAAACATATATTAGTGTGCAAGCTTCTCAAAAACTAAACTCTAGCTGTTTTGCAAGATCATCCATTTTTAATCTGTTAACATTTTAAAATAAACAAATGGGCAGTGCTACTTAGAATTAGCATTTACATTTTCAAAATGTGGTTCAAGACTGGGAATGGGTCCTTCTAAAGCTCTGAAGTTCAATTCAGAAGAATGCCCAATTTCAGAAGTCATAACGTATCAATCTCCTGAAACACAAGCTTTACCATCTGCCATCAATGCAGACACTGTCTGAGTTTCCTGATGCCAAGATGCATGGGTTTAAATACTCACCGAATCACCATCATCTTTTTTAGCATCTCGTTTTACAGGCTCATTCATATCTTCCTGACTACGAAAACTGAAATTCTGAATGGCTTCAGTGACTCCACGAAGAGAGCTGTAAATATCTTCAGAATTCATATTTTCAGTGTCATAGTCAAATGCACTGTGGGCCATGGAGAAGGACATACGAATTAAGAGAGATTTATTTTGTGACCACGTATTTTTAAATCACATTAGCAGGCAACTACAGAGACTCAAGAAATAGTAATAAAATTATGATTTTTCTTAAAACACATTAAGAAAGCCATCTGGCTCTCCACAACACTGTATTATGGTACAACTTAGCAGGAGCACTGCCTCTGACACAGAAAGCACTACGAGGAAGCAGCCAAGGGAAAGGCTACATTACAGAGCAGCATCTGCCTGAAGAAACAAACTTCTTTTTCTCTGTTTTACTCTGCTGAATATGAAACAATCAGAATTTTTACACCATCCTCTTTCTGAAAGAAGTCTTATTGTAAGGACTGATAAAACCCAACAGGAAGTTGACTGGTAAAAGCAAAATTACCAAGTCCAATTCAGTGAAAACACTGGTACCATAAAAAACATTTACCAACTATTATTTCTTTATTCTCTGCAATATTAAGTCTCATTTGATGACCCAGTGTGCTGGTTTTGGCTGAGACAGACTTCATTTTCTTCATAGTAGCTGGTAAGGGGCTATGCTTGGATTTGGGCTGAAAACAAGGCTGATAATTCAGGGATGTTTTAGTTACTGCTTACACAGAGCCAAGGCCTTTACTGCTCCTTACACAGCCCTGCCAGTGAGTGGGCTGGGGTGCACAGAAAGCTGGGAGGGGACACAATCAGGACAGCTGACCCCAACTGGCCAAAGGGATATTCCATACCACATGGACTCATGCTCAGCATATAGAGCAGAGGGAAGGAGGAGGAAGGGAGGGATGTTTAGAATGATAGCACTTGTCTTCCCAAGTCACCATTACGGGTGACAGGATCCTGCTTTCCTGGGGATGGCTGAAGACCTGCCCACCATGGGAAGCAGCAAATGAATTCCTGTTTGGCTGTACTTGCACAAGCAGCTTTTGCTTTAGCTGTTAAATTGTCTGTTTTCTCACTTTCATATTCCGACTGTCTTCCCTATCCCACCACAGGGGGTGTGAGTGGCTGTGTGGTGCCTGGTGGTCGACTGGAGTTTAACCGTGACACTCAGCTGGCACATTCTGTTAGTGATGAACACTTCCATTCCTTCTCTTGCTAATCCATTTGCATTCTGAAATCCACAGCCCTATCCCACATCAGGCCAGCTTTGGCACTTGTCAGTCTACTATCAGTTCATTGTGCTGTCATTCTATAGAAGAAGGGTGATTATTTCTGAGCATATGTCATTCTGTGCAAAGTTTTCTCCGTGCTTTGGGGTTACAGCTTTGGATAATGCGCAGTGAAGCCCTGGATGCAGAATTGGAACACCACCAGCCTACATTACCTTGGTGACAAAGTGTTCTGTGATGTATTGGTTGGGGAAGTGAGAGGACTTGACCAACTTGCTGGGGAGCGTGGAGTAGGTCTTGTTAAAGGACTTCCCATTGATCCCTGGAGGAGGAGAATAGGTGAGAAGAGATACCCCAGCAGGACTTAAGCATCCCTTTTTATTATTGTATTTATCTTCTAGTGCTCAGAAACATTTCAAGAGCTTCTATTTAATTTCTTGGATTGGCTAACCAATTACTAGTAGTTTCAATCCTTTATAACTTTGAAATTAGAAAGTAAAAGATAAGCTACTCTTAAAAAGCACATGCAAAGTTATTAAGTCACTTGCAAGCAACATAAGACTCAGAAACTCTAATTCTATAGGAAAAAGAAAAGGCATCCCATAAAGAGTGGTATCGGCTACTTAAGATGGGCTTCTGCATGGATTTGGGTTACCCTTCCTCCTCTACCCACCTTTTTGCTCTCTCTCACAAATAACTCTACTGAAATGGGCTTATATTCAAACAGCAGCAACTTCAGAAAGAACAGTAATGGAGGTGTGAATACCTGACCACTGTTGCCTGTATTCCGGAGATGATTATGGAGAAGCTTCGTGGCTCCATCCTGAAATGTTTTTGGTAAAGCACCCAATAGCATTGTAAACTCTGGAGTGTTGAGTTCAAAAAGGGAAATCAGCACTGACTGTGCAGCCTACAAGAAGAAAATACAAATTGAAGACATTAGAGTTTCAAACTAATTTATCAGCAAGAAATGTTTAATGAGTGGTAATCACAAAACAGGACGCAAGTCTTGATCAAGCTTCAATAAAAATGTAACAGATGTGAGCAAAAGGAATTCATATTTACTGGTAAGCTGAAAGTTCTGATTTTGATGAATTCAGGCACACAATGATCATTTTAACAAGCAGTCTTTCAGAAATGTGCTTTTCAATTCCCCTAACCCAGATTTCTACTCAGTAAAAAGAATACTGAAGGAATTTTCAAAATGGCTTTTAAAAGGGTTTGGGAAGTTGACCAAATTCAAAGGGAGAAATGAAACACACTAGGCAGGAACAAGCCTGTGATCCCTTCTTCGGAGTTCTGAAAGTGGTAATTACAGACGATAGATAATCCAAACACTAGCTTGAAAAGGAACAATTACCACTTTAGAAATTAAAAAAACACAAGCAAACAAGATACCCTGATTTGGAATGAGACATTAGTGATCATGGCACTTGATAACTCTTTGTAACTTATCCTACAGCCAAGCTAGTTAACCTTGCTTCCACTTCCCACTCTGCTTCCTTTTACGTTTTTAGAAGATAGGCAAACATTTAGCTGACTACCTGTTCTGAAGATGGAAACTTAAGTACTGGAGTTTGTAGTCTACTGGATGTCACCTCCCACACCCTCAATTTTATCTGTTCATCTTTAACACCATCTTCCTCCTACAGCAAGTTTTACTACATATGGGGGGTTTTCTACCTGAAAAAAAAAATTGCTCTTTACTAACAAAGCAACACAGTAAATTACACAATGGTTGTACTCCTTTTAGTGAAGGAATGTTGGCTGCATGACTTGGTAAAGTTCTTATAGTCTGATGAAGATTGAATGGAGAGTGTAACAAACCTGTCAACATCGTAACTAAGCTAACAGGTGGAAAGAAGAGTTAGAGAAAGTTATCCACATTAACAGCTCTTTCTTGTGGTTTATACTTGCGGTCTGCCAAGCACTGGAGAGAACCAGTGCTTCATGCAAGACACACAGGCAGCCTGCTTAAGCAGCAATATACTCCAAGCAGGTAGTTTAGAAAATCCTTTTAAACATTTATTTCCCTCCTTTTGCTTCCAGACCAATGAACTGTAGCATTTTTTAATTGAAAGTGGAAAGCACACATACCTGCATACATCTCAGTATTAATGACAAAAATCCGAGCATGTCAGATTGCCACAAGTTATCTTTGCATACTCGTGACTGGCTGTTTTCTTTTAACTTTTACTTCCTTCACCATCTGACAGCTTTCCCTTCAAGTCATCACTCTGAATGCCCTCTGCAATCTGTCTTTCGTGTTTCTCTTGTCCTTGTTATTTCTTATGGTTAGTCTTTTAATCAAAATTGACACAAAACAAAATCAAAACAAATCCAGCAACTGAGCAAAGGTTTGGGAATTATTCCCCTTTCCCTTTTCTGCCCTGTTATCCAGTCTCCATTCCGTAATACTGTGTCTATTTAAGCTGCTAATAAAAGAACCTGATGGATGGTCCAGGCTGGTATCAGGAAAGAAACTGATATCATCAAGCCTGCCCAAAGTGAAGCTCTGTCCAAAGCACCAAAATTGATATTGACTCACAGAAGGTCTTCACCGATGCCATTATCTATTTTCTCTCTTTCTTCTGTGACAAAGAAACCCTGCGTTTTAGAATATTGGGAAATTTTTCTTCTCAGCATAAGCTCTAGAGATTTAAGTTCGGTCATTCAGAGTTCATCTTTAAAAGACTGCAATAAGGATTACAAGTATTTCTTCAGTTTTGTTTTCTTCTTAGAAGAACTCCAAGAAGAATCGAACTCTTTCTAGAAGCATTCTAATATTAGATTTCTTCTATGTTCTGAAACACAATTTTACCTTCCAGCAAGAAGTCCAATGTCATTGAACTCACAAGGGGTGCCCAATTTCAGACTAATAAGCTTTTTCATAATATTGTCACTGGAAATGTTTTTACTATGAAAAAAACCAAACCCATGAATTATACAGAAGTACTTGGAAAAAACTTTCAATTTCAAGCAATCTTACCAAATGCTATAAAGCCTCTTAAACGAAGCAAAATTAAAAAGCCTGTGACAGCAGGTTGACAAGCCTATTAAGAGAATGAAACATTTTGAATCACTAGAATTACTCTTTTGACTTCTTCTTGATAAAATTTTATTTTCAAGAATTATTGAAGGATTTTGGCAGTTAGTTTCCTCTAAAAGCTGTGCTATGGAAAGAAACACTAAAATGAGAGAACTTAGATAATTAAAGCGTTCCAGATGATTAAACTCACTGGCAATTCTTTCCATGATTCAGTTACTTATTGACATAAAAATGCTTATTAGAGATATGAACCATCAGATAAGACAGCTTGCCACGTGTCTTAGTATTAAACTTCACTGATTTAGAAGATAGTGCTGCTTCAATTCTCCTCCTGTTTTATGGTATTTTATATGTCACTAGAACATGATACCAGGCAAGGAAAGTCCACTGGATATAATTTATTACTGCTTTCTCATACTCATGAAGTTATACAAGAAGTGAAAGACTAAAACATTATTTCCAATATAAATTCAACTGTTCTTTTTTGTTAAATATTACAAACATTCGAGACACCAAGAAGTCATGGAAGTTTCTTTTATTTTTAGTTCTCTGTGTCAAAGACACTTGCATTGATAAGCCATAAAGTTACTGTGGTTACTTAGCATTAAAAAAGTGCTAACATGCTGACAGTGGCAGCCACAAAAGAATGGCTGGTGACTATCAGAACAAAACTCAATTCCATTAAATTGCCAAAAAAATTAGAAGACTTTTGCTTTCTGTAAGTTGAAGTATTATTTAGAAATCCTTTCCAAAGCCTGCATTACTAGTACATTTAGATCTATGTAGCTCACAAATACTAATTTTCACTTCACAACTTTATGGGGAAAAGGGACCTTGGCACTGGATCTGCAGCATTACAAGAACAAACCTTTGACACCACCTTATTAAAGCACAAACTTTCTTTTGTCAAAGGCTCAATGGCTATTTACCTATCTTTTCATAAACACAGAGGACTTGAGAAAATCCAACAGAGATCAGACCAAGTTTGCTACGCCTCACTCTGGATATAAACATGCAATTAGCATTACACAGGGTGGTCTCTCAAGAAATATTAAAATTGTACAGAAAATGGCCACTAAAGAGATTTTAATACTAGATAGTGCTTGAGACAAAGTTATTCCTTGTATTATGAAACATAATCTCAATGTATTAACACACATGGAAACACAACCCTAATGGATAATTTCAAGGTGGGTTAACTTAAAATTTTTACTTAAATATTCTTAATTTGTGGCAAATATTTACTTTTTCACTTTTGATACATCATGCTGAAAAATTAAGTGTGTTTACTGAAAAGGATACAAAAGTATCCTTTCTCTATGCAAGATTAAGTTTGCTTTTAAAGAAATTTTTATTTGTTTAGGCAAGAAATGCCATCTCTAATTTGCCAAGACACTTGGAATGTACTGCAATGCTAAGGAGACATAAACATACCTTCCTAACATCTGAGCTTTTAGGTTCTGTGGTCCAGGTGATGATTCGAGACACTGCTAACCTCGTTTCACTTGAGTTAACAAAATCTCCTGGATCCATCTGTTGCGCAAGAGTTTCTATGTATTTCAGAATTGCAACTTTGACCTGCAAAGAGAAACGGAGTCAGGTGGACGAAAAAAATGGTGTGCTACAGGAACAAGTGTGCTCACAGAGTAGAGCATTTATCCCTAAAATAAAGACTAAACTTGACATGTTTTCAGCACTGATATAAAACTTTTCACAGTAAACCAATTTACAAATGAATGTAACATTTCAGGAAGGGAATTACTCCACAGACATTCAAATATTCATAGAAGCACTGCTAGCAACTAAAAGACATAAATCATTGCACATGAAGAAGCTTATATTTAAAAAAGAGAAATAAAGAAAAGATTTATTGAGAATTATTAAGAACTTTTTTCAAGTACTAAAATAAAAAATAAATATCATTTGATGACCCAACAATCAGTTCTTACTAGTTCCTACTAGTAGTTAGGTAGTTAACATTCAGCACTTTTTTATAAAACATCCAAGTTTCCCACTGTACCTGGGAATAAGCCACAGGAATCTTCCCATTAAATACTAAAAATGCAGGGAATGGAATTTCTAGAAGAGCCTTAGAAGGGGTCGCATGCTACTTGGTTCGAAGAGGAGAGAAAAGCTGCTGTACTCCCTCATTTATCTAAGCTTTATCATATTTACTCCACTAACTTGCTCTACTCCTTATGCAGAATCCATGTTTTCTACCTCCCAGACTGCAGCCTCTCTCTAGTTTCTCCAACACTGCACAAGTGCACAGTTTTGGGCAAAGGGCTACTATGCTTGTATAACATTTATCTTCTCAACTGCTGCTGCTGCCCCAGGTTTGTCATCCAACACGTCAGCAAGAGTGGTGAACTCTTCTTTAGGCCATCTATTTGACTTGGCTGCTATTATTTCCAGTAATAACCACAGTGAACCAGAAATACCTACCAGGAGAGACACACCTATGTCCTTCATAACCAGAGACAAAAAGGGTTCTGGGGGTATCTTTGATTGTAGTACAACTGTTCTGAGCAAAGCTATTTAGAAATTTCGCTTGGTCATGACTTGTAAGTTATTAAAAACTCGAGATACACTGGCACACACACATGAGGATTAATAATGAATACTGCATTTTCAAAGCAGCTGTTAAAGCTCAACTTCTCTGAAGTTACACAGGAAGCAACAGCTGGAGGCTTTCATCTTATGCATATCCATATTAACAAACACAGTAAAATCCACACTATTTGCTAGATTCTTTCCAAGACAAAAATAAGCCATGGACATCTCTGCAGCAAAAGACCTTAGGCCACATGGCTTTCCAAGTACAAAGTAATAGTTAAGATCTCTAGATTACCAAGTGAAACCGTTACGACATCACTCTGTTTCACTGTTCAGGATATAAATATAATTAATACAACACTTTCAAAAATGGTTGTTAAGAGCTGTAACACTTAGAACACCTAAAGGCATTTCTCCCATTGAAGAAACTCTGGAGTACCACATCTGAGAGAGGAGTATTATTTAGTGTTTGAACTACTCCCCAGGGAAATCGCACAGACTTCTGGAAAGATGGAGGCTCTGAGGAGACAGAAGAGCACTGAACAGAAGATGAATGGAGACAGTTCATACTAATAAAGCTTTCCACAGTGAGCCAGATTACCAAAGCTACATCTGAAAGCTATCTTGAAGAGTGTTTTTCACTACTTGCTTTTGAGAGAAAGAATTCTGGAAGGGCTACACCTTTCTGGGCTCACATAATGAGGCAGTATTATTACAGAAAAAAAAATCCCACACTTAAACTCCATAATAGCAACAAATCTACTTTAGATGTATTTTTGCCACTAGTTTCAACATTGACAATATTTTGCTTATTACAGTAAGACACACAGAGCTGGAATTCGGGAATAAAAGGTCTCGCACACTTCTCTTCAACAATTCATTTAATCTTTCTGAAAGAAGAGATGAAAATTTTTTTACTGCAATGAAAGCATCTCCAGAATTCTTACAATGAATATTTGCCATTAATCTAAAATCACTCTCTGTGAAGTTGCTTAATACTGTCTCGATGTTCTTTGTACTCTTCTAGGTTGAATTTATAGCACTTTTGCTGGACTATAAACACTGAGGCATTTTTCCTGTACAGCTTTTAACACAGACAGGCATTTTGTTTAAGAACAGCACTGCTGTGGTAAGGGAGCTGAAATACAGATCAAGCCACAATTAGCACTATGACTCACAAGAAAATAGATTAAACATAAATGGAACTAAAGTCCTTCATAAACATCTTTCACATATAATGAAATGATACATTCTGGCACAAAAATATGTGCAGCTACCTCCAGAGATTGAGAAGATACTGTAAGGGTGCTACACGGTCAGTGCTGAAGTTTAAATTGCCTTCCTGTTCTGTGAAAACCTTGAGATATACAGGGTTTCTTTTGCTGCCTCAGGGTGATAGAACAGAAACATTTCATGTAACAGGAAAAAAAGAAAAGAGGAGAAAGGAATACAGAGAAGCTGCTTTACTCAAACCAGAAAAGTCTGCTACATCCCAGGTGTCTGTCTCTAAGCTACTGGATAATTAGGAGTGACTGCCTCTGCCATTATTTAACAAAACTGCTAAAATACATACTAAAGATGAATTTTGAAGGGCTCTCTCACTGCTCCCAATCTGTGTCACTGGTTGGTTGATTGTTTTCTTTTAATCCAAAAAGATTAATACTGACTTAGGAAAAAACAAAACCTCCTGATCAACTGTAGCAAAACCCCTTATCAACAAACCAGTATTTTCAAAGGAAAGAAGAATTCAGAAACAAACTCTGGTCACAATGCTTAAATCAATTCCTCAATGAGTCTGAGCCATTTGATATTCAACCCAAGAAAAACGACTGGAAGTGTATTTCAGGACAACATCCATCCTTTAGAAACCGTATGTTTCGCACCTGTAAAAATAAGCTTAATAGATTATATCCCATCTAGAACATTTGGCTTCTATGCCCATCCTCCATTTGACAAGAGCAGAGACATGCATGTGGCACCTCTGAGCTGAGTTTCAGCAGTTCCCCACACCCACACGTAGAATGACCACAGCAGTAACACAGAACCACACACTACGCTGGGTCCTCCATAGATTTGGTCAGGAGAATTCTGTCTTCTTAGGGTTGGTCCTCTTACTGCCTAGTTATCCAAATGAACTTCTGTGGCCACTTGAAAAGCTCAGGTTTTTCTGTCTGAGATTTAGCTGTGTTTCTGAGAGTAAGGACAATGACAGTTTACTCCAAAGGATGATGGTTTTTTACCACTACCATGTGAAAACCAGAGGAAAAAGTCATTTATAGAAGGGAATCATTCCATGGCACCAATTTCTGATTTACTATTCCTTCTTATATATGACCATCTTTAAAGGATGCTGAAAATCCTTTCTCTGGCTTTTTCCTGTGACAGTGAATGCTGCTTCTCAGTATTCCTAGCCCAAAGGCACACTGTGCAACAAGAGAATAATTTATCAAAGAACAAAAGCTGAAGACTTCAAGAACTGGAGTAATGCCCTAGGATTATCAATTAATCTGTTAGACATCTGTGTGCACTGAAGATGGAATTTGGTAAAAAAGTTTAAGAATGTGGATATTAAATAGATACTTCTGCAATTTGTGCTCAGTAACTTTACTGTCTGGATCCTGAAGTTGTAGTTACCACATAAAGATGGAAGTAGAGAGTAGAAGCCACTTTCTTCTGGAAAAAAGCTTACCTTTCTCTTAAATATACTTTACTGTCCCAAAACCCCACTTTAAATACTCTTGATTTCGTTTCAAACTAAGAAGTGTTCTTCTATGGAGCTCACTTTTACTGACATCTTGACTTCAGAAGTCTCTCTCTCAAATACTGGAAATTATTTTCAGAATATCTTCCCATTAAACATTTCATATTTCTTAATTCCTTCTAGGCCATATAGTGAATAATCTTGAACTTAGCACCAACTCAGCCTAGTAGGAGTCCACATCTCGTTCCACATCTACACTCTCAACTTTGAAACATGTTTGATACACCTTTACTAGCTATACTACTGTATGGAAAAAACCAAAAGATCTCAACCATCAAATCCACTTTCCTGGGGAGGAAAACCAAGTGAATAAAACCAAGCTCAATTTTTCCCACGGATTCATTTAAACAACAAACTGATTTTTACTACCTCATTTGCTGTCTTCAATAAATGACAGCAGTCCCTTTTTAAAACAGCTCTACGAAGCAAGAGTGGTCAACGTATCAACTGTCCTCAAAAGCTTAAAAAAGTAAGTTTTACTGTATTGTAGACAAAAAAGGTATATTTATGTGACTTCAGGTTCAACACAACTCAGGAAAAGTCATATTCTTGTGCAGTATCAAACTGTGTAAAAATATTTCGTGCAGGACAGAGCAGAAAGTGCCAGTTATCATATGCTTGTTATTTCCCCTTTCACATCACTTATAAATCTTCTTAGAATTTGATGCATTTATACTAAAATCAACTCTCTTTGGATCTGCAAATCTATTACAGAATACATTTTTACTTTTCAGTTATGCTGGCAGGTCTGTGGACTATAGAGTCTTATGTGAAAATGTGCGTAATTATAAAGCTACACACTGCTTTCAGAAAAGCAAAGTGTACCAGAGAGGGAGCTGATTTTTAATATAGTATCTCAAGTTCATATTAATATTAGAATAATTTAAAATATTTCAAGACCTATCAGGCCAAACACAGGAAAATAAATCCATATAGGAACTGGGAAAAAAAGATTGGGAAATCACAAACATAAAATTAGAGAAGACTTGATAGAGTGAGTTTGCATAACCAGCTTGATGTTAGGCAGCCACTTTTCTGTTGCTCGTTTTTACTGTACTGTGGTTTTATTAGATCTCTCTTGCAGCAAACATTTTCATACTATTGTCATGTTTAAAACTGAACATCTGCATGCTTAAAGTTTCTCGCAAAGGTTAGTAGCAGCATATGAATGCATTCAAATAAAAATTATTGGAAACACTGTAAGAGTTTCACATAGGGTTAAGAATAAAGACAATAATTCAGACAAAAACCTTTGAGCTCCAAAAAGAGCGAAGCTGGTCCTGTAGTGCTGGCTTGACTGTCTGAAAGTTTACAAAAACAAAATCCACTAATTGAAAACCTTTTTTTTTCTTTGCTTTTAAACAAAACAAAAATAACAATCCAATCTCAAATATTAAGACAAACAAATGTCTACCAATGAAGATTTCTGTTTGCAAAGCAAGCCTGAAAGGCCTTACCTTCAGGCTCGGTGTTTGAGTCTGGTCAACAGTAAATCTCATTAAAATACTGAACTGGAGGTCATTTGGAAAAGATTCCCTGTAAACAAACAATATTAAGTCATGTGAAATTTTCTTTATATACCTTCTGAGAAGCACTAAGCAAGCCCTCACTCTTTGTAGTAAAGGAAAGCTTTAGTATTTCTAAAAGAAATTGCTCCTGGTTTTGTTGATACTGTATCTGACCTTTCAGAAACATTCCCTGTCTCCCTGCAAACACCCCGCACCCTTCCCCAGATATCCCAGCCCATCTGGCATGTGAATAGGATCAGCAGAAACCTCAGACTGCTTAGGCTGTCCTGTACTTCAGAGAACGGAGCATGATAATAGGTCCCAGAGCCCTTCTAACCCTGACATCATTTGGAAATAAAACTAGACAGGGATGGGCATCTCTGATGCTCCCCAAAAATCACAAAGATCATTTTGAAATCAGGCTCTTAGTGAAGTCTGGGGAGAATGGAGGGATGACAATAAGCAAATCCATTATTGCCAAACTCTGTAAATGTTATGCTGACCAAGATGAATATTCCAATAAGACTTTTACATAAAAATTAAAGAAGTTTAAACGCAATTTCTACAACACTGAACACAGGGCAAGACAACAGTCATACATGGCTCAGATGCACATTTTGGGACCAGATAAGTAGTATCATATCAAATGCTCAGCATTAAGGATTCAGACCCTTTTAACTGAGGATCATTTAGGAAACCAAGATGTTTAAGCACTGAGGTCGACCAAGTTTCATGATCTGTTATGAGCTCTGCATTTTTCCAAGAATAATACAACAAACCATAAAAAAACCCAAAAAACAAAAACTTGCAAGTAGCATAAGGGTTTGGAATTCTTTTTCTTTTGTTAGTAACAACTTGCTTTTACTGCTGACAATGAATTTCTTCCATTATTAACAACTATATTGCTATTACTTTTTAAGAACTCATTACCTTGTGACATCAAGTGCTTTCTGAACTTTTGCTTGTACAGATCCAAGCAAATCAGCACCCATTTTTTTCAACAGCTGCGTCAGCAGTACAAACAGCCAGTCCTGCAGATCTTCTTTATGGACCTGGATGAAGTCAACCAGTGTCTCCAGAAACATACTGAATACCTAAAAGGCAGAAGATGGAAAGAGGGTAGGATGGGGCAAAAGAGGAAATGACACTGACGTATGCCGAACTTACAAACAAAGAAGAAAGCAGTAAGGGAATCAAAGGCAGAGAAAGGCAGTGTTTTGCAGCCAAGCAGGAAAAAAAAATAAAGGAAAAGAAATCTGCCTTGCGTTTTCACTGGATTTTGATACAAGAGTATATTGGAAATATTAGCCGACTTCTGTAGAAGTTTGACAATTAGGTATTCCATGCAGTTTTGTCAAGAAAAGAAATGCTTACTGTGATGGCTGGCGCAACCTCAATTTTTCCAGTAAAACTTCATTTTTTACCCATTCAGGATTTATCATTATGTTGATTTGACATATTCCTCAAAGACTACAAAAAGACTTTCTCCTTAAAACCAAAAAAGCTGCTACAATTCTTTAGTAAAATATTAACTGCAAATATCTGCATTACGAAATCCTGCAAAATCATGAAAGCTGTCCAATTCCTTTAGGTAAAATATTTGTGGAACAGAACAGGATTCTTCTACTATTGCAGGTATCCCAACACAAAGTTATTCACCACAGCAGGGAAAAAAGCTACAATACATTTCAGACTGGCAGGTGTTTAAAACACAGAAGTACTTCTGTTTTTTCAAAAACATGACATCCATTGTGTTCTTTTCAACAAATAATGTTGAAAAGATTGCATTAGTTTAAAAAAAAAACAAAACCACAACAAAACCAACAAGAAAATTATGGTTTTTTGTATTTACAGTAACCTCAGCATTCATACCAGGAAGAAGGACTTTTTGGAGGGAACGGGTAAAGGAGGGCATGACAAATAGGTAACTTTTTTTAAACAGCTTTTTTTAGTATATCTCACTAATTTTAAGGGTTTTTTCCAAGACTTACAGTGAATCAGGATGTATATGCCCTATACATGTGTGGCCCATGGGCTTCCTGTTTCTCTGACAAGAAAAATAGGTGTTTGGGCTGAAAATGCCACCTTCACGAGTGATGCTCACTCCATGTCCAGCACGGAGTTGGGTACAGAAGCAGAAGTACTGCTGTGACACAAACTGTGTTGAGGTGATATTGCCTCCTGCATACTTATGACATCAGTACACAGTCAGAAATTGCTGCTGCAGAGGAAGGGCTGGAACCCACAACCTCCTGCAGCCAACCTGGCTTGTCATATGGCCAAATTCTGCTGCTGTCTGTGAGAGAGGATGATCCCAAACTGCCATCATACCTCACGTGGCTGCAGAAACAAGTCCACGGAAGTGGACCTTCTTCCACAGCACTGACCCAAGGATGGAGGAGCTGGTACATGCTGCTGCATGCCTTCTCTGCTGAGGAAATTCGATCTCTTTTTGTACTGAGAATCAAGTCAGGCTATGCAAATTCACACCACAGAGTAGAAAAAAATCCATTTAAGTATCTTTTAAAGAAGTGCCTCAAAATTGACACTAGAAATAAAAAATAAATTCAGACTCTTTTTGTCCAGAAAAGTTGGATCAGATAATCCTTGAGGTTCCCTTCTAATCAGGTATTCTGTGACTCTCTCAAGATCTACTAAAGACTAGAGAGAATCCTTTAACAGACACCTTAAATACTGAAAATCCACATTAGAAACAAAACAATACAAATCCTACGCAATATAAAGCCCATCATGATTAGCTACTTTAATTAACCTCTCTTTAAGAGAAAACTACGTTAAAAATTGTATATTAAGAACAACTGCCTGTGTTATGTGTGTAAATCTGTATTCAGGCCTGAGCTTTAAAATTTACCCTGCCATTAGTGAAAAGAAATTTTTATGCTTGGGACTGGAGACATCTTCTGTATTAGGACAAACTGAAACAATACATCACTTTGCGGATGCACAAAGCAGTAAGTACAATTATAAGACTGAGGTAAACCAAAGCAGTAAGTACTTTCTGTATTGTAATATGAAAGTCTTTGGATTTCACAGCCCTAAAATAAGGGGAAAGTACACTGCACTTTGGCAAGCAACAACAACAAAAAATCTGGTGCTATAAAGATTATACTGGGGGATCCTGTAACTGTATTCAAACCTCTTCAAATTAAACTAGACAGCTCAGCAGAATTTAAACCTGTACCTTTTTGAGTTTGCAGACACTGACACGTCTTCTCCATTAAAACAGGCTGAACAAACTGGTTACAACTTCTTATTTGATGGAGTAATGTGGACTATATGTAAAGTTTAACTTGAAATCATTATGAAGTGAATTATCACTATGCAGAAGTACTCTAAAGATCTCGTGCTGATGTTTAAAAAGACACCTAACTGAGGACTCAGCTTTGTTTTCAAGCTTTGTTTGTTTTTAGGTTTATCACAGTGAATGTTTGGAGAAAACTCAAATTGAGTCACTTTGTTTTATTAAAAAAAAGGCACAAAAACTAATACCATTTTGTCTTATACCAAAGCATGAACAATTTCAGAAGGCTGAAAGAGCATTTAAGGTAAAGAATGAATTTGGAATGAAAAATGGAACTCAACCACCTATATGTTGAACAATGTATATGGATACTGCAAAAACTGCACTTTCCATTTTTATGATGTAAATTAAAATTTTGAAATTAACCATCTAAAGCTGAAGTTTTGGATAATTTGATAGTGGAAAACATAAATAGATATGAAAACAATTACAAGAGATCTACCTTTGAAGTGAATTATTTCAGATGTGCCAACCACCACAATATAAAGCAGGAATGCATAATCAAACAATGTCAGTTAATTAGTAGATAAAGCACATCTCGAAAATTTAGCACACAGTTTACTAATTGTATATAGCGTTTTATGATTGCAAAAGGCTTGACACTGCATGAACTCTTTGGGGAAGAAAAATAGAGAAAAAGGGTTAATTGCACATTCATGCAAGTAAGATTAGGCTTCCAACAAATACTGAACCAACTTACTCTCTAAAGAGAGTTCCAACACAGGGGACAGCATGCAAAATGAAACAAAAACAAAACAAAACAAAAAAACAACAAAAAAGGGAAAAAGATAAAAACACACAAATTAGTGGCCATCAATACAAAGTTCCTGTATGGAATATAAAACAAAATAAAACAAAAAAAGGTATTTCAAAACTTTTATGATAAATTTAGTAATTTTATTGGGATACCCAATGTATTTTTTAAAATAAGGACTTGGCGTGTTTTTCAAATCATTCTCCCATTTTCTCCTCCAAATGTTATTAATTTCTTTTTCTATGTAACTCCCTACATCCAGCTATCATGTTAAAGTAAACCTTAAAAAAACAAAACAACACAAAAGTGATGACAGAATAATTCCCACAGACACCCAAGTAGAGTCTAAGATGAAATTTATGTAGCTGTATGTGTGTGAGGAAAAAACCACAGCTCATGAACTCTTAATACGTAAAGGATCATCCTGATAATATACTGATAACTATTAACAGTTTTGCAACACCAAAAAGCAGGCAAGGTTTCAGTGACTGGAACAAGAGTACCACACGTGTTAGAACACAGGTCCAGCCTTCAAACTCAAAGTAATGCTATGTTATGTCAGAATGCCCAGTAAACACAACAAAACAATCAACTAGAAAACTCAATGTAACGTTCCTAAAGGCTTAACAAAAAGATAAAATGTTCTTCTGACACACACACAATTGAATTTTGGAACACTTTCATTACCCTTCCCTGGCTTCCCCATTACAGAAGAAATCTCCAGGGCAGTTCCGATACATGCATTGCTGCAATACTAATTAACACAGAACAAGCAGAATTAAACCAAGCTGCTATTCACAATTTTGTCATTACTTCATTTAAAAACCAGCAATATTTCAACATTTAGTTTTCTCTGCTCTCCTTCAACTTCCCTTTAACTGCTTGGTTTAGTCTTTTCTTCTGGACTTCTGTAGTATGTAACTTTAATATCATACTGCTGTCTGCAATGCAAGGTTTTTCCAAAATACATGCTGTCAGAGATACCAGCTAAGTCACTTTTTCCAGCAGGGAAAATAAGGACAGATAAACAAACACTAAGTTAACCTGACAAGACTTCTCATCACTCTGAATTTAATTGTCCATAGAAGCAATAAGGAAGAACTAAAAAATATATAAAATGTATTCCATAATCAAAGTAGTTATTCAGAATTCTGCTGGGAAAAGCCAATACTTTTGAAAAAAACACTTTGCTCTGAATTTACCTTGGTTATTGTTTTATCAATTCTGAACTATAGATACAAAATGGAACATGTTATACCCAACACAAAAGGTAAGGTTTCTTCCAAATAAGCCAATAATTCTAATAAAATATGATGTGACACATGGGTTTGTTTTTTGATTAATATGATACCATTTATTAGGCTCCTTACTTAGCAGTAGTCCTTCTGCTATGAGAAACTGCAACATACATCAAGCTGTACTAGTAACTCACTTCCCACAAAAATGGTAGAAGTACTGTCTAGTGAAATAACTGTTAAAAAGATTTTAATGGTCTTAGAAAACAGAAAGCTTATTCTCTTTGTTATACCATCCATACTGAGTTTTTCCCTAGGTAAAGGTGAATAAAACATTGCACTGTCTTTTATACCAAAGCACAGCCTCCTTATTGAATACTAACAATGATGTAAAAATTATTCACCAGTCTCAACTACTAAATTTATGAAATTTAAGGAGGACAACATAAGCTATGATAATGCAAAATAGCATGGAAAATAAGAAAGCGCAAATTTGGCACAGTTCATCAGACTATGTATGATTTAGTCAGACCACTTTCTTTGTAATGTACATTACTTCAGAGCTTTTTCTTTCTAATTGAGAAAACCTTTACTCATGTTGAAGGGGCCTAGGTAAACAACATGACTTAAAAATTCAAGTTCTGAGCACAAACCGCTAAAAACTACTTCAACACATATTATTTGACATTAACATTTACTTTATTTCAATGATCCTGCAGAAAAAGGAGAAAAATTATCTTGTTCAAAACTGTAAATTAAATGAATTGAAATGAGATACCATTAACTACTTAGGCTTGTCAAATTCTACATGTGCAAATATCATGAGCATAATTTACCATACCTGCCTTTCTATTCATACATATTTTCAAATATTTACTGAAAATAGGAAAAACCTAAACATACCTTACTGTGAGGATCAGCAAACATTCTTGTGAAGATTTCACACAACCTTTTCAACTCAACACGACTGTCAAAATGACAATACATTAGTCAATTCCCTTGTTAGTACTACTAGAACAGCAATGCATAGCAATCAGAAAAATCAACTGTAAATGCTGAATTAAATAATCTAGCAAATTCAGAAAAGCATTCTAAGACATGCATAAATAGGTAACAGATTTTGTCTAAAATGACTTTTAACCTAGAAGCATCTCTATAAATTGTCTCATACATTATACCAGTCCCAACTATTTTAATAGAGCAGATAATGAAAAAGGTATTCTTAGTAGCGAGTAGCAAAGTTTCTTCTGAATAAATACCCCCCCAAATTATAATAATAACAAAGAACCCAAAAAACCAAGATAAATAAATAAATAAATAAAGGCCTTCCATCAATACTAGATGCAAGCACTTTAGGAATCTTTTGTATTGCAAGAACTCTCTTAATTTTAAAGTCTCTACATATGTTAGTATACAAATATACACTATTAGCCAGAGGTGAGAAAAGCTTCCTCCTTCTCCCACATTCCTCTCACAGGTACACACTCTGCTTTCCCTCTCTCCTTGCCTCTCAAGAAATTTGAAATAAAATGTGTTCTCTATTAACATGTCTCCTTACCTTAAAGTTCTCTGGTTCTTTAGTAAGTTTTGCAGGCCCAGAAGGCCTTCTTTTCTCTCTGACCAGTTGGTGCTGGCACAGCGGTTCAGGACTTCAGCCACATCCTCTGTCTGTCTCATGTACGTTGGTATGCTTCCATTCCTAGAGCTATAGGACCTTTCTGAACAGGCACTTGAAGCATCACTGTTGGCATCATCATCTGAGTACATTCCATAGGACTCGTATCTTCTTCGCACAGGCTTCTTCTATTGCACAGAAACACCACACGTGAGCAATGACGTTCGCAGAGACAGTATAACACACCCATAACCCACAGAAAGACCAACAGCTCAAATAACTGGGGTGACCCCAACTCCCTGCAGTGAACAAACAGCTCCAACTATTCAGCAGGTCAAACCAAGTTAATAAAAGTATTTTAAAGTATGGCTTGCATAGTATTCCAAATATAAAAGCAAAGCAAATGCAGAGAAGACATACGTTTGACAAAATGTTTAACTTCAGGTTTACTTGCAAAAACCCATAAAATTGCAGGACAGGGTGACATAAAGACTCTGTGTTTAAAGTTAGTTATTTCACTTTATATAAGCTACAGAATATAAGAATCAGGTCTAAACCTACATATTCTGTCATTTTAACTTACTTCGTATCAAACATGTTAATAGCAAAATATTAAACTACTGAAGAAGAAAAATAGTTTCTATACCTTAGTCCGTATGTCTCCTAAGAGCTGTTAGCAGTAAATTATTGAAAAGAAACAGAAATTGAGAACAGGAAGGTAAGGCACAGCAGCATTGTGACTAGTAAACTCCCTGCTACTGGACAACACAAAGACTTTGCACAAATGTTGTTCTTAGCTCTCTGTATCTAATCAGCATATCACACATTGACAACAAGTAGTTTGGTACTTTCTTCCACATAAATATTACACATCATCTGCTGGTTGGTCACAAAGATTTCTGTCAAAATCTTTGTGTCAGAGATATTTGAGCATGAAGATTTAACACATGCAGTCAATTGGTATCAAAGTATGAAACCTTCATTTAAACATTATTTTCTCATCAACTTCTCTATCTCTAACTTCAGTATCTAAATTTTGTCAGTGCAACAATTACTACAGCAATGTTCTACAAAAAAATGGATTACATAATGCAAAATCCCACATCCCTTAAAACCACAAACAAGACAACGAAACAAAACACAACATGCCAATGGCCAGAGGAAAATAAAAAGGCTATTTATCATAAAAGGAAAAACAAACAGGTCTGCAAAATAGCTCCTGCCATTCAAATTTTGGAGCTGAAGCTAGCAGTTAAAAATCCAGTTTCACTCCATACTCAAAGAAGTATAGTAGAATAAGTGATTGTTTTCCCCTTAATAACCACTGACTTTTGCACAGGGTTCTCATTTTAGCCATGGAATAACTTAAATGGTATCACAACACAAAGTAGTCAATACATCAGATAACAAGCAGGCTTATTATCAGCAGAATGAGCATACAAATGTGTAAGAGAATAAAGGAAGGGAAAAATCACAAAGACATGTTTTTGAAAACAGACACCATAAGGGAAAAAAAATGGTTTTTAACGGAATGAATCTGAAATGCCAAGGACTGTACTAAAGTAAAAGACAAAACTATGTAAAAAAATCACCATTATTGCTGCATTTCATACCAGAACAGTGACACCCCGTTGGCTTAAGTAGTGTTAAATCTGGCCGAGTATTCTCCATATCATAAAAATGGCAATACAATCTGGAATGTTTTTTATTTTTACATTATATCTGTCAGGACTCTACACTCTGCTGTTTAAAAACACCGTTATGAAGGTGAGTCCTCAGTCTATGATAAAACAACACATAGATTTCCATCTAAGTGGAGCCATTTGCACAGGACAACCTGTACATTTAGAGCGTGGCAAGGAACCAGGCATGCAAATAGTACAATAATAAAACACTGCAGTTCTTCATCCTTCTTTGTAATATCAGATTCTACCTAAAATATACAAACTAATTTTCCTCTAACACTTCTAGAAGGATCATGGTATTTTGGAACCAGGTAACACAAATTAATTTCTACGAACAAACTTTCGCTTCAACAAAGCACGACACATTCAGGACTCAGGAGCAGTCCTTGGAAACATGACTTTCTCCTCAACTTCTAGACTTTCTATGTATTTTGCCTGGCTAAATTTGAGTAAGGTAGGAGGCTGCTAACAGGACTAAAGATACCCTTCATGAAGCAGCAGTGTGGAGAAATCTACAGCACAGGCTTTCAAATTATAGTCAGAAAATTTTCATGTTCCATGGACTGTTTTTCGATTGTTCCCTATTCCAAAAGCCTACCAGCTTACTAACCAGTATTCCCTATCAGTGCTGAAAACTTTTTCAAGTTTATAATATCAGAAAGGGGAAAACTCACTCTATTTCATCATGACCTCTTACGCAAGATTTCAGAGATACCCTGATCTCTGTGCCAGTGAACACACACAAATTTTAAACTTAGGTGTCAAGAAAAAATTATTAACCAAGATATCAATAAATTCTCATACTAAGAATACGACAGTTTTTCATACTGTTTCCTTTGAAATTTCTTTTACTATCCAGTTACGTCTGGCTACAACTATCTTTTTAGAGTCTAATTTGTAGGTTTTTTTACTAATGTTCCAAACTACTTTTTTCTTAGAACAATAAGAATTTCCTTTGAGCATTCTGATAACTAGAAAACAGGTACTTGCAAGTATTTTATGATATGCTAATAGCATACAATACCTGATAAAAATGTATCAGATTCATTGCATCAGCATTTTAAACTAACTGAAGATTTCAGCTTGCTGCTGAAAATGTCAGAACAGCAAGACACATGATGTGTTCAGTTTGGCTACACAGGGCAGGAAGGTACAGGAGCGAAACCCACCCTTTTAAAGAACAGTAAAGGTTAAGAGAGAATAGCGTGACCACTTTTAACTTCAGTGTAACATTTTGAAAACAAAAGAAAACAAAAATTAATTTAATGAGATGCTGCCTGTAGTGCTGGTTCTGGCTGGGAGAGAGTTAATTTTCTTCACAGTGGCTGGTATGTGGCTTTGTTTTCGATTTGTGCTGAGCACAGGGTCAATAATACAGTGATGTTTTTGTTATTGCTGGGCAGGGCTTACACAGAGCCAAAGCCTTTTTTGTTTTTCATACTGCAACTCTGGCAATGAGGTTGGGGGTGTGTGGGAAGTTGGGAGGAGACACAGCTGAGACAGGTGAGCCCAACAGACCCCAGGGGTATTCCAGACCATATGATATCATGCTCAGTATGTAGAGTGGGGGAAGAAGAAGGAAGAGGAGGGATGTTTGGAGTGATGTCTTTTGTCCTCCCAAGTCACTGCTACATGTGATGGGTCCCTGTTCTCCTGGAGAGGCTGAACACCTGCCTGCCCATGGGTAGCAGAGAATTAATTCCTTGTCTTGCTTTGCTTGTGTATGTGGCTTTTCCTTTCCCCATTAAACTGTCTTTATCTCAACCCATGAGTTTCCCAGTGTTTTACCCTTTTGATTCTCTCCCTGATCTCACTGGTGGGGCAGTGAGTGGCTGTGTGGAGCTTGGTTGTGGGCTGGGGAGAAACCACGACACCTGCCCAGCCATCAGTTTCACTCTTCAGCGTCAAACTCATATGCTGTCAGACAGAAAAACTTCATAGGCAGTATACACTTATGGTAGGGAATGAAAATTCCAATACTTGCAGCTCCAGCAACTCAGTTTCTCTCTTTTTTTTTCCCTACCAAGAAGCCAAGAAAATAACAAACAACAGCTCTTTTGCATACTTAAACGTACAGATATCAAACATTTTAAGAGACTGTAAACTACAAAAAGCAAGTGTGAGATTCTTACCAAAGCATCTGCTACTGCCTCTTCCACGTCAGAACCCGTGTTCAGTACTCGCATAGCACTAACTGATGCTGACAATCTACTCGACTGACTAATCCCAAAGCCAGTACCTGCTACAACAACAAAAACAGATAGAAAGAACTCAGTTAGAAGAGCAACCTGGGACATTAATATCACACTCATTTAAGAAAAACCCAAGCAGAAGAGAAACATTTGCTTAATATTTTTAGTAAATTATATAGTGACTAAAATACTGGTTATTTTCATTCTCAAGTCTATAGTGGTACAGTGAAAAGTAAGAACAAACCAGTACATTTTATTCCAATATCACATGGGGGAAAAAAAACCGTACAAAACAATGGTTTTAACTGAAATAACCTCTTTTTCTTTTTCTTTTTTTTTTTTTTGTTTGTTTGTTTTTTAATTAATGTCTTCTTCATTTTGGGTTTTTGTTTTTATTTAAAAGAAAAGCAAATACAATAGGAAGGCTACTGAGACTGCTGAAAACTACATGCATAAGGAATGCTCTACAAATACTAAAAAAATGAAAAACTAAAAAAAGTTCTTCTGCAAGTAAAAATAAAATGATTGTTGTTAAGGAAAAAAAGGATTAACATTGGCAGGTGAGGGTGGAGACGAAATCTAGCAACATAAACACATCTATCTGGGTTATTAAAACCACAAAACTCAAATTAATATAAATAATGCTTTCTAAAACTGAACTATGAGAATAACCAAGTGGGTGGGGAAAAAAAAATCCAGGATGACTGCAGAGGTGACAGCCAAGTGTACTCATCCTTCACCTGTGGCCCCATAAGCATCAGGAGCGTAGAGGGCACCAGTAGATCTGGAGTGATGTCTGGAGGCTGCAATAACAGGATTATATAAACCCTATCTATGACCACAGAATCAAAGTGTTGCAATAGTTGCTCAGATGAACAAGAGAATATTTAAAAGATTCAGCTTAAGCACAAGAGACTGAGTATTACAAAGCAGCAAAAATCTTCAGAGTTCTTTGATTATACGTAACATGATTATTATATAGGTTTATGTACACTGGACATTTCATGCATAATTTTTTGTTTAATTTAAAAGATTAAGAGCAGGGTAAAAGCAAGTATGTTTAAGTTCAAAGAAGAAAAGGTGCACAGACACACATGCACACACTCACACTCATACAGAACTTTTTATTTTTCATGATTATCAGTGCACTGATCCTGGTTTTCCATTGTAGAGCTAACTCAATTCTATGTGTTCAAGTCACAGGGAGAGCTCATGAATCAAACATTATTTGCAAAAAGTGACTACTGCAGGAACCTACTTTGTTAGCAGCTGACAACCTGTATACACCTGAGTGCAGGTAACTCAACCTTGGTTAAAACTCACCACTGGGAAAACGAAAGCTAAAATTATCCAAGTAAAATTAAAAGTTAAAAATAAGTCAATACAGTTCATCACTCACATAGTCGTTGTTTCATTTAAATAAATAAATAAATAAAAAGTCAGATTGAAACACTTGTGTTAATTACTATAGCTCATTAGGGTTCTCCAAAGTTATAGAAACTGAAACCCAAAGATCCTTAAGGATTTTTGAATAAAACTGAGGACACTTCTCCCTTATGGAACTCATTTTTTTAGTGATTCTGAAGAAGTTGACTCACCACAGCTAGTACTTTCTTTCTTAAAACAAGCAATTTTTAAATTAAATGCGTTTTTAAACAATCCATCTTCCTTCTTCAGTTCACTTAACTTAGAATTTTTAACACCACATAAATGACAATTTTAACTTGAATTTAAATGTCCACCAATAGTGGCATAAACCCCAGATATAAACTCATGACTTAATAAGTAACTGTAAATGCAAGTATTTTACACTTTTTAGATACATAAAGCAGCATAAATACAAATCAGGAATCAAATTAATCAGCCTTTACTCTGATTAACAAAGACCATTTAAGAGTCTGATTTGAATTAAGCAACCCTGACATGGACCCAATGACATTTGGGGAAGACACTTCTTCTAAACTGAGTGTAATCCAAATTGAGCCTAACTCATGTAAAGATCCCAAGAAACAACACTGTGTCTTTCCACATAAAGTTCTCTACTCCCTACATTCGGTACAGCAATACATTTTATTTCTCACCAATCCTGCATGAAGATGTTTAGCTAAGGCATTTACTTTGCAACTAATGCTTTGTGGAATACTTGGATCTTTAGATAGTGTCTCAGCACAAAAAGGGAGATGGGACAGAGGACATCAAAACACAGGCATCATGGCTGAAAGCTCTTTAAATACAAGCATTCATGGGATAAACCTTTCTATTGCTTTCCATCAATGAGCCCTGAAAATCAAAAGGACACTTAAAAATTCAAACTTCGGGTGTGCAACTTGAAATCATCCTGCTCTCAATATACGTTTGAAACAAGCTGGACAAGTCTTTATGACAGTGAAAGAAAGCACTGTATTGGGCAAAACAAACCTCATTCCAAAGTGTATTTTCAAGAATGTTCTTTGTATCCCTCAAATTGCAGAAATTGTGCACTTTTGTTGTCTCATTTTTTAAAAAGATGAATCAAAATAAGATTTTAAATGGAAGCACAGTAAGATAATTTCTTAGCTAAAATACAGAAATTATACTAGTCTGATATTTAATATTAACTATATATAACAAAAATGGACACCTCTATGTAAATTACAAATTACTTTCTTCTCAGTGGCCCTTATCTCCCAGTTTATAACATTATACTGAAACGTGAGATTACATAAAAACTTCACACCAATGTATACAGTGAAGCAATTATGTAGCATTTTAGTAATTTTATGCCCTGATTGGGGATAAAATGCATTTTATTTAGTTGTATTTGTAAGCAAAAAATTTCTGTGCTGAGAATGAGAGGCAATACAAACTACATTTCCTCCTGCAATCCCATGTTAAACTGTCTCTAGCTACACAGAACTGAATTTGCCTTATTTCATCTTTCACTTTCACCCCTGGAAAACAATAAATTTAGTATTTTTGATAGAAGTTAACACCATCTCACAAGATAAAACTGGTCCAACAAAACACTGAATGACACCTGAAATCATTCATATATGAAGAATCCTCATTTATTCCAAGTATAGCTGTTTGCTTTTATTTTTAAACAATGCTGGATTCCTATACATGTTACTTTAATTCTCTGTGCAATCAGACAATTCTACTGGTATCTGTATAGGTACTTGTTTTGACATCTGAATTATAAAACTGAACTACGTTAATAAAGATAAAACCTTAAGTGGCATCCATCCCAGCAACAGACCTCACTGGTACTGGCTTAATACGGATTTCTTAAGATGGCAAACATTTGACCAATTAGAAAACATAAATCTGATCTTGCATGCATGCCATTGAAATCAAGGTGTAAGGCAGTTGAAGAAGCACAAAAAGATCTACAAAATACCTTTGTTTTGAAAAGAACAGAAGGTATGGTGTACTACAACGGTCTTCCAGCTGTTTTAGTAAAAGTGGATCCTGCATAATGTCTACTTTTAACATAATTTCCCAATTAAACAGCATCTGGGCAAACTGGCATCAGTTACCTAAAGAGCTTCCATTCAATTAATCTGTACTCTCCCAATAAAACCACGGCTGGCAGGAAGCATACTGTCTCAACAGACCACAACAGACATTCAGTGCTGATCAAGAGCACAGCTGGGGACCTCAAACTGAGATAGAAACCAGAGATTTACTATTTTCAGACTATGTTTAACAGCTAGTATTCTAAAACCCTGAGCTGTAAGTTAAACTTGATCAAACAAAATAAGAAGGACACATACTGAAGACTATTTCAGACAAAGGCAACACTAAAAAAGATCAGTTTCACATACAATTGTACAGACACAATTTGGTATTACCAAACAATCAAAAAAACCGCAACCTACAAGCCCAATATGTAGAAACACTTTAATCAAAATTTACTGCCAACTTCATAGTAACCTTGACAAGGTTACAGGAGAAATGAGAAGCTTCCCTAATCCTTAACCAATATGCTAAAGTAATTATAAGCTAATATTCTTAAGCCTCATTGACATTTCAGAAACAGCTTGACAATCTCATAAAATCTTTTGTCAGACCAATGAGCTGAAATAATAAGTGAAAACAAAACTTTTGCTTATAGCAGCTGTAGAAATGATGACCGAATATAACTAAGCATGCATGAATGTTAATTTGTCTACACAGACTAAAAGGAAACTTCAAAACTGTACTTTGTTGACCTACTTGTGTAAGGTCTTTACTACCTGCCCTGTTCCTTTTTAGAAAATGGAAAGCAGTCTCAGAATACAGTTCTGTTTCAGTAGATGGGTCCCTTATCTGCACCATCGTATTTACTCTCATAGTAAAAAGTTAAAATGTGACTATTTCTTCACATAATGCAGTGATGACAATACAGCTGAGGAGACATAATGAAGTGTATTTCTCGTACAGTAAAATGATTCATTGACTAGGGAGCAATTCTGAGTAATAGCTGACGCCATCGGTTGATGCAGGCCAAGGCAGAGGATGGCAACCACACGATGTTCTTTGCCCTGGCAGGTCAGTGAGAAATGGATTACTCAACTGCACCCAAGCAATGAGTGCTGTAACAAAAAGAGAAATACGATTTCAATAAACTTCTCGAAAGGAGAGGTGCCTTTCCAAAAAAGGCACCTAGAGGCTGGGTATCACACACCTTTCTCAGCTTGGTACTTAACACTGGCATTAGCAAAGCAGTTTACTTTTCAAGTGTGCAACCCATTCACACATTGGTCAATTCTGCACTGAAGTAAGTGGGGAAGGAGCCAGAGGAAGGGGGAACACGGTGGCCAGCTACAAGCTACATGGAGGAGGCATGGATTCGTTAGGCGCATGTAACAAGGGGCAGAGACAGCCATGCACAACGAGGGGCTCCGAGTACTTACCGAGGGGTGGGAAAGAGCGGACAGGGCTCGTGTCCCTGCTGCTTTCACGGCTGGCCTCCCGACTGCACCCCTGACTCACACTAGGCCGAGGAATGCGGCTGCCTCGTGCTAGTATGATTCAGGGTACAGACAAAACAGCAGCACACAAGGGAGAAGACATAAGAAAAGTTGCAGTTTTAATGCAATTCTGTTTTGCAGTAAGATCACAGATGCATTTCTAAGAAAAGACATTGACGATTATGGCGTTTTGTAAGTTATAACCTGTTCTACTGACTTTCCTGATTGTGCTGGATTACTCTAGGTGTAGCCAGTTCAATGAAATTATTTACAGAGCTTGAAATGGGAATTTACCAGCTCTTTACAGAACGGTTGAAAGACCTTTTGAAAAGGATGGAGAGAAAACAAGCAACATTTGAGTACTGATTCAGAATTTGTGCTCAAGATCAAGTTAATGGACAGTAACTCAAAAAAAACCCCCACAGCTTTCTAAAAGGAGGAAAATAAAAAATTAATGCAGACAAGGTAAAAATCAAAAACAAAAACAAAGAACAACAATACCATTAAAATCAACTGATATTTTTCAGTAATATTGTTCGCAATAAAGTGTAATCAGATTGTACTGTGAGGTTTAAGACATAACACTCATTTTATTATCACAGCAGTATACACATGCACGCACACATATGCAAGAGACACACATAGTAATGAAGAACCTATTTTCAAAATGGTATCACTTAAATTCAATGGATGTGGGTATTTTGGGGAGGAAGTGAAAAAAGTGAAAGAGAATGTGGAAAGGGAGGTGAGGAAGAGAACAACTACTGCATTCTGACAGCAAAAAATTAAAGTTTCAGCTTCAAATTAAAATTGTCTTATATATCAAAGACTAGCTCCAGAAAACAGCCACATTTTAGATTATCAGTATGTACTCTATCTTTTTCATTCACCTATAACTAAATACAAGCTGTAGATATCCAGCACTTAGCTATAAAGAAACCAAGAGTTATTTGGTGATTCTTACCTACTGACAACCTCGAAGGACTAGCTTCTCTACTGCATCCCTGACTTCGTGGGATTTTGCTTCGTTTTTGCGCAGCTGCAGTATTCACTAACACTCTTTGAACTCCTGTGTTCATAGGGGAAAGTGTGGTTGTTGTCAAAACTCTTCCAGGAGACCCCGATCTACTGCCAGCTGAAGGTAAAAGGAACAAATGTAAGTAACAGCACAGAAGATAAACCATGATTAAAAAGAAAATAATGCTTAAAGTTAGTAGGAAAGTGGTGGTAGATTGAAATGATCAGGAAAAACTTACAAGATAAAAATATTAAATAGAATGCCTTGGTCCAAGTTCTTCCAGTACTACGTACATGGTATCAATGCAAGGAAGCACTTGACATGGTATTTAGCACTAGATAAGCTCAAGAAACCATAACCAATATTTCTGGATTTCATCAAGAGTTCCTCTGTCCCTAACACGAACACTGCTGTTTTCATACTTTAAGTTATGTGGTCTCACTAATCACATTTTCTACTAAAACCCCCAAAAAATAACCTGTTAGAAAGCTAAAGGGAGCAATTTTAAACTAGGATGTTTCACCATTATCCCAGTTCTTCCAATGCAACCAATGTTCTAATAACATTATTTTCCCAACATTTAAACTCTTCTCCCTTGCTTTTAATTGCATGGGGTCTTCAAGCACTATTCTCTGAAGTAAAACAAAATGCCACTGAAGACAATTCAAACACTCGTGTTCATTTCTGTGGCAGTTACTTATAAATTAGAGAAAATCTGCAAATAGATTTAAACAAGCTAAAAAAATCATCAAGACATGTTTAAATGTCTTATATTTTTGTTAATCGAAACTGTACATTACAAAGTGCTATAAATGTTCATGATACTTGCTACCAGAAACTGTAGTCAGAAACTGATCCCTAATTTTAATATCTCAGTTACAGAACATTTAAGTTCTAACAAAAAATTCATTCTTCTCTAGCTGTAATTGATTTATGCCACCAGCTAATATATTGTTTCCAGCTGCAGAATTCTAGAAAACTGACCAAATAAAAAGTGAAACAGAATTTCAACCAAAGGTTAATTACATACAGATTTGAACCCTTCATTAATCTTTAAAAAATAATCAGGTAACTGTATGACCACAGTGATGCTGTAAGATGTACAGACAACATGCAGCATCTCCAGTGAGTTTCATGGGTTACTTCTTATGAGGCACATTTAAAAAAAGATAAAAGTTGACTAAAGCTTGACTATGTGGGAAAAGAAAAAAAATCTCAAACAAAATAAAATATATGCTGGGTGGAAGAGAGAAATCCAAGACAATGTACCATGCATATACTTTCAGATTCATTGTTTGAATTCAAACTTGAAATGATTATTTAGCAAAATCCCTTTTCCAAACTATGGACCTATTCAGCAGAAATGATAAATAAAATATTACACAGCCTGGAAAAAACAAGCACAACTTCTATAGCAACAAAAGAATAAGCAAAGCTATAAAACTGCTGCAAAAATGAAGGGTTTGGAAGTTTCTTCATACTAGGATATTTCAACCTAGACCTGATATGACTTCTTCCTGTTTTATATCTCTTTGAAACAATAAAAATATTGTAAAAGGTTTCATTGTGCTGGAGACTTGTAAGAGATCATCTTCAATAGGTCAGGAACCCAAAAAACTTACTTTTCTCAGAACATACAGAAGAAATGCAACCTCTCATTCTAATTATTTATCATTCTACAGTCTGACCTGAAAACTGTAAATAACTGTAAATAAACCAAATGAAGCTTAATATCCTGAAAATATTATGCTAGTAACAGCATTGGCATAACTCTTCTCAGCACTACCACCAGCAGTATATCTAAGTGAACTGAATGATGAAAGAAAGATTACTAAGGCAGCATCTCAAAGAGACAAACCCCTCCCATCTCTACTACTGCTTTCTACGTAAGGATTACACCCAATTAGTGACGTGCAGCATACGGAAAAGAGCGAGCCCGAATTTCTGCTGAATAGGGTCCTTAAATGAGGTATGTCAAACAGGTGATCAAACAATGATGTATACACAAATTCTGTAGACTCTTACCACCAATGGGGTTAGCAGACTGTGATCCTGAACAAGTGTAAAGGCAGGATTAGGGTAGGGATTTATAATCCATGAAGAGGGAGGGAGCAGAGCAGATTAAAAAATGGATGGCAAATGGAAATAAGAAAGCTTTAGTCATTTCACACAGGAAAATAAGCCACAAAGGGGTTATGCTAAAGCAGTGCTTTTAAGTAGTTTCCACAACTGAAGAAGTAAACTCAGATGCTATGTACAAAGCAGATGAAGCAAAGCTGCACAAGCAAATTACAATTCTTCAGCTTTCTAATCAACAACTTGATAACACTGAAGAATTAAATTTTGATTAAACATGAAACTGTAGCCTGCATATTACTTTAAAAGAATATTACATTGCCAAAAAAGGCTCAAGTAGTTCAACAACTGAACAAAAATTACACACAAGATCAAAACTGGTTTTTTTTTTTTTTTTTTTGAGGCACAACAGTAAAGGAACTGAGCTGCAAGTGCAGTGGATGACAAAAAAAACAACAAACTCACAATGGCACAACTCAAAAGACTTGCACAGAATTTTAGCTTTTCCTCTTTAAAATTAATTTGAAGTATAAAAGTAAGAATTTGTTTCCATTCAGAAATTCTCTGAGTGAAGACTGTAATCCAATTTTAGTACACACTGTTGAATTATCCAACAACCAAAGAGGAAAGGAGAGGAAAAAAATGTCACCATTTTTTTCCATGGATAAGAACAAAATAATGAGGTATTTACTTTATGATAATTTAAAAATAGAAGAGGAAGAGTAAAGGGCTTCTGAAACCCTAAAAAGTTATTTTTTTAAAAAGTATTCAAATTTGCAAGTCTTTCATAAAATGATCTTTGAACAAAAGATAGCTGTAACCCAAAAATTAACAAAAGCATCTGTGCTACAGTGGTTTAAACAGAAAATAAAAGCTGAACTCTAATATGAAGCTATTCTTTCATTATATAAACTGGGGAACTGAAACAATCCCCTGTATGAAACATCAAGCACCACACTTCACACAATGCTGTGGAAATTTTCAGTCACATAAAGAAGCATCACCCAAATAGCTGGCATACAGTGCCTGAGAATTCTCCTTCGCCTGTCTATTTGTATTTGCCCTGTTTATCTTCCTTAAAACATCTCAGAATTCTTGTTCTCCCCCACTGACAGGTTATAATGAGCTATTCTGACCAGAAGTAGTAATAAAAGGCTGTAAAGATGCACCCACGCATTTAATTTTCACACATAATCACACACAGATCCAGTTATCTCAGTATCAGTTTAACTTTTCTCTTTAGATGTTAATACTGAGTGAAAATAAATTCTCTTGGAAAAAAACTTGGTCATTTTTAGAGGAAAAGCTGAAGAGGCTTCCTTTTGTTTCTCTGAATATACAATTTAGTTACTATTATATGACAATGATCATCACTAAAATCTTATATTGTTACCTAAATTTAATCCCTTCCCCTGACATTTATCAAACATCCTCACTTCTTCAGAATTTACCAAATCTATTCAAAGTATGGAGGTATTTTCAAAAAGGTTAATTCAGAACTTTCCTAACACTAATAAAAAAAAAAATTTGTGACAGACACTGCTCATAGCTTTTCATGGAGGGGGAGAAAGCGATTTGATGAGCTGTTACCTTCCTTCCTTCTTAAATTATTAATTCACATATTCTTTGCTTATGATATAGTGTAGGCATCTTAACACTGAATATATAAATCAAGTTTTGCACAACTTTTGCCGCAGCCAATAACTACACTTACTTTCAAGCTCTCATCTCACACACACTTGCGGGATTAGAGCACTGTCAAAGCTCTTAAGGGAGCTTCTGTTACTAGATTTTATTATACTTATCTGGCCACACTGTTTGAAAGCTTTATTTCACAAAACCTGCAAGCCCTGAATGGGGTTTGATCCAACTGCACTTGTTGGAAAATAAAGTAATGCAAAACTGAATGGTAAGTACTCTAATAGGAAAAAAGCCAAAAACCCCTCAAACTCTTCTACCTGCTTTTTTAAATTCTGAAGTAATTCTATTTATGATAAATGCAGTCATTGCTGTAAGGACAAATGTTTCTGCTATTAAACACATTATTAAGGAGTTCTACTAAAGAAAGTGGATCTGGTTAGTGACAGCAAAATAATAATACTGGAAATTACAAACCCGGTATACTTCATTTGGTTTAGAAAATTAGACTTGACAAATTATAAGACTGGGTAGTTTATTTTCATTTTATTGTTAATTTGCCTTCCTTTTGTTAATTTCAGAGCATTTCACTTAATCAGACAAAGATCAGAATCTGAAAACGCTACAGAGCTTAGTCAGAAAATGTCTGTTGGAGACATCAGATCTGTGGACAAATTGCTGTAGGTCAGCCAGTGCCAAAGAACGTGAGGTAATCAGGTCTTTTTAATTACTGACAGAGTGCTTGCCTAGATGCAAAATGTAGCATCTGCTTTGCTTACTGAACACACATAGAAAATTACTGTGGATTAGATGACACAGATTAAATTGCTTGTTCTAACCCTTTGACTAAATATAAGCCAAGTAATTGATTGTAAAATGAAGGGTAACTATTTTTACTCCGAAAAGGAGTTAAGTAAAGGTAATAGCTGTGATATAAAACAAGAAGAACTAGCGCAGTGCCTAGCTTCAAGTGAAAATGGGTATTTCTGGATAAAATACACTTTTTAAAAATGAAAAATTACGTTTTGCAGGTAACATTGAGGATATCATTCAGCCTGCACTTTCTTATTACTCGCCCATGTACCACACGCGAGTTTACTGGTCTTTTGTGTTGGGGAGGTCAGAAAAGGGGGGGAAAAGAATGTTGAGAAGTTATAATTGAAGACAGAATTTAAGGGTAGATATCACTCCTGTTACATTATCTAATTTAATTGGTAAACTAAGACCCAACCTAGTATTATGTCCAGAGAAAAACAACATGAATTAGAAAAGCATGCAAATACCACTGACCCAAAACACTGAAAAAAATACCTTCATTTTGGTCTGGCGATGATGAACCTAAGGCACAGAACAACAACTCAGTATGCAGCTTTTTTTTTTTAAATTAACTTTGACTGTAGCCATTGGTCAATGAATTTAATGCTTAAGCATTTGGCCTCTTTATGAGGTAAAACTGACAAACACAAAATACATACGCTGAGATTGTGACACCACTTTGGTTCTGCTCCGTCCTCTGGAATCTGCTTTAGAATTTCCAATACCAACAGACGGGGTTGAAAGTTTTGTTCGTACACGACCTATAAAAGAAAAATGGCATTAAATCAGTTTTTCAGGCATGTAGGAAGAAAAGCATCAGTGGCACTGACTAGTATTTTATTAAGTTTTTGCAGATAAAAGAAGCACAATGTAACTCAATTGGTGAAAATTTGCTTGGGATAATTAGTAGAAATTTGAACACCTTGAAGGATTTAATAGATGAGGAATCAAAATACTTCTCCTCTGATGCTACGTGTTTCAGTAAACAGTTTGCACATTATCCCTTTAACACCCAGATCTAACTAGCTAGTTCTTTCTTCCTACATGAATAGGTTGATTACATTAAAAAAGAGAAGTTTATTAAATGCAATAGGCAATGCAAACACTAACGTTGCTGTATCAGGTACAGTCTTCTCATGATTATCTGTGGTTGTGATTCTACTCTTGCTGTCACAAACCTACAGAAATTATGTTGACGCTTTCTGAATTGAATTCTGAGGTTTCTTCCTAACTTCACTCCTCTTTTTAGAAATCTGAATGCTAGCTTTTCTATTACTGAAGACTCTACTGTTTTCCTGGCCATGGTCAATCAGACTCCTACAGGATTTCCCAAACCTTTCAGAGCATCTTGCAAAGACTAAGTACACTTAAGCACTTCTCAGCAACAACATGATATAAAGAAATACTAACTCTCTTCAACAAAGAACCAAAGAAGAGACAGGTTAAACTGAGTATCTAGAAATAAAACAATAGATTCACTTCTCTGTTGAGTCCCAATCCTTCTTGAGTTAAACCTTTCTGCATTGTTAGTCACGTTCCTCAAAACATCCAGCGTATACAACGGTATTACAAAAGAAAGGAAGAACCCTGATGAATGAATTACAGGTAACTGAAAGATCATTCATAAAAGAAAATACTGCAGTTGTGTACTACATTTCCCAAGCCAACCTCTCAAACAACAGAAAAAAGAAATCAAAACCAAACCCATGCTAACCATAATTCTTGTAAGTTGCAAGAACAAAACTCAAAAAGGCTGTACAGAGTCGATCTAGCTCAACACTTTTAAACCCAGCATAATTAAAGTATTTTCTAGACCTGTAGAGTCAATATTACACCCAGAAGAATTAGGTACACAGACTGTTATTTATTTCTAGCCTCTTTAGGCCTTCCACAGCAGAATTTGGAGACCAACCAAGTTAATATTATTCATCCAAGTAGAGGAAATAGCCATAGATGAGAGTCTATAAGAAGAGAATCAGGACAAAAGAGGTTATTCACTAAGCTATTAGAAAATAATTAGATAGCAAGAATGGTTAGATTGACTAGTCCAAACTCTACTAGTTATCCCCGTGCAATGGCAATGTTTTCCCACTGAGTGCTGTGAGACTGCAAGGCATGTTAACTGCATTGAGAATTTGGCCCCAAAACGTAGGAATACAGAGTGCCACTATTTCAATACTATGTTAAAGTATTACTTGGAACCTAGTTCAATTTCATCAACATACAATAAACCAGTTTGTGTCTGTGAGGCAAACGAACTGTTAACTCATTTGGAGTCTCTACATTCCATTCACTAATGACAGGTTTAAATGTTAATCACATACTGAAAATTAGCTCCCAAGTGTCAAAGAGATGAGGAATAGTAGCACCTGCTTCCCAGAGCATGAACACATTTGATGAAATATTCTGTGACAGGATTTGCTTTAAACAACAAATGCAAAATTATAAAGCCCCTACATTTTGACACTAGAAATGTTAAGCAATGACACTTAGACTGCAGATGAGAATTACTTGAGAATTAAAATAAAGCAAAAGAATTTTAAAAATATTACATGACAACCAAGTATTAGATGCATAAGCTGAACCTCCACAAAGCCCCATAAAGACCATATTCTACTTTTAAAGCTTAATTTGTATCAATGAAAATGTGAAAATATTAGCTCATCTAACAAAGTATTTTCTTACCATCTTCAGAGGCTGTTCCTAAACAGAAAAAATAATAAAATACATGATATTCCAAACAGTACTGTGTCTCTCAAATTCCTTTTCGAGATCAATCTTAGGAATCTTGACAAATTTTAATCAAGCCAAGAGAACTAAAGTTTTTGTGTTGCAACTTCACAACTGAACTGAAGCAAAATTATCAAGAAATATCCATACTACACTGTTAGGGATATACAAGAACACAATGCACAGCACTGCCTTCCAAACTTGTTACAAAACCAAAAAAGAAAAAATCAATACAAAAAATTCTGTGAGGTAAGTCAACAAAATGACATGTACAACAGATCAAAACAGACATTAAAATATTGTAGTGCAAGCTCTTCTGAAAATATAAAACATACTATTATACATAATCTCAGAGGAAAACAACAAACACAGTGTTCCCCACACTGGACAGTGATAATTCGATAGGAACTGCCAGCCAGGAGGATTTCTCTGAATTAAGCCTGTGATTATTCTAAAGATCTACATGCACAAGATCAAATTTTGCTCAGAAAATTGTAAGAAATATGAGCTTGCTGAAATCAGAACACACTTGAACAAACATGCCGAGCTTAACAAGGCTTGATTTTGACATTGATTTTGATTTTCATGAGAGTCAGACAAGTCTTCTTCCTGACATCAGTACCTATGAATTGATGGGAAACTGCCCAATCACCAATCCTTCCTTTCTCTAAGTTCCTTTCAAACAATCTCATTATGGAGTAAAATATACACTAGTAGTAATAAAAATGTTAAATGCCCTGCAAAAAATCAAAGAGTACTTCATTTTCTGTTTTCACTCTCTGCTATTTCTGCCTTGTAAGAGAATTACAATGATGAAAACATCTGTTAGTGTCTGGCTAGCCTAAACTTAACTTTCTCAGCAAATCTGGCTATGACTTTCTCAAGTTATAGTACCCTCAGGGCACTATTTTTTTAAAAATCCCTCTAAAAAATTAGTTCAGTATAAATTTCAATGCTTCTGCACAGAAATCAGTTACAGCAATATATATGTAGGAGTGCCTCAAAGTTTTCCAGATCAAATTTGCCCATCTGTTAAAAAACAAAAAGCAAAACAAAATCCACAGCCAAACCCCAAATCCTGAACTACCCCTCCAAATGTAACATTCTTTCAGAGCTGGATCTTGAAAGGGAAATATTATGTAACACTTAAGCCAGCCTTAACAGATAGCTGTTCCTAAAAGAGGTGGTTCCATTTCTCTTTCCTTACAAGCTACCACACAAGGGTGGCTGAAGGCTTACTGGTAGCTCCAAAAGCTAAATAACAGAACACTACACACTTGTATGAAATCCGTTTTATGGAGTTTGTTCACCTACAGTGACTGATAATGGAATAGTACAAGGCACTAAGGAAAGAAGCAATAAAAACATGTGGGCAAGGTTAGAGGGAAAAGGAGAAATGCTTAGTTCCTCCTGATGGTGGTTAGATCATAGCAACTGTATCACACAACTACAGCTGGAGAGCAAAGTGGTGTTTATTCCATCTCTCACATCATATCTACAGACACCCTTTAGAAAAGAAAAACCCCTGTTACTCTGATCAATTTGTAGCATTTCCCCTACTACTTTTAAACAGGTATGTGCAACAGCTGTGACTACTGGTTTGAATAGAAAAAGCTTGCACACATGGCCCTAAGATGCTGGTGACAATGTGCAAAAGCTCAAGATTAAGTGTTCAGCATAAACAGTTATAAATAAATCCTATTACAGGCAACATGAGAAAACATGCTGCGTAATTAAGTGACAGAGATAACAGTATCTTGTAAAACCCTCCTCATTTATTAAAGTAGGCTTGCTATCTTCAACGCTCAGAAACAGCCCCAATTCTTCCAAGAAGTATCTGTGCATTAAAATGATTCAGGATTCTGGGTTTTAGAGATCTGTCTTCTTACTGTTTTCATTTCTATGAAACATATCGCCTGCTTTGCTTCCAGTAAATTACTCATTCTTCAAAACATGTACTGTTAATACTGTTAATAAACACGAATTATGAAGTAAGCAGCAAAGCAGTGTCTGCAGAAACCTTTCAAGTGCTTATTAAGTGTTCTCAAGCAATAAACTGGAACTATAATCTTTGTACATCCAACTGGGACTCTAAGCTGGTGAGGCATTGTATGTAAAACATTGTATGTGAAGCCTTATTTGCTCAAACCTGAAACAGACAACTGCTATGAGAAGCCTGGTGATTCTCAAGTGCTTTGCAGTCCTTCCATATGTTTCTAATAGGGCAAATTAAGAAAAAGTATGCACTAAAACTTAGGTGGAAGACTTGGTAATCTACTTTAACAGGTAGGTCTTCACAAACAATTCTTTAACTGAATTACATCATATTACACGATTTACAAGCACTTAAAATTATGTAGCTAGACTAGATTTTGATAGAGAAGGTTTTTTTGGGTTTTTTTGTTGTTTTGGGTTTTTTTAAACAATCTTTAATTATATGGTCAAGCATCTTCTCTCTCAGTGTTGTTCTGCCAAGTAAAAAAAAAAAAAATAGACTTCACACGTTAAACTATGAAACATGCTGGAACTAGACTAGTTAAAAAGCACGATGTATTGACTAGAGAATTGCTCTGCAATTAATTAAGCTTCTTTCAAAAAACAGGAGTAATGCCCAATATCTGATAAAGTTTCTATTGCTGATACAGACCAAAAATTCACAACACTGATAAATACAGCAATAACACAACATATACATTAAGATACCAAGATTACACAGGGGTTAATGAAAATAGCATAGTAATTTGTTAATGAAGAGACAAATATATTAAACATCAATACTTCTACATAAAAGACCTTTTATTAGATATTTAATAGAATTAGAGGACAGACTAAACAATTTCTTACCATCCATCTTGTCAGAAGTATCCTCTTTGTTGAAAAAGCAGGCAAAGAAACATGGAAAACTTAGTGTGTTAGAATAAAGGTGTTCACAGCAGAGTCATAAAACATTAATTAAGGAAAATACATTAATATTAAATGCAGCAGACATGTTTATCTAATTCATGCATGTATAAGCTAACTAAAGTAAAGGTGGTTTCTCTCAGTCTGAGATAGAAAATTACAAAACAGGGTACAAGGACCCTGGACAGGGATTCTGACTCTGTATTACCCAGATTTGAGAAAACCCTTACAGTGAAACATTTAGAAATGGTTTCATGCTTGGGCTAAACAGTTACTGAAGCATCATTACATATTTATATAATTACTGAATGACAATATTTATATTTCTTATGAAATTTGATACTGAGCATGAAGTCCCAAGTAGGGTAAGGGACAGGAGGGAAAAAAATATCACAATTAAGATGGCAGACAAATGGGAGAAAGTTCCACTCTGGTTTAAAAGCATTAAATATTTACCAGTTCAGCTGGAAGGTAATGCATAAATATTCTGACAGTAACAATCAAAATTAAAATATTTAGCATGAGACATATATAATTACAGCTCAAGCCTCCTCAACAAGGACATTAATACTTAAGTATGACAGAGTAGTTAACATTTAAAAATAACTAGAGAATGTCCTCCTGCTTCTAGAATAGTCTTTAAAAAATTATAAATAAGCAAGAGTTCTTCTATTAATAATAAAAAGGGAAGAGATGGTTGGAGACAATTGTAGATTACTATGCTTATAGACTTGTGGCTCTCTGAGGCTTTAAATTTGGTAGCTGTTTAAGCAAAAGGTGGATGTTTCTCTGCAAGTAAGGATGAAAATAAATTCCAGCTCAAGGAGACAATGTTATTTATCTTGGTACTAATTGCAAAGCCTGAGATACGTGGAAAGCATTATGGAAATACAGTAATATTTTCCAGGCCTTTTGTCAGCATTATCTTGAAAATTTTGTCATTTAGTTTCACATATTTGGGCTAGTATAAACAAGCCCCCTTAAAATGAAGAGAGGGAAGAAGTTTACAAATTATCCCACTTTCTGAAACATGGCAGGTACTTGGATTCACACTATTCATTTTAAGGTTATCTTTCGAAAACTAAGAGTAAAAAATATTTTGAGGTGGATTCCATGGTCAATCCACAGCCAAACAACAGGCACACTCTACGTGGGCAAGAGGGGACAAGTATGTGTTATTTAAATTATCTTACCACAATAAAAAATTTTTAGGAGACTGAGTCAAGATTAATGAAGCACTACTGCTTTCATGTGACTGCAAACCTTGGTGTCCTTGGCTACCACTGGCTGCACTAGGATTTGACTTCACTATACATTGCTATTTCAAATGGCCATTATACCATTCTCCACAAGTGATTGCATCTGCTGCCAAGGTAAAGCTTTCCAGCAACCCAAATCCTTCAAAAGATTATGACCTGGGCTTATTGCTTATTATTGGTCTTCCCTACCCTCACTCACCAAACCTATGAACTACAAAGATAATAAGCTATTTCTTAATTTCTATTATTTTCCTGCGTAAAACCACCACTGTTTACTTCACTGAAAACCTATGTGCCCTTCTCAACCCTTGCTTACATAACCTGGGGCATGAATCACATACTGCTTAAAATGTTCTAAAAGCAAACCAATACTCCAATCAACAGCTAATTTTCTCTGAAACTCTTAAACCCAAAGTGGTCTCTTCATTTCAGCAGCACGAAGATGACAGATTAACAAAGCAAGATTTCCATTCAACCGGTCTTTTTCCTTCTGCCACTGTGCTTTGTGCTGCTTTTACGTGGCACAATAGCTCAACTCCAGCTGTGTCTGAGGTTCAAAATATGTCCTTCTGCACATGAGCCACAAATTTAGGCATTATGATAGGAGGAACTGAGAGTTCCAGAATAAGAATGGTTTCATTTGGAAGGGACCTTAAAGATCACCTAATTCCAACCCCTCTGGCCTGGGCAGGGACACCTTCCACTAGAGCAGTTTGCTCCAAGCCCCATCCAACCTGGCCAGGGATGGGGCAGCCACAACTTCTCAGGGGAACCACATGTGTATCCCACTCCATCAAGCAGCCTAACGCTGGCGTCCACCTGTAATCCAGCAGGTTCTGCTGCCTCCTCTGTGGGCACCAGAGGGAGCCCACACCCAAAACTTCTATTGCAAGTAGCAGGTACTACTTAAAGTCAGGAAAGTCCACACTCATAAACTTAACACTAAAATCAATGCTGTTCAAACCACTTCAAGTAGGCCCTGATGAAAAGAATAAACTCATGTTGAATAGTCTCTAAATTAAATTTTAGAAAGCAAAACCAAAACCTTTGAAAATCATAGCCTACATGTGTGCTAACATCTCCCCAAACACAAGGTAAATCAGAAGAACTATAGTTTGACTCTTGTGATCATCTATGGCCATACTGACATTAGAACATGTCTCCTTGGTGATCTAGCTGGCATATAAGTTGAGAAGAAAAAAGAGCCAAGTTTTGTTTGTGAACATTGAACCTTGCTTCCCCTATTACTATCCCTACAGAATGGATAACCTAAAAAGAACAAAAACATGCCCATATTCCTTTACTGTCCCCACTTAGTGTAGATTCTAGCAGCTACACCACTAACACTATCAAACACTTTTCTGCATTCTTATCACTTGTAGCACTTTCTGTGTCTAACAGTAAGCATTCCTACCAATGGAGACTATCACCTACATAAAACATATACACATAGTGCCATCAACACCCTTAGGAAGAAATCCTCAAACTCAATGCTGTATATTATTGTGTAAAACATTTCTGTATTAGGTGAAGAAGCCACCACTTCTGCCAGGATGTCTCTTTAGCATTGTTGTGAAATACTCAGCTAAAGAGCAGAGAAAAAAGGAAAATCAAGAGCCCTGACACTCATTTCCCTCTTTCTTTTAGAAACAATATGCTGTTAGGTAAAGGTATTGCTCCTTCCAATACTCAACATTAACTCCAGATTAAGATATTTAAAGAGCAGATTTTTTTGCATTCTTCCAGCGGAAGAAAAATAAAACATCTAGCGAAGTTGGTAACTGACTTCAGAACACCTTCTCTTTCACCATACTCCAACACTACTAAAAACAATGACAATTTGTCAAATACCTAAGTACCGTGCTGTAACTTTTTGCCCCAAACCCTCACAAAAATCCTGCAGAGCAGTGCAGAGGTGCTGCCCTTACCTAGGGAAGCGTAGGATCCCGGGGGCAGACCAGCTGCTGACAAGCGCCCAGCTCCAGCCGTCTGCCCGGCGGCGTGCCGGGCCTTGGCACCCGCAGCAGCATTGACATCGATGTCACTGCGAGACCTCTGCAGGGTTCCTGGGCTTGGAACACCCTTGCTGCTGCCTGAAACTAGCAAAAGAAAACCAACCAAACAAAAGAATTATATTTAGAAGGCTAACGTTTTTCACTACTGCAACATACTTGCAGAAAGCAGAGGAAGTTATGGAAAACGTTACAGTCAACAGGAAGCCCAGTAATTGCACAGAGTAAAAAGCAAACTAGACCTGATGTTGCCATGAAATGCACGTAAAGGCCAGTTTGTTTTACAATAGTGTTTATCTTCATTCTGCACAAAATTTTAGCATTATTTAATGGAATTATGTGTTCCCACCTAGTGGAAATGACATAATTCTGCATGATTATGTTATTTGTTACATTAGTGAATGCTTCACAAACGTAAGGAAATTCACAGCACTCCTTGAGATACTGAAGGAAGGAAATATTCCCACTCTTCAGCTCGGATAAAGCCAGAGGCAAGCTGAATGCATACTCTGAAATGCTTTAGGGTCTAATCTTCTGTACTTTTGCATTCACCTCCTATTATTTACTGAATTTTAACTATTCACTTCAGTTAATTTTAACCATTGTTTTTAGGTCTTCAAAACTTGACTACCCTTAACAGTTTCAGTTTCCAGAAAACAAGCACTCTCAATTCCAGCCATTTGCAAAAAGCAGCTCAATGATTTACTCTGCAAGGACTTACTAAGACATTATGTGAAAAAAGACTGAAGTTATTAAATTATAAAAACTCAAAATTAAAACTCTTTCAATTACAATTATGTGGTTTGGGTTTGGGCTTGGTTTTTCGTTTTTTATAAAGAGCAACAGCTACATGGGAACAGATGAAAGGACACTGAGTCTTTAATTTCCAATTGATGTAAGCCTAACAATCACAAACAGACCAAAGAATAATGTTTTGTTTCTTTGAGAATGACTGTTCCATGACAAAACTCCAGGAGAGATGACCAATTAACAACAAATTATGTCTCATACTTGCAACCACTGAAACTACATAAAATGTGAAGTGAGTGTGAGGCAATCTTAGCTCCAGGTACAGTCTGTAGCAACACATACCATTATTTAATTTGGAAACAGGGTAAATGCTGAGACAGTAAAATTTTAAGCTGCATTTATAACTTTTAATTCAAAGAACATGAAGAACAAATACTGTACACTCTACCATATTACTACCACCTTACCTCTGCCTGCAAGACTTGCTGGGCTGGCTGCAGACCATTTAGAAGATAGAGGCCGACTGAAAAAAGTCAACAGATCCAGTAAGTTTCACATATCAGATCCAAAAGTCAAAAATAAAAGAGAGAAAAAATCTTCTCAGAATACTTTAGATAAACATTTTAAATAAAGGATCATAAAAAACACAGAATCATCCTTTCTATTTTATAAAATTACATCTTAATCACAAAGCACTAGTTCTTAGGTTACCCACAGGCACGCTTTGCTAACAAAATTCAGGCATTACAGACTTGGTCACAGAAACATTTAAGGTGGTCAGTACAAGGTTTTAACCACAGGGCTGGTCTTATAAATCAGCTGTCAGACAAACATAGTGGAAGCTACCCAAAAAGCTTTATTGACAAAAGATATTATGTGAAGTGGTGCCTGAAGTAACAGGAAAAAAAAGCTGTACAACTCACAAGCCTCCTCCAGTCCTATGTGTCTCAAGAATTATGTTACAAATTAAAAAGGGAAAAGTTGAAACTTCCAAGCAGCTAGATTCCATTTCCCCTCTTTGAATGTTAGAGACTTCGGCAATTTATAAAAGGAGAAAAGTCCTACATATTTTCCTCCATGTTTTCTCTCCATTTCCTTTTTACTGCAAAAAACAAGTAGTTGCTGAAGCAAAATCTTTCTGTCTACTCAGGTTTAACTGTGAGCCCATCCTTCAGCCTGGTTTGGGAGGGTAAAATGCAGTCAGAGGGATAAGCAAAAGACCAGTAGAAGAAAGCATGATAGATTATTCACTGGTTAAATATCTGACAGGGGAGGTTAGTATTTGCTGAAACAGTTAAATACTTTATCAACAGTCAAATTACAAACTGCGTCAGAGTCACAGCTTTAGTAAAAATAAACCATCTCTAATTTAAACCTAAGAGCAGAGAAGAAAAGAGATGCCTCATATTGTATATTTACTCAGTTACTAGCTCAGGTGCTCAAGGATAATATAGAGGTCAGCACCATGACCTAATTCCTCACAGAAGATCATGTATTTGCAGCTGACTATGAATAAATCTGCCTTTCTGACATTAACAATGAGTGTTTTGAAGCTATTTGGACACAAGTAAGCTGAGGAGGCCAAGGTAGAGCTACTGGGTGCATCCTGATCTTACAACGTGCTCCAAACACAAGTCCCAGACAACTGCTATCATCTATTGCAAACAACATTTTAAGTGGTTTCATAGAGGTAGGCACAAGTCACCATATTCCTCTCATTACACCATTCTCTCTAAAACCATTTTGCATCAACAACCTGTAAGAGCCCTAAGTTCAGAGGTTCAAAAATCACACAGGATCAGACTTCTAGGAAAATCATTGCCATATTTCCTAAGTTAGTCTACACATGGGGACTTCAGCATCTATATGAAAAGTCAGAAGTAAAATTTTGGGTAGCACAGTAAAAATAACAACAGTCTGAATGAGAAATTAGTGAAAAATCAATTAAAATTTAAATTATTTTCAATATCATCATGTCTTCTGTTCATTTCTTATTTTACTCCTCATTTTCTGTACTGTACCACTTGCATATCTTGCAATAACACTTGCAGTAACACAAGTAACACTTGACTATTTAAGAGTATTCTAAGATTCTAATTTCCTTGTAATTTAGTTTTTAACAGTTTTTTACTAGTAACTCATTATCAGCACTTTGATTCTCAGATGGGGAATATAGATTAATTTAAATAAGAATATTTAATCTCTGCATAAACATTTGTGCGTGGAAAATTAAGCGCCAGCAATGGCTTACATCAGAGACCATTATTTTTCGAGATGTTTTTTGTCATTACAAGTATCATGGGAAAGATAACGTAAACCTCTGGTATTTAAGGTAGTGACAGAAAGAGGGGGTGGCGGGAAAAGAGAGAGGGGGAAAGAAGGAAACCTGAATAGGTTTTAATACTTTGAGGAAGCTTCCTAGAATTTAAAGGAAAAAATCACCACATACTACTACTACTATTCACATTTCTACTAAAAAGCCAGTAGATTACTTTTGCTGTTGGTACCCAAGCAAACGTCAATTTTTTCAGCTCAAAATTGTCTACACATTTTAATACACCACTGACTGCAGCACAGACCCACCCTCTAGTACCCTGCACAGTTGCAAAATACTGCCAATACATAGTCAGAACTGTGAGGACAAGGAAAAAAACAACTATCTCCAACCTGGATGAATCTCACTGGTGATGTCCCTTTCTCATGCTTCCCAGTGAAAAGGTTATCCCTTTAGGAGATAGATATATATATATACACATATATATATATAGGAGGAGCACCATTATACCTTTCCTAGATTTATTCATTGCACCAGAATGCTGGACATTAATACATGAACCTTGAAAATATTCTGGTGTTAACAGAGACTGTTAAGAAACAAATATATGAGTAAGTACAACATGCTAAAATTCAGTTAAAGACTGCCCTTATTTTTCACCTTGCTGGGTTCATACTCTCATATAGCAAAACACAATAACAAGTTTTACTAAAAAATATAAGAAGTGACAAAATAAAATTGCAGCTTCTCTGTATATAATAGGAACTTGGCTCATTCTCTTGAGACACAGTTTGCATTTGTTTATTGGCTCAGAAACTGTTAGGAGTTCCTTACTTGAGGCTCTCCTGTGAGCTGGAGGATGACCTGTCTGACTGAGGGAGAGATGCTATACTGCCAGAATTCTTCAAGTAGGTCTGAAGGCTTCTTTGATAGGGCGGCTCCAGAGAGTTGTACAGAGTCTCAGCTTCACCAGGAAAGTGATTTCTAAGACCGATATAAGCCCTGCAAAAGAGAATAACCACACATAAATGCTCTATATTTTCTTTAAAGTGTGGAGCAATTCAAGAACAGAAACACCAATTTTCAACCAAACTTGTGTCCTCTTCTTCTGCCATAGTTAGCACCTCACCTTGGATGAGAGCCTTCTACCACTCATATAACACATACAATTGTTCAGAGCAAAATGTAGTTAAGACTCACTTTCTTGCCTCCACTCTTGCTTCTGCATCAGCATCATGAATGCCCTTCTTGATTGTTTCAACCAAAACAGCTGCATGCCTAGAAAAAAGACATTATTCATGCTACTCCAAATTCTATTTTAAGTGATTGTTTTACACTTTAATTACTCCAAGTAAAAAACAGCTCTGATAGTAGTTCTTTCCAACATATGCAGTAAACAAACACTTAAGCACACTGATGACATAATGGCACCCTCTGTAAGGGTTCAGGTCAGCTTCCTCCTTCAACCTAAAACAATTTTAATCTACTTTTCTGACATACATCCACCTCTCACACTTAACATATCATACTTTAAAAGTTCTTTAAAAATACCTTTTTTAAGACTCCTGCTTTCCTGAAATGGAAAGACTATTTCCACTACTATATTAATAGTATGAAAAAGGGAAAAGTTAAGATCAGTAAGTTTTCTTACTGGAAATCTGGCTCTGGAAGCTTTTGGCATATGAGTTCAAAATCTGAATACATGCTCAAAGAACAGCAAAGCACTCATCAGAAAAAGCCAAAACTGACTGTAAATGAATAGTGATTGTGTTTTTTATTTTTTAGACACTTTGACATAAATCATGTGAATTCCCCACTGCTCGCTCAGGAGCATCTTGAGGGATACAAATGTGACTACAGAGCTCGATGAACTCTTCAGAGCCTTCTCTGGATGCCTTTTAGTCTCTTTGCTCTTCCTGTTTACAGTGACCATGCTGCAGAGCTGATGCACGTACTATTTTTCCATATATCTGGAGAAGTTACAGTGTGCTCTCACTCATTACTAGAAAAAATCCTCCAGCCTCATCCCACTTGCCCTGTTTTATGGCAAATACACGAATTTCCTCCTTCCAGGAATAAAAAAACAGATGTTTACCTGTGTATGCATTGCTCACATGCAGTATAGGAGAAGAGGCAGAGGGTAAGGAGTAGAGGCATCAGGAAGCCAAGGCTGGAGCATAGAGCTCTCCTTGCCCCTGGCACTTGAACAAGCCATGTGACCTGCTGTGCGAGAAAGGCTGTCTATGCTAGAAAGGTTGGCCAACACTGAACAACATAATCCAATTAAAGGATTCAATGACAATATTTTTGCCTTAAATTACATTAGTAGTTTTTTCTTGGGGAAAAAGTATACTGGCTCATACCTTTCCAATGAATGTGTTTGCCACTCTTGTAACAACAGGTCTAAAAATTCAAAGGAGCGCCTAAAAAGACAGAACAAAAGTTATAATTAATATTCAGTTCTCTGATGTGACTGTGGAATTAACACTAACTTTATTCTTTCTCCCTTAGGGAAATAAATGAAATAGAAGTACATTTATCTGTCAAGTAAGAGCATTGGTCACCTTATTGCATATGCTACATTAACGGTATTAGCCCCAAAATAACAGACAAAAATTAATCAAGTTGAAAAAACTGTACAGAGTACTAAATCTTGATATAAAAAATAAATACTTAAAACCACAATGTAATATTTTTATGGCAGTGTATTTCATTACTCCCATCCTTTCATCTGTCATTACTGAGTATGTAGCATAAAAGAAAACATGAAACCATTAGCACAGTGCTTTGCATATAGAAAGCACTCCAAAAGATTTGCTGGCACTGTACAAACGAAGTTATGTAACTGTATACATTATTAATTCAGAAATCTTGACAATTTAACAAACAGCCATTAGCAAAAGACATACTTTAAACTATATCTAAAGATACAACCTGATGAAAAAATCATACTGCCACAGATTAGGGAGGTGTATATAACAAGTTTTCAAAGAGGTCATAAACTCCATTGCCTGGAACTATCGCTTTTTCTGGTTATGTTACATCTTTGACCTGTTCTGGAAGGACAGATTTGATTTTTATCTGCTCAAATTCTACCAGCAGAGCAGGGAAAGAAACCCTGAAAGGCTTTTCACTATCGCAACCAATCTAGTGTTGTCTTTCCAAAGGAATAGAAGCACTAAGGAAACAAAGCCTTCACTGATGCTCAGAGTACCAAAGCCACCCACAGTCTAACGTTCTTCAGTAAAGCCACTGCAAGAGAGGGCACTGAAGCCCTGTGAATTGTTTTGCAGTCAATGAGAAGTCATGACAGGTCAGTACAACATGGGTTGAAATAACACTTGCTTTGGATGCAAAGGCAGCTTAGACTCAAAGCACACACTTCAGGTGCTCAAGCTGTTCCTTGCATGCCCATAGCTCTATCACTTGCTGGGCTGGTGTGGGTCCAGACAGCCCAGCCTCAAGCATTCCAACTGTACTGCACTGAAGTTACCAAATCCTCCTGGCATCAGGAACACTGTCACATCCTGCATTCAGTGCTGCAAGTACTGCAGTGCTCCAGCAAGAGATCACCTCACCAGGTCTGCCAGGTCTGGCCCCACCAGTAACTCACAGGCTCAGGCTAGTGCTTTGCAAAGGCACACGTCTGTTCCACACTTTCCCAGTGCATCTCCATACCTGTGCTCTTTATTTGGATTGCACTGAGAAATACAGATTCAATTAAGCTTTTCATTTTCTTCTGGTTTGAAATGAGAAGGCACTTTTTCTAACTAGTGTTAGGAATGTTTTAAATCCAAAAAAGTTCTGCAGAAGGATACAGTGTACACCACCTGATAAGGCAGAAAGTACCACTCCTCAGTACCATCCAATGTAACTTTGCTGAATTTGATTTTTGGAGTTTACTGGATAACGGTTTTGTGTATTCAGAGTTAATGGCCATAAATCTTCTAATCTGTTAATTGTCAACATATGCTAATCATATTTTAAAAAGCAATGGCTAAGATAATTTTCTATCTTTTACAGTACTCACCTTCTAACTGCAACTGATTTTGAGGTACAGTTGCTTGTTATTAAAGGTATGAGACGTGGCACATGAGTATGCTAAGAAAAAAAAGGACAAAGTAGTTAATGACAAAAGCATTTCTGAATTCTCAATTTGTACTATACTAATTCAGTCCAACAGAATTAACAACATAATAAAATGCTTACCAAAACTAAATCATAGAATGCTATTAAATAAGATACTGGTGATAGCAAGACAATTGATCAAAGCTATTTTTTTCCTAAAGGTCAAGCAAAAGTCACTTCTAATGCCATCAACAATTACATCATGATATGTAATACTTTGCTGTCAGAAGTAATATATGAAGGTCCAAATGTAGCTGTCTCAAAGGAGTTGGAAGCTGACGTCTTTCTAGTTTTGCCACAAAGAAAAAAACCAGTAATAACAGCCTTAAAAATCAGAGTTATGGAGCAAAAAGTAAATCAATAAATCCGAAACTATGGCCATTCTTTTCAGGAACAATACATTTAGTGCAACAAAGACCAAATGCCCCTTAATGCAAAACATGTCAATAAAGTAATAAAAGCATTGACACATAAGCAAGTTTGTGAATATAATCCATATGGAAACACCTAACATTCTAAGAAAACTACAGAACTATCATTTAAAGTGGATAAGCTAAACTACACTAAATCCAAATGCAATACTTGAATTCAGAATTAAAGCAGTCTTACTTCAGCTTAATTAACTGTAGACACAAAGTTTCAACATTCTAATTCCACATAAAAGCAAGGTGGTTCAACAAACCTATTTTCAGTTAATTTGTTTAGTCCTTTCTTTATTAAATACCTACAGTAATTTTTAAAACAGCCCCCAATACAGTGTGAAACTCTAGGTTAATTAAAAAAAACCAAACAGCTTAAAAAGTACAGTACTGAAGAATTTTTACTATCTCATGTACCATACTTAGTCCTTGGGTTATAGCTGCAGGATATAAACACACAAATCACCAAAAAAGCAGGCAGATAATGATCAGCTTGCAGAGTACTGCCAACTTCAGAACTCGGAAGGAATTAATCAAAAAATCTGGAACAGCTCAACAGTTGCAATTGTTCATACTGATACATGGTTTTAGGAGGTCTGCTTGCATTTTGCATAGTTTGCAAATTGAAGAGGCATATGACTGTCAGAAAGGGGCAGTGGGCAATATCAGGGAGTAAAATAAAATGTTTTTTACAGATGAAGAAACCTGTGCGTTCCAAGTCTTTGAACCTACTGGCATTGCAATTTCTAGAAAGCTTTTTGCAAAGGAATCAAAGCTTCAGGCTTGCTTTCATTCAGCTTTAAGGCTTCACATTTCATCTGTTACTCCTTTGAGGTTGCAATGCTACATGCTTCCTTCCAAACCACCTTGCAGCTCAGTTGACTAACCTGAATTCCACCTCCTTGTGGAGATTTTCTACCATGATTCTCTCCCCACCACCCCCACCTTTTTTTTTTTTTTTTTAATTGGTTTCCTGATTTGCTGAGAGTCATGAAAGAGTAATCAGATTACAGTTTAAGAACTATCTGGAGAAGAAATACGAAATCCAGTAAAGGCACAAAGATGAGATGAAGCTCTTTAAGATCACCAGGATAATACAACCTCCCTCTTTTTATGTAGACTCACTCTCACAGCAATTACACACTAAAGCACGAGGAACTGAACTAGCTGTCCCTGAATTCTGGTAGGAGCTTTTGAGCAAAACACTGACTCCAAAAACTGCAATAGCTTGGGCTCTAAATATTTAGCTGATCACTCACACCTTGACCAACACCCATTTAATCCAAAGGGGCATGGGGCTGCACTTCTGTTTGATATTTGTTTTTCTACTGAAAGCTGAATTTTGTGCCAAAATAACTCACATAAGCCATGTATTGGCTGGGTATTTGAACACTATGGATAGGATTTTCTCTTAAACTACAGCTAAGAAGAATAGAAATTTAAACATCGGGGCAACTTCAACCAAACTAAACCAATAAAGCCAATTTAATGTAATGGTGAATTTTTATTTCATGATGCTTTTCTGCTTCTCC
>JAWWTY010000077.1:54296649-54307627 GCA_035222235.1 Margarornis squamiger
TATTGGCTGGGTATTTGAACACTATGGATAGGATTTTCTCTTAAACTACAGCTAAGAAGAATAGAAATTTAAACATCAGGGCAACTGTAGCTGATGTGCAATCTTGTCTTCAACCAAACTAAACCAATAAAGCCAATTTAATGTAATGGTGAATTTTTATTTCATGATGCTTTTCTGCTTCTCCTGTGAACAAGACAGGGATAGTTTCTTATGTGTGTGAGTTCATCTAAGACTACTGCAAGTGGTATTGTTCTCTTACAACTTTACTGATCCCTGTGTAAGGTGTATTCCTTCCTTCACTCTCAGCTCCGTGCCACCTCACAATGCAGTGTAAGAGTCTGAGTTAAAAATGCCATGGGATCTTATCTTAGCCCAAGAGCTGATACAAAGGTCGTGCATGCAGAAGTCTCAAAGCACATTGTTAGAGGCATGGACAGACAAGTACAGATTCCAAAACATACCAAGGATAGCAATAAAAGGTGTGAGCAGTGAAACCACTTAGGTTTACAACAACTTACAAAATTAAAACCACTGATGAATAGCAGTAAGTGTCTAGCATTAAGAACACCACAACTTTTAATGCAGAAATTACAGGGAACCTCCCACTTGTATCTGAAACACAAAACTATCAATACAAGTCCAAAAAATCTAAATATCTTGTCTCAGACACCAGTCAGGAGAAGATGCTTAAGGAACACTCAACAAAATCAGCAAGTATACAGCACTCCTCTTTTCTATATGCTATAGCTTTAAGGACTCAGTTTAGAAAGTTCTTAAACCCAAGGATTAAAATCTCTGCTGAATTTTTCTTTCATGAACTTGTGTTTTTGAACTGATCCATCTCTATCTGGCCTCTTCAACATTTTATTACTAACTTCATGGTTTCCGATTTACTTTTTTTGGGGGGAGGCCTGTGTGTAGAAAGAAATAGCTTTGTTTGTTGTTCTGGGTTTTTTTATCTCACTATCTTCTTGACTACTAACTTAACTTTGTCTTTTCCAAAGAGTAAGTTAAAAGTAGCTACCTTCTGAAACATACCTGACTTTTTACAGTTAACACATTGCCAAAAAAGATCATGAAAACACACTTGCTTTTCATACCTATTCACCCATCTTTACTATGACAATGCTGCTAATCGGTTTCACCGATAAATAACATTTGTCCACCTGTGAGAAATGTTACTCCTCCGCCAAAGAACGATTTACAACCCTGTTGCTGTTATTATCAGAACTGTTATCATCTCTGCCAAGAGCCACTACCTGAATACTCCCAGGCAGCTAAATGAGAGAGGAACACCTACCCGAATAATGAATCTAATGGCTGCGCACCCAGAAGTTGCCATCACTTTGGCGCTGTTGGGAACCAGATTAAAAAGAGTAGGCACAATAGCTTCAGCGCCATGGTCAAACTTGTTTCCCAGAACAGTTGAAAGGTGGCTATTTAGGGAAAAGAAATGAATCTTGTTAGTACAAATTAATATCTGAGTCTGAAAATCACAAAGTTCACTGTGGATTTTAAAGATTTATCGCTCCAAACATCAGAATTTCTAAATTTCATCATTTCCAAGTCCTTGACTCATTAGAAATGCAGGATTTGTGGAATATTTTTGTTACTTAACAGACATAGTAAGAAGCCAAACATTTATAACTTGATTTCATAATGGAAAACAAATACCAAAATTTGAAAGCCTAAATTGTCACATCCCCATAAAATATCATTGTATTTCTGCTTTTTAACATACTTTGAGAGATAGAAATCTAAAATTTTACATAAATTACTGGGTTTTTTTCCTTTTAAATGGAGGCAAAAGCACACAATTAGCCAACCATAAAATTTGATTGCCTTGTCTATGAAAGGTTACTTTCTCAATTTTAACAAATATACAAATACAGTAATTCAACTGTCCATTGGTCCTAACAAATACTTTTTTCATACAGAGAGACTATAAAAAAGGAATTTGCAGCTAGCAAATGACATATCAAATATATGCAAGTTTTAGGGATCAAGAAAAATTCCAAGCTCTTAGGCCTGGATGAGAACATTTACACACTACTTCTACACTTCTCCTGACTGCACGTCAGGAAAGGTTAATACTATTTTCTCAAAGCCTCAATTTCCCTGGCAAGAACTGTTGTATGTTCCAACATTTCCGCTCAGTCTATTCAATCAGGAGACCAGAACAGCTAGGGTGTATCTGTTTCAGATGGCCATTGAAAAACAGTCAGTACATTAACATCTTTCCAGAGGAAAAAAAAAAAGCCACAGAAAACATGGAAGGGGGAAAGACTACTGTCTTTCTCCTCCACCCTTGAATTTAAATGGAGTCTGCAAGATGCTAAGGGTGAAGATACCATGTCAGTTTAGCCATGGCTTCTAAAATTATCATGGACATCTGCCCAGGGAAGTTGCTGATGCCCCAATCCTGGAAGTGGCTGGTTTAAGGCCAGGTTGGACGGCTTTGAACAACCCTGACTAGTGTGAGGTGTCCCTGCCCACAGCAGGGGGTTTGGAACTAGATGACCTCTAAGGTCCCTTCCAACTCAAACCATTCTATGACTATGAAAGATATTACCTCACCAAAACACATAATACTCAAACCACTACGGGGAGGTTCATTTTACTATTACAAGCAGTCCCACTAAAGTTCTGTGCCAACCATCCTGAGCACAAGTGATCCTAAGACTGGCCCCCAATATTACTCACAGTAGTTTGTATTAACTTGCACTAAGTGCCCAGTAATGACAGTGACTTGTTCACATGGAATCTGCTACGGGATTATCAACTACGGGTATCCCCCAAGAGAACAAGCTCCTTCAACCCTTATTTTTCTCTGCAGCTTCAGATGCTGACTTGGCTCTTTATCAGTTACTGTGTACAGCAGTACAACCAGATAACTTTTCCTGCCACTCTAAGTGAAATCCACAATGACATCCAGCAGCAATGCACACAAATGCACACGAACCATACTTACGCTACAGTAATGCACGCTTCTCTAACCACCTGGGATCTGAGATCCTTGGCTGACAGCTTGAAAGCACCATCCAACAACCGTAAATGCTGGAAAAATCCATCATACTGTGCAGCTCCAGCAACAAGCAACGACCGAACCTTCTTCAGCTAAAAAGATTAAGGTATTTAGCTTAAGTCACTACCAATATGCATTTCAAAATAAAAAGTAAAAAGGAATAGTTTCACTGCAAAAATGTATGAAGACACGTCTTTAAAGCATTATTTTGAGATATATACAAGCAATTCAAAAACCTGTAAAAAACGTATATTGCTTATATTCTAGAGCTAAAAAATAATCTCAGAACCCAGTCTACAAACACACAAAGACAATTCTTTCACATACCTATTTCTAAATAGTAAGATGCCTTAAAACTCATAAAAAAGTATAAATGCTACATATGCACCAACATTTTAATCCTGCAAGTGAAACTTATCATAGTCACATGTCAGAAATACTAATGCTAGCAGTTAGCCTGTGGAATATGTGATTCTGCAGAAATGCCAAGCTGAAACATATATGATGGATTTTAGAAATGTTTTCACTTACAGGTCGACAAAAATGTATTTTGGCCTTTTATAAATACTTGCTCAGACTTAACTTGGCATACAGAAATTCAAGGTTTGAGAATGAAAATTTCTTCCATTATGGGGAGTGTAATTATTTCAAGACAAAAACATTTTAAAATATCTGGCTGCCTGTGCTTTGTGAAATACATCCACCCAGACCTAAACGAGATACAAAGTTTACCGCATTAGTTCGTTGATCCCAATCGTGTTTGTCATCGGAGAGAATTTCCCTGATTTTGTTCAACGTTTCTTCAAGTTCACGACTAGAATAGATCTGAAGTATTAAGAAAAAAAATCAGAAAATTCATATTGTTAATATCCTGGGTAACCAGATGAAGGAAAATAGCTTGTGAAGACTGAAAATAAAATTCTAATTCTGAAAATCTTTCCCCAAAAGTTCCAGAGAATTGTATAAGAGGTATAAATGGGCAAAGATAAAATTGCAATTATATCACTGAGCAGTGAATATTCATCATAAGAAAAGCTGAAAAACTAACATTTTTCTCTAGATTTTACCTTTCACCATTGTGAAACTCAACAAACATTTTAACCCAATGCAACTCTTTTAGGGCAGGGAGTCTCTGCTTGCATTACAAGAGTGCATGGCTCTCTGAGGACCTAAACTGCACTTCAAGTCAATACTAAAACAAAAATTTGCCTGAAAAAATAAAGGCTTCCTCAGCTTTTTTACATATTATTACTTCAAGACTATTATTAACAATCAGTAAATAAATATAAGGAGCTAGCTGGAGTTCTCGCTGCACAATAAGACCATCAAAACTGAAACCTGAACAATCTAATCGTGCAACAGTCACTATTTGGTTATATGTGAATTAATGCATTATTGATAATTGTAAGCGAGTGGATTTCTAAAGAAGAGAACTGAAAAAAACATTAGTCATGAAAATATATTGACAAATGAACTGAATTCCCTTCTACTCTCCTGGACATAAGTCACAGGATGTTTTTTTCTGCTTCCACTGTATGTGCAAAATTCAAAGGGTTTTTTTCCCTCCCTAGGTTGAGAACAAGTTTAAGAGGATGTGATGCGAATTACTAATCAGAAACTTAATCTGGCCAGAGTTTTTTTCAAAAAATGTATTTTCATCTAACAGTCCTGATTTTTCAGGTGAAAAGTTTTTTTATATAATCACACTGGGCAAAACTCAGTTGCCCATACACAATGATCTGGGATCACCTGAGACACACTCATGATATTTACATGGAGTGGGCAGATACAGATGAGGACTTCAAGGAAACTCATACCTTTCTACAGTGAAAGCTGGAGCCCAGCATCATAACTTACACAGCATCTAAACAGTAGGGCCTGATGCTCCCTCGTTATTTATTTAAATACCAGACATAACTTTTGCATGTGCAAGAAAAAAATATAAGGAACAAGGGCCAGTGGTTATGACACCTTGATTTGCATGAATTGTTGGAGAGCTTTGACACTGGTCTCTGGAACACACTGTTCTGCATGCATATATGCATCTTTTATTTTACCCTAAAAATGAGGGAACGTCTTTCTTCTGTTCTACAGTATTATTTTCTATAAAAGACCTTATTTTCCCAAGCAACTTCACATTACTGCAAGGGTTATCCCCAATACAGTTTAGTTTTCAAGTTTCCTGAGCACATAAAATAATTTTAACTTAGAGAAAATATGTGGCCTTGACTCAATTGGCATCTACTTTCGTTCCAATGCTTTAACAGAATATGGTTATGGAGGCCTTTGTGTTTCATGCTGGAATATGAAAAATATCCATACTCTAAACCGCCTGCATATTGGATTTATAGGATAAACAGGGTAGAAAACACTTCAGAAACAGATGAATTAGTACACCCAGGCCACCTTCACTATCACACAGAAGACAAATTACAATCGTGCTTTACCAACAAAACTGACAACATTCAGCTGTGTGAGCTTTTCCAAGGTACACTGTAGCAGCAGCTCTGCAGTTCTACACAGGGGACAGGGAAAACTAGAAAGCTACTCATGATTACTGTTTTCTTCTTCTTCACTGGAAGTCATTAAACATCTGATAACTTATTTAAAATGAGCAAATGACTTCAAGAAAACTGTGGCTCCAAGTGTAACAAGACTTTCTACTCCACTGCCAACAAAAGCAAGTATGACTTTGGCATCACCATTTAATATATTTGTGTATACTGGTAGCCTATTAATAGTTGTTGTACAATACTAATTTACTCTAATGCTAATTCTATAGGTACCATACTCTTAAAAGTAAGTATTATGGGCATCTCAGTATGCATTTTTATCAAAATAAATTTCTATTATGAAAGAAAATTTTTATTTTTTTCTTCAAAAGTGTAAGGGACTAGTCACTGGTTAACTCAAGATGCAACTTCATGTTACAGTGACATTTAATGCCATCAGGATTTGTGACATGATTCAATCTTCTCAGGATCTCTCTTTACCATCACTCACCTTGGCCTGTCTCCTCAATTCAGAGCTTTAACATACAAAAACCTTATCCTATAAGTGGAAAGGTAAAAACTTCTCTAGCAACACAGCATTTGTGTCAATTTATCATAAAGAAGTGCAACAAGAAGGGAAGTAGGATCACACATTCTGGTGCCATCTAACAGGTCTAACTTAGTCTGAAGCCCTGGTACAAACACTTTTTGCAAGAAGTTTCCTTGAGCAAATCCTGCAAATGGGACTTTTTTTACTGTCAGGCTGTGTGTCATGAGAGACCACACTGTACAATTACTGCTGCAAGATTAAAACATGCTAGGCAATAGACAAACACACAAGCAACCTATACAATGGGTTTACGCTTGCCCTATTAGCATTCCTAGGGAAAGAATTATTTTTTTTTCTTTAATTACCTGACACAAACAGAACTGGACTTAGGGATATTCAAATTGGCATTGTAATGAAGAATTTAATAAATGGTGTAATTTTATTTTGTCATTAAACAAAAACCATAATTCCATGGAAAAAATCCCAAATTGTCAAGGCTGTCCATACCTGTTTTAATTTTGGAGGAATGAAAGGCAGTATTTTAATAATTTCTTTTATCCCTGACCTTGATTAATTATGCTTTCAGAAGGCCAGGATGAAATTATGTGTTCAGCCAATGACATGATGCACTTTTTGTTCCTAAGTTCCCACAAGAGAATTCTATAAAAACAACTAAATTTGTTTTGAAACAAATTTTAGCTCTTCATGTGAGTTACATCTAAGAATTTTAACACACAATTTTCTTCAGTTTCATCAATGGCAAACAAAGTTGTAAAAGCATTATGGTAGTAATCTTAAATATGAAGGCACAATCCTGTCACCACAGCACTTCTCTTTTAGGCACAGAGATCCACATCTGAAAATCACTCATTTTCGCCATAACTGCTGCTCTCCATGAGAGGGCAACATGCACACACATCTTTAAAGCTAAGTGCAACATCAAAGACAGAAAACTTAAAAGCTCAAACACAAAAAAGAGTAATAACTATACAGATAGAAAGTATTTTCAATACGGGGATTAAAAACTAGATATGAGTAAACAATACAATATTACTAAAAAAAGATGAGCAATCATCACTGGAACAGCTTACTGGAAAGTCAGATCTACCAGTGGCTTTTACAAATGACTTATAAAACATACACACACCGCAAGTAACCTCAATTTACTTGATTAATCCAGATGCACTTAATCCAGAGTTGGATCTGGTTTTCCATAATATAGTCTCCTTTCTTACTTTCAATGAAGCCACTACTGAAAACCATAAACGTAATGAAAACTGAAAGGTTCACAGGAATGGGCCCAATAATGTACAAGTAACTCCCTCTCCCTGGGCTGTCGTAACAAGTTTCCTTTGCTTTTAGGGTAACTTGGCAAATTACAGGTCATAAACATTCTTCCTTTACAGGTCTAATATGGAAATTTCCCTTTTCCTTGTAATTAACATGGTCTTGGAACGTGGAATCTGCCTTTCTTTTTTGAAAGATCAGTGATTGCCCAGAACCAGCACCAAGAAGTTGGACAGTAAGAAGTTATTACTCCTAAGGACAATTAAAACCCCCAAAGGTCCCTTTTCCCCCTTGCACTCTCATCTCTTAAACAAATAGATTATTTTGGAGTCAGTTACACATTTCTCCCCTGCCTCCTACTCAGCTCAGGAGAGATGAGTAAAGGACAAGTGTGTCTTTCTCCTCTGTCTCCTGCAGTTTAGGGAATGACCTCCTTTCCCAGGCCATCCAGCAGTCAGACAGAAAATCACGTGTTGGTCAGTGACATGTGGTCACCCCACTTTTGTTCTTGCAATGTTATTAACCAGCCTGAGTGATTAAAGAACTCTGCTTGGGACTGCAAAATACTGAGGCACCAAACTACAAGCATCACATTATCTGAGCTATGGAACATAGCTCTGGTCAACATAATGGGGATAAATAATGTTAAGGGCTGCCTATTTTTGTCCTGCAAAGAATTCTTTACACAGTCTGAAGAAGCAATAAAGCTCTTACACTGTAAGACAAAGATTTCCTTTATGTGACAGGGATCATGGAGATTGAGTGTTCCTTCATGAAAGCAGACAGTATTTCTGCCTGCAGAAGGAGATCTAACAAATAACTATGCTGTCATCTTGGGATATAAAAATAGAACAAAAGTACATATCAAGAAAAGGGAGTTTCACAAAATCCTTCTGCTGTTTGGGCACTAAGGCTTTCTGAATTTCTGGTTGCCTTCCACACCTCAGCTGCTCAAGGAAAACTTATTCAAAATAGGTCTAGGAAGCTACATGCACATTAAATGACTCAACTGTGTGAAAGTACCAAATATGTGCAATTCCCACACTTAAGGAACAGAAATTAAAATCTGATCTTAGAATTAAGAAGTCAGAATTCAACAAGTTCATTACTATGAAAATAAGGCACTAAATTTTATTTTTTTTAAAGATAGTGCTAGAATGAGGATATGTATGCCAGACACACGTCATTATAATTCAGGCACATTTGAAAATACAATTCTTGCTTTTTCAATTAGTTGCCTGTATTATTATTACTTCATTATCCTTGAAATTGCAGCTCTAAGTTTTCCAAATGTTATGGAAATATTTTCCTTATTAAAACAAGTTTACTTTCTGTAGTTCCCTGGAAAATATTAAGAGAAGCAATAATGGATTTTATACAGTGTGATATAAATTAGTAAAGCAGTACAGAAAAGGTAGAGGTTTTTTTGTAACTAAATGGAAAAAGTAAAGAGCTTGCCATGGAGACTGTAAATTCAGGGAGAAGGAAAAGCAATGACACTTAGAACACTGTAAAATTACAGAATTTCCCAAAGCAGGCTAACACATACTACTGCAAATAGCCTATTTCTGAAAACAAACATGAATCTACACAGCACCTTACCTGTACAGTAGGAACATCTGTAAATGCCTTAATAAAATCATCCTCATCCACAGCTCCAGCTCCTCCTTCTTTAGAGGAACCTAAATAAATGTAAAATACTGTTAAACAGTATGTAAGGTACATCAAGTTTTTTAAACTGACATAAGCATCTTGCACCATAACTCCTTTCAAGCATTTAACATAATTTACAAAAATGCTTAATTTTTGTGCAAAATTGCACATCATGTAGAACTGCAAGACCTTGATCTCCAATTTCACCATGAGTAAGAAAAAAATAAAACTTTTTTTTAACTCCAAGCAATTTCCAATTTCACAGATTTCATCACTTTTATTTTTGTGTTTAATTGGAAACATGTTTTGTGTAACAATCCTCTAGTAGCCTTGTGTTTCCCAGTATTCTCACAAGTAGCTAAGAGATGTGAGGTATTTTGCAGTCTCAAAGCTACACGAAATTCAACAATGAAAGCTAAGACAGTGAAAAGAGCTTGTGTCAGAGCAAGATCTGAACTTCCCTGACCAGCAGCCTTCTTCTCAGACCACTCATGATGGAACTATTCTCACATAACAGAGAAAGATGCCCCAAATCCTCAGCAAAAGAATCAAGGAAGAATTCTAACCCGTAACCTGCTGGTTTCACACTGGCATATGGTTGCAAATTGCATTAAAATCTTAGGTAGAAACTGAGACAACTCTAAAGAAGAAACAATTTGAGAACAGTATCCAGATTTTACTTTCTTGCAAAAACTCAGGTTACCAAGAAAGCTCCTTTTTTAAAGAAATGAAGTCAAGTTTGCTATCAGGTCGAAGAACAAGGTCATCAAGTCCAGGCTGCTCTACAAGCCTAGAAGAACTCCAAGCACGAGGGGAAGCTTCGCAAAATTCTTCAGTATGTTCAATAACTGCAACAGGAAGATAATATGACAAAACAGGTTAACTGCATGGAGATAATCAGTCCAGTTGAACATTTCCTTCTTCTTGAGAGGAAAACCAATCTCTCACAGTAATAACTACTCAGGAACAAGTGTTGCTTTCCGACTGAGGCCAACAGGATGGATGGCAGAATGTGCTCCCCAGCTGGCAGAGCACAGATGAGATGGAGGCATCAGGCAGAGAAGATACATATTTTACTAACAACAGCACAAATAAAAACCGTAAGGAAAAAGCAGTTAAGAGGCTGAGTGGTAAACTAAAAAAGCTACGAATTCTTGACGAATCAAATTCTCAGAGGCTGCACTCTTAAACGTTTCATGGTTTACAGTCTTTGATCTCCTAATTATAGTGCAGGAAATTATGTCTGCTGTGTTTGTATACATGTGCAGTTTGCTAACACGAGGGTCCACTACTACTACAAATTTGATGACAAACTTAGCAGATCTTAATACCTCTACAGAGAGCAAGATGTCCCACGTGCCTTTGTGCACCCTTAGTGTAAAAATACAGAATGTGGACGTGGTACCTGCAGCATGATATAGGAATATCTAACAGACTTTGACTGCCTTAGCTCAAGGATGCTGTGAAGAGATGCTGTACATAACACACATGTGTATCTCCTACACCATCTGCCATAATTGCCAATGGCAGCCAGAAGTGAAAGAAGAAATAATAACCACCTATTTCTCCTCCCACGACAGAGTAGAGGGAACAAGTCCTTCCATAAAGTTCAAGAGTATCTTGACCAGCTAAAAAAGATGAAGAGGGAAAGATCCTGTTTACATCCATAACATGCCTTTCTGCCACACGAACTCAGCTCCTTGAAGGGAGGATGCTCTAGTCAGAGCAGAATTTTGTGGAGAGAAACCTTGAAAAGAAGCAATTTGGCCCAGGGGCACCATGCTAAACTAGGTGGTACAAACAGCTATTTAGATGCTCAGTTCTTAATCTCATTTGTCCCTCCCCAAATACTCTGACATCTAAGAAAGTCTTATAGAACCAAAACAATCAGAGTCAATATGCAACACACACTCAGGGATAAGGAAATGGAAAAGTAAGCTTATACAAGTCCTGTGTTATTATTCAGTTACA
>JAWWTY010000077.1:54307727-54390175 GCA_035222235.1 Margarornis squamiger
GTTAAGGCAGGGAAAAAACTAACTTTGCATTCCCATCCTTTACTTACCAATTTTTTACCCAAGGAATAAACTACTGAAATAAAATCTTACAAATTGGCGCAAATAGTCCATGAACATAAAAAATATAGAAGAATGTTTGGATTTCAAGTATTTGTAGTGCATTCCTGTATTCTATAAAGAAAAGATTAAAAGGGGACGAAGTTGCCTTTGCTAAGTAAGTAGATCTCATGTTTAGTCTGCCTTAAAGCATTGCTTTTAAAATTAGAAAACAGCATGGGCTACATGACGGATATTTCTAGCACCAGAACATTATCCAGTAATGCATCCCGAGGAATAAGAGAAAGTCTTTTAGGTGAGGAACAACAATTTTTTACTTTAAAAAGAGAAAAAGGAGGGACAGACCACCATTTGACATACTCCAGACACACAGCACTTCCCATCTTCCTTAGTTTCAACAACTATTTCATTTCCACAAACCACATTTCTTTGAAATTAATACTCTCAGAAAATGGTTCTATTACCTCTTTGCCTGGTAACAAAAAAAGGTTACATAGGATTTTTGGCTGGTGACACTTCTTTAGAGCTATTTGTAAAACCACATTTCATTCCTATTTCTCTAATCTTTCTCCTCCTCTACTGCATGATCACATATGCACATCAAAACAAAGTATGAAGTACTTGTCTTCTCTTCATATTGCATGAAAGTCAGAGGTCTACACTGCCTGAGGAGGAAAAATACTGTTCAATCTTTCCCTTCCTGATGTCCCTGTAGATATGTTTAGCAATTCTGCTTACCAAGTCACTGTTTGTGTAGAGACTAATTAAAAAATGGCAGAACTCCACCTTCTGTTTCCCAGTTCAGGAGAAAGTATTTTACTGTGCTAACAAGAAATGTCATAGTCACACACATGCAGATGTCTTCAAAGAACCTCTCATCCTTTATAAGGCTTGACTCTCCTCCACAAAAGAAATAGCAGAGCTTCACAGAATTCTCATTTCAGACAGTACTGCCTCCAGACTCCAAACTGATCCATCTGACAGAGCACACATATTTTAATAAACTGTTTTGTTGCTGTTGTTGCTTACCTTCTCAGACCAAGCTTGTGATCATAAATTTCTTAGATCTCTCTCTAGTATTACTGCCTTTGACTCAACAGTGCATGTTCAATGCTACACAGAGAACTCACAGTCCTTTGACCAAATACAAACAAGTTCAGCTACTGCATTCCTAATGGCAAGAACACTATAAACAACTCTAAGGGGCTTTAACCCCATTGCATTTTTAACATCTTTAAGTGCTCAGCACATAGTTAAAATCCAGAGCCTCATCAGCTGGGTAATTACATTACCCTGCCTTTGGACTTAGCCTACTGAATCCAACTGAGCTTCCCTCACCCGAAACACAGAAGAAAAAATTCTTTAAAGGAGATGAACTGAAGTACACACAACATTTATCTACATTGTTTGTTAGTCTTCATTCATAACCTTAACTTATCCTTATCCTTCAATCCCTCTAATCAGACTCACAGAGAGACCTGCAAGCCTGAGTTCCACTTCAGGAAGCTGGTGAGAATCTACCAAATGTAACAGACAGACATGATGTGGGAGTAAATCCAGCAGCTGAAGCCCCTCTGAATTTCATTGGTGAAGTGGAGGGGGGGGGGGGGGGCTTGGTTTTGTTAAGATTTCTTCTTCTTTTGTTTTTTTTGGGGGTTTTTTGTTTTTTTTTTAAATGTGTGCCTTCGTTTTGTTTTTTTAAACTTAAGTTCAATGAGTCTGGAAATGGAGGTGAAGAAAATAAATTACTCACTTCCTGCAGAATACTAAGAGAGATGACATTTTCATGAGTTAAATTTAAGGATTTCTAACATTTTGCAAGGCCCTAGGAGTCTTTTTTTTTTTCTTTTGGAAGAGAGTTTATAAGGCTGAGTTCAGCAGTAAGCATAACTCAACACCAGAAAGAGTACTGTATGCAAGTAAACGAATTACATAGAGTTTTGCAAAATAATTTTTTTCACCCAGGAGTTAATTCCTGTGGTTGGCATCTTCCCCTCTTCAGACTGAAACAAGTGAAATCCTTCCAACATACCACAACAACTTTGAATGCTCTCCCTGCTGGTATCTACAAAGCTGTACCCCCCAAATAACAAAACAATCAGACTACACCATATGGGAGAACAAAGGTATTGAGAGTGATATTGGACTGGTATTTTTGTTCTGAAATGAAGAACTGTTTAATCAAAGCACACCTAACTGTTTAATAAAATACACAAGCACTGGCCTAAAAATATAAAAAAAAAGAAATCCTTGATTTTCATTTGGTAGCACCTCTTTACTAGTCCGATTCATTTTTTTTTCTACATTTATAGGCTTCCAACAAAAATTTCAAACAAATTTCAAACAAATTTCAAACAAAAAACTTTCCCTGTGAAAAAAGGGAATTTCAAAATTGGTACAGAAACTTAGGAGTAAAAAAATTAATTCTAAAACTTCATTTCAGTTTTAGTTCTAATGCTTTTTGCAAAATGCTTCCCTAAAAAATAACTATTTTCTGATACAACATGCATCACAAATTTAACATTAGTAAACTTTGAAAAGGATACTGCTCCTTAGATGTCTTCTATCCCTCAGAATCTCTAACTGAATGCAGTAACAGTATCTTACTGAGCAACATATCTAGACTAAAATGATGGGGATTACAATTTTTTTTCCTGAAAGACAACGACAAGTTACACCTTTGTCTCAGCTAATTCAAAAGCTTCATTTCTTGTCTATCAAGAGACTGAAGCAAAAGATGCAGATCATTCAGGACTGAAAGAAAAAAACCAACTACTGTTACCCTTTTGGCTTTGTAGGTTAATAAACAATCAGCTGCAAATTAGGAACAGACAGCAGCTTCAGCTCTGCGTGGGATAAATGGACAGGATAAGCTCAAGTACTTACTCAGCTTTTCGTATAATAGGTTAACTGGCAACTCCCACTCACTCCTACTGACCTCTCTCATTCTCTGGTACAGCCCAACAGTAAGTCACAACAGGGAGGGGCTAAACTGAGAATAAAACTGGCCAAGAGGAATACTTTCAGTGGGCAAGTTCCCTATTCGGCTTCACTGTGGGGCCAAACACCATCACAGCACAATCCACTGGTCTGGGATACAATGACTTAGTGCAGACATGGAAGGACATTAGTCCAGGCAGTTTAAAAAGTACAACTGCTGAAAGTCTAAATACAGGCTGAGGGAAGTAGAGCAATACTCGAACTCAAGGAAGGACAACTGCAAAGGCTACCTGGTGGGAATGAACAGCCTCTGTCACCAAACACTGAGGGGGTGGATCTAAAGCAAGTGCTGATACCAAGCAAAAACAAACAAAAATGCAAATGCACACACACAAACTATAAATAATAGATGACAACAACCCTACCAACTACAAAGACACAAAACCCAATTGTTTCTTCAGCACAGTACTTGCAATAATAGCCACATTCTGTTCCCAGTCCTAGTGGGCAGATGTTGCAAAGGTCATACTTCTTTCTTTGAATGTATATTCTGTTTGTTAGAATCACAGAAGAAACCACAATTTTTCCTGAATTTTCTGTAGCACTCAGATAGTCTTTGCAAAATGTACTCATTTATCCTTGGGTCAGGCTTATTACTACATGATAAAACCTGCAGCATACTTTTAGAATGGTATCTGTTGGGAGCCAGGGGAGGAAATTTCCCTGAGATGGCAAGGGTGAATTTTAAGAGAATGATTGTGATAAAAGCTCTCCTGTATAGAAAGATTTGAATCTCACTAGCTCAGTAAGGAATCTATTTATCTTTCCAGGTATCCTAAGATGACTAAAACAGTCTAGAATAGTATCTTTTCATATGCACTTTTCATAACAGTGCTTCTGTAAAACAGGAACCAAACGTTTGGAAAAGAGGCTGAAGATTAAGAATTTTTGAAAATTCCCTACACGTTTTAAATTGTTGATTTATCTAAAGTAATTTTAAATACTGTACATACATACCTTGATATATATATATATATATATATATATATGAACAGATTCTAATGTTCTAAATAGTCTCATTTCCATGGTTGAAAAATTGATCCGTGGACTTTACTTGACAAACTTGAATAAAAACCTTCCATAAAACAAGCAAATGGCTATTCTTCAGTCTCAAGTATCTGTATGTGAAGCATAAAAGTGTTCTTCCATCAGGTGATTAAGAGTCACTTAGTACAGATGTCTTCAGCCTGCTTAAGTTAGGAAAGTATTTGAGAGCAACAAAGAAGTAGCAGTTGCTCCCGTGAAAAACACTTTGATCAGCATTAGACAAGACTTTTTAAACAAGGTACTTACTTCTAGATAGTTACACTGGTAAATCCTATAGGAGGCTATATAATTAGACTAATTTAGATAAAATTATACTAGTTTAATAACTTGTACTGAGTACTACTGACAGTATAAATTGTGCTAGTCAATGAATAACTTGTTCTGGTGTAACTGTTAGAATCACTTTCGGGCTTTGCTATACAAGTTAAGAAACAGATCAAGCTGCTAATTGCTACAGCTCTGACACTAAAACTCTGGCCAAGACCAAACCATGAAAAGCCGCAGTGATCCTATTTTAGACAAAAGTTTTCATCCAGCTGCTTTGTATCCATTTTCTGAGAAAACAAGAACTGCATCTGCAAACAAGTAACTCCGCATTCTCTGAAACTTCTCTGTTATTATAAACTTGTCCATATTCCTAGTGCTTTTGCAAGCACACACCTTTGTCTACCAGAGAAAACTCATGAACAAAACTTCACTGGGAGATTACCTTATTGAGTTGCTCAACACATTTGTCTCATGTTAGTTATGACCTGCATATAGTGGAGAGAAACAGCAAAAGGTGCATGTACCAGTCTCATAAGCCACTGCAGTTCATGATTTAATAACAGCCTAAAATGTCCTTGAGTTAAGCTGAACTACTTCAGACAAAGCAATTAGGCTCAGCAAACCTGTTCAGTTGTTCCAAATCAAGCCACCAGAGTTTTTTGAAATGAGTTTCAGAAATCAAATGTATTTTTAAATCACAGCTCTACCAGAAACTGGACTGACAAAGCCTTCCTGTTGTTTAAAACCAGCTTAGAAAAAATTCAAGTTATAACCAAGCAACTTTGAGCAGAGTAGAAAAGCATTTGTTAGAAAGTCCACTTTAAGGAAACTGACAGATGAATTCTGTCATGTTCAGTCACTGACATTCATTCTGAACTGACTTGTCCACCTCAGCTCCTCCAATGCCAAAAGTCACTGTCCCTGAGGCACCCAGAAAGTCATTCAAGATGAAACAGCTGCACAAACTGAACACAACAGCAAAATACCTTCAAATACCTTGACAATACCTTCTATTCCGTACTTTATCTGCCTATGTCAGAAACTTGGCAGACATAGTTTAAGAACTTCCCCAAAGATCCCACCTGCATTGTGCCTAATTCATTAAAACATTCCTCCTACATGCCAGAGACATTGCACATGAACAGAAGTTTCCAGACAAGTGAGTGTGCTGTCCCTGAGGACTGAGATGCTAAACAGATCTCTCCATACAATTACTCAATCCAGGAAAGAACAGGAGCAGGAGGGACAAGCAGAAATTAGGAGTGAGCTATGCTTACAGGAAAGAAGGTGGTGCAAGGTGTTCAGCTATTAGGATAGCACATCTCAACCCTTGTGGTGTGACATGTTAGTCAGGAGCAAATACAGGACTCCTGTACTAAGAGGAAGCAGAAAATAACACCTGCATGCATACCTTAAAATCTGAAGCTGCTCTTGAGCAATTATACAACAGAGAAATTAATAGTATTTTACTTAGTACAAGGTTTGAACAACCTACATTAGGTAAGACCAAACCCTGGATGTGGAGGAAAAAAAAGCAGTTCCATGTGCAGCAACAATAAATACAGATGCCTGACTTCTTTTACATTTATCTCAAATGGGTTAACATTAGTTTCCACTCAGCTGGAAGCTCATACGGTCATCTTTCAACTCATGCACAATGTTCTTGTTGACATGGTAATCTTTCAAAGCACTCATGTATTTCTTTATTAGCACTTATTTTTCATAAATAATTAAAAGAACATACGTTTGAGACCCTGGCTTGTTTGTCCGGGTTCAACAGGTGAGTTTTGAAGTTATGCTAATTTTACTAGCATGATAGCATTAGTCTTACTTTCAGTTCTTAATACAGCTTTCTAGTAACCTATTTACATTTTACTTTGATTTGTTCCTAGTTTTACACCTTAATGGGGAAAATTGCACTAATTATTTTATATTACAGAAATTACTGAGAACAACCAAGAACACAAACAAAACAAAACACTTGTATGATCTGTAATTGACGTTGCCAAAACTGAATGGTTTGGAATACCCTAATTTTTTGGAGGAGCTGTGGTATAATAGTTTCAGTAAAACAGAATTTTCATTACTGTTGTCACTTCTCATTTGTGCATTCTTTTCTGAAACAATTTAAACAGACACTGTATTAAGAACAATTAGAATTCACATCACCTGTCATTGCAAACTACACAATTTCAATTTTTAGATAATACATCCTTTATTTCTGAAAGTTTACTAGGGCAAGACAGAACATCAAAGTTACTTGATTTTAATGTACTATTTTTCTCTTATATTTTAAAGGACATATCATTTATTTGTTGGCAAAAAAATATTTGCACCAAAGGTGTAAATAATTGTATTATAAAAATAACTTGCATTCCCATCTTCTCTGTCTGAGAGCTTTTACATTAATCCAAAGAACTGAAACAGATTTTTTTCTAAAACACTTCTCCTACACACAGACCCACCACACTACAAAGAGGAATCACACCTGCTACTTCACAAAGCAGCAATGCAGAATGTTTTGGAAAGGTTGTCTTTGCTTACTCTTCAGAACAGTCACAGGACTCAAAGCGGCAAGGTCAGCTGATTTCAGTCCATCTTCCCCCTCCCTCCTTCCTCTTTTTTCCTTCTAGATTCACCCCCATGAAAATATAAACAAATTGCTTCCCTTTCTCACTGCTTCAAAAAAATCAGTACTCATTGTCAGCAACTAAACAAGGACTGGGTTGTCTTCCTTATTCTCCTCACTGTCTGGAACGACCATGATTGCCAGGACGCCTGGGACCAGAACACAGGGTAGAGATGTCAAAAGCAGGCTGCACCCTGTGCTGTGCCCTTACCTCCAGACATCTTCATTTGTACTCTACTGTTTCTCTCTCCCTATTTAATCCATTTATAAGCCAACTTCTAGGCTATGAGCTTTTTGAGGGAAGGCTATCTGATACTGTATCGTGCTTATACCAACATAATGAATCCTACAATCTAATTGAAACGTCTAGAAATTAAGAGCAAAATACAGTAGTATGAACTATCACTTGGGTGACACAGAGAAAACAGAGACTAATGAACAGCATTATGAACACATTTTCTGAAGGTGTATGTATAGGTGTGTATACATCTATACATTTAAAATTTGTCATGTTTATTTTCATTGATTACTCATTAAAGTGGATTCTTCAACATCCCTGCTAAAGCAAGCTGCTACAGGAATGGAAACCCCAGTGACTGCAAAAGCATTTACAGTGGCCAAGGAAAACAGACCACTGATCATGTGCAAGGGAACTCTAACCTGAACTGCCTTTCAGGGCAGAACCTGGAAAGCGGGAACTCCTCCTATTTCCCTGAACTTTGGATTAGGTTAAAATAGCTGCAGTTTGTGACTACAGGACTACAACCAGCAACTCTGCAGGAAAAGATCTCTTGGGATGGAAGCTAATTGACATTCACTGTGGGGAAAAGGAAGCAAACAGCCATTCTGCAACAAATCCTTCGATTCAGACTCTGATACCCAAGGCTAATCTCAAAGGCAGCTCAGAAAGACAAAAAGATTTATTTCAGCCAGGATCCTGAAGAAAAATCCTTGAATTTCACAACAGCCTGAAAATCAAAAAGGAAACATAGCACCACAGAAGGCCAGGGATGTCTCCTGACCAGTATCACCTCAGAGTAGATTTATGTTATAAAAAGGACGAATATGGGGGGGTGGAAACACTAGTATATTTTACATGATAAATACAGCACTTTGGAAATCATTTAACCAGGACTAAACAAAAAATAGAGGAAACACCCCTGAACTTATTTTCTGAACTCAAAAGTTACAAAAACCCTGTGGACATTGATTACTACAAAGCCTTTAATTTTGTAAAGTAAACACAGAACTCTCTTCTTGAGTCTGGAGACAATCGATACAGTGAGACTGACTCTATCTCATTTCAAGTCTATTCATTAACAATTTGTATTTACAGTTCCACAATTATTGAAGCCCTTTTAGCACAAATGTTTCTTAACTACAGGATGTAGTTTTAATGAGGTTAACTTCAACTGGCTAAGATTTCACCTATCTATTTTTCAGTATCACATTTGTTTTACGCAGAGCCTCTCCAATTAAATTGTTTCCTACTGAAATCTCTAAATACTTCAAAATGTCTTCTGCTAGGAAACGGAACAAAAAAAAAAAGGCAAGTAAGCACCATTTTAAAGGTCCTGAACAAAGAGCTGTATGGCTATTATAGAGAAGAAAGTATAATGATAACTATAGAACACATAGTAGACAGATACACAAACCTAATTTAAATTTCCTAAAGTTGGAATAGCTTACTTCAGTTCCTGCAGTTAAGTAAAACATGTACGGTGTTACTATAGTTCTCACAGCCTTCTTTTGCCAAAACTGTTCACCTGGTTCACCCAAGTTTTCCAGGTACTTGATTTCTACTTAAAAGGAGGTATTTTTAATGTCTTTTCAGCAATCACCAAAATTTAAAGGGCCTTTTCTTCCTAACTTTATGAATTAACAAAGTTCTTTCAAGCAATGCCTGCATTAAACCTCAAACTGGCACAGTTGCAGTCTTCACTGAGGATCAGATCCTTTGAACAGTTTAAGAGAAGGAAGCAACACCATAATTTTTATGTTGGGGAATAAAAAAAGCTTTTTGTATGCATTTCTTTTTTTCAATAAAAATAATAAAACTGTATGTCTTTGGGGTTTGACTTCATATTCTTCACACTTGGAATCAACAACATCCTTACTCCAAAATGTCTTTTTAAAAAGCAGTTACAATAACTCTGACATTTAAACAGCATACTCTTTGCTGGTTGGTTTCTGGATGGTTCATCCTACAGCAACACAGGTTGTTTCAAAAAGTCTAACAAGGTTACTAGTGTGAAACAGGAAGCAATGGATAATAACACCAGTCCGCCAATGTACCATAGCTCAAAAAAAGCCAATGAGCCCTAACTGAAATGCATCATGCAGTACCTTCGCAATGAAAACAACTGCAAAAGGTATAAAGTTCACCTTGTTTCAAATTACAACTCTAATGTCCCAGCCCTCTTGTGACTGGGTTTCACCAGTAAGCATTTCTTCCAAACGCCACATGGCTCTACTCAACTATCACCATCTCTACATTTAATCCACTTTAAAGACTGCTGACTTAAATTGACATTTTGGGAAAAGAGGAGGCCAGACTTCTTGTTAAGGCACAGACTGAGGTTTCCTATTAATATCTAGATTACGTAAAGCTTCTGAGTAGCATGCAAGCAAGCAATTCCCTAGAAGACTTGGAACAGGAATCTCACATTTGAAAGACAACTTGCCAAAGACCTATAAGGGATCTTCAACAGCACAGAGACAGGAACAGAGCTCATTTGGCTGACACACTGAAGTTCTTTCCTACTGTAAATTATGGTGCCCCTTACGACCGAAAAGCTGCTTGCCATACTGCCAAGAAGCAGCCCAGGAGTATCCATTTCTGCAAGGGCAGAACACACCGAGTGCACATTCTCTGTAAGAAGGCCTCAGAGCAAAAGGCTATTCCCAGAGGCTCTGCCACTTGAATGAGCAGCTGAAAGCAAGTGTGTCAGAAGTAAGTACATCAGTTGTATGCTTTCTGGCAAAGGTCTAACTTGGGTAAGTGTATTGACCATGGAATAAGAAATATGCCAAACAAAGCACTGTCCATTAAGCTGAAGGCCTATCCCTTCTCATTCATCACTAACAAGAAGGCCAGTGTCTGAACACCTCCAAGCAGTAAAGTCAGAGGAGAAGCAGCCTGCTGGACTCCTTACTCCCAGTGCAGTAATCCACCGTGGCTGCCTGCTCTGATACTTCTCTGGCAAGCTGCTGTCCACAGGTGTGATCACACCTGTCAGTCCTACAAGCTCTCTCATTCCCACTGCCAATAGGAAAATGTCTTGCAGAGTCATTCCCAGCACAAGGAGAGAGGATTCCAGCCCAAGTAGGACATTGCTATTGCTCATGTACATACCTCTTTCACCTGCCTGCCTGGACAATGACTTTGCACTACCAATGTCACCAAAGTGCATTTCCTACACTAAATGGGAAGTGGGTTAGTGAAAAATTCTTATTTTGAATATTCGATAGATCCTTCCACTTGAGCACAGTATCTGGGTGGTGGTGGAATTGTCCATTTCTTCAATAAGAAACATATCCAGGGAGTATATAACGACAAGCCAAACACACATGCATCTGAGGTATAATTCAGCAGGTATCAGCAGGTAAGAAAGCAAACAGGATGGCTAAGGGGTTTAATTTCCTCAATCTCAAGACAGGATAGCCTCCCCTCCCTTTGGAAGCCAGGAAAAAGCTGTACTTTATTGTCACTTACAGCTCATAGGAAAAGACATCTTTGTAAAGCAACATCCTAGGAAAAGAATCTTTGGAATGTAAAAGGCAGTTTGAACGAATGGAACGTGTAATAATCTCAGCCTGTGCTCAACACAATTTCTACCTCCACTAAATTCTGCCTAGCTCCCAAAGTCTGAAGAAAAGCAAAGGACTTGTTTCCACTGCAGGACGCTGACATGAGTTGGGAGCTTTTTGCAAAAAGGGAAGAAAAAGCAACTAAGTTAGTGGAACAGTTGCCATTGTTCCTCCAAGGCTGAACTCCAATTTCTGAATATGGATTCATGGATGCATGAAAGAGTCAGAAAAAACTGTCCAGCAGGACCAACAGGTGGCAGAAGCACGAGGTGAGCAGTAAAAGCTTGAAATACCCAGCCAGTGCTTTTGAGGGAAAGATGAGAAATGACACACCCACTCACTAAAGGCTTGGAATGCAGTGGTGAGCAGAAAGGATTTGGGACTGGAGGATATGGCAGAGCCTTAATAAATCAGCAAGAGCAGACAACTTCCAGAACTGTACATTTACTCCACAAACATGGCAATTTTGAGGCTGCAGAAAAGTCTCAGGAGTCCTTTAGGTATCTGCAAAGTGAGTGTGAAAGGGCATCAAGGTTTGTTTGTAGTCATAAAGATCCACAAAGTCTCAAGAAAGGCAGAACAGGATACCCTAACTGGACTCTTCAAAGACCATGGTTCTCTGTGCAATAAAGCTTTCTAACCCAGCACTTTGTCTTGTAATGACAGTGTGCTTCTAGACACTTGCTCTGTTCCCATGCATTTCTCTAGTAGCTGTTTCTGACCACTGTCAGGTGGGGCAGTGGACTGCATAGACCTCTTGTCCGACTTAATGTCATTGTTTATATGAGTATTGTTATGGGAAACTCCTCGTTTCTGGAAGAGACTCTGACATTATTGGCTCACCCTACAAAGGGATACTTTTGGCACCTACACTAATGTTCCTGATTAGGCCAGAAGATGCAGGATTTGTAAGTACTATATTAGTATTTAAATCTAAATTTTCAAAATTCTGAGTACAGACATACTAGAGAATAAAAAAAAAAGAGATACATATGTAGACACTCCCCAGTATTTTCCAGAGCTGAAAGGAGGTGGTATAAAGCAAGGAATGACCAAAGTACTCTGCTTTTGGCATGCTTAAATTTTGCCCTTAATCATTCTTTAATTTTAATTTTTTTAAGTTTGGCAATGTAGCAAAAGGAGGAAAAACAATCTAATAATTTTGGAGTTTTTTAATCTCCTTTACTACTGAATTTTTAGATAAACTGAAAAATCAGCTGAGTAGTTATTCTGTTATGTTTCCCTTCACCTGCTCTTGTATGTCCATATTTTTACCGCAGAGTGTGTAAAATAGAAGTCTATATGCAAAAAAAATTACAATAAAACCCATCTATATTTAATAAATATTATTAGAAGAACAATATACTGAAATAAACAGGAATCCTGAGCATTCAGTTCTGGTACTATGTTAGTCTTGCATGCAAAAACCACCATGCTTCAGGTAAAAGGAGATTATATTATTATTTCTTATTTATATTTACTTATTACTGTTACATGTAATAATAATAATAATAATAAACATTAAGAATCAGTTTAAAGAGATAATTTCCTTTACTAGGTCTTTCAGGTGTTTTTTTCTGATTCATATTGCTATCAATTCTCAGTTATACTATGACACTGTTGATCCAGCCCTATGGAAATATTTTCTAATTATTATGAATTCTGAAGATCTCAACTGAAAAACAATAAATTGTCAAAACACTAGGTATACCTTAGTAATGTGAAAATACTTAAGGCAGCTTGTTTGCCTTGTGTATCTTCTTTCAAATTTCATCTTTGCTTAGCAGATCACATATGGGAATATTACATGAACATGAAAAAATTACTCTTACAAAAAACCCTTACTGAAAGAATCACTTATTCATAGAAAAGCCATACCTGAAGTATGGTGTATTTCCACTGAATTATGTATTTTTTCTGAAGGTGTACAAGAATCATCAAAAAAACTGTCACTTCTTTAGCAGTAAACAGTTGCTTTTGCTAGATTACCCCCGCCCTAAAAAAATGCGGATTTCCCTGTTCTAAGACAATTAGTAAGCATTCTTCATTATACTGATTTGAAATTATATCACACAAAAAAAAACCTGGCAAGGGTTTTGGCCCTCATTTTTTATCTTTCACAACCAATTTCACAATACTCTGACAGTTAAAGGAATAATAATGAAAGTCATTCAGATGTAATATACACCTCTGCTGAGGTCTGTGGGTGATGGCTCGTCCTTTCTAGCCACGTGAAACAGTGCAGACCTACAGGAAAAATTTCACCTACACTGACCCACTACAGAATTTCACAGTTTATTTATATATACATTAAGTGCTTGTGGATTCCAGTAGAAACACCCATATATTTATTCATTTCACAAACAAATGCTATCTCCAGATGTTAGTTTTATATATTACATGAGAGGCCTTTGCTCAATGTACACTCACAAAAACTGAGAGACAAGCACACACCTTTACATATGAAAAATTACATAAAACAGGGTCCCTTGCTGTTCTTGGCTCTGCAAAAATACTGCAGTCATGAATTAAACATCACCTTCCAAAGTTCTCTGTTTTGTGCCTGCTCTGGCAAGCTTTCTGGGAACAGCAATTAGAATCTGAATAGCTTTACATTACCTCCAACCTTAGGCCCACCAGCTGATCCTGGCTTTCTTGCACTGTTTGAAGGATTTCCTGGCTTTTTAGGTGCTGGAACCTTGAAGGCTGAAGCAGCTGATGATGGCCTATTTCCATCCACTGACTCTTCATCATCAAAGCTTTTGTCTAGGAAAGGATACATTAAATAAAAATACAGCTATTACAATGGGTGTATTTTCATTTTCTAATCAAGTATTTTGCTTTATAGTTCACAGAAATTCACAAAAATTCACAAAATGCATAAATAAAAACAAGTATTTATCATTTCATCCTGTCTCTGACCTAGGAATATGACAATGAGAAATAAACAGCATTTTCTACATTTTAAGTTCTTACTAAACATTATTTTTCCTTCATCATTAACCACAGTGAAACTCAGCATTAAAATGAATCCTACACATTCGTACCCACAAAGGGAAAACCATCTTTGCAGAGGTTAAATATTTTTGAGCATTTGTTAATATTTTCCCAAAAGGAAAGCCCTTAATACAATTTTCATCATTCCAGCCTACCAAAGACAAATGCTTCTCCTTTTCCTTCTTTTACTCATGCATGCATTTTTTGCTACACATCCTCCCACAATGTGTCTAACTAGCACTCCCTGTCTCCTTCCTTCCACCCAGATTTTTCAACTTACAATCACAGATCCTCTTGCAGATCAGTCGCCTCATTCCTCTGATGGCTCTTCAATCCCCTCACCCTAGGACGGACCCAGCACCTCACATGGCCACATGCAGTAAATTCTTAATACTAATCAAAGATTGTATCAAAAACTGGCCGCAAACACCCTGGATCCACCACTGAGATTTGTGCCGGCATCTTTCTCTCCCTTCCCTGCACTAGGTGCTGCACAACCAATGAGCTGCAAGGTGACATCATCTTCTGGGAGCCAACGCCAGAGGAAAAGGTGAAAATTCTCCATGCAAATAAATTCATTCCCACACACAGTATTTGCCACTATTCCAATCCTTCGTTAAAAAAATTAGACAGGCAGACAATATTCTGGGTTTTGCATTCCTCTTTTCTATAATTTCAGGTTTGTGCATTTTTAATCAAGAGAGAAATTCATCTCTACTGACTAAAGAAATAGTCTCAATACCAAATATATTGCCTTTAAAAAACCCCAACATATTCCAACAGTAGAATGTAATTTTCTCTCAACCCACTTCGGGAAGAAGGATTTATCTATAAGCTTGAGCACAGAAAATGTATCGGTCTGTGGTTCCTACAATAAATAAAATGGGCGAGGCTGAGACACAGCTGCACTACAGTAATGAAAGACCAATTCAGCAAATTACCTGCTCAAAAACCTGCCATTTCTAAAAGAAAAATAAACAGCAAAGCTTTGTCATCTCTGGAATGGTCACTGTTTACCCTCTGCTTATTCAGAACTTGCTCCCAGTGAAATGTCAACTATATTTAACAATATAGCCTCCCAGAGGAAGGCAGCTTTCATTAAAAGGGTCCAGCGAGGTTTTGTCCACCACCATTTGCAGCACCATCCAATGCTGGAACACCCTTCATTTAAGATGTCCAAGATCATCGTTTCTATAGTTAGCACATTTTATTAGCATTTGCCAAAAGCTGTGTTAGCACTAGCAAATCTCCATAATTAAAGAAAAAAGCCATCACAAGAAACACAGGGATGTATATTAACCATTTTCATTAACATTATTTCCATCTCTCCTGAAAACACTGATTTTTTTAAAAGAATCACGCTAAGAATAATTGTGTTTGGATCTGTAAACTCCCCGAATCGGGAAAAGGCATCAGCCTTTCCCCCCACTGTCCTGTGTGTTGCCATGGGAACAGTACTCCCATACAGTACTCAGCATACGGGCTGAGCCAGAGTACATTTTGATTCCTGATGCTTTTACTCTTGGTATCTTAAATACAACCAGACATCATCATTTTTGAGCACAGAAAACCACATTAAGTGCCACGAACTAAACACCATTAACAGAGGTGTAAATAGCAATGGTTAACATCTAGGATACCTGCACCATTACAGGTAATTTAAAAACAGCATTAAGAAATATCTTGCAGATTTTTAAACAGCACAAAAAAGATCAACACTGACAGAGGTTTTCCCCACCCTTTTAGGTCTTTACACTTCTACTTTGCTAGGATTTAACAACATAAAAATCCTGAGCCATCAAGAGACATTCCATTTTCAGAAATACACTTAACAGTGTTTGTGAAGATCTGACTCCTGAAGTCTGTATTTATAGCACTCCATGAAACCAAAGCATTATATTTGCTCCCCATACGATGTGCTTTCCACGTGCTCTCACTCATCTGCAATGATACACTTCGCTTGTGGCTCTTACAAAAGCATTTCCATGTACTTCAGCACAGAGAGTCCCAGCTTGAGTCTTAACTGTTGCACCACAGGGTATAATCAAGGGACAGTTCTGCTCAATCCAGCTAAGCCAAACGTGTTTACTACGTGCCTCTGGTTGGCCACAGGACCAGGGATGGAGATCCTACTGCCACCATCAAAGCACGATGATGGTTGTACCACCAGTATCGAACTGTGACTGTAATGTTGGGTTTATGCAGTCTACAAACCAAATAAATTTCAACAGAAATCATAAAAGCCTAAATGTAATTGCTATTTCAAAACAAAGCTATCCAAAGGATGCAAATTTTTTCATTCTAGAATGGATAGATAATTTTCATTCTAGGTAATTTTAAGGCCTAACACTTTCAGAGTATTAAATTTTACATATGCAAATACACCTGACAGCTGAGAAAGCACTATCCAAACAGCATTTTACAACAAAGCTCCAAGGTACTAGAAATAAAAAGCTGTATGTATTGCTAGCACCACATGGAGCATCTTAAAGGAAAAACACAATAAATTACAGACACTGAGTGTCAGTTAAATCTCACAACACCATTCCTGTGTTCAATATCTTCATTTTAAGTCACAGTGAGTAAAAAGAGTTTTGGAGGTAAGGACACCATAACAAGAAGAGCCTCAAATCTAATACTGCCAAAAGCTGAAGAAACGTTATGAGCAACAAATGTTCTTGCTCTGGTATGAGTTCTCTTTCAGATGAACAACTACAAAGCAGGAAAATGAAGAAATGCAAGAAAAGGTTGCTCTTATCTTCAGAAAGCTAGAAACACAAGATTCAACATCTGGACATTAGAAGTTTTCTCTTCTAATGGAGGGCAGAGATCTGCACCACAGAGGAGTGTTCTGTAGGTACAATGCAGCAAGTGAACTGGTATCAGTGAACTGTTGTGCATTCTTACAAAACATTTCAAGAGTTGTCAAAGGAATTTTTCCAGCGAAAGAACCATTAAACAAACCTGCAGGGCACATCAGTACCTAGAGTGTACCACACTCTCAAAACCTGGGCTTTATCCAAAGTTATTCTATAATCCAGGCAGACCAAAACTCTGAACTATCACAAAGGTGTAAATACTAAAATTCTTAAGAAGCAAACCATGCAATTTTATTTATTAAAAATAAACAAAATATATGTGCTATCTTCATGCCATGTAGCATTACTCTTGGGGGCCAGATCACAAATAATGTAGTGTATGTCTTCCAAATTATTCATAGAGATCAGAGGATGAACATTTACAATAAAACTTCATACTCAAAGAACATTCTAGTACTCCCAATATTTAAAACATCAAAACAATCTATTTACTGTGATTTGGCTATAGAGTAAGAAGGGTAACTACAGATGTATCCAGTGACAAGCAGATTTTAGAGAGAAATCTAAAGCTTTACACATCCAGAGAAAAATAATTTATTTTTAAAGAAAATTAAATTAAAATACATTTATTGTTAGTGCAACTCAAGCCTCTACCTTAGCTAGTTTTAAGATTCATAGAATTAATGTGACTTTTAATATCTAACATTTTGTATGTCATAGTCAATAACAGAAGAAACACACTATCACCTGAAGGGCTGTACAAATACAGGATCTAGATCTACTTCTGCTACTCAGCAGCAGCAAATCAGAAGGTAACTGACCTTAAAGCAGATGCCCAAGTGACACCACGGGGGGGAAAAACTGCATCCCCTGCAGTAACACTGAACTGAAGTTGGCCATAAAGGCAAATCTTAATACTGTTACCAGTAGCAACATCTTATGCATTTAACACTACTAGGGTTGTAAATACCAGCTTGTAGTATTTTATTGTAGATTGACAATAGCCAAACTTGAAAACACAGTGTCTTTAATATTTATTTATTTAGTAAAACTAGATTTTAACTGCCTTTTCTTAAAAAGGTGCCCTTCCCGTGTCCATTTTGGTTCCAAGTACTGCTAATAGATAATAAGTGGTTTTGCACTACTGCTAACAGTTCCTCTTTCACACCACAAACTGTTCATGACAACAACTCTGAAACCCTGCCCAAGCAAAACCATGGCAAGCAGATGAACTCCTTGGATTTCCAAATCATGCCCCATTCTGTGCCTAACAAGACACCAACTGCCAGTCTCCCTTCAGTGACTTACAAACATGGACTGCATCAATTACTTGGAACATCTGGGACTGGATCATTAGCTCAATTCCACATGAACTGGTACGGCCTACAACAATTTCTGTCAAGCATGAAAACGAAGCCGCAAGCACTACACATGCATCAAGTTAGTTGATCCTTCTAATCCATACTTCAAGTCAATGCCCCACATCATTTAGTGAGCACTTTATCCCTTACACATCAGGCATTCCATACAGTCCAAATCTGTTTGTCCTGACACAAAGGGTAGGATTCATTTGCCTAAGCACAGTCATCTAAAACCAGTTTAGACAGTCCTGGGTATCCTGTCTGGCAGCCAGCTGACATTCCGGAAGGCCACAGATCTCTTGCCAGTCTCGTGTGGAGCCCGTTTGCTCCATGTGGCTACTGAGGACACTGCAAGGCACCTCAAGTGACACTGGACACCTATGGCTGGACAGATGAATCGCATCTAAGATGCTTTAGATCTACCATAAAGGCATCACTCCTGGGCATTCTCCCTGTGCCACAGCAGGCAGAGGGATCCTGAACCATTAGAAGACAAATTCTCATTCAGAAACAAAAACCTATTTCCCACAATGACAGAGCATGGTTCTTCAGGAGACAAGTGCAGACACAGAAGTAACATGACGTCACTTGGTGATGGATCTAACTTTACTTCAAGTTACCTCCTCTGTTTCTCTTCGCATTCTTGAAGGAGGCAGCTGTAGCACTGATTCACTGCTGGCAAGTGTTTCTCTTGTTCTGTGCAATATATTCTGATGCTCATCAGCAAAATCTCAAACTCTTACCAAAAGACACTCCTTTTTTGACAGTAACCTCCATGGGGATGGGAGAGATAAAAAATACCAATGAGAACAGCTGCTAAACAACAAAACTTTGTTCAAAAATCCCCCAGTGTACTAAAGCCAAATGTATTCCTTCATGTGCTACTTTTTTCAGGCTGTTCCAGGGAGCTAGTGCCTTCAAAGAAAAGAGAATAAAAAAGGTAGCCAGTAAAGGGAGCAAGAGTCAGTAACAGGAATTAGGCAAATATTTATCAGTTAAATTTTGCTGTTGATTCAATTTCAAATTCTGATAAAAGTGCCCTAACTTTTCAATAAGCGAATCAGAACACAGCGCTCCCTACATGCCATCAACCACCTATAGCACACTGACAGCGACTCATTCCCAATGTGCTTTCGGGTTTTTTTGTTTTAATTTGTGTGTTTGGCCTTTTTTAAACCATGACTCTCAAATGAATAGAGCAAAAGAGAGGTAGGGAAAACAGGAAAGCAGGCACTAAACCTGACAGACTTTTAGAAAAGAAATATATAGAAGTGGCAATGGTACATGCCACAATAATTATCCACATTTAATACAGGCCTGTTCTAATGACACTAATAATTCATCCATTTTGTTCCATAGTTTCATGAAGAAATACGTTCAGAAAATATTTAAATCAGAAAAAATATATCCCAGTATTATTTTCCAGACCCCAAAGAGAGCCTAGTCTTACAGTTCCTATTACTATTATCTGGCTGAAAGACAAGATTTAACTACAGGTTTCAAACAAAGCTGCAATAAGCCAGAACAAGCAACTGAGCTAATGTAGCTCTCAAGTGAAGCTTCACTCCCATTTCTAGCTCTAGAATATTTCCTTTAAACGTAAGTTTCTAATTTTTACCTATTAAAATTTAAGACAGTTTCTGCAAATCTTGCCATACTTTTTACTTTTACAGCATCTGTAAAATTATTTCCATAGTCCAAATTTGTTTCAGTTAATAAATCATTTAGCCAGTTTTAAATCCTTGCAATTGGGCTTTCCTTTGTTATACATGTCCCAAACGTTACTCGCAGCAACCTACTGAAAACTGAAGATGCAGTCAATAGTAGTGTATTTTAAAAGTCATCAATTTCACTCTACACCTTTTCTCAGGCATGTTCAACAGCCTTCTGAACCAGCAGCTAATAGTCTATAATGTATTAGCAATCAAAGCACAATTTTATCAGTAAAAAAGGGGAAGATAAACAGGTTCTCCAAAATTCATGACAAGGCAACACCTAAAACAGGATTCAAGACTAAACAGCAATATTTAAAATAAAACTACATACTGTTACTGTTCTTCAACATCTGTACTATATTATTGCTTCCCATGCTATTTGGACCTCACTGCACTATGTCACTCCTATGAAATGCCAGAATTAAAGCTGAGGACAGTAACTTCTGAAGCAATCAAGACTTCTGGTAAATGAGTAGTCCCTTAGAGAGTCTTCCTATCCAGACACTGATTAAAATGAAAGTAGGTAAAGTCCACTTAAAACAGTGATAACAAAAGAAAAAAGGAAAAATAAAGAAAAGGCTTGAAGAGAATTTTTACTTCATTCCTGGCTAATTTGTGAGCCACTTCACACACAAAAGACTCATAATTTCTATCAAAAGTGATGGTTTATTTAACTGTTGTAGCCCATCAGAATTCAGACCTCATTTGTGGCCTAACACTTCACTCTGTTGCTTAAGTTGCCTTCTAAAAAGGCCACCATTTCAAATATCTTCATGAAGTATAAACTCCGCTACTCACATTTGAAATATTCTGTAAGCCAACAAATAGCCTTTGCTCAGTAGGCCTGGTTTCATTACTGTCTTCATTATCTCAGCTACAGAAGTCATTTTATCTTTTTTCACAAATTCCCTTTGCTTGTACATTAAGCATCTAGTCTAGACAGCACCAGCATTTTCTTCAGTGAATCTAATGACCTATTTTAAAACAAATATATTTATCATGAAAACACATTATATTTTGAAACCACTGTCTATGAATGGCAATAATATGACTAGTATTACAGATGTATTTAAGTTCAGAAAAGTGAGAAAAAAGGACCATCATGTTAGTACTTGCAGCGAAGACAACCAAACAACTGATACCCATTGAGAAAGAAACCACTCATGACATTTCCAGGACTTAATTCAGTCACACAAAAACACTTGAGTTTAATGACTTGAATTTTCAAACTATCAAGTATGTCACATCAACAGTAAGAGAGGCAGACATAAGTACCATGTTCATTCATCTCTAACATATATCACAGGTATATGTGATCACGATATCAACAGGAAGGTTTACAAACACTGAGCTTCAGTTGTGATTTACCATTAGAGGCTGACAGTGATAAATTTAACTCTATCATTGGAGAGATCATTGTAGTAGCAAATGTTTGTCTAGGTTTTTAGTTTGGCCAATTTCTGCATGTTTGACTTAATTTGCATGTTGAAAATGTAAAATCGCAAGGCAGATTGACCAATAAAACAAAAGTCCTAGAAGCAGGAAGTCTAATATGAACAAAGAGCAGATAAAACGTAGAGATTTATTTTTCTGAATTTTAGATCCATGTAGTTCAGGAATTAATATCTGCCCATGAAAATGTGCATACAACAAAACAGAATGATAGGTGTTGTTAATGGCCTTTCAGCTCACTAATCAACCTCATGTATACTAGAGATTAAGAAAATATGATAAATTATCTTTATTCTCTATGCGGCCACTTCACTTATAGGTGATAAAACTGGTGGTTTTAAGAGGACAAACTCTTCTCAAACTGGACTTCTTACCACAGAATCATAGAATGGTTTGGGTCGGAAGGGACCATAAAGATCATGAGGTTCTAAGCCCCCTGCCATGGGCTGGAACACCTTCCACTGGAGCAGCTAGCTCAGAGCCCCACCCAATCTGATTGTGAACACCTCCAGGAACAGGGCATCCATAATTCCTCTGGCAATCTACTCCCCTGCTTCACCACCTTCACAGTAAAGGATTTTTTCCTAATATCTAATCTAGGTCTACCCTCTGTCAGTTTAAAGCCATTATCTCTTGTCCTATCAGTACATGCCCATGTAAAAAGTCCCTCTCCAGCTTTCTTGTAGGCCCCCTTTCGCTACTGGAAGGTGCTCTAAGGTCTCCCTGGAGCCTCCTCTTCTCCAGGCTGAACAACCCCAACTCCCTCAGCCTGTCTTCAAAGGAGAGGTGCTCCAGTCCTCTGAGCATCTTTGTGGGCTCCTATGGACTTGCTCCAATAGGTCCAAGTCCTTCCTATGCTGGGGGCCTCAGAGCTGGATGCAGCACTCCAGGTGGGGTCTCACCAGAGGGGAGTAGAGGGGCAGAATCCCCTCCCTTGCCCCTGCTGGCCATGCTGCTTTGGATGCAGCCCAGGACACAACTGGCTGTCTGAGCTGCACGTGCACATTGATGGCTCATGTCCAGCCCCTCATCCACCAGCACCCCAGAACCAAAAAACTCCGATGAGATCTGGAAAATCTGAAGTGCTTAGGACACAGCTAGGCACCTACAAAAACTTATTTTGATGAAGGAATTGGTAAAGGAAAGAATACACAAAACCCAAACCACAATTCTTTAAAACTAAGATACTTTTATAAATACAATACAGAGTGGAATTTCTTATTTAGGTCAATACTAGGGGAGAACCTTCACTTCTGAAAACATGTTAGAAACCTGAAATGATCCAGTTATAGTTTACTTGCTCATCAGTATTTATTACAGGAAGATTTTATTAAAAATAACATGTAACAATAAGGAAATACTACTCATGTTTCATAGATAACAAAGATGAAAATAAACCCTCCAAGGCATATATCCAATTAGTCAAGTGGAAGGTTCTTGTAACATCCATCAAAGAAAAACCTTAGCAGGCTTTAAATTTCTCCTGTGGCTGTTGGCAATTCTAATGTCTTTTTTCAAAACATACTCTTTTAAAAATAAAAATATAAAACCTCCAACCAAAACCCATGTAATATTAGCAATAGTCTGGATTAATCAAACACATACAGATAGACACTGATAACACCAAGAGATTTTTTTTTTGTTATGTAATTTGTTCTTAAGAACTAATGGAAACAGACTCCAACACTCCAGACAACTAACGCTTTTGGATGATGGATTAAATATAACTGGAAATCTTTTTAGTGGACTCATATTTCATGTTTAATGAAAACAACAAACACCACCAAGTTTCCCAGAATCAAACACCAAAAAATTCCTTAACACTTTTAAAAGTCATTTAGAAACAGAAAGACGAAGGTTACTTGTAGCTATTACTATAGGATATATGCTAAAAAAAAAAAAATCAAGTGCACTTATCACTGTAGAATCTATGCTTGTTTTGAGAAAATAACTCTCCTTGTCTTCTGTTTGCAGCTTTGTTTTTTAAGTAAAAAAATGCTCTGAGTTGCAAACTTCTTCCTTGAATTACATTTTTATTCACATCAGTCTTGAACCTTGCTGTATTCATCCATTCTCTGAGCAGAAACTGTGTCTTTTCATATAGCCCTTGGCTTGTTTACACATTCCCTCCCTCTCCCACTCAGTTGTTTCACTGTCCCACTGTCCTTTTACTGCTATTAGCAACGGTACGTGCACTTTATAGACAAAACATTACTCAGAATCTATGTTAATCACTGGGAGTAGCATATGACCTTACTGTGAAAAGAAGCTTTCCACTGGTTTGGTTCAGAACAGCAATCGAATTCCAGCTCACAGTATCCGTCCTTCCTCTCCCAGGCACAGGGAGAGAAGCTGTTTCCCAAGCCAACATGCCCAACAACTGCTAATAACGGAAGAGGAGTGGTGGGGAGCAATTACAGGAAAAGGAGCCAGTGCAGTCAGCATGTTAAAAACACAGGCTCGAACAGGAACAGAAAAGGGAACTAGTGATGTGTTTCTATCCCCCAGAAAAACTTCTGCTGCTATCTATATTCCCACCCTCAACAGACAGATCTGAAAATGGTATGAAGCAACACAGTTACAGCCCAACCAATTTCTAGGCCAGTGTAGTAATTGCTTTATTATCATCACTCATAGGACTCTATTGGTTTAAAAAGCCTCCTACAAGAGGAAAGGAAAAATCAGAAATACACCTCAGAAATCCATATGTACTAAAATTACATATATATACATATTTTAAATCAAGTCAATGTCTCAAACATCACCGTAGACTCTGTACCTTTAATTATGCCCAATCTCTTTTTCAGTCAAAAGTAAAATATTAAAGCTGTACAGCACCCACACCTCTCAGAAAGTACTAATCAGATTAAAGACTTAGGAAGACAGCCTTCCCTCAGAACATCATCAGGAAATGGAAGATAATTGTTCTTGTGCTCTAGGACCATGCATACATTAATGAAGTATTCTGAAAGAAGACAAAATCCATAATTTGATATCCATATGCAGTAATATAGAAGAATAATTTCTATTCATAAACCAGTCACTTGTTTTAGTATATGAAATCTGACAAGTGTTTAACGTCATGAAGCATCATTACAATGTATGCTGTTTACAAAAAAAATATACTAATAAAGATGTGCTTATTATATAATACAAAATAGCATACTAGTGCAACAAATGTGTGCACCAAATATGTCCTCTTGCAAAGCTGATTATATGCTTTTAGATAGCCCTCAAATACCTTATGTCTGGTACTGCAATATGTTTAGTACATCTTAAGAAAACCTGTGTCTAATCTTCCCTTCAAGGCTGTTTGTAGTTTTAGGCAGATAATTTTGCCCTTATCCTAATAACCTTGTTCAAGTGGGGGTCAAGGGAGTCCCTCTCCTATGAAATAGGAGAGTAAACACAGCACAGGCTGACAACAAGGTGAGGAAACACTGGTGGAAGCTGGTGAATTACAAACCCCAAAGAGAACACACAAAGCCATGTGCTGCACCGCAGTTGTGTCAGCCACCTCCTGAACAGCCTAATCTGGTTACCAGCAGATCACGGCAGAGAAGCATTCTCCTCTCCATGGAACAAGGAAACCAGAGTGAGGAGTGGCTCCTGACTAGTTCTCCTCAGCAGCCTCAGAACACAACTTGCAGATCAAACACAGACATACAGTCACACAAGTATGTGAAATGCCTTTAAGACTGAGACAGCACATGCTTTCCCACTGGCATGCATTCAGAACAGTAGAAGTCCATTTGTTTGCTGGGCCACAAGCACAGTATTATTTTTTCCCCCCCTCTACATTCTTCCAACAAAAGCTTGGAGAGCTTGAGACAGTTAACATGGGGGCAAACAGAAAATCTGGCTCTTCCCTTTAATCTTCACTTGAGAAATCAGATTAAGATTCAACTGTTAAGCACCACGTTTTATTTACATTTCTGCTTGTGCTCAAGTAAACTGGGAAAAAAAAATCCAGAAGGTTCCAGTAAGTCAGTGTCTTGCATTCAAGATAAAATATTGAAATTGCCACCTCCATGTAGCATTTCCAAACATACTCTGCAATCTTGTAACACAGCTAGGCTGATTAAGTGAGCAAATTAAATACGACAAGTAAAAAAAAAATTATGTTCTCCAAAGTATCTGAACAATGCCTTCAGCCTAATCTTAAAAATACTAAGTTAAACAGACCTACTGGCCACAACAAAGTGACGTTTTGTCAAGAAAAGACAGTTCTAAAAGGCTGCAGAATCCCTAACCTTAAAACATTGTTTCTTCTATGTTGCATGTATTAGGAGGACGTACAGAATGGCAGCAAAAGCTACCCTAAATTAAGGAAAAAAGATAAAAAAATTTTCTTAATAGTAACTAAGGTTTTGTTTTCCCTAGCAGTTTCATAACACAACATCAGAAGACTGAATTCCTTGTAAGTGTGGTAAGCAGTAGTTTTAAGAGAGACCAAAAGCTACATAATCATCCTACACACTGTTAATTGTATCTGGCATTATTGCTCAAAGCTCCTACACAGAATGTCAGCTGACTGCCTGAACAGTACTCTGTTCTTAGTGCCTTTGTTAATGACGAATTAAATTATACAGAAGAGGGCTCCACAACCACCCTCACTTTATAAACCTTGACCATTATAGAACCACAAAAATCCTATGGCTTTGCCTAGGGAATGCAGTTATTTCTGAACATGCTACAACTTGCATCCTTAACCTGCGAGTTACCACAATCCATATTTACACCATGGAGAACTGTGTTGCTTCACAAGAAGGTAACAAAGACAAAGTAAAACATTTCCGGAAAAAGAAAAAAATCTCAAAAAGAGTGAGTTTACTACACAGTCAGTTCTATAAAGACCATGACTTCCCTTGCACCTTGCAAATGACACAAAATTACAAACATCAGAGAACTGCCCAAATTTTATTTAGACTGTACAGCAAAGCTGTAATTTCACTGCTCTGGTCATGCTTGTTACCTCTTTCAGTCTCCAACAGAGAAAAGAACTAAGTGAAAAACATAAACTTCAGGATGCCTTAAGAAAGGGTCTCTCTCAGGACTCTTAAAGCTGCTGGTTTAGCCAATTCAGATAAAAGATTTAACCTTAATCTGTGGTCTATATTATTATTTAAAACTATACATAATCATTTGCAAAAGCACAGCTATCCCTACTACATCCCTAAACTTTCTGCAAGTCCAATAAAAGCTTCTTAAGTTTCTCTGAAAATAACAATGCATATACAGAAAGTCATCAAGGTATTAAGCTCAAAGAACACGTCTGTCACGCAAACCCAAGAGGTGTGATAAAGGTAAAACGTATGTCTAGTTTTTAACGAAAAAACAATATAGTCTGTGTTGCTTTACTGACCTACTTTCCCTCGGTTTGTGTAACAATACACTGTGCACTGAAGGAAACGTAGTAACATCCCATGTCTTTATTAAATATACATCCCCAGTCCTAGCAGCAAGGCTCTTCTTTTATGGCTACGCTGAATTAGCAGGAATTTCTTCACCGAAGAGGGCAGATGAACACAGGGTGAGCAGTGTATAGTAAATTCAGCCTTGCCTTGCAGGGGCGGCTGTAGCAGCAGTGACACCGAGGCGCGCGGGGCAAACACAGGGCCGACACAACACCGCGCGGTGAGTCAGTGCTGGCAGGGGCCGCCCCGCAGCGCGGCGCGGTCAGTCCCGGCGCGGTCAGTCCCGGCGCTGCCGGCCGTGCCCGCCGTACCCCGCCCGCACCGCCCGCACCGCACCGCGCCCCGGCCAGCGCGCCCGCACTCACCGTCCCCCACGGCCATCATGCCCCGCTGGATCCCCGCAGGATCCCGGCCGGATCCCCGCAGGATCCGCCACAGCCGCCGCTCCGCTTCAAAATAGCAGTCCCGCCTGGCTCGGGAACGCTCCGCGCCCGGCACGGCCCGGCCCGGCCCGGCCCACCGCGCTCCGCCCCCGCACGGGCCCGCCCCGGCACACCGACACATTGCGGGGGGGACACAGACCGACACACGGGCGAGGCTTTGCCCCCGCCACGCCAAATGAAGCAAAAGAAGCTTTTTCAGCCTTGGTTAGGACGGGCATTGATTGCACAGCGCAGAAATGAACTAAACCATAACACACAACAATAAAGCCACAGGAAATCGGAAAGAGCTTCGTTGGAGAAAGGTGCTGTCTGGTTCTTTTGAGTTTTCGGAAGACTTGTTTGAAAACCCCCTCGGAAACTTTAAGGAGAAACAGCTTCCGAAGTGTGCGTGCATCCCACGCTGGGGAATGCTTGGCAGCGCGACGGCAACCAGGATTGATGACAGGCTACCCAAAACCTGAGCTCCTGATTAGTTTGTTCCCCATCAGCGTTTTAAAGCGACACACAAAAGGTAGAAAGAACGCAGTCCAATGAAGTGATTAAAAAAAAATAATAAATATTTATAAGTAGTACCAATTTACTTTGTCTCAGCTATCGAAAAGTTTAAAATTCAGACAGGCTGCAGCATACAGAGTCACACAGTGCCTGAGAACCATCCATCTGCAGGAGCCAGGCACAGTTCCCCACAGTAATAATCCAAAAAGTCATGCAAATTCCTTTAAAAAAAAAAAATCAGTGGAAGCATCATCCATTTACTTCCAAATGGGCTTAAACTGACCATTACACTTCATCAGTCCATAAATTAAAATGATAAACCATCAAGAATAGCAGGTTAAATTGAAAACTGTGTCTACATTCTGACCACCTGCATCAAGCAAGCAAAAGAAATACATGCAGCTCAAAGCCCTATAAAATAATCATGGCAGCTATCACCCGTATTCCCAAATGATATATATTCATGTTGTGCTGCACTGGTGAGCTCTATTAGAGTATGTCGTCATTGTCTCCATAGTAACTATATTTCCAAATGGAAAACAGCAAAGGGAAATAAAAAACAATAGCGTAATGTGGAAAAACAGATACACACTTATGCTATGGATTTTTATTTGCCCCCAGTTTTTTTAGGAGAACATTTATCCCAACTGTATCTTTATCATCCCCAACACAGCTCCCCTACACCATGATACTAACATCACATATCCTACCTGTCACATTTTGTGTTTGTAAAGTCAACCCTATGAGCCATTAAACATTAAAATGGAAAAATTGCATGGGTTGAATAGAGATGTACAATTTATATTCACCTCAAATCATTCTGTCTGCTGAATGCAGCAGAGAGCTCATTTTCCTACTTTTCTTTTAGTTCCCTGTCTCAAAAATTACGTTACTACCTGATATAGGAGCCTGCTTAAATTCTCTTAGAAAAAACAGTATTTACAAATCTCAGACAGCAGAAACAAGTGCTTTTGCAGTGCTGAGATTGGCTGCCAGTTCTGTTTCCATAGAAATGAACACTCATTTGCTGAAAAATGGGGAGGTGCTTCAAAGAATCTTCTCCAGTTTGGAGAGCTACATATATTTCTCGTGGAGTGAAAGGGCAAAACTAGCAGCATGCATAAGATATTGCTTAACAGGCAAACATCCTGACATGGTTCTCTTAATATGCAACATCATTATGAATGTAAACAAATTCCAAAGTTTACAGAGCAGCTCATTCATTCATTCATTCGTTCACATAATCCACATTAAAGAAATGATCTCTGGTTTTACTATCCACATCTGAGGGTAAAGGAAGATGGGCAGAAAATAATTACAAAAAGAATAAAAATCAAAGGTCAGTTCAAGAGGCAAGCTAGCAGTGGGATATTATTTAAGGCTGTAGGTCATTCTCATCAAGCAAAAGCACTCCTGCCCAGTTCCCTTGTTAGACATAGTGTCTTTTCATCTGTTGGCTTTTGAAACTCCTTATTACATCCTGCCCCAATTATTCTATCCATATTTGTTTGAATGCGCTTTTTACCTCATCTGCCCTCCAAGAGGATCTCTGTCTCTAGTGTCAACTTGTTCCCCTCCTCCTCTTTACAGTTCCATCAGGGATCAGATTCAATAAAGGAAGAAGGTAACACAGGACTAAAGGCACTGTTCACGCTAGATCCCTTCTAGCACACTCACAGGGATAACAAGATATTAAATCAACCACTGTGCATAACATTGCAGGTAGAATAGCTTTTCCTCTCCTCCCTGTATTTCTCCCACACATCTAAGCATACCAACACAATGTTTCTAAAACTCTCAAGTGTTAAATCAGGTTAGTACAAACATTTTTTTTAAAATATGTATTTGTTTTGATTATCAAAATACTACAGAAAACATTTTTGTATTCAAATTGTTTAAAGCCGTGAGCTTTGAGTTTTTATTCATTTTTTATTCTTTTTCTCCCTCCTAAGCATATACTGAATAAAAAGACTGAACAACTGACATTAGTATTATTTGATAAGAAAATCCTAAGTCACATCTCTGAATTCTCAGAAACTAGGTCAACACACCAAACATTTGCTACCACAGCAGTGTCAGGAAGAAGAAGATCTTTTCCACAGTTGTATTAGCAAGACCATCCCTCCCTATCCATCACACACCACAGAGAACTCCCATCAAGTGCAGTCAACTTGCTTGGGACAGTTAACCCCATGGGGCAGGAAGCCATTCCTTTTGCCGGGAAGAAAGTCCACTATGGAGTTTAATTATATTAAAGCCAGTTGAACAGTTTTGTGCCCTCTCCACACATCCTCACACACACTTTGGAAACATAAACCTATTTCTCCTCTACCCTCTCAAACCCTACTACAAAATATCCACAGCACCAAAAATATCCTCAACACTGTAAGAGATTTATTTAGACATTAAAATCTGGCCTTTGTCCAGAGATGTTTGATAGAGCTCCTGAAGGAAAAGTTGCTAACAAGGCTACAGGAATTCAACACTAACTTTCATTGTACAAGCAGTAAATACAAACTGACCTTCAGAGAATAATGAAGTACAAAGCCAAGATAAAGCACTAACAATGGAAGAATACCTTTTCAATAACATTAAAAAACGACCTAGATGGAAGCAACAGATGAACTAGGTTCAAATTAAATACTGAAAAGAACATATTCAGAGGGATTCTGTCTATGGTACCAAAACAGAATCATAGTAACTTTGCATATAAATTGCCACCTGCACGACAAATACATGGTTTATACCGCCACAGGTCAGAATTAACATCTGTGTTTTACAAGAGATAAAATCGGCTTAAAAATAAGCTTTATTAACTCTCTGAAATGGAGACAAAAAGGGTCGGAGTGCTATGTTAACTATGTTAACAATCTTGTAAATATGTTTTCATATATTTAAATTACTTCAATGCACTTATATTGCCTCATGTAACCTTCTCCATTCTCCTGAGAACTACCAAGAGAAAAAAATGCCCATTTAAAATGCTTCTGTGAACCTCTCAAACTTATGCAGCTCTATTAACTTTAAATGCAAAAGATAATGGTTTACCCTTTTACAATGAGTAAATTTACAATCTAACAGAACATTTATGTAAAACATTTGTCCCCCAAATTAGAATGCTTTCTTTCTTAAAAATATTAATTCTTACAAAGAAATTTTTGTATTCTTTAAGTGTTCAAGAATAGCCAGTTTTATTTCAAAGCAAAATGCAGCACAGAAATTATTACTACCTCAAAGAAAAAGTTATAAAAACACATTCCTTTGAACCTACAGTCCCTCCTGTTTTCATACTAACAAGAAAAGGGTGAGAGAAGTTAAAATGAAAAAGGTATATTTGAGTACTTTAAGGAATCATATGCATCTCTCAAAGTATTTCCACTCTTGCATGGTCACACTTTTTAGATGTAGCAGAGCCTCCACAGCATAGTTACTGTGAATAAAAAATGAACATCAGAAAATCCTCCCCTGTAACACAAGATCTATGACAGGAACCGAGGCAATGGCCTGAAGCTGTGTCAGGGGAGATTTAGGTTGGATATTAGAGAAAGATTCCTTCACCCAGAGGGTGGTTGGGCACTGGAACAGGCTCCCCAGGGCAGTGGTCACAGCACCAAGGCTGACAGAGTTCAAGAGAAGCTTGGATGACACTCTGAGGCACATGGTGTAACTCTTGGGGATGGTCCTACGCAGAGTGAAGAGCTGGACTTCAAGGATCTTTGTGGGTCCCTTCCAACTCAGCACATTCTGTGATTTTGTGACCTACTAATTCCTTACAGAAGACAATGAAGCTTTCAAAAACAATTGGATTAAAGGCACTGCCAAAACACCTCTCTTGTTGTGCTGTTATGTTACATTTTTCTTAATTTATAGTTTTAAGACGGAATGATGGTTTTGGTTTTTGATACTGTAAAACACTGTATCAAAAAGGCAGTAGGAAGCAACAAGGATTCTCTGCACAACAGGTTCTCTTTTCTTGAAATACACCAAAAAAAAGGAACTCAACCTCAATGAAAACTTAACTTCAACATGTAAGTGCATTTGAATTCTGCAGTCACTTGTTTCTATAATTTAAAACTCCAGGTATTATAATCATGATGCATCATCTTAACTGAGAAGATATCAAACATACTCATCACTAAAGTACTATTTTCTTTTAGAAACATACTGTAAGATAGGATAAAGGTTCATCTGATCTTTTTTCCCACACATGAACACTTTGCAGCATTCTTCTATCCTCTACTGAGCACATCTGTAACTTGTTAAATATTCACTGCTTGTTTCCAAGCAGCTTCAACATCTTTTCCAATTCTATTCTGACAGCAGTCCAGCAAATACTTCCAGTAAAACAGTGTAAGTCTGTTTCACCAAGTGTCTCATTTTCTCAGCATTTACATATGTTTCTATTCAACCATCTCATGTTAATAATGCTAATATTTAAATATTTATCTTGTATTAATATAAATGTTATAAATATACAATCTTTCAGACTCACCACCGACGCTGCTTAAAATCATATTTCCAGAGTTTCTTACTTCATCAAATTTTGTAAAGATTGTTTGCAACCTATAAAGAACAAAAGCAACAAAGTATTTTTATACCTCTGAAATCCCATCGGCTACTAATAAAAACAGAAATCAGTTTATTAGCATATATAAACCAGCAATACGGAATATACTAGGGATTAAGGGTATCAAGAAACAATTCCTAAGGAATTCATCTTTAACTGAGCATCCTCGCACAAAGGCACAGAAAACTTAGCAAAGAACAAAACTGAGCATTGTTATCAGCACAATGAAAAACAGCATTCTAAAGTTCAGGTTCAGAAATAGTATATACTGGGTTCTGTGATACATATCTGGGATCTGGATATTCTGTGATATATTCATACACAACAATAAAAGGTAATAATTTGAACTAGGGAATGTTCATGTAGAAAAAAAATAGGGATTACTATTTAGTTCATTCTGAGACAATTACTAATTTTCCTAAAATTTTTGTTCCTCAAAATTTCCTGTTTGGTTATGAAAATACTTTTATGGTAGCTAGCACTCCCACAGGACAAAAAAACACAACAGAACTTTTTTTTCTAAACTTAAGATACACTAAACACTTAGTTATGTCCAACACACACACCACTGATTTTAAGTCTTACAATAGAGAACAATCTGCTACATGTAAATATAAAAAACCCAAAAAAACCCCTAAGCACAAAAAACACACACCAAATCAAACCCCTCCAAAAACTCACTATTTGCAGTCTAGTTCCACAAAGCAAAAAAAGGTGTTCAAGCAAGAAAGCTGGCTGAACACTTCTAGAGGCATTTCTCATCACTTCTGCAGAAAACTCAGTGAAAGCAGTGGAAGCATCTCCCAGAAAAAATGTGACCCACGCACTAGCAACATGTTTGTACTGACATAATACATTGGCTGCAAACACTTGAGAACATTTTCTTACATTTCTCCAAAGACTTTTTTGCATTTTACTCAGAATATGGTAATATGTTAACACACACATGGATTTTTAGCTCCAAGTTCATCAGGACTGAATCGCGATTTTAAATGAACAAAGTTATGAACTACAAATCACATGATAGTCTGCAAGTCTCCAAACAGGTACAGTGCAGCTACACTGACAGAACTAGAGACTACAGTCAAAATTTGCTAAAAATTTGCACTGAAAGGCTGTCTTTATAACTCACAGTCCAAACTATTTTAAGATAAACCAAGAAAAAACAGGTAAGAGCAATGCCTGGGTAAAAAAATCCTCCCAAGGCATAAAGGAGAAAATTCAAGGGCACACAAAGATTTTAACTTCAACGTTTCCCCATGCACACATCACTTTTACTCAATGATCCATGCAGAGAGACTGTGCACTCTCACTGTGCACAGTCTATGTTATCTGAGACTTGCACGCCCCTTTCACTCACTGGGTCCTCATTTATCTAATAATGAAGAATGTGATAAAATAATGAAATGCAGACATACAACAGCATAAAAAGTTTGAGTGCTTTCCTGTACCTTCCAAGAAGTTAGCACTCTCACAATGTGTTATTTTTACTTTCCAAAAACTTCAAAGCAACCTGCTACAGAGCAAATTTGTCCTGGACTTAGCAGGCCCACAATAAGAACTAGACAGATTTAGCTCAGAATTCCACAAAAAGGCCTACCCTACTGCAAGCATCTAAAAAAACACAACCCAAAACCCCCTTAATCATTTAAGTCAATAACGCATTAACACAAACCAGCAATTTTTCTATCATCTCAACTTATCTCAAAACTAGATGTTGCTCAGGAGTAGTTTGCCTAATCCTTCCCTAACATACTTGTCAGCCTTCTCTCTGGAACCAATTATCCTCTCCCTTTTGTGCCACTTTTGCGTTTACAACCACTGCTACCACAGCAGAATGTCTGAAATGGCAGCAATTCACGTATGTCACTGCTTAATATTAAACCTCCAGTTCTTAATTAAAAGATCGCTTTGTAAACTAAAGCAAATTTATACTGAAATGGTTTTTGGCTTTTTGTACTTAAGTCTTGAAAAAGTAAAGCTTTTGAAATGAAATGTTTTTTGGGTACTAGCATTTACTAATGACACATGGAATCCCATTAAAATGCCATGTGCTTTCAACCATACAAAGTGAAAAATCCACGCAAGAATCAATACGCATAATAATGTGTTAGGCCATCGTGCTTTCCTAACAAGAAATTAATGTGTTTGCTTCACATTTACCATAGGAAGTACTTTCAGTGTTTACCAGTGGATGCAAGTTCCCCTCCACACTGCTAAATTCCATTGCAAATACTGCATTAACAGTTCACCCTATTAATGAGGAAAACTTTACATCTGAAGGGCTAAAACTGTTATCCTGAGAGAAACTGAACATGACTAGAGAGATTAACAGATTTCCTTTAAAATTTCACTTTACTTCTTATATCCTGTAAGGCTGATGTTATCCATTTGGCACACATATTTTAGAGAATTCAAAAGAAAAGAAATATTTCCTGCTCTTTTGAACTGAGTTTTCAAAACCGCTTTCCTGAGTATTTTAAACAGAAGGTAAAAACAAAGTGCTTCCTTATAAATATGTTATAGTAATACACATGTTGCCTCTCACTCTGGGCAAAATATTTGCCAAAGTACTAGCTACAAACAATACGAAAATGTGTTTGCCAGCACTGGATGCTATGGCATCAGCGGTGCAGGCTGCAGAACAACACAAGCACTACCACTCCTAAAACTTTCAAAGCATGTCTTTACAACCAGGGGCACACTCTGCAGTATTTGTCGTAATTACAGCAACAACAAAGTCCATTATAACACAGCTGTCAAAATGATACAGTACTAATACAGATCCAACCCTCTCTTATGTACAGCTCACAGGAACTCTTAACTACTACTTTGCAAAGTCTCTCACAAGTTTCTTCCTCCCTCTCTTCCCACCCTGCTCTTCTTGCTACCTTCTTCTCTGCTCCTATTTCTTCACAGAGTCACAGGCAGCAAGGCAGTATGGGCTGAAGTCTCTAAAATTACTGCAAGCACAGTCAATTTAAGAATGTTTACAGGAGTTCAGCTCCTTGCAAAAGAGAGCCTGACCAAGAGGAATCCAAGAATGTTTACAGGGCTGGATGAAGACCAGTTTCACCAGCACTGAGGAATGTTCTTTAAGAACAGCATTATTACTCCTTTACCTCCAATCTGCAAGCTCAAGTCCAGACATGGAATCTTAATCAATCACTGAAGTCATCAGTCAACAAAAATACTATGTCACCGGTAGATAGAAATATTATCTCCTTTCTCCAAAAAGACACAGACAGGTCTTTTGCAACTTCACATATGGAAGGAAAAATCCCTATTGACAAAAAACGTGTTCAGGACAGCAGGCCACTTCTGCGTGGGGATGTCTCAGTGAGTGAATAAATGAGGTCGCAGCACTTTTAATGCGGGTTCCTGGCAACCTGCTACAGCCTCTCCTCCAGCAGGTGACAGGTCTCTGCCAAAGCATTACCACGTCATGGTGAGGACGTTCAGTGAGAGAACACAGACATGCTCACGTGGAAATGCGGATGTACCCAATGAATGTGCACTGCACCTCTAGACTGAAAAGCTGCTATCTGTGGCCATGCCTGATGGAGTTCAACTGTTCATGTGACAAGCAGAGGAGGATACCTAAAAGTTTGGACCTTGTGATGGAGAGGCAAGAGCACCACCCCCCTGCCAATAGCAGAAGGATAAAGAAGAAAGGGTGTTGTTCATGTCCACAGCGAGACTAAGGCAGGAAAAGGCCCATATGAAACCTTGCACTTATTTCTCCATATTTCCCCCTTCCAAGAAAAGAAAAAAGAGCAAGGATCTTGCAGACATGTGTCCACATCTGGACACACAGATGGACCTCATCTATAAGATGAACAAGACAGAAAAGTAAAATGTGGTATTCAGAAATGCATACTGCACTATGCTTTAACATTTTAGGATATGAAGTTATGGCCCTAGACATACGAACTAAACAAATAACTGGCTTTATACATTTATGTTTCTCAAGTAACAGTGGGGAAATTTGTCAGACAAATTCCTGAAAGATAAAAGCTTTTAACATTCAGACTAAGTAACTGCTATCCAGAGACACGTATTACTATTTCCATTCAAGGAAGAGCAGCCACAAAGATTCCACACTGTAACAGATTCAATTTGGCCCATACAGAACAAAACCTGTTCACTGTTCTTGGCTCACTGAACAAAAAATAAAACATCAATTTTCAGTATTCACAAATGTATTATCACTAATACTTCCAGGCCCAATACCAAAGACTGTCAAACCTCTTTGGCAGCAACTTTAACAAAAGGGAAAACAACATCCAAATTTCAAATCACTGACTTGATACTGATTTCTAAAAAAAGAACATGCTGCAAGCAAAAAGCACAATACTGTTCAGAGATTTGTAAGTTGGAAGACAATAAATACAAAGAGGAACTCACTGATTTTATTTATAAACCAAGTCAAATTAATCTTGGTAAAGAACAGAAATACACTGAAGAAAAATAAATAGTACCAAGTAGAGTTGAACTACAAAGGTAAGATCTCGTATTTTATTCATTACCTAGATTCCAACAGGTCCAGTGACCCTCTCTAAAAAATCCAGTATTTTTCACAAAGGCAAAACCCTACCAGGTGCAGATTACAAAACCTTTTTAAACCTACCATTATTAAATTACAAACTATATTTAGCTTTATATAGACACAACATGTATATACCATTTGCATATTTAAGGAAGTTGAACAATTTCTCAAAACAATGCTTGATTGACTTTCCTGCCTTCCTTTAAGCAGACAGGAGCTCTGATTTTCAGTGCTTTAGGACAGAGTGCATTCAAGCAGCAACACAGAGCTCTCTAATGTGTAATTTTTTATATAAACTAAACAAGCCTATATTATATCAATTCATGTGTGCACCAAATACTGAAGTAAGATTTTTCTGCTAATGTTTATGCTTACACACAGTTTTCAGTGCACTGACATACAGTGAAGGAGCTGCAGTGCAGTTTTTTAGGGCTGAACTCAACAGCTGAAAGCAGCCATGTCTGAACTACAGATTATCTGCAATACTTAAAACCCTTAAAACCTACCCAGACACATAAATATGAACAGAGATTCCCCTCAAAATAGTAATGAATATCCTACAGCAAAGATTTTTTTTCCACAGATGATAGCTCCAGCATAACCACATGAAAATTTTAATGCATCTAAGCAAAGGGAAAGCTTATGACAGGCACTGGTAAAGAAATGTTTCAAATCAGGTCTGCCTCTGAAGGAACAACAGTCTGAGCTACCATAGAGCTAATCTGTCTTTCCTGAGCTTTGTCAAACACCTTCTTAGTTGAGTGAAGGAGTAAGAAGAGACTACAGGAGCTCTGTTTTCTGTCAGCAATGGATGGGACAGAGACTTAGCAGCCTCAACTCAAAAAAACCCTAATTCCTCGCTTTATCCCAACCTGAAAACTACCACTGAGACTCAGCTCACATGCTATTCTACACTACCCCTGTCAGGTGCAAAACTGTTGAGATTCAGTGGCAACAGCCCATTTAACATGCACCAAGTAGAGTCTTGTTTCTTTATGTACATGCAAATGATACAACCATGCTTGTTTTCAGATCAGGGGGAATTTTGTATTCAAGTGATTCAGACAGTAGAAACAGCAACTTGGCACCTACTGCAACTAAATTAGAAGCTGTTGATTACCCTGAGGATATAAAGCCCCTATAGCGTTTAATCCCATTTGGATCCCAAGATGTACTCAGTTTGTATCATATGGAATTGTGAACGGTGAGTGCCAAACCTAAACTTACAGTCAGACCCAAAATTATTTTTACAAAGGCTGTTTTATCTGCACTCTTTTATTCCCTGTTCCAAAAGATGTCCAAGGCTGTATCTTAATGCGAGAAAGATCTTCTCTGGTATGTTTTAATTATCTGCTAGGAAACCTAGTTTTTGGAATTGTAGTAATAATATGGCTTAAACTTCTTTGGTAACCATATCATCTATTAAGTCTAAAAATGTGTACAAATTCTCATTTCCACAGGCAGGATGAACTTTTATCTGAACATGCTGAACTCTGCCAGGAATGTGAAATAATAAATTCAACATCTTTCTCCTATGACATTTTCACAAAATTGCAGAGTGGTTTTGGATCATCAAGTTTCAACCCCTCCGGGATGGGCAGGAGCACCTTCCACTAGACCAGGCTGCTCAAAGCCCTATCCAACCTGGCTGTGAACACTGCCAGGGATGGGGCATCCACAGCTCCTCTGGGCATCCTGTTCCAGTGTCTCACCACCCTCACAGTAAAGAATTGCTTCCCAATATCTAACCTAAACCTATCCTCTTTCAGTTTAAAGCCATTCTGCCTTGTCCTATCACTATACGTCCTTGTAAGAAGTCCGTCTCCAGCTTTATGTACTGGAAGGTGCTCTCTGTTCTCTCCAGAGCCTTCTCTTCTCCAGGCTGAAAACCCCCAGCTCTCAGTCTGTCTCTGTAGGAGAAGTGCTCCAGCACCCTAAGCAATGTAGTGGCTCTCCTTTGGACTAATGGGTCAACATTCTTCTCATGTCAAGAGTCCCAGAGCTGAATGCATATTTTGATATATTATCAAGCTGTATTTTGATATCCTACAAATGATCATTAAAAACTAGAGCTCTTAGTTTTTAAGAAGGGTCTGATGAGGAACAGTATCCCTTCTAATATTCTGTCTGACACCAAGCAGTCAATATATTCAGCTTTGGCAGAATCAAGAAGGAAGATGATGACTCAGGGTAAAGGGGTATGTTGACTGATAAGGGGTTAACACATTTTTAGAAGTATAAATTGTTATGATAAGGAATTTGAAAGATTTTATTGAATAAATAGTCTTTCCCACAGTGCAACAGAACAATGGCTACTCTTTTTTTCATATAAACTAATCTACACACAACATGGTCAGGAACGCTAGTTGGAAGCAAAACTAACTAGAAAACAAAAGAAAAATTATAATAATTTTAAGCCAAAGTTTTTAGTCAGCTTAAAATTCTGATAAAGAACAACAACACGTAAGGGCTCAGGATTACAAAATCAAAACAGCTAACTCACCTTCCAGGAGGAATTCCTCTCTTCGCAAGATCTACTCGTACTTTCTCTCCCACATGTCTATAAACCTCTACAATGGCTAATATGGCAGCATCTCTCACCTGTGAATGCAGTTTAAACGGTTAATTTCAGGGTTACAGAAGCCAAAATAACATTTGCTGACAGCCCACTAATCTTCTAGTTTCTACTGACCTGCATGCCAATTTGTTTCACAAAACAGTTGAAATAGTGAGAGTGAAAAAGAAAGGAAATACACCTGTTTTTCAAGATGGTATTTGTTTCAAGCTAAAGCATCCCCAGATAGTAAAAAATCCTAGAAATAACAGCTTTAGAGGGAATTTCTGGGACTGACATAAGAATAGTATTTGTGTAAAAAATGTGCTTTATTTAGGACTCTATCACAGTGGGCAATACTTCCAAAAGTTAGTTCCTGCACTCAGTCTTGACATTTCATCTTGCATTCATCTGTTTCTACAGACAGAAGGGTCTTTCAGGAAAACTAAGGACCTGACTGCCCACAAGAGCGGGCCAAAATGACCTCAGCGTTTTCTTCATTTACTTCGGCCTGAATCAGGTGACATGAGACTGGCACAAGGAAGGGAATAAGGCAAGATTGTGGAAGGGGAAACAACAGTTACAACAAGGAGATGGAGTGTCTCTTCAAAAAAATTCAAACCATAGTCATCACAATAGTAACTGCCAAAAATGCAGTTGAGTAAATGCCATTTTTCTGGATAAAGAATGACTGAATGACTTTAGTATTGTTTTCTGCAGCAGTTCAAATTAAACATGCAATTGCTCAAGCAAGATGTGAACTACATGTTTACTAATAATCAACAAACATGACAAGTTCTTAACAGAATTTCTCTATAACAGAACAATGCTATGCCATCCAGGACACAGAAACTTTCCTGCATTAAGCATAAAGACCAATCTTGTTTATAAGACCATTTCCTGCCAATGCTATCCTCTCCCTTACTGTATTCTTAGTCTTTTCTCTCAAACACAGCTTCGGATATTTTATCCATTTCCATTTGAAGATCTTCTGAAGTTCAGATGTCACCATTATGAACTATATCTTGATTTTCACTGCAGATGTTTTTGCTTATGTAACTGATTTTAATTACAGTCCTTGCATGTTCTCAATTGCCATTTGGGTTCCGTTGAGAAAATCATTACACATAATAATGTTACCTTTGGCAAATTTGGCAAACTACTGCAGGTTTCACATAAGGGCTGCCTCTGGAGGCAATTCTTTGTGTCAGTAACTGTTTTATAATTTATTTTCTTTCAACATGCTCCTCAAGAAACAACAACATTCAGTAGTTACCAGTTGCACTACCTGAAGATAAAACTAAAAAGACCAGTATCTTGCAATACTCTGCCTTTGCAATTCTACTTTTATCTTCTAGTAGATAGACTGATTAAGAAGTAAATGGGTTTATTTTTTCTCACGGTAGAAAATAATTTTATGCTTTATACAGGCAGTTTACTGGCTTTTCGTTAAATGCTTATATTTATTTTGCTTTCATTGTTCTGTCAAATTATAGTTGTTTAAACACCAGTAAGTAATTAAATCCTTACCTGACTATTGGAGTCACCAAACGCTATACAGAGATGTGGTACCAACTTGCTGAGGATTAACGGTTGGGCACCATAACTAAAAAAAAAAATAAAATAAAAAAGGGTACTTTTTACAGAAAACAGAAAATAACTTATGCAAGGTGAACTTTTAGCTTAGCATCCACAGAATACAAACTGACATCAATCAAGCTTGTCTCTCTCTTACTAGTCACTTGCCTAATTTTAAATAAGATAAAAATTCTCTAACTTTACTCTTTCTTTCAGAAAGCTCACTAGCTGTTTGATTTTCCCCATATATTAATGTAATTAAATCATACTTCCTAAAGTATTAGTTTCAGAGAAAAATGACATTCGGAAGAAGGATAGGACCATTACATCTCCATAGAAACAAAAAGCTTACATGTTTAAGGTAGCAACAAGACACAAACAGACTCCTTCTCGGGATCGGTAATTCTTGTGTTTAAAACCAACAGCAAGGCGTTCCCAAATGTACTATAAAAGCAGAAATAATTGTCTTTAATTACCAGGAGCACAACACAATGTAATTCTATCCATATATTATAATTACATTCATAATAGTTGCAAAAAAAATAACAGAAGACTGGAAAAGTGATAAAATTAACTTATGAAATGCACAGTATGGAACACAACACAGATTAATTCTATGCCAAAAACAATTCCTAAAAAACATCTTTCAGTCATCTGAGTATTTTTATTGTTTGAGAAACAGCTCTTAAAACATAGAGAATTGTTGCAGTTAATGCACACATAACAAACATTTACAGTACAAACTACTGACACAAGCAGAAGTTGCTATATTCTTTTTGCTTCGTATTCTGTATCCCTGCCAAGATTTCCTCTCATCCATTTTGGCTTGTCCTTATCCATACTCCTGCTGTCCTACTTCTCCCTTACTTTTGCTTTAAATTTATTTCCTCTTTTTTTTTTTTTTCCCAATTATTCCTTGCCTGTTTGTTCTAACTCCTTTGCCTCCATTTTTGCTCTGCTTTCGGTTCTCCTTTTCTGTGCTGGTGCTGCTTCCTGCAGTCGGATCCCCGGGCTCACTACACCGCCTTTACCTTCTTGCGCACTCGTTTTTCGCTGCCTGCCTCCACTCTTTCCCTCCTCGGCTCATCGCTTTACCTTCCCCCCTCCTCGCAGCTCCCGAGCCGTGTGTTAGTGTGTGAGGAGTGCAAACATGGAGCTTACGAGCGTGGGGGTTCCCGCTGGCGTTCCGGAGCAGATGCACAGAGTGAGGCTGCAGCTCGCCCCAGCTGCAGCGCTGCCATTACAGCCCCAACAGCATCCGGGCAGCGTTGCCTAGCGATGCGTGGCTGCACACTTGGCAGCCCAGGCACCTCCCTCTTCCCAACTGCACCCTATAATGCAACTGCAACCTATAATGACGCCATACAAGCCTGCTAAAATGTGTTAGATACTAATTAGTGCAAGCGCGTTCAGCTTTCTGCAAAAAAAAAAAACAAACCCACAACCAAAAAACCCCTCACAAACAGCTACTGATCAACAAAAATTGAGAGCGTTAGAGCAGCAAACATGCATCCTCTTTATTAATGAGGTAGCACACTTCACAGCAGACATAAAATTTTCCAATTAGAGCCCTGCTTGATAATTTTGCCCCATCTGTGGTGTTTTGCTTGTTTGTTTTATACTTCATTGGGTTTAGAGAAAACAAACCCTAGACAAGAAGGATGTGGCTTGCCAAAACTGCACAGCTGAACAACAAAGAACAGGATTCTATGGAAGAAAACATCCTTCCAATTAACTCACTGTCACGGACAAACATGGGAAAAAGGAAATCTCCTTGCTAGATGTACAAACATGCAGGTAGAGAGGGAACAGTAGAGTACTAAAACAAACAAAGCACACTGAAGAGCAATTTAGGCTTTCACTAAATTAACCCTTCTTTAAGAACTGAATTCTTCTAAGCAGAGAAATTCTTATGGCTGGTTAGAAATGTCAGTTCTCCCAAGTTGCTAGCAAGAGTTGATGTTGACTTCCCTTTGTCCCATTCATGCACATTTATACCACCTATATTTTTATGCCTCCCTGCCTGTAATCAGCTACATCTAGCTCTTGCTCATAAAAAAAAACCAAAAAACAAAACAAACCCAAACAACAAACACATCTAAAACAAGAAAAGGGACTTAACAACAGGACAAATGAAATATTATGCAACAACACCCTAGAAGTGACAGGATGAGTTGACTAGAAAGAAACTTACAGGACTTATCCTCAAAAAAATTATTCCACCCAGCTCTTCTAAAGAGATGATTCTCTGCAGCAAAGAGAGCCTAAAGCTCTGTATTTCAGAGTTGGAGGCACAGGAAAGACTTCTCTGTTTTTGGTCCCTGCTGTGATGATGATTGATGCTTTCCATCCAAATTTTTAATGATCCATAAGCTGTCCTGAGATCCAACAACCAAAGCCAGGCTTCTCCCACCCTGGGGGAGTTATGAGGAGAGCCATATGTTCTCTTCCATACACACGCTGATCCATGGACCCCACGAAGCTTGTACGCTTTCTGACACAGACAGTAACCTTCAAAGGAAGAAGGAAACTTCCTTCCATCACCTCTGTGTACAGCCTAACAACTCTGCACAAACTGAACGCTGGGCCAGGAATTTAAAGCTCTTTCATCAAAAAGCCTTAGCACGAAGCAACTACCATCACATTCTTTATCAGCAGCTGTTCAAAATGAAGGTATCTCCGACATGTTCTGCTGTACACTTGTCCAGATGCTATTGCTGTAGAGGTTCAGGTCTGTATTCCACGTACTTGGGAGAATCTTGGGCCCAGGAACACATAATTTACAAACTACTGGCGCTTTGGCACTAAAAAATGCTGCAATGACCTGTCTATGACCAGAACTGCAGCTTGTAAAAAGATAAAACACAAGTCTTTGTGGATGACACTACTAGACCTTGATGCCTAAATCTCAGTCAAATCTGTAACCAAATTATTTGAGAACATGCACTACATTGTAAGGGAGATTTAACATGTTCTATAATTACCTAACCCACTACCTGTTCTTTCTATCAGGCAAACAAAGCAACTGAGAATAATTTTCTCACTCCAGATCAAGTCTACAACATCCTATTCCCTGTACAAAAACATTCAAACCTTTATCTGTGAATAAACAAAGCCAGGAATTAGCACATATAAGAAACTCATTTTTTGTTCCGTAATAATTTCTGCACTCAAAACTCAGAAACAGATTTTCTTCAGACATTAAAAACTCACGTAGTAACTTCCTACTCACAATCAGGGTCTTCCAAATAATATCACTGCTCAAGAATATCATCTGTTTAAAGAATTTACATTTTTCAGACTCACAGAGTAGAAATACAAAATTAAGCACTTGGAAGCCAATTAATGCTAAGAACTGAAGGTTGAGTTAAGCAAACCTCCTTACAAACAAAGATGACAGGTCAGAAGGCAACTTATACCCACCTCAGTTTGTCCAAGGTTCACAGAGTCTTGTGAAGTTAGAAAAGTTAGAAAATCTGCACCTCAACTGCAGGACTACTCCTACATGTTCAAGTATAAAGCTAATTTTAAAATAAATTGGGAGCCAAATAAACATTTATTCCCATAATGCAAACACAAACCCAGAAGATGCTTCAAACATGCTTTAATTAACAAAGTCCTGTCACATGAAATGAAAACCTCTACTCAGAATTTAGCTACAATACGCAAAAAATGCACAATCACACAATACCAAGATTTTTATCTTTAGCTGAACAATGCATTAGTGTCAATCCACTAAGAGTACCTTTAACATTTATGCCATTTACAGCATTAACAGTCACCATAACATTGTGACACATTCAAAGTTCATACATAAGTCATGAGCTCACTGGAGGACTACATCAGAATCTACATTAAGTAATCATACCATGGGTGGTGCTGCTACATCCATCAGTTTCAATATAAGATTCTGTGCTTGCTCTCGAACTTGGTCTTTGGCATCTCCCATACGATCTAGCAAAGGCATGAGAACTACAGGAGAGGGGAAAAAAAAGAAAACAAAAAAGATTAAAAATCTTATGGCGATTTTCTAACACTTACAGATATTTCCTGAAACAGATTTAATATATATGCCATTCAAAAATAAAAGCTGATTATAAGTAGGTCAAAATATTTTAAAGTCTCTAATTAATTTCTGAGTATTTTACAATACTAACAACAAATGCACTGGACTGAAATTAAACAGAATAGTATCTTTCACTAGGTTAAATTGAAAGCAAGCTTCCCATCTTAAAAACTGTATGAATGATTTCAATTTAATCTTCAAAAGTATGTCCGTAGCTTCTGAATGTCTGGCTTTTCTGAAAAATAATGGTAGGCATAGTGAGTGGCAAAGAATTGAAAAGAGGACTTTTAAAATCAGTGGGATTTTGCTGTTTAATTACAGGAAATTTGAAAGTTTTAAATCCTTCTATTCACACTGTATTTTCTGGAAACTTTGCATTACTTCACTAAAAGTTACTGTTTTAAAGCAAGCATCTACAAAAAATATTTAACTGAAATCACGTGAAAAGTGATCATGCTTCACATCCTAAGACTCAGAAAAAAAATCAGAAGGCTGGCAAATTCTTTTTTCTTTGCTTTTCCAGACCTAAGTTTATAATTACATCAAATAAATTAACGCTACAATATTAGGAGAGCTATCTGAATGAACGCTCAGAACAGTGTTGTGCAAGACATCCTGCCATACCGGTTCCCAGTCCTCCATGCGGGGCCTGCACACACATTTTGGGAGATTGTTCCCCCGGTGCTTTCGGTACCTCCCTTCAAAGCGAGGGGTGATGACACAGCGTGCGCTGCCTGCCCCCAGGAAGCACAGCTGATACGGACCTGGTGGAGGTGTCATTTCCCACAGGACAACTGCTTTGAAAGTCAATGTAAGCACGTGTTACACCACCTAGAAAAAGCACCATTACATGCTAATGGTAACATTTACCTGCTGACAGCTCAGCCTTCTGAATCAGCTTTTATTTTTGATCTGATCCAGTTTTCTAAGAGCTGCAAGTATCAGTCACATAATCTACATGGAACTTACTCAACACAGCCCACAAGATTCACCCCACTCAATCTTCTGCTCCTGCACTCTGGTTTAGCTGGGGCTAAGTTTGCAATTGCCATGCCATTTATTTCAAACTTCTAAAACTAGCAGAACGTTTACCTTGAGTTCTTTTGGAGACTTGTTCATATTCCAACAAAAAAATTACACAGTTAAAAATCACCTGTTGCTGCACTTGGTACTGTATCACTGAACACCTGACAGTATTTTACAATTGCTGCCTGAGCTCTCTCAGCAGACTGCTAAAAAATTAATTTTCCTTTTCTACTCATAGAAGAAATAACTGTATTCTGCTATTTTTTGAAAAGGAGTTATGAAATAATTTTATCAGTACTTAATGATTTTATAGTAATAACTAAACAATAAATTTGCCAGCAAAAGAAAAGGAACAGAATCAAACTGAGGAGGTCTGCTCAGTCCTCTGTTCTTACACTAAAAACAGCAGCCATTTCTGTACCATGACTTTTACTGGACAAATACACTGCTGAAGTTTGAATTTCCCCTCCTGCTATATTTGAACACTGTCTTATTGTCCTAATCCGAGTATTTGATTTACTGGCTCTGGATATTCCATTGACATCTTCAGCCACCACTATCAAGGTTTTGTGTGTTTCAACTACCTTCTCTTCCCTTTCTCCTCTGAAGAAATTATCACAGCTCCTTTCATTTTACTGTTTAAAGAGAAGTCTGGGGGTTTTTGGTTTGGGTTGGATTGTTGTTTTGATAGTGTACAGTATTGTCTTTATGATCTGGTTAGGGTTTTTAAGGGGTGCTTCTATTTTGTTTGGTGGCTGGGTTTGGGTTGGGTTTTTTTCCCTTTTTGTGAATGAAGAATAAACATCCAGAACTCAAGAAGTGATTTTTCAACTACACTGCTGACCCCTCCCTTCCAATCACTCATACACCTCCTGATCACATTTTGTTTGCCAACAGTACTTTTCACGACCATTTTCAGCACTTCTGAACTGACCTTGTCTCCATACCATACATTGCTAGTGAGGTCCACCGCATCAACCCAATTGCTGGGCAGCTGAAGGCAACTCCTGCTTTGCAGCGAGGGAAACAAACACAGGCAGTGCCAGTCCTGTGGGAACGCGGCTCCCTTGTGACTAATTAGCACGCTGAGTCATTTGACGGAGCTGCAGATACCAGGGCTCGGCTCACATCACTCAGGCAAGCACAGAGAACAGCTACTAAAAGCTGCTGAACACTGATGAGGTCACTGAGTTAAACTAAGCTATGACACAGCCTGCAGATTTCAGCGCGCACAGCCACTGAACACGCTGGTTTGTCACTTGTGGAGCTATGACAGAGGGACAACATGCTATGGGAACTGCTCAAGGGCCCACATGTTGGCAAGCTTGGCTTTTTCCAGCCCCCAAAATCTCAAGTTTCTGTAAGACCCCATATAAGGCATGATGTATTCTGTTTGCACAAGACAAACGAAATTAGGCTGTTAAATGCTGGCAACCAGCAGCTGGTTTTCAGTTTGGTAGTTCGTCTTTTCTGTCAGAATAAACTCCAATAGGAAATTATTTCAAGTTGGTTGCCTCTTGATCAAGTATCACAACATTCAACCAGAATGGGATTTTCACCAAACGTATTTAAATTTGAATTATTCATAATAGCTGAAATTGTATTAGATGTCTTTTCTATGAATGAGTGGGAAACACATCTCCCTACCTAAAAATTCTGACAATGTTTCAAACACTTGGGTCCATCCCAGCATCCTGTTTTGCTCATCACACTTCTCTTTTCCCAACTCCAAGACTCAAGGCCTGTTCAGTCCTGCCCAGTCAAAAATCAAAGAGCACAAGAACCCTTTGAGTTCTCATAGGAAACATCACCTAAGCCCAAAGCAGCAATTACAGATGAGCATCAGGGATGACCGTGCAATACAGGCTTTTGCTCTACACCAAGATAAGCCAGTGCTATTACTAGAAAGCAGCAGCTTTGCCTACTCACTGTTCCAACCACTGTTTCCCCCACACAGCCCTTACCTCACCTTTACCGATACTTCTCTGCTTACAAGGAGAATGGACAACATACTCAGACATTCAAAATCATGTACATGTCAATCAAAAGTAGGAACTAAGAGTTGTGTTGGAAATGAGCCAACATGAACAGACTGTGGCATTTTTGGCACCTTAGGAACTATCTACTGGGGTTTTGGTTCACTAAGGTTTTATAAAAATTTACTACGGCCAGCTTTAGGTGGGTTTCTATCCCTACCAGAAACAGATGAAATAATACTTACAATACAAGGGCACCCTTTACCAAAAATCAAGTCTCTTCTTCAGAAGATTTGAAAAACTACTACATTCCAAAGAATGGATGACCAGAAAATGCATAACTAAGAACAATGCTTTTTTTTTTTTTTCTCCCAACTTCACTCCAAATATAACTGAACAATCATTTTGACTGATTCTTTTTCTTTAGTCTGTACAAGTTTTCTCATCAGCATCATTGAACTAGTGTCCTCCTTTGTGCTGCAATGCAAATATATGAATTTGGTTGTTCTTGGCATCAGCCTGCAAACTCAACAATCTCAAAGAGATGTTGGAGTTAAAGGAAAGGTGAGGAAGGAGAAGTAAGACCATACATGAAGCCTATATTCAAAGTGGCAGCCTCGTAACAAGTTACTCAATGAAGTATGTAATTTGTCACATGCAGTCTGGATTCACACATTCCTGCTCTTCCATATTAACCTTACCCATCTTACGTCTTCTGTTGCCCAGTTTAAGTATTTCAAAGGGATTTGGAAAATCTAATAACATATGACATCTTTATTTCTATTATTTATTTCTGTTGATATGCTGAGAAACATTACACCAAATTTAGGCGACCATGATTCCTTTCACAGTTGCTGTTTATTTTCTCCAAAGCACTATATTCCATTCCACTTGCCTTTTCGCCACATTTTAGCATATTGCCAAAGCTTCCTACTGCTTCCAGCCACTCCTGAGGTTTGCCTGTTAAGATTTCTATGTTGTTATAGCACAGGTTTTTATTACTGAGGAAAACTTAAAATTGTTAGCAAAAACATTCTACAGCACACTAATTTGACCAGATTTACCTCAAACTGACCTCCTATTTACATCTGGTCTGTTATTTATTTTACTTTCTATGATATCCCTAACAGAGGTTATTATCCCATCAGTTTTTTTCCATTGTCAGCCTTCTCTTGGCTTGGTAAACCTAAATAATTTTCCATTTATACAAATTCACATAGCAATTTTATCACCACTAGCTGGACAGTAGATGTGTGAGTTAAGCCCAAAACCAGCCTTCAAAGTCAGAATACAGCCTTGAGAGATTAAATATTTATTTCCTCTACCAGGATTGAGGATGATAAAAGAAGTAAATCACCAAAGTCAGTGCCTAGTGTGGCACCCATGGCATTTTTCAAAACTTGAGCAGCTTAACTATATGACCTGTGCAGCAAAGAATGCCACAGGTAGCATAAACAATTCCCTTTTGTTAAACTTTAACAAGAGTTCCATCTGGAGCATTTCTATTACTGCTTTTTCCTCTCTCCTGACCACTTATACCTGCTCTTTGTATACCTGTGTCCATTTCAAGTCTCACTTCTACCCACTTCTATGAACCCACATTTCTGCAAAGACTTAGAAAAAAGCATTAAGCAAATAAGAATCTTTACCAAAGATTCTGGCAAAAATTCTGTTACTAAAAAGTCTTTGAGGACAGAAACAGATTAAACCTAGCCAGCAATATCTTCCTTGTTTCCTCAGAAACCTTGCCAGCTCAGGCAGCAGCATTAAACAGCTGTCATTTAGAAAGGAGGGAGGGAAGCAGCTGCCTCTGCAATTAGAGCAGTAGCCGCTCTTCTGGGCAAGATGCATGGAAGATAATGGAATCCTACAGGGGCTCCTACAGGGCCACCAACAGGCCCAGTCTGACAGATCCATGTGGCCAAGGGCTACTTTGAAGCAAAGGATCATTAGCAGACTCTCAGAGACGTCCTCACTGCCCCCCTCTTCAACATAAAACAGGCTGCAGTCAGTTTAATCAAAAGTCATCTCAGACATTAATAACGCACTTCTTGGGGACTCTAGATGCTAATTAAGGAAAGTATTAATGGGATTAATGAGACATACTTTTCATCATCAGTAGCAGAAGGGAAAAAACGCTTTTTTGATATGATAGTTCCGTGAATCTATCAAGGTGTCAGTCTCAGGAACATAAGAGTGGCAATAGCTGTATTAGACCAGAAAGAAAACTAGAAGGTAAAGAAAAAATGTTCATGTCATCTTCTGAATTGTTTTAGTTCTAGGTATTTTATAGAACTAGTATTAATTAGAAATCACACAGAAACCTAGAAAGGCTAGGATTTCTCTACTCTGATTTAACAGCATTACATTTCTAGGTGTCACGTCCACGGACAGCAAGCAGATGGTACTCTAATCACAGCCTATCGCTCAAGCATGGATCACTTCAGATAAAATTCATTCCCACTACTAATAAATTCCAGTGCTAGCCAGCCAAGACAAAAAAAAGCATTAAAAGGCTGCATAGATTTTTCTTTTTGTTATCTAAAGCTTTAAAGAATCTGTCACCAAGATGAAAAAAGTTGCAGCTTAAATCAGGTATGACCATTAACTGTGACCACTAACTATAGAGGGAACCAAAGAATATTTAAGGATTTTCTGAGATGCCACAGGAAGTTAATATTTTCGTTAAATTTAAAAATATAAAAGCAGGAGGAAAAAAAATAAAAATAATACAAATAATGGACTGTCCTCTAAAAGTCTTTTCTAAAAAAAATCTCAAATTGTCAGCATTTTTTTGTTTAAGAAAATCCTACAACAATCCAACACAGCTTTTCCGGAGGTACATAAGCTATAAAATGAAAAGGCAGTATTAGACAAAACACCTGACTTGCTTTTAGATGCAACAAAGCATTCTTGAGACGAAACTTCTCTCACATAAATAAAAAAAGCTTACTTCACATTATCTGAGCAACTCAGTTCTCAAACTACTTGATTTAATTTCAAAGTTTTCTCTGACACCTGTTCTTGTCCATATTTTAAGCAAAGACATGGGCCAGATGATCCTAAAGGTCCCTTCCAACCTAATTATTCCAGGTTTTATGTTTAGTTGTTCTGCAAGCATTTGTAACCTTGAACCTTCAATTGAAAGTGCCATTAGTCTCTACATTTCAATGAAAATAGCAAAAATGAGAAATGTGAATAAAAATCAGTTAGGCCCTAAAACCTAAAGATGCAGTGTTTTTCTACATGTTATATATCCATGGTAGCTCAGACATCAGTCTTGGTTTTCACAGATTTCATGAATGTTCAAACCATTTCTCCATACCACATTAAAACCACGTATTGAAAAGTCACATCTTGAATAAACTGCACATTTAAGTCTTTTCAATCAAAAAAATTCAATCATTAAGCAAGAGAAAAAGCAAAAATTTACAATCTCGGTGTCACTTACTAAATGCTGACTTCCTCAAATAAGTACTTCCAAATTCTTCTACCCAGTGCTTTTAATCCAAATTCACTCCAAAATTTAATGTGCGTTTCAAGTCCTGACAAGTGCTTTAAAACACATCAGGCAACATAGAATCATTTAGGTTAGAAAAGACCCTTAAGATCATCAAGTCCAACCATTAACCCAGCACTGCCAAGCCACCACTAAACCATCTCCCTCAGTGCCACATCTACATGTCTTGAATACCTCCAGGGATGGTGACTCAACACCTTCCCTGGGCAGCCTGTTCCAATGCTTGACAACATCTCCCATGAAGATGTTTTTCCTCATATCCAATCTGAATCTTCCCTAGCACAACTTGAGGCCATTTCATCTTGTCCTCTCACTTATTCCTTAGGAGAGGACACCAACCCCCATCCCACTACAGCCTTCAAGTTATCGTAGAGAGCACTGAGATTCCCTCTGAGCTTCCTCTTCTGGAAGCTACAAAGCCAGCCCCAATACTGAGCCCTGAGCAACACCACTTGCCACCAGTCACCAAATGGACCACCACAACACACTGGCTCAGAGTAAAGACTTCACCCAGTTTCTAAGCCAGTGAAGACTGCACACTTCCAGGCCACGGGCAGCCTTACCTGGATGCTTAACTATAACAATAAATTTGACAGAGCATTTAAATCAATCCAAGGAGTTTAATTTAAATGTTTTTTCCAACAATTCTTGAAGCTACCTGGTAAAAAATTTAAACACTTTGAATTCGTTCCACACATTAGTATATGGCATTACAACTATGCAGCAAAAATTATTTCTGCCCTTTTTACAGTAAGAAGAATTTGAAACTACTCAAACATATACACACATTTACATACAGAGTTTTGTGTGTAAAACGTGTATCCTTATTCACACATACATGCACATACACAAATATAATCTGTGTGTGTTTGGTCTTTTTAACTGGCAAATGTATTTCTTTTAATTTGCAGAGAAGCAAAATATATTTTGCAACATCTTGTAGGCTTGTATGTGAAAGCAAATAATATAGTTATATGACAGACTAAAGGACAGTTCATATATATGTTCAATATATGCGTATTGTATATGTATACAGTTCAAGATATGCAGAAGAATGTCGTGATAATACACTGTGCATTAAAATTGAAACAGTTCCCCTATACCGTTATTATATTTTTCTTTTCTCATTCCTTTTGACAATAACAAGAGAGCAAAGTAACACCACTTGTTTCACAAAACAAAACCACAAGTGTGAGTAGAGACTATTTCCAGACATGTTATCATCTGGACACATATACCCATACTTCTAATACTCTCTTTTATTTCTGATAATGTTTTAATAATTAATGCCATCACCTGGAAAGAGAGATTGTGACACAGTAATTATGCACTCTTATGTAATCTCTTTTAATCACTGAACAAGCAGTAGTTTTAAATATCAAAAGATGTAACTCTCAAACACTGTTGTGTTTTTCCCAGGATATAGACACATAGTTTAATGAATGAACACATACCCTGGTATTTATTGCTCCGAAAGTATTTTCAAGAATCTTAACTGCAAATACTAAAAGAAAGATTCTGAATTCATGTGTCCAGATTTCCAGAGCACTGATGCCAGCTGTAGAGAAAGTGCAGTGTGGTTAATCATAAAAGAATAACACCTTAGAAGGAATTTACTGCAACATTAGATTGTTGCCTAGGAAACTGATTTAAGTCTCTTATCAGGCATTATACTTCAATACAAAGATAAGTAACATGGTCTTTGGACTTTTGAAAAACATCTGTCCTAGAACTATTGTGTTCATTTTGCTCAAATGTAATTTACGGCATATATGTAGCTTTAAAGATTGAAATAATAAAGCATTTGTGTTCTTCACTTCATAGTAAAAGCCTGTTATGCTTCTAGGGGTGAATATTAAGTCACATTAGTTTTTCTACTCTTCACTCTATCCCCATCATAACTGAACAGGAAATTAAAAGCCGGGGATGCCGGGAGGTGGGATGGAATATGTTTTGCCATATTATAGTTGGGCAATACATTATTATACTTCCATCATTTACTGAGATCTGAACCATGAATAAAAACATCTCAGGGTCACCAAAATGTAACACTTTATTTAAAAAACACATCTAAGGTTCCAGATATTTTATGACCAAAAAACCTGATATTTTATTTAAGAAAAAAAAACAGCTATAAAATAGAACTTCACCTAGAAAATAGGATTCATTGTATTTTAAAAAAGGAAAAGACTAGGTAGGTATTTTATATATACATCATCCTTTGCTACAGTCAGGGTGCAATCCTGATCTTCTGTAAGAATCCAAGTACCTACGATAACTTACTGCAATAAATGAGAAGTCAACTATAGTTTCAGTATTTTCAAGTAGTAATAAATTGCCAGGAAAAGTTCTGTTGTGTTTGTTTTCAAAAAATAATATATTCACATTTTTTTTATCAAAATAGACAAAGTAAAAGCCTACCACATAAAATACTACTCCTAAGACTTAACTGTGAGGCCACAAGAACTTCTTACTTAGTTGAAATATTTTGCTTCCAAATTTCCCAACATTTTCAGCCTTGATACCACGTTCTTTATTTTCTCCTCAAATCACCTGTACGCACCGCACTTCTACAGTACATGATTATATACCTCACTGACTATGTTCAGATCAAAGAATCACTTCACTGGATACAACCAAGTTACAAAAAAAGTGCTAAAATGGCAGTTTGCAGAGAATAGTTCATTTTTGTCAAAAGCATAGCTATGGAAATTTTGTAAAAGGTTTTTGGGAGAAGCATATTTTTACCTACTAGTAAGCAATTTTCATCATCCAGCTTTAGCAAAGAGGTTACACACCTAAAACCTCAAGCAAATGTACTCCCACAGCATTCTCCTGAAGAAATTGGCTTCTCATGGCCTGGAGGGGTGCACTCTTTGCTGGGTTAAAAACTGGCTGGCTGGCCAGCCAAGCCTGGAGAGTTGGGGTGAATGGAGATACATGCAGCTGGTGGCTGGTCCCAACTGGTATTCCCCAGGGCACAGAGTTGGGGTCAGCCCTGTTTAATATCTTTATCGGTGACCTGGACAAGGGGATTGAGCATTCCCTCGTTCAGTTCACAGGTGACACTGAGCTGGGCAGCAGTGTTGATCTGCTGGAGGGCAGGAAGGCTCTGAAGAGGGATATTGACAGGCTGGGTTGATGGGCCAAGGCCAGTGATATGAGGGTCAGTAAGGTAAAGTGCTGGGTCCTACTACACTCCCACACAGCACTACAGGCTGGGGAAGTGTCTGGAAAGTCAATACTGCTCTTATAAAAAGAAGTAGTACCACACAAACCTGGAAGAGCTCTATGCAAACAGGTGTGCAGAAGGTAACACAGTGAATCTGGATTTTCACATAGTTCTCAAGATGGAGTCTTATCCTAACAATAAAAGGTAAGAGGAGGAAGAGACACCACACTGGACAGTGTTCCTCAAATCCATCACCGCACAGGAAACAGGTTGTTACAGTAGACAGTCTTATGTATATATTAGGTCAATTTTCAAGAAAGGGCCATGCAACAAAAAAATTATCAGTAATTATGAAAGTAATAGATGACATAATAAAACCAAACAGAATTATGCCACAGTAGGCATATGCTGCATCTGTGCTGGTATGACTTTCTCAACTCAGAAGCACAACAACAGAAAGGCACTGAAAGGGGAAACAAGAACAATAAAAACTGTAGAACCAGTTTTACACATGAAACAACTACACTGAGACTCTTTGCTGGAGCAGGGGAAAGGATAGCAGAGGGCTGGAAACTGGCAGTCAAAAAGGTAAGAAATGGCTCACCTCTCTAACACAAGATCTAGCAGGCAGCAAGTTATTCAGGCAACCAGCCCAAAGGAGTTTTGCATAATGAAGTGTTTCTGCAGGACACTGTAGGAGCCAAAGCTCTATGTGGGTCTAAAACTAACCACATAAGCTGTAGGAAACCAGGGTGACAAGGGAGACACTGAAGGTACCATGTGCCTCAGCTGGCCCAAGCTGCAAGACTGCTGACAGCTCATACTGATGAAAGAGTTGTTATTCCATGTTTGTCCTGTCCTTACTTTCTTCTCAGGCAGCTGCAGATAGATCACTGTCAGATACAAGCCTTTGGTCTGACTTACTGAAGTCATTCTCAGATTACATTAGAAGACAAATCTGCAGAGTCAACAGAACATGATTTAGGAAACTGTTGGTTCATTCAGTTTTGCAGAAGGAAGCAGTTTTCTTGTTCACTGGTGTACTTTTAATTACTCTCATAAACCCCTGACTATACAAACTCTAGACACTTAGAATAAATTTATTTTTATTACTATGCCATTGAAGACTACCCCAATCTTGTTATAAGAATTGGAAAGACAGCTACTTTAAATCACTCTTTTAAAAAGCCATCTAAAATATTCTTTTCTGCCTTTACTAAGAGTAACATTTCAGTGTCTGTTAAGCTTATATAAAAGCTGATCATGCTCAACAGTAACTTGCATATTCCCCATGATGCACTCTACAGATTTTGATTCTGGAGATGCTCAGAGGACCAACTTCAGCTGAAGACACTCAGCTTCTGGAATACACAGCTTCAGGTATCTATTGATATTACACATTTGATGGTCACCCAGTGCCAGTACTCCGGGTTTTTTTAATGTAAATGCTACGGATCACTGAAACGTAAATCTTGAACTTGCTCGTAATCTCAAACTACTCAACTACTGGAACAAACAAACCCAAAAAATACCAACAAATGATAGTGTTTTCAAACTATTCTCAAATAGTTTATACTTAAAAAAAACATTAAAAGCTTTCAACCTTTAATAAGTTACTGTAATTTTAAGTTCTACACACCACTAAATTATAAATCAAAACAGAGCAAAACTCAGAAGCCTAGCACTGTTTGTAGCTATAAATGGACACTATTCAGAAATCAATACTGTGCATAGTACAATACGCCTCCAGTTCCCTTCCACCACCCTAATACAAAATTACTCAGCCAAAGAAAACCACTCTGCAACAAAATAGACATAAATTCTGCAGCACTCTACAGAAGTAGACATGGAAAGAGGAGGAAGCTTAAAATTTTGACAGACAATTTGAGATAGCTGGAGATCTGGGAGCACGATGTAAGATAACTCACACAAATTTTGAAAAAGGACATTAAGCTAGAAACTTCTCTTAAAAACAGCCAGCAATAACCCTAATGTTAATGCTCTAATATCACTATCTCCTTTCAAGGACAGCAGCAAAATGAGTTGAGCAGCATAATTTGCTTGTACCTCTCGGAACAACTGTCTCATTGTTGAGGCACATGTAGATCCATTAATCTGAGATCCACTCAAGTACACATTTCACACAGGAGTAAGAGTCAGTACTTCTTTTTTCATCCCATAAAAACTTTACACTACTAAGAGCTACAGTCCAGTTATCATCACGCTCTGACACTACAGGCTTCAGCAGACATAAGCCTGAATAAAGTGGTGCGCAAATAAAACCTTCAATCTTTAACACAAGTCGAAGATAACATTTATGTTTCAATGTAATCTTTAGATGACTGTCTCGGGGAGTGGTTAGCAACCATATAGCAAGAAACTAATTACTGAGAAGACATTCCTGGAACCTTTAAAAAAATCTCAACCACCACACAGAAATCAGTGACTGTATGACAAGTAAAGACTGACACGTTAATACACATTAATTCCAACAACATCAGTAAGATGTCTACCAGTGTATTATAACTAGCTCAGGAAGTTTTCAGCATGTTCCACTTCAGTTGCTAGGGGCAGGGGCGTGGGGGAAAGTGTCTTTTACTTTTTGGTCTTAATTAAAAAGAAGTTCTATTTCACTTACCAGTTCCTATATAGGCTTTAAAGCGTCCTGATAGTCTGTCGACAAAGGCACCTAAGACATCTAATCCCAGCAGTGCTACCTGTTGAAGCAAAAGCATATTATAAGGATATTACAAAACAGGTAACTGAAGAATTTTTTAGACTATATTTCAAATAAATTAGACATATAAATCCAAGCATGCTGAAAGACTACCTTAACCTGAAGATAAATTAAAGTTTCAATTAAAGAGCTCATAATTCCTTCCAAGTTTTTATTAAGACAAAGTTATCAGAATATGTTTGGAATGAATCGAATTTATTTACTTATACCAGAGCACTTCAAGTTTTTCAGTTCTTGTCTTAGAACAGAAGAAAATAAATATTAGAAGTCAAATTGTTTTGTATTTTGGACTATAAAAACCCAAACAAAACCAAAATGGTTTCCCAGATGCTAAGAGTTTACTTCAAGCTGCCTACTCAGCTCAGCCACTAAAGTCATTACATCATTTTCCAAACTCCCAAAAGAAAATAACTGAGAGAAGCTAATACTGTTTTCCCTAGCGGTTCAAACCACACCATTTGTCCACCTGCTTCTTGAGCTCGGGAAGCTTTCTTTCTCTTTTTCTCATTAAAAAGACCGAAAACAAAACAAAACAAACCCAAACAAACAAAAATCAGACAAAAAATCAGAACCAACAAGAAAAACAAACAAAACACCATGAAGAAAAACAAAACCAACCAAACAAAACCAAATCAGAAAACAAAAATAATTTAAAAATACTGCTGAAATTGATAGGAATTTTCCATCTATGAAGAGAAGCTAGATGAGAGAACAATATCCACTAACATAGAAACAAAAAAATTATAAGTTAGACTGAATTATTTTAACAAGTCAGGACACTTTTTTCACTGTTAATGAACTTGCATATTGTTCCAAGATTTCATTCTTAATTTACTATAGTAGTTCATGGGGAACTTGCATTTTCAAACTTGTAGTTAACTCTATCTGCTGCCCATGAAGGCACAAATGGAACAACCACCTTCTGAAGCTCAGGCACTCCTAACAGTTTTTCCTCCTCTTTGTTTTCTAGTAAGACGTGCACTGCCAATTTTTCTCCATGAACCCATGAGCAGAATTCCTCCCCTCTATCAGCTATTTATTTTCATAAAACTTGGAACCATATTTTCTTGGACCAGTCTGCTTCCTTAAGATCCTTATCTGCCACAATTGTCCACATCAGAGAGCAGGCCAAAAAAAATCTGCCTGGATATGCATGTGCATACCCATGGCCCATGCACACAAGATCACGTGAGCCTTGTTTCCATAGGAAACTGGATAACTAAGGTCTCCATAAAACCCAGGATTAAAGGCAGCTACATAATTAAGCAGATTTTAATAAATTTAGTATTAGTACAATAGATCTTCTTTTAAACAGGAGGCATACATAAACCTTAGTTCCAAGATAGTACGATTTACTCGGACACAATTTTATTACACACTAAAACAGAATAGCAAGTATAAGTGGATGGCATGCCTGGCTTAAATTAATATATTGTTGAAAAGTGACTGCGTCTACAGCCTAGGATGAGAAAACAGAACACTGTAACTGGTAACTTACCTAGGCAAAAAAAGATATAAATCAGCTTTTATGGTAATGTCAAGATTTCCCACAAACTCTTTCCTTTAATGTCATTATCCAGATTGTCAAGCTATACAAAACCAGACTCAAAATCTACTTTTAAAAAAGCAATGCCTGAAAGAAATAAGAAATTCATTCTGGATATACACTGCTTTCCTGTTTCCTGACTACGAGTCCCACCTTAAACTTGTATCTTAAAAGTTGTCACTGGAAGATTTTTTAATGCAAATATTTTGGGGTCTATTACTGCACAAACAGCAGCGTTTGCTTCTGTGAAGGTACTTGACAGAGAGACTCCCCCTCTTCTCTGCACATTTCATTATCTTTCTAAAATCTGTCTTGAAGACTTCTACCATTTTGAACAACAGCAAGTCAGAAACTTAAAAATAGGAAAGCACACGTGTGAGCTTCAGCTCATACAAAGTCCTCTATGGTCTGCAACTTTAAAAAGATATCAGGTATGAAAAATCACAATAAGTCACAGTATCTGGAGAGTAAGCAAGTATGTGATCACAAGCTGATGTAATGGTAAACTGCTCTATTGACAAAACTGGTTCTCATTGGATATTACAAGTCAGCTGGACCACACCACTACAGAGTACAACAAGTGAACTACCTCTTACCAGTTCTGTAAATCGGTTTTAACATTTCTCTGCTTTGATACACAAAATTTTGGTAGGTATCATCTGTGCATTATTGCAGTATTCACGCAGCTCTTTGGTAGGAGTCCTTAGCAATTTATATGGGGCCACATGAGCAGCATTCAAAAAAGAAAAAAATAAAGAAAAATCCTAAATTGAGGCAGAACCGATCTGCCACAGAGAGGTTCTAAGCTCTGAGAAACTGTGAGACCACTTACCAGCACAGGCTCTCCACTATCAATAGAAAAGCCTTTCACTAGCATCACTGCTCTTTCCCCACCAGCTTCAATGAGGGATGAATACCTTCTGGGATTAAAATCAATGGATTTGTTTCTTACTTTGCATTCATTAAGCCTTTTTCTTGCTGTCTAGAAAGAGCCTTTGTATGTTGAGACTGATTCATCAGCTCACCATTGTTTGAAGCATTTCAACATTGCTTTAAAGGTTCATAGGGGAAAAGAAATGTAGGCTCATTTGAACTGGAGTTGGCTGTTCTTTGACAAGCCAGTGTTCAGGACCATCCTTGACTTCTCAGATCACAACAAAACTGCCAAATCAACTGAGAAATATTTTATCTGTTCTGGATAAAAAAGGACCAGACTCTCTAATGGAATCAAGATATTCCAACCAAAATACAAATATGAATTGAACCAGTGATCAGTAATTAAGCTTATTCTTGCTCTGCAGCTTGTTCTTTTTCCAGCTCTTTCTACACACACTTTCTAACATTGCCCCTGCTCTTCTGTGGATAACCCGTTTTTGTGAGGAAAAGAAATACTGTTCTTCAAAGCATCCCTGGACATGCATGCTTATTGTTATTCTCACAGTGATTTTGTAATTTCCCATGCCTGTGGGGGCCATCTAGGGGCAGGACACTACCAGGAAACCATCTCTAGTTGCATATGTTGCCAAATGACCTTAATATGAATGTCCTTGGATAGATACCAAGGATAGAATGCCCTTGTCATAGGATCTCTGAATTGTATAGGGAAATACAGATTCTGCAGATCACAATCTGCGAACCAGTCATGAGGATCTAATGGGGGAATTACAGAGGTCACTATCTGCAATTCCAAAGAATGAAGTTAAAGCACTGGACTTCCTGTCACCATGGGGACAGCTGTGGTATCACTAATAATTACTGACAAACAGAAGACAGCATGCCAAACAACTACGCCCCGCAAGAGCAAGCATTGTTCCAGCCCTGCAGTGCTGCAACAAGACATATGCAAGAACTTCATGACATTTTTTTTCTAAACTATTGTCAGCCAAGACCAAAGGTGCACTTTCTCAATTCTTAAATAATCTTAAGCACCTTGCAGGTAGCTCAACATGAAATAAAAACATGCAATCTCCTGTGCTTTGCTTCTTCAAGTTTCATATTCTTAGTTCCCTCTGCTCATTTTCCTGGATACACTTCTGCTCTCCTATTGCACAGGATGCTCCATCATTTTTTGCTCCCTGTACTGTTTTCCTCTCCAGTTCTATCCACCTCACCCACTGAGATCTACCCATATTCCATTTCTTTCCTCAACCCAAAAGCTTGCACAGATACAAGAAAGTGCCCCTGGCTCCAGGACTAGAACGAAGTTTCCATTTTCCTTGGTCATTCCTCAATCCATGTGGTCCTTCAGTCTCAGCCATCTCATCTTCAGTCTCTCTTCTCCCTGCCACTCAGCAGCAGTTGTGCAGCTGCCCCTGCTGACAGCAGCCAAAACTGAAGCCCCAGCTGCTGAAGTTACCACACACCTCACCTATACTTTAGATATTTTAGCTGACAAGAAAGCATTATTTCCATTCTCTTGCTTCTTTCATCTTCAAGGGTACAAATGACACACTTCCAATTCCAGTAGTGTGTATGATTATTACTTTTTTAACATATATCACATCACATTTGCAAGGAGAGAGACAGACGTTCTGGTAATATAACAAAGTCCTCAAGTCAACAGTTTCAACCAAGTTCATTATCAATATCAAATGCAGAGACTCCTCTACTCTAGCTAAAAGTGCGAGGTTACTCACTTCAAAACAACATTTTGCAACAACACCTTAGACTACAAGGTAAGATTCTTCAGAGAGTATCCGATCTTTGCTACTGTTAAAACTACACATCAGCTGCAACCCTCATGGTCTCAAGAGGCCTACGGACTACCAAACTTCTACTGATGGCCTTCCCTTCATAACCCTCCTGGGATGACCAACCACAAAACATTCCAGCACTGCAGTCCAAGTACCTACACCACCAAAGGACTGCTGAATGAAGCGCTCATATTTATCCAGAGGCTGATGAGGCTGAAAAGCCTTGGCTTCTGAAAAAGCCTGGCTTCTTCAGAGGGACCTTCTCCACAGGCACAGTTCCTTGTTAAGTTGACCTCTCCTGTAGTGTAGTCAGAAAAAGCAAGTAAAATGCTCTCATAAAATTTTAAAGCCTACAAAAAAATTGAACTATGTGTTAAAGCCTTTTCCCCAAGTTCAGAACTTTAACACCTTATCATTCCTCTCCTCACACTAAGAAACATTTAGCCAATTCTGAAGAACACATTACTGTAACAACAAAATGGTTACTGGGAAAAAAATGTTTACAACCTTCTGTTATTTCAAAATCTCTCATTACCTTCAAATTGACTCAAGTTGGGACTGAAAGTGTGATCCCCAAACTGTTCTGTATTCTGTTGACAATACAGTGATCAATATTATAAAATTTGTGTACTGCCTCCAGCTAGATCCTGAACGGTAGACATTACAGGAATAACTACACTTTGCTTTATGTGTACATTAAACGCTCCTCCCTTGTCTATTGTCAAAATTTTTTTATAGGTATTGTTCCAAAGACAGTGAACATAAAGCAAAAGTATGCAATGCAGCAACACCTGACACTGTAAGCCATTTTCTTTTTGAGATTGCCTGGCTTAAAATTCATGTGCTCCAGTGGAAAAGGTTTCAGGACAAAGCCCCTTTAAAAGCAGCGGAAAGACTACAAGATGTATGGTATTTAAAAATAATAATAAATAATTAAAAAAAAAAAATATCTTTCCTTCCCAAAGAAAATTACCCTTGAGAGACTTCTGAAGCACATTGATGGAGCAAAACAAAACCCACTTTATTTTAGGACTTAGTTCTTCGAAAAGAATATAATTATTTTTGTGCCCAAGGTATTTTATTTCCTTTCCCGCTTCCTCTTATTTACACCTTATTAAATATACAGTGATTTCTAGTCTCTGCCACTTCTACCTCTGCACCAGCTCCTCTGCTGCGGGAGACACACAGTCATGCAGCTGAATAGTGACCCGCTTTAGGAAACCAGCCCAGCAAATGAACAAGAGAAAGTGTCTCTCAGCCAAATCTCTTCCCAGAGCCTGTTTACTGTGCAGCCTCACAAGCGCTCGCCTCAGAGCAATGAAGGCATGACGCACCATCACCGTCCTGCAGCCAGAGAGAAACTGCTTGAATCAGCAGTGCCGCTAAAAGCGCAGGTTGGACCACGTACGGCCCACGTGCACTGGCTGCTGAGAGTTCTGCTCTGAAGGATGCACCTCGCCTCTCACGCACTGCATAGAGCTTGGGAAGGGTCTCTATTCACACCCAAATTCCTCAAACTGCAAGCTATCAGGGACAGTCCTGTTACCCCTCTCGACTTGCATGAATATTTGATCCGGAGCGCTTAAGTCTCCTGTAACAGGAGTTCAAATCAGCCTGCTGAAACACTCGAAAATGAATTCAACACCAACAAAAAGACAATTGCCTCAAGAATGACAGCAAGAATGCCTGGCCACAGGAGCAGCAGAGCTGCTATTTCAACGGGGACTGCAGTTAGGCCAGGTAACACAAACTGCAGCTGCAAAACAACTGAGAATTGTTGATTCTACCTCTGGAGGAGATGCCCAAGTCTTTGAGACCACGTATTCTATATTCCTAATTAAAGACTGGAGAAAATTGGTTTTAATCAAACTTAAAATAATTAAACCTAGTGTCTCCTGGAGAACTGATTGATTTTTTGGCTAACATTCAACAGCTGACTTAAAATTCCATGAACAGGACACATATAATACATGAAAAAAACCCCAGTAATTACTACTCAAGAAAGAATCGCATCATTGAGCTTGAAAACTAAAACTGGATTCACACATGGACAAGTCAAACCACATTCTCATCATATAGAAATCAGGGAAGTTACTCCCACATAGCCAAGATCAAACAAACAACTTGAAGAAAGGAAGAATGAAACTGAGCTCAAAGTCACACATTTCTTCTCCTACCAAGACATTTAAATTACCACTATGTGCCAACAAAGACTAAGCAAATACCAGGATCTGTACAGTAACTGAAAAATAAAGGTTTAGGTGGGTCCTCTTTTATTCCCTTTCTCTGTCCTGCAAATTACAGTCCTACAACTCATTACGGCATTTGCCTTTTGTGTAGCATATGTTGGGTTGTGTTCAACTTCATATCAAAAATAACCCACACATTTTCCTCCTCAGGTCCACTATTTAATCACATGCCCCATGTCCTGCATTTGTGCATTCATTTGTACTGAAATGTACAGCCCCACATTTTTCATCTCTGAACTCTTCTCTTTTTTTCAAATCTCAGTATCTTCATTTTGTTCAAATAATTTTAAATTCTAGCTTTCACCTGGCACACATACATGCAGTCATAGTTATAACTGCTCCCATCTCTTCACAAGAACTTCAAATATCCTAAGCACTTGTCTTTTAACTATTTGCACAATTGCAGTCCAAATCTGCCTTTCCTTTCTGGAAATTGAAAGCTCCTCCTGCTGGTCTTTCGCTGAACTGAAGACAAGCCAAAATAAATACTTGCCAAACCAAGGAAACAAACAAAAATGGGCCAGTAACATGTATTTTAGTATCTTTTGGTACTTGGTGCTGAGACAAACGAAGCCAAGAAAAATCTCACTCTGCAGAAAGTATAGAATAAAAGATAATTCCAAGGATTTGCCTAAAGGAAACATCCACACTATCAGAAACAGACAGTGTGAAATCTGATTCTCTTCTTCCCCTGGCAAACAAACTGCTCCTCTGACATAAAACCAGTGATCAATAATTATTTTTCTGTTGCAATTGAGGAATAAAACAAGCTAATACACTGACCCCAAAGGTAGGAATTCCAAAGGTAACTCACAGTCACAAACATTCCCAATTACTCTTCTCATATAAAAATAACCTTGAGAAACTACCAGAATTTTAATTGCATGTTTTTATTACTTTTGATCAGGTGTCATTTGCATAAAGAACTAAAAAGTGGCTTTATTGCTAAAAAAGTATTTTTTATAAGAGTAACTATTCAATTTTTAAAAATCCTACAATGTGCTAACAGCCAAGAGTAGGTTTGCAAAGCTCTACTTGAAAAGCAATATTTCTCCATCCCACATCTCTTCAGCAGAAGTTCAAACCAGAATTCCAGATTACCTGAGTCAGACACAGAAGAGTCTGAGTCACCAGACCATACAGTTAGATAATATTGTAATTATTTCAAGTAACTACCAAGTACAAGAGAGAAATAAGAGATCTGTTAATCAAAACTCATGTATACACAGATGAAGATCCAGGTTAACCCAGTAATACCAGCAAATATCAATCAGTAGTCATAACCTCAGAATGGGGTATTAATTTACTGCTTGAACTTCACCGGAGGGTGAACATTAGCACTGTTCCAGTTTTCTGAGACTGCCAAATATTTCAGAGTTTGAGGAGAACAAATACCAGCAGAATAATACCATCACTCAACTTTGAATACTTTGCATTCAACTTAATTACTCCTATTCCTCACAGCCTTAGGAAAACAGTTGGAGGGGGGAACAGGGATTGACACACATCCAAAAAGGCTCTATATTGTAGGAGGAGAGAGGTCAGTCCCAACCAATATTAACTAAACCAGATCACCAAGCAAACAATTTTCAGTTCAGTGAGGAATTCCTTCATTCTAATGAGATTCAAAATAAAAGTTTTAATTATGCACATCTTCTGGGTACTCCCTCACGTTGCAAAGCTTTCAAGAGTCTTTGGAAGCTAATTTATCATCAGCTGCACAGACATCATAACTGAAGTCCTCATAATAAAACACTGACTCATCTCTCTCTAGGTCACTGTCCGAGTTCTGCAACCAACTCTCGCTGTAACTCTGTACCACTTGCAGATGAGACAACACATTCTTAATCTCACCCTTTTGATTTACCAGTAATTCAAGCTAGTAATTGTGTTTTCAACTTCAATGAGCTAAATGAACTCAGAAATTTTCCTATCGACTTTCTCAGATTGGAACTGCCAGGTTGTTCATTAAACAACTATAAAGAGCTGCACGTTTCTGAAAAGCAAAAGTACTACTTACATGGCCAAAATTTTTTTGAGATGAGTTAATTCAACCTTCCTGATAACAAGCCCATACTTAGAACATAGAATTGCTTATGTTGGAAAAGGCCTTTAAGATCATTAAGTCCAACTTGTTTGCTGAACACCTTTTCTCTTTTCCCCTACTCATTATCAAGTCTCTCAAATCAACCATCCTATTCCTTCCAGATCCTTTCCTTTCTGATTATGTGAGGCAGAAACTTTCTAGGATGGCATATCATAGAAAGTTTTCTCATAAGAACTGAGACTAGAGCTCCTAGATCATGTATCTTCTCCTTCAGTATGGTCAGCAGGGTGCACTGCATGCAAGAACAGAGTTTTCACACAGAAGGAAAGATGGCACAACCAGGGCAAGTCACATTAGTTATCCCCTCATTCATCCATGGCCATCACAAACAGTGGAAAAATGCTCCTCCTCCTCCAGCCTTCCTCCAATATTCTCCAATTCTATCTCCAATTCATCTAGGCCAGCAGTTAAGAAGCCAACCTCCAGCCATTATCCCTGCTCATAATATCACCAATCACGTCAACAGGGAGGGGATTCATTACTTTGGAACTGTGAAGACCTCTCAGACCTTTAGCAAGATACAAGAAGAAAGAGATGACAAGCAGAATTGTCCAAGTGCTCCATGTATCCATTCCTCAGTAAAGCAAAAGGTGACCAACAAGTTATGAAAAATACAGTGATCAAAAATATAGATCACCAGTATTTTTCCTGAGAATACACAGAAGACTGTGGCAGTCAGTACTTATGTTGTTCAGGCACCAAGTTTAATAACAAATTAAGATTTAACATTTAAACATGTAACATCTCTGCTTGTAAGACAAAATACATAAGTAAGACACTAACCAGTTTTTCAGATTATTTTTCATTTTCATTTTGAAGCAGCACATGCTGGCAGTCAGAGCCAGGAACACTGGAACTGATCATGACAAAAACATCCAGTTAAATTGTGCTGTTGCCACTAATATAATGCATATAAAATACTTTGAAATAGAATGTTGTTTGTATAGAGAGCCACCAGTAAATGGACATAAAGAAGAGATAAGAAAAATACTTTAATTATTCTGCAAGGCATTTTAAAATTCTTAGAATCTGTAATACTCTCATCTTACATGAGTCTTTTCAGTGGTACCCAGCAACAGAACAAGGGGCAACAGACACAAATTGAAACACAGAAAGTTCCATCTGATTATGAGGGAAAACTTCCTTTACTTTAAGGGTGACAGGACTGGAAGAGGCTGCCCAAAGAGGTTGCAGAGTCTCATCCTCTGGAGATATTCAAAACCTGCCTGGCTGTGATCCTGTCCAACCTGCTGTGAGTGGACTCGCTTTGGGAGAGGGGTTGGACTAGCTGATCTTCCTCACCACCCCAACTATTCTGTGATTCTGTGAGTGAGGCCTGTGGACTACTGAGAAATCCTCAATCATCCTGCAGTCCTAACAGCTAAGGAGTTCTGTCATCTTGTATCAGCAACAAGCAAAATGTCTTAAATTATGAAAAACACATCTTGAAAAGCAAATTTCTGCTATTAATGCCCAATTCTGTCAACTGACTAGTGCAGAAAGGAACTGTTACATTATGCTGTTGAGTAAGTAGATATTCCTCTTTAAGCAGAAGAGTATTTTTAAAAATCTGTCCAAGCTTCACAGTAATCAATTATCCTCAACAACTGCCCTCAGATGATGAATTTAAAGGCAAATAAATTATATTTGTCCAACACACTTTATTTCCTCAAACTAACTTGACCTTTAACGACAAACACGCTTCCAAAATAAATAAAGCATATGGGCAAATGCAGTCAAGCGTGATTATTATCAGACCTTCAGAAGCACTATGTCCAAAAAAAAAAACCCCAAAACTGGCGTTGTAAAGTCAGTGGAAGAAAAAAAAAATATAAACCCATTTCAGAAACATACTGCCGCTAGAGGCCCGCCACCTGAGTGTACGGGAAGAGAGAAAACCCGCAATAAGTGAGTGGAAAGGTCCAAAGTGCGCCGGGGCGGGCAGGGCGGGTCCGGCCCGGGCGCGGCCCCGCAGCGCCCCCAGGCGGCTCCGCAACACCGCGGAGGGGGAAACAACAAAATAAATTAAAAAAGCGCCAGAAAATAAATTACTAAATCGTCCTTGGCAATAAAAGTGCGCTGTCAACCGCCTTATCGGCCGGCCGAGGTCAGAGCTATGTGCAAGTGCTAGGTACGCCGTGCATGAGGAGGTATCGCTGTTTTCCCGCAGCTCGCTCTAGAAGGCGAAACGTGAGTCATCATCGGGCTGCTGTAAAGACACTGTACAACTTCCCACCTACAGGAAAGTCACCTAAAGACAATATAAACAACTTTAAACTTACAGTGGGAACCCCAAGAAGCCAATTATTGCTTAAATCATATGAAATACACACAGCGTGGTACAAATCCGGCGAATCACCACTCTTTACGGCCTGCAGGAAACGACGGCAATCCTATGAAACATTACACCCAAGCACAGACACCATGGAATGGGAGTGGTAACGAAAAAAAAAGAAAAAAATAATCATCACCCATCTTCTTTCTGAATAAGAAACACAACCCGAGCATTACAGTTGTGGGGGGGCTTCTTTAACACTACGTGTAAAAAAAAACCCCTAACAAAACAAAACAAAAACACCGTTTAGCCAACGATAAAAGCAAAACCAAAAACCAGTTTCATTTAGAACAGAGGAACAGAAACAAGTAAACACACTTCCAAAACTTCGGAATTTCCCTTTGCGGGGCTGGGGGGAGGATAAAACTGCTACAAATGTAGTTTTATTTCCGCTCTTACCTGATTAAAAAGTAATCCGAGGCTCTGTACTTCCCCTACCATGATGAATCATGGTCTTCCCGCTCCAAGCCCCGCCGAGCAGCCTTACCTTAAAATTACTGGAGTTGACCCACGCTGTTAACTCGTCGATCACTTTGTCGAGGCGCTGCTGGTCCTGCTCCAGGTCGGGGGACCGCGCCGGGTCGCTCAGGTACTCCAGCAGCTCCTGGCCCACCTGCATCCTGCGGCCCACGTCCTTCTGCTGCACCTGGTCGCAGAAATAATCCATGCCGGCAGGCTCCATCTTCGGGCGCTGCGGGAAAGTTTTTCAGGAGGCGAGGAGCGCGGCCTGCGGGTGGGCAGCGGGCGCTCAGGGCTCTGTGGGGCAGGCCGCTGTGGGCGCTGTGGGGCAGGCCGCTGTGGGGCAGGCCGCTGTGGGGCCCGGCCCCGCCGCCCCCATGCGGGACCCTCGGCAGGGCTCCTGCGGCCGGCCCCGCTCCGGCACCGGGGCTGACCGGCTCCCCCGCCGCTCGGGGGGCTCGGGGGGTCCCCGCTCGCTCTCCGCTCTCCGCTCTGTCCCGACCCCGGGGCCGCCGCTACGGCCACCGGCCAGCCCGGGCCGGGCCCCTCATGCCCCCGGCCCCGCGGCCTCCCGCCTACCCGCCCGGGGGCGGCTCACAAACTTTCGCCCCGGCGCCTCCCGCTCCTCTCCGGGCCCGGCGAGCCCTCGGGGAGCCGTCGGGGAGCCCTCACGGAGCCGTCGGGGAGCCTGCAGACAGCCCTCCCGCCCTGCCGCGCCGTCCCGGGCCAGTCACAGCTCCCGCGGCCGCCCCGGCCGGCGCCAGGCGGGCACACCGCGGGGCGGGGCGGGGAGGGGCACGGCGAGCACAGGCCCGCCCCTCTGCGGCCGGGCACGGACGGAGGGAGGCAGGCAGGGAGGGATGGATGGATGGATGGATGGACGGAAGGAGGGACGGACGGAGGGACGGACGGACGGAGGGAGGGACGGACGGAGGGGCGGGCACGCGGCGCTCCCGCCCCTGCCCCGCGGGACCCCTCGGGCCGCGTCCGGCGGGCAGAGGCGCATGCGCTGCTGGCGGCGGTGCCGGCCCGGGCGGGAGGGGCCGTGCTGCGGGACGGGGGGTCCGGTCCGGTCCGGTCCTGTCCTGTCTTGTCTTCCCCTCTCCTCGCCTCCTCTCCCTCTCCTCTCTCCCCTCTTCTCCCTCTCCCTTTCCCCTCCTGTCTCCTCCTCTCCCTCTCCCTCTGCTCTCCCTTCCCCTCTCCCCTGGAGCCGTCCCGGCACCGCCTGGCTCTGCAGGGTCCCTGTCCGCGGAACCGGGCCGGGTACCCGCTGTGCGACACCGCTGCACAGAGCCGTGGGTTCCTCCTCCCGGAGCTGCGCGGCCTGGGCGCTCGGTGCTGCTCCAGATCTCCGGCACAGCCCGCGGGAGTGCCCGCGCCACTGTCTGCACAGCGTTGCGAGGGTTGGAAGGGACCTCTGGGGATCATCCAGTCTGACCCCCCTGCCAAGGCAGGGTCACCAAGAGCAGGTGACACAGGAACGCATCCCGGTGGGTTTGGATTGGAATGTCCCGGAGAGGGACACTCCACAACCTCCCTGGGCAGCTGTCCCAGTGCTCTGCCCACCCTCAGTGGAAAGAAGTTATTCCTCATATTGGCATGGAACTTCTTGTGGTTTAGTTTATGGCCATTGCTCCGCATCCTGTCACTGAGCACCACTGGAAAGAGTCTGGCACCGTCCTCTTGGCACCCGCCTTTCAGATAATTACTTGCATGGGTCAGATCCCCTCTGTCCTCTCTAGGCTAAACAGGCCCAGCTCTTGCAGTCTCTCCTCCAGCAGCTCCTTGCCTTTCTTGTACTGAGCTGCCCAGAACTGCACTCAGAAGTTCACAGTGAGTAAATGACAGAGTTGGTGTCTGTGAGCGGGGCTGGCTCATGGGTCCTATGGGCAGAAGCATCAGACTGTGAAGATGGAAAGCGTAACAACCCCTGTCAATGGCAATGGATAGCAGTGTTGGTCTCCTGCCCCTCTGGTATTGGGACAGTTCACCTTACACTAAACTGGAACCCACTGGTGGTACGGGCAGTCCTTTTTTTCCCCTGCTGTCATGTATACAATTCTTCCCTTCCTTACAGGGGTGGTGTTTATTGGTTCTCACGTAAACAGTTCAGGGAGATGATATTTTTCTTAATTTTTCTCCCCTTTTTATCACATAACTAGTTTTTGCTGATCCAGATTTCTAAATTTTATCACTCTGGGGTTAAGCCAGAGTTGGAGCAGGGAAAGTAGAAGCAGACAGCTGGAAGGTAGATGGGGGACACACAGGCTGGTGGGACCTCATTCAATGACAGCCTTTGTGTGGAGAAAGCTCAGCTTAGTTTCAAGACAGCACAGTCTGGCTGTCTCACTTGCCTGGTTAGTCTTAACACTGGGGAAGGGCGAGCCTGCAGGAAAGCAGGGTACTCCCTTCATTTGACTGCAGGGTTTAGACAGGTATAAACTGAGGAACCACACCTGCAAATGGCTGTTTCACAGTGGTGTCAACCAAACTAAATTGGTGCTACAGTGTTCTTACTTGCCTGCTTCTCACAAATTCCTTTCTGAGGAATTCCCCTCTTTCCTTTTGTCCCACTGATCTGGCAAAAAAACCTCAAATAGAGCTCCATCCACAGGCATTGCAGGAGGCAGGACCACAAGCAGCCTTTTGTTGATTTTGGTGGGATGTGGTAAATTGAGGATCCCGTGTTTCATCAATCCGTAGTCATTACAGTAATGATGATGGTTAAAAGCATTAAAGATGCCTTTAAAACAAAAATGTTTGTATTTTACTTTGAGATTATTATAATTTTACAAAAAGATGGCAAACTGCTCATCGTGTTTTCACAATGGATTTCTCTGTGCACATATACAAAAACGTAATTTTGTATAGGGCTGAATAGTTTGGGTCCTGTGTGTGCAGTGCCATTTAGGAAGACAGATTATGAAAGCTATATGGAATTATGTGTTGCTTTTATAGGAAAATGGAAGCCAAGAAACTTCTGGAAATGGAAGAATAAATATCAGAAAAAATAAAACTGGATTGCTGTGGCATTTTTTCAGTGCACTACAATGTGATTCACTGGTGTTGTGAGTTTAAAAAACAAATTTCTTGCTGTGAAAGTTTTAAAAGTAAATGTTGATCTAATAACATTGTCTAAGTAGAAAAGAACTGAATAGATGATACTAAACTCTTGGAATATCTACTGCTGTGAACAGTTTCTGTCCTGTCCAACAACTTTCTGAAAAAAAACAACCCAAGTGATAAGAAATTCACTTTTCATAATGGCCCAATCTAATGTCAGTCTCTGAAGAAAGAAAATCCTAAGCAAAAAGAGAGGGTAAATCTCATGGCACTAGCTTTTTTTCAATTTCTCTTCATTCAAAGCAAATATACTGATTAGGTAATCTAGTTGCTTGAATAGCGTTGAAGCTGAGGGGAAGAGTAAAGTATAATAAGAAACACACTTGAAATATCAAAACTATTTTGTCAACCCAAAGACGACATTGCAAAGCTATGTTAAGGGCAAAAAGTCATGCTGGGATATGTGGCCTTATTTTTTTTTATTTTTTTTTTCCATTTCACGTAATAAGTGTTTTCCTAGAAAACAGTAGAAAATAATTGCCTCGCTGTAAAATCAGAGGATTAGACTACTGTATTTCATCCTGTTACCACCTGCCATGACTAGCACCTGTATACTATATTGATTATTGATACACTCTTTTGATGTACAGCAGCAAATGTAGCCTTTTTATCACTGAGGTGTTTGATAAGAACAAGGCAATTTCATTTGAAATCTTAGCACTGAAAAGAATTATCTATTTTTTTTGTGGTTTTGTGGGATCAATAAATGTTGGTTGATTTTTTCCTCTGCAAACAAAGAGCATTTTTATTTGGCAAATACAGCTTCTGGATGCTCATTTCCTACTTTAGCAAGGCAGAAGCAGCACTCCAACATTGAATCTAGAGCAGTCCCCCAGCTAGGACAAATGACACAGTTTTGTTTTAGGTGTCCTCACAAAATTCCAGTGGACTTTATACCTAGGCATGTGGGCTAGGCTCCAAAAAGAAGGCATTTTCATTCAAGCCAAAGATCTTTTAAAGCCTCTTATTCTGAGTTAAGGAGATTGCTTCCTTTGGAATGCAATCTTCTTTTTGATATGCAAGCATGTGAGCATAAATCCACTACTCTTGTGCATTTGTACAATGCATAATATTTTGTAGAGCAATTAAGCTTGGTAGTAATTGAATACAGAATCAAAATTTCCTTCAGTCTTCTCACCATGACTTGCCAGCAACCAGGGCAATTACAGCAGGAGCTGAGGTAAATGACACTAGTGAGGTGCATTTCCAAACTGAACTGCACACCAAACCTGTTTCTACACCCCCATCCCATACGAGTGTGCTGCACAATTATTGCATGTATCATCCCGTTCTGAAAAGGCCAGAATGGTACAAACAGGCTGGGGAGGGAGAATGCCGTGCTCCTTGTTCCTTTGGCTGATAAGAGAGCACGTACTGTGCTTCTGGCTCAGTTTCCTCCCTCCTTCCCTTCCTAGCAGTAAACTTTAACAGGCTCACACCTCACACAACCTGGTTATCAATATTGCATAGCAGGCTGTCAGTCATTCCAGCAGAAAAGCTGCTTCCACAGACTGACTTCTCCTTCTGAGAAATCCTTCCCACACATAAGCTATAACCCCACCCCTGAAAGAGTCATAAAAATCCCCTAAAAACTCGCTGATAGAAAGGTCTCTTTATCACAAATAGCAAACACAGGGCATAATAAAAGACAGAGTGAATTTAAACATGCATCACTCAGAAAGTTCCTGTAAATTACATTTGATGTGGCCTAGGTTGACACTCAAGAAATGTATGAGAAAGTTGCCCTTCCTGTTGAGTTCCTCAGCAGCTGGGGCAGCACTTCTGCATCATGTTCCACCCTGGATGACTTGAAGCAAATGTTCACATTGAGTCTTAGAGGTGGTGTCCTTCAGTCATATACTACCTTTTAGTGTCTTCTGGAAGAACTATAGGCTTTTATTTGTTTATATGTTGGAGATAGGTATATTGAGAGTTTTCTTGATACTGCCAGGAGGTAAAATAGTGACATATTTTATAATGCTATTTCAAGCAGAAATGTGGTAGTTTTTGTTATCTGTGTTTTACAGGTATTTTATATCTTTTATATCTTTCCTTGCATTAATTGCAAAGGATAATGGGCATCTTTTCAAGCTGAATTTATCACCGTTGATAACTTTTAAGAATCATTTGAATTCCTCCCTCTGAGATTAATAATATCAGGATAATGAAGTAATAAATATCTTCTGAAAATAAATAAATAAATCATAAAGGAACATTCTGATGATGATGTTGCAATATATGTACCAAGTTGAAGAATTGCCCATTTTTCTCACAAGGCCTTAAAGATGAAATTAAATGTAACTGTATTAAAAATGTAGTCAGTGAACTCTGCTACATTTTGGCTTGTGCCATGAATGTTCTTCAAATTATGTATCTAAGAGATTGCACTCACAGGCTTATTTATAAAACAGTCAAAAGTTCAAACTAGTAGTGTGGTATTTTTCTTGTATATACTAAGTTAATTTGATTACAGAAATGGGGTGTGAGGGGGGATCAGACCAGTGCCTGATTACTGGATTACTCCAAGGCATTAATTTGTTCCTTATTGTCAAATACGTTTTAACATGTAGATACTGCAATTAAATCATTCACCCTGGTAAATCTTTTATGAGTCATTTGCTAATTTTCTTGATTCGTGTGATATAGAGAAGGAAGAACGAATTTAAAATTATGGATAATAAAACCCAGTGTTAGAATGAATGTGTAAGTTGCCACTGCTCTTTTGTCATGTTAGTCTACCATGCCCTATATAATTACTCAAAGCACTGCTGCATAACTTGATATCCTTCATACCCTTTTTGCACAGCAGCAGAGATGTTTGTCTCTAGTGGTAGAAGTGTTTAACTGTGGTTTGTCAAGCAAAAGATTGCTTCTGTTTTTTGCAGCAGGTTAGTTTGCTAGACCTTTATCAATTATATTTTTGTATCTTTAAGTTTCTGTGGTGGAATATAGTATGCCAGTGTTCTGTGTAAAAACTTTGTTGCTGTATAAAGGTTTCATGTCATGCTGGAAAAAATTTGGGATGCAATAGCTCAACATAATAGTCCATGAATGTAAAATTTTCTAAATTTTTAAACTTAATAAATTGACTAAACTTGTAGTTAAAATACCTGTGAGAAATATTTCAATGTAGTTGAAAATACCTTGGTATTGTCATGCTACTGTTTGTAACAGCAGCATGAAGGAGCTAGGAAAGGATCCAAAATACTTATTTTATTCTGACCTGAAAAGTAAAAATTAGTTAGCACACTGTGTACTGCACAGCAGTATCAAGGGACGTGTAGCTGGGTGCATTTTGGCCTTGGAATGGCAAAATCTCTGTTCCTGCAAAGCAAGTCATGCCATTTTCATTATCTGCAGGAAGATTGCAAGACAGTAAATGCACTGAAGAATATGAAAAAATGTGCAGAGTGGCATCTTTCTCTTTACATAGATACAACTTTCCAGACCGGGCAGTGTGGTGATACTCATCCTCGTAACACTAGTGCAGTGCCAGCCTCTGCCCCCATTTACACAAAGCAGCCCACTTCTCACTGCATGGGAATTAGAAGGGGAAGAGAAACATATGTATGATCTGATTTGCTGGTCTGTGGTTTGGCTTGCTTTTGTTTCTGTAATGCAAGCTCTGCAATAAATAGCACAGACCTGAAGAACTCCTACATCACCTGTATTGATCAAGGAAGGTTTTCTAAGGTGAGAAGTTGAAGGGCTTTGCCTCAAAACAAGAGGAAGTTTTCTTTACACGGATATGGCCATACAGACATTTACATATATATAGTTTAAAATGCCTTTTTTCATTAAAAAATTGTACCCACTTGCATATTGGGATTGAACTGACTGAATTTTCTGGCTATTGCCTAATTTTGACATGCTTTTGCTCTGCAGTTGTCTGGCTGCTTGAGAGCTCCCTCTCGTGGTTAATACTCCTGCAAGATCTTCGCAAGTGTTCCCGACCAAAGGCATGTCATTGGAACTTTAGGTGCCGTATCTGTTACCGACAACGCTATGCAGCAGAAGAAAGAAGCCGAGCTAGCAGTTGTTGCAGATCACATTTTTTTTGTTTGTTTGTTTGTTTGGCTGTCCACCCTTCTGCCATAAAGACCTAGTGGTTTGTATGGATGCAAGTATCAACTGGTATTTTTGAGGGGATTTCTGCAAATGAGTATGCATATGAAAAAAAAAAAGTATTCATATGTGTTCTAGGGGGGAAAAAAGTCATGGATTTTATATTTTACCCTGAAAAGAATAAATTACTGTCCTTTTCTAGAAGAGTTTAGGGTGTCGTGTATCTGGGTTGGTGCTGCTGAACCTGCAGTTTAAAGCAGACCGTGCTCACTACAGCCATCAGCAGCTTTAACCAAATACACACTATTATGGGTCTCTACTGTACAAGGATGTGTTTTTATTAAATTGCTTTGCAGTTCAGAACTGTCACCTACTCTGTGCAGGAGGAGTTCTAAGGGTTTGGAAATAAAGGTTCAGACATTCTTCTCCTCCTTCCCTCCCCCCACCCCAAGTCTTGACCTCCTGTGCCTCACCTGGGAAAAGCTGTGCATCTGCAGCATCAGGGACTAAAGCGGCAGTCACAAATCCTGCAAAGCTCTTGCCCAGCGTGGTGGAGTCATTGCAGCTGGCTCTGTGTCTCCCGGGAGAGATGCTGAGTCACGCTTTTTAGTATCTCTGCACCAGCCGGCTCAAGGGAGTGTGAAGGTTGCTTCCAAGAATACAGAGAGTGCACCAATTCTCCCTGTTTTCCTATGGCTAAAGTGATAGTCTGTTCAGATCTCCCAAGCTAGACTGAATTATACATTTTAGAATGAAATTTTAAATGAGATAACAGCTATAAATATAGCTCTGAAAATAATAGTACTGTAAATCAAGTAAAATAGTAGGAAGTGTAAGATAAATTATAGGGGAAGACAATAAAGTTGATTTTGTGGGTGAGGGTTCTAAATTGCATTAAGTTAAATGTAGTTGAATTCATAGTGTTTTAATGATCAATAAATAGATCACTCTGTCAAGAAAATACAGCTTTTAGTCACATATAGTTATCTAACTGGGCAACAAGTAACAAAACCACGTGAATCCAAGCAAGTCAAATTCAGGCAATTTTTGAAAACTAAGACTGGATTCAGATCCTATGACTCTGACCAGTATCAGGGACTGGGCTTGCTATTTTCTTTTTTTTTTATGTTTCCAGAAAGAGAACAAAGAACTGATATGATGTGCACTGATGTGATCTCTTAAACAAAACATGTAGAAATAAATAGCATTTATGGAAAGTAATAGAAATTAGTAAACGTTTCTTAGAATTAAAATGTAATTGTCAAAATATGAATCATTATATAAACATACACGCGCAAATTTAATTAAATACTCAGCATGTTTCAAATCATTAGTCAAAACAACTTCTAACTTTTCTTTGGTATTTCTTGAACCAATGTAGATTTTCAGTTTACTTCACAATACATTCTATAACCACTAATTATAGTGGTGTACTTGACAGTGCTGGATTAATGGCTGGACTTGATGACCTTAAAGGTCCTTTCCAACCTAAATGATTCTATGATTATAATTTTTTTGATCCTAGCAGACACCTTTTTACACATCTTTATAAGGAATTTGATACTCATTTACCCTAATCTATAAAATTGCAGTTAGAACTTTCATAAACCAATTCTTAGGTGTCAATTTATCATTATTTTCTTAAATATTGGAGGTACTTCACCATTTCTACATTCTAGAATGGAAATTGTTAGAGAAATGACTGTACAGATTTGAAACACAGTCACTTTAAAGAGACAGAATTTCTTAGAGTCAGATTATGAGTAGCGGTTTTGTTCCCCTTTTAGAGCCTTTATCTTTCCACTGAGAGAGCTCACTGATCCATACAGCAGGTTTGGGGGACTACTATATCACTAAAGACAAGTCAAGAAAAATAGGTCATAATATAGGCAATTCTATAGTATAACTTTATATATATATATATATATATATATATACATATATATATATAAACCCCCAAGTAATATCATGCAAATTTGTAGCAGCAAAAACAGACTCCTTTTAATCGACTTTTAACTAACTATAAAGTCTATGATGTCTCAATTATGAATTCCTTTTTTTTTTTTTAATATTGTATGACTCATAGCAGAGACATTCTTGTATTCATTGCCAGCATTTAAACACAATAACCATCCTATTTAGAAGTAAATTCCTGTTGAAATCAAAATTTCTGCATATGGGTGTTTCTGCACACAAATGTATCCTGTGCTATGGATCTTCCAGAACATGCACACAATGCATAAGTGAGCAAGCTTGTCAGTGCTCAAAGTGACAGCAGATGGAAAGCCCTGCCACCCCCAGCATGGTACACACCTGTCTTTGCAGTGGATGTCTGAACCATCCCCTGTGCTGACTCTAATGGATGTCACGCCAGACACTTACAGCAAATCAAGAATGTATACAAGTGAGAGTGACTAGCTAAAAAGTCATTTGTAACCAGACTTTTAGTTCGTTCAGTTTAGATATCTGCTTATGGCGAACATGTTGGCTCATTTTAAACTGGTTCAAATGCCACCCTACAGCCTGATTCTTTTGGAAGGAAAAGACTGTAAAACCTCATCTAAAATAATATCAATAGCGCTTTTTTTCCCTTTTTAATAAAAAAATGTTCTTCATTCTTAGGTCTTGACAATGTAACTTTTATTCAAGGATCCTGGTATCGAGCAGATGTTCTTCTGTGCTCACAAGGGATCCTGTGAACTGCACAGGAATCGTGCAGTGAGGACTGCAGCCAGAGCAGGCTGCCCCATAAGGGGAGGAAAGCCATGAGTGAAAGCTGGAGCAGGGCCCTCACTGTGCCTTGTGCTGCAGGAAGGCGAGCAGAGCAGTCCCCTGGCAGTGCCCAGGGCCAGCCAACAGCCCGATGGCTGCCAGGGAGGTCTGCAGCCACAAGGCAGGTCCCAGGTCAGGCCAGGTGTCTTGCCTTGGTGAAGTCCATGGCTGGGGTGCACCACAGCCACGCTGTACCTCAGGCAGGAGCCCAGGGTGAGAACTGGAGCTTAAATGCCACTCCCAAGCAAAGCAGGGATGCCTCCAGAGGGGCTTCTCATAGCTCTTTCTCACTCACCAGCTTTTCACAGCCATATAATCCAAGGTTACACAACCATACAATACCACTGCTGGGCACCAGAACAGGCCTCTGCAGGGGGAATGCACCCAGGATCCTCATACTCTGGGTTTAATATTGTATTCATGGTCTCTAATTTCTTGGTTGCAAATAAATTAATTTCTTACGTCTGTGTATGCTCTCATTTTCTGAAGTGTAAAAATACATGTTTCTTTTTGAGTATGAGAATGGCAGTGTTCTTTTGTCTTAAACACATCTGGATGTAGAACTTGTATCCCACTTCTGCCAGAAAGCTACACGGTAAAGGAAGAGTAAGAGCAGTAGAACCAGTCCATCTGAACTGTAGATGTGAGATGGACCTGAATGGCAACATCTAAAATTTCAACATAGAGTCTCATTTTCCACCCACAGTTCACTTTTATTCATCTCTGTGGTTTTGCTGTAGACCATTATAAGTCTAAGGACTAGTTTAAGAACTTTAGCTACAGACCTGTGTTGAAATTCAGAAATCCAGAAAATCCTGTTATAATGAGGCTTACTGTCAGTCTTTACCTAAGCACACAGCTTCCCCTGAGTGCAGTGAGTTGCTTCAGTCTGAACTTCCCAAGTATGCCCAAAAATAGGAATGAAACACATCTTGGCAATGGCTACAATTCCTCATATTTACGAAAGCAGTCTTGGGGCATGATGACATTTTCAAAACTAGCATCCAGTTATATGTATTTTTGGAAAAAAAGTTGAGACATACTTCAACAGAAAATGTATTATTGTCCCAATCTTATTTTTCTGAAGTATGCATGATGAAAAGATACTGCTTTCAAATAATCCATTTTATTTCTTCAAGCAAACCCTTCAATCAGTCAAATTTTGCTAACTGAGAAGACTTCTAGCAAAGTTGCAACATGCCTCACATTTTGTAGCACTATGTTCTTTTCCCTGGGATCCTGGAAGTTTCACAAGGACTGTGCTCTCTGGGTTTCACAGAGACAGATTAGACCAGCAACATTTTCCTTCTTTGATGCAGTGTAATCGATATCTTGCTGCTGCTTCAAGAAGTGCTAACTTGATCCTGGAGAATGAAGCAGAAACGCTGACTATGTCTGCACTGCATTTGAGGTTACTCTATCCATGTTCACACTGCACCGTGCTTCTAGGGATGTCCATACATAGGGATGTGTTATAGTTATATCAGAAAAAGACATCAGACCTTTCAGCTTTGAAAGCATTTTTGAGTGCATATTTGTTGAACCTTATGTGTTTCAAGATGTGTGTTTGTGCAGACCAAAAGCCACCTTCAAGGCACCATTGCAGGAAGCACAGTATTTGTGTGGTTATGTGACCATGTTGCTGGCCAGGAGTTTTATTCAAGGAGTGTTATTCAATACAAAACACTTTTGCTGCTCTCACTAGAAGTGAGAGCCTGTCACAGTCAGCTGCAGAGAGACTTGCCAGGCAGTGCTTGGCAGGAAGGCCTGCAGCTGCAGGTGAAAGCCAAAGTGCAAACGTAGGTACAGCTGCTGTGGCTGTGCTTGTGTACTACCAGCACAGCTTTGGGCTTCTCACTGGAGGTGACAGGCAGACTCTGGCAGTCACCAAGTGCTCAGCCCTTCTGGAGCTGGAGTGTGGGGTGCTGTCTTCTCCTGTGCCTTCTTCATGTGCAGTCAGCCTAGCAAACAGGACAGCTGAATATCCCACCTGTGCTGCAAGAATATCTGAAGATGCACATCCACGTAGAGGTAAGCACAGCGGGTGCAGGCTGTGCTGTGGCCCTGTAGTTGTCCCAGCAGCAGGGCTCAAGAGCAGATCAGCCCAGACCTCCCATTTCACCCACTGGTAGACACGTGAGAAGGATCCTCTGTTGGCTTAACAAGGTTACCCTCCCAGTGCCTTGGAGTGTGCATTGACTCATTGATAGTCAGGGGTTCTGGCCTCAGGCAGTGTACAGTCTAAGATGGTAACAGAGCTGGGATCACAAAACTTCTACCACAAAATGCAGTTTTAAATATACTCTACCTTCCATGCCAAGACATGGCCATTACATGAAAATCCAAGAGCGCAATTATCACAAAAAGTTTTTCTGAGATAACTGTGTCCAGTAGTCCATGTAAACAACAACTTAAACTAGCAGTAATTTTCCACAAAGAGGAAAGATAATGCAAATAGTATTTCACAGAACTGGGCAATGGCTATGTAATCATTGCTTGAATCTAGTCTTTATCAGCTTTCAAATGTGTCTGTAATCTCTGTTTATAAGCATATAGATCTCAGCAGGTGTTTTGCCTGAAGGGTTGTACAGCAGCAGACCTTCTGAGAGTAATCAAGCCAAAACACATCATATGGTTTCAGTATAAAACTGTTCCTGATATTTTAAATATTTCCAGCTTTAATTAAGTTCAACTACCATTAGTCACTCCTATTTAATGTACCACCACTATAGTTTAATTGCAGATTTACTTTCTTTCCATAATCACTAACTAGCTGTTGGGTTTATGAACGCTATTTTTCTCCCACTCTGATAAAAGTCCATTTTATGATAAAATCTGACTTAATTTCAAACGTGTTCTTGTCACTGTGATTTATTTCACGTGTCAGTAATCATAAGATAGCTGATCCTGCAGCAAGGAAAAAATCCAATATTAAATTAATACATAATAGCCTTGTACAGTGCAATCTTTTAATTCTGAGAGGTGAATTTTGTCAGCATGGCACTTGCAGTTGGTAGCAGATTCAAGAGAAACACTACTGCTCTCAGGAAGTAAGTCAAAAGCATGGCATGAATATTATTAATTTTAGCTTTATCTTGTGTCTAGAAAAAATAAGATCCCTATCATTTTTATCAGACTGAGCTCCCTAGCACTTTTATCAGAATCCCCTATTTATTTAGGCAGAGCTGAGGGTAGTGGTGGAAACGTGATTCATATGGTAATTGTTTTTAGAAGTTTTTCATTCCCTTATGTAAGTGAGCTTTGAAGTTAGAAGGGGAAGAGTGCATGTTGTAGGTTGTACAGTGTGACGTGACACCTACTTCTGTGCTGTAATACGGAGCTAATTGGCTCACAGCAGTTCTAGAGGCATCTGCTTTGAGAAGTACTTCTGATGGGGCTACATTACCACACATTAAATAAGTGACCTTGTACTTTTCCACCTTTTCTCATCTGTTAGCTCTTCACAGTTACATGGTGCTTCAGACTGTTGTTTCATTTGGTTGTACACTAATTCATGCAAGTGTGTTCTTCCTCTGCAGCACACTGACAACACTGCAAAACTGAGACAGTGTCAGGCAGCTGAGTTCCTTTCAGGTGCACTACAGAGCGAAAGCAAATTAAAGGAATATGTATTTAACTTCTCTCCAAAGTTGCCACAGGCCAGTGTGGTTCCTGGCAATATTCCAGCTGCCCTAAGAGTTGCCCTAACTTGTACCATAATTGATGTGTTTCCCACAGGACTTTTCAGCACTATGCATGACAAGAACATCTCAGCCACACCTCAGACTGCTTTCATGCTGGCTTACACATGGAAAGATCTTTAGCAAATATTACCAGTCTAGTAA